>CAWUFW010003885.1:0-1200000 GCA_963921515.1 Calotriton arnoldi
TCTATCACAAAATATAGGGTTATCCTGGCCAAATTTGTGGCATTCTGTGTGGGTGTGGAGAACTTATTCCATACAGATTTTGAAAATGAAATATGAAACATGCATTCCTCTCCCCTCTTTCCTCTGTTTAGCTGGTTATAATGAGCTTTACGGGGCAGATTTACAAGCCCCTTGCGCCACTTTTGCGTCACTTTTAACATGGGAAAAGTGACGCAAAAGTGGCGCAAGGGGCTTGTAAATCTGCCCCTGAGTGTCTGGATGTATACGGCAGGCTCTCTATCATGTGAAATAATGAAAAGGGGCCGTTTACACCTTCTGTCTGTCGCTGTGATTTATAAACTAGAAACATGCAAGTGCAAATGAGGAACAGGGTAGGACTGGGTGAGAATCATTGTGTGCAATAAAAACAGAGAATGCTGACAACATATTTCATTTTACACGTAAATCGCTTTCATTAAAGTGTAGTCGTAGTGTAGGCGTCAGCGTGGCACACTGCTGTGGTGTCTGACGCCTGATTTTCTGACGCCATAGAACGACGTTTTATGGCACTTAGTCATTGTATTGCTGCAGGTTTGGAGAGATACGCGTTGTTAGATTTTTGGAAATTGTTGGATTTAAAATGATTTCCATACAAATGGATTGGTATATGAAAGATACAAGGCAGAATATAGGGCCCTGAGGAAGCAACGAGATAGTCGTATAAACATGTGTTGCCCCCCACACCTTTTTCCCAAGGTGAAGAGTATCTGTCAGGTTGAGCAAAGTTCAGCCCGACAGACACTCTTCTTGTTCAGATCAGGCAGCCCTTCAGGAACCACCAAGGCTTCCCTCCTCGAGAAGCTGCAGCAGGTAAGTGTTGTAGTTTAATGTTTGGTGCATGCTGCATGGATGTGTGTATGGATGGATGGATGTGTATTTGTGAGTGCGTTGTGTGAATGGATGTATGGGCAGGGTCGAGCTTGGTCAGTAAGATTGGGGGGAGGGTGAACTTCAGATTTCCCAACAATCACGCTGGTGTATCTTGTGAAAATATATTATATGAGAAGCAGGTTATGAGGGGGGGGGGGCTTAAGGGGCACTGCGTATTGTTAGGAGTATTTAAAACATAATGTGGTATATTTATAAGAAATGGTACTCCGCTGGTCTGCCGCAGCAGAGCGACAAAAATGTTACCACCGCGGTATGATGGATCCTGATGCCATGCTAGCGTTGTATTTACAATATGGAGCTTCATGGCGTTAGGAAGAGGCCAGCAGTCCTAACGTCACTTTTCTGGACCTAGTGGGGAAAAAGCCACAAAAACGCCACAACTTGTGAAAAAAAAGTTACACTTACCTGAAAGCAGCAGTGGAGCAGCCAGGAGTGGGCACAGCACAGGACAACAACCCCAGAAACCCCTCTTCCAGCCAGGATGACCAGCCAGAGTCCCAGGCAAAGTGGAAGAGTAAGTGCAAGTTCAGTCAGGAGGAGAATGAGATCTTGATCACAGAGGTGACCAGCTTTTCATCAGCTTGAAAGTGTCATTGGCGAGGAAAAAGACCATATGGCAGTCCATAGTGGATAAGGTGAACAGCATTGCCGAAGTCAAAAGGACAGTGAGTGACTGTAAGAAGCACTGGCATGACTGTGGAGAGATATGTGGATCCTCACTGATTTTAACAACAGCTATTCTAATGGTTGCATGCTGCTGATCCACCATAGTCACCCTCAGAAGATGGATTTTCTCCTGGATATAAAAAGTCTTCAAACAAATTGAGTAATCATGTTTCTTATTTCAGTTACTTCTCACAGCACTCATTTTCATAGGCACACTACTGGTGACAAAAGATTACATGTTTTTGTGGGTCATCGGTAATTTACAACAGTTTTCTCATCACTTGTATTTTGATAGTATTGCCTAAATTAATCTCCTCATTTCAATACAGTAAAAGAAACAATCAAAATATTAAATCTGAACATGCCAAATTCGAGGACATTTTTAACAAATGGGATGGTTACAATCCTGTGCAAACAAAAGAAAATAAATCTTTGTAACTAAGTAAAACACAAAAGATACATGGCAATTTGCTGGTCAACTGAAGTGCTAGGCCAATAAGCCAATGTTCAATTCAATTTTACTTGACTGTAAGTCTTTGTGGCTAGAGAGGGGTTTGGTGAGAGAGAGTATTTGCACATGTGCCCAAGTGGGACCATATTACACATAGGGCCTGGGGGTGCAATGGGCGTGTGCACCCACTTTTTGCATGCCCAGGGCACTATAGTATTGCAAAAGAGCCCACATAAGCAGGGCCGGCTTTAGTGTCGGTGGCGCCCGGTGCGACAATGTTGTTGGGGCCCCCATCCATGGTGGAGGTGGAGACCACCTCCACCACGGATTCCCTCACCACAACCTTTTAACAGTACCCTCAAGGCTCCATAAGCACTCTCTTTCAGATGCATTTAATTAGTTATATCAAAGGGGATGATGGACGGAGCGTTAGAGCAAATCAAACACTCACCCCCAGTCAACTGATCTGGGTTTAATCCATCATCATTCTTTAGCTCACTCCACCACCCCAGTTCAGACATGGCCATATGCAAATCAGTCTGACCCTGTGCCTCATGGGGACAGTCCAGCCCGAACTGCCAAGCCATGTCTTCCCTGGACCGGAAACAAGCATCCTGGGACCGGTTTCGGGTTCAAAACCCTCATCAGCCAGGCTATCTTGAATCCAGTGGCAAAGTGAGCAAGGGACCCACGTCTGGGCATACCCTGCCAACTTAGGGCGAACAAAGCGATACCAAAGGGGATGATGGACGGAGCGTTAGAGCAAATCAAACACTCACCCCAGTCAACTGATCTGGGTTTAATCCATCATCATTCTTTAGCTCACTCCACCACCCCAGTTCAGACATGGCCATATGCAAATCAGTCTGACCCTGTGCCTCATGGGAACAGTCCAGCCCGAACTGCCAAGCCATGTCTTCCCTGGACCGGAAACAAGCATCCTGGGACCGGTTTCGGGTTCAAAACCCTCATCAGCCAGGCTATCTTGAATCCAGTGGCAAAGTGAGCAAGGGACCCACGTCTGGGCATACCCTGCCAACTTAGGGCGAACAAAGCGATACCAAAGGGGATGATGGACGGAGCGTTAGAGCAAATCAAACACTCACCCCAGTCAACTGATCTGGGTTTAATACATCATCATTCTTTAGCTCACTCCACCACCCCAGTTCAGACATGGCCATATGCAAATCAGTCTGACCCTGTGCCTCATGGGAACAGTCCAGCCCGAACTGCCAAGCCATGTCTTCCTGGACCGGAAACAAGCATCCTGGGACCGGTTTCGGGTTCAAAACCCTCATCAGCCAGGCTATCTTGAATCCAGTGGCAAAGTGAGCAAGGGACCCACGCTGGGCATACCCTGCCAACTTAGGGCGAACAAGCGATACCAAAGGGGATGATGGACGGAGCGTTAGAGCAAATCAAACACTCACCCCCAGTCAACTGATCTGGGTTTAATCCATCATCATTCTTTAGCTCACTCCACCACCCCAGTTCAGACATGGCTATATGCAAATCAGTCTGACCCTGTGCCTCATGGGAACAGTCCAGCCCGAACTGCCAAGCCATGTCTTCCCTGGACCGGAAACAAGCATCCTGGTACCGGTTTCGGGTTCAAAACCCTCATCAGCCAGGCTATCTTGAATTCAGTGGCAAAGTGAGCAAGGGACCCACGTCTGGGCATACCCTGCCAACTTAGGGCGAACAAGCGATACCAAAGGGGATGATGGACGGAGCGTTAGAGCAAATCAAACACTCACCCCCAGTCAACTGATCTGGGTTTAATCCATCATCATTCTTTAGCTCACTCCACCACCCCAGTTCAGACATGGCTATATGCAAATCAGTCTGAGCCTGTGCCTCATGGGAACAGTCCAGCCCGAACTGCCAAGCCATGTCTTCCTGGACCGGAAACAAGCATCCTGGGACCGGTTTCGGGTTCAAAACCCTCATCAGCCAGGCTATCTTGAATCCAGTGGCAAAGTGAGCAAGGGACCCACGTCTGGGCATACCCTGCCAACTTAGGGCGAACAAAGCAATACCAAGGGGATGATGGACGGAGCGTTAGAGCAAATCAAACACTCACCCCCAGTCAACTGATCTGGGTTTAATCCATCATCATTCTTTAGCTCACTCCACCACCCCAGTTCAGACATGGCTATATGCAAATCAGTCTGACCCTGTGCCTCATGGGAACAGTCCAGCCCGAACTGCCAAGCCATGTCTTCCCTGGACCGGAAACAAGCATCCTGGGACCGGTTTCGGGTTCAAAACCCTCATCAGCCAGGCTATCTTGAATCCAGTGGCAAAGTGAGCAAGGGACCCACATCTGGGCATACCCTGCCAACGTAGGGCGAACAAGCGATACCAAAGGGGATGATGGACGGAGCGTTAGAGCAAATCAAACACTCACCCCAGTCAACTGATCTGGGTTTAATCCATCATCATTCTTTAGCTCACTCCACCACCCCAGTTCAGACTTGGCCATATGCAAATCAGTCTGACCCTGTGCCTCAAGGGAACAGTCCAGCCCGAACTGCCAAGCCATGTCTTCCCTGGACCGGAAACAAGCATCCTGGGACCGGTTTCTGGTTCAAAACCCTCATCAGCCAGGCTATCTTGAATCCAGTGGGAAAGTGAGCAAGGGACCCACGTCTGAACTGGGGTGGTGGAGTGAGCTAAAGAATGATGATGGATTAAACCCAGATCAGTTGACTGGGGCTGAGTGTTTGATTTGCTCTAACGCTCCGTCCATCATCCCCTTTGGTATCGCTTTGTTTGCCCTAAGTTGGCAGGGTTTGCCCAGACGTGGGTCCCTTGCTCACTTTGCCACTGGATTCAAGATAGCCTGGCTGATGAGGGTTTTGAACTCGAAACCGGTCCCAGGATGCTTGTTCCCGGTCCAGGGAAGACATGGCTTGGCAGTTCGGGCTGGACTGTTCCCATGAGGCACAGGGTCAGACTGATTTGCATATAGCCATGTCTGAACTGGGGTGGTGGAGTGAGCTAAAGAATGATGATGGATTAAACCCAGATCAGTTGACTGGGGGTGAGTGTTTGATTTGCTCTAACGCTCCGTCCATCATCCCCTTTGGTATCGCTTTGTTCGCCCTAAGTTGGCAGGGTATGCCCAGACGTGGGTCCCTTGCTCACTTTGCCACTGGATTCAAGATAGCCCGGCTGATGAGGGTTTTGAACCCGAAACCGGTCCCAGGATACTTGTTTCCGGTCCAGGAAGACATGGCTTGGCAGTTCGGGCTGGACTGTTCCCATGAGGCACAGGGTCAGACTGATTTGCATATAGCCATGTCTGAACTGGGGTGGTGGAATGAGCTAAAGAATGATGATGGATTAAACCCAGATCAGTTGACTGGGGGTGAGTGTTTGATTTGCTCTAACGCTCCGTCCATCATCCCCTTTGGTATCGCTTGTTCGCCCTAAGTTGGCAGGGTATGCCCAGACGTGGGTCCCTTGCTCACTTTGCCACTGGATTCAAGATAGCCTGGCTGATGAGGGTTTTGAACCCGAAACCGGTCCCAGGATGCTTGTTTCCGGTCCAGGGAAGACATGGCTTGGCAGTTCAGGCTGGACTGTTCCCATGAGGCACAGGGTCAGACTGATTTGCATATAGCCATGTCTGAACTGGGGTGGTGGAGTGAGCTAAAGAATGATGATGGATTAAACCCAGAACAGTTGACTGGGGGTGAGTGTTTGATTTGCTCTAACACTCCGTCCATCATCCCCTTTGGTATCGCTTGTTCGCCCTAAGTTGGCAGGGTATGCCCAGACGTGGGTCCCTTGCTCACTTTGCCACTGGATTCAAGATAGCCTGGCTGATGAGGGTTTTGAACCCGAAACCGGTCCCAGGATGCTTGTTTCCGGTCCAGGAAGACATGGCTTGGCAGTTCGGGCTGGACTGTTCCCATGAGGCACAGGGTCAGACTGATTTGCATATAGCCATGTCTGAACTGGGGTGGTGGAGTGAGCTAAAGAATGATGATGGATTAAACCCAGATCAGTTGACTGGGGGTGAGTGTTTGATTTGCTCTAACGCTCCGTCCATCATCCCCTTTGGTATCGCTTTGTTCGCCCTAAGTTGGCAGGGTATGCCCAGACATGGGTCCCTTGCTCACTTTGCCACTGGATTCAAGATAGCCTGGCTGATGAGGGTTTTGAACCCGAAACCAGTCCCAGGATGCTTGTTTCCGGTCCAGGGAAGACATGGCTTGGCAGTTCGGGCTGGACTGTTCCCATGAGGCACAGGGTCAGACTGATTTGCATATAGCCATGTCTGAAATGGGGTGGTGGAGTGAGCTAAAGAATGATGATGGATTAAACCCAGATCAGTTGACTGGGGGTGAGTGTTTGATTTGCTCTAAAGCTCCGTCCATCATCCCCTTTGGTATCGCTTTGTTCGCCCTAAGTTGGCAGGGTATGCCCAGACGTGGGTCCCTTGCTCACTTTGCCACTGGATTCAAGATAGCCTGGCTGATGAGGGTTTTGAACCCGAAACTGGTCCCAGGATGCTTGTTTCCGGTCCAGGGAAGACATGGCTTGGCAGTTCGGGCTGGACTGTTCCCATGAGGCACAGGGTCAGACTGATTTGCATATAGCCATGTCTGAACTGGGGTGGTGGAGTGAGCTAAAGAATGATGATGGATTAAACCCAGATCAGTTGACTGACAAGGTCAGACTGATTTGCATATAGCCATGTCTGAACTGGGGTGGTGGAGTGAGCTAAAGAATGATGATGGATTAAACCCAGATCAGTTGACTGGGGGTGAGTGTTTGATTTGCTCTAACGCTCCGTCGATCATCCCCTTTGGTATCGCTTTGTTCGCCCTACGTTGGCAGGGTATGCCCAGACGTGGGTCCCTTGCTCACTTTGCCACTGGATTCAAGATAGCCTGGCTGATGAGGGTTTTGAACCCGAAACCGGTCCCAGGATGCTTGTTTCCGGTCCAGGGAAGACATGGCTTGGCAGTTCGGGCTGGACTGTTCCCATGAGGCACAGGGTCAGACTGATTTGCATATAGCCATGTCTGAACTGGGGTGGTGGAGTGAGCTAAAGAATGATGATGGATTAAACCCAGATCAGTTGACTGGGGGTGAGTGTTTGATTTGCTCTAACGCTCCATCCATCATCCCCTTTGGTATCGCTTTGTTCGCCCTAAGTTGGCAGGGTATGCCCAGACGTGGGTCCCTTGCTCACTTTGCCACTGGATTCAAGATAGCCTGGCTGATGAGGGTTTTGAACCCGAAACCGGTCCCAGGATGCTTGTTTCCGGTCCAGGGAAGACATGGCTTGGCAGTTCGGGCTGGACTGTTCCCATGAGGCACAGGGTCAGACTGATTTGCATATAGCCATGTCTGAACTGGGGTGGTGGAGTGAGCTAAAGAATGATGATGGATTAAACCCAGATCAGTTGACTGGGGGTGAGTGTTTGATTTGCTCTAACGCTCCGTCCATCATCCCCTTTGGTATCGCTTTGTTCGCCCTAAGTTGGCAGGGTATGCCCAGACGTGGGTCCCTTGCTCACTTTGCCACTGGATTCAAGATAGCCTGGCTGATGAGGGTTTTGAACCCGAAACCGGTCCCAGGATGCTTGTTTCCGGTCCTGGAAAGACATGGCTTGGCAGTTCGGCTGGACTGTTCCCATGAGGCACAGGGTCAGACTGATTTGCATATAGCCATGTCTGAACTGGGGTGGTGGAGTGAGCTAAAGAATGATGATGGATTAAACCCAGATCAGTTGACTGGGGGTGAGTGTTTGATTTGCTCTAACGCTCCGTCCATCATCCCCTTTGGTATCGCTTTGTTCGCCCTAAGTTGGCAGGGTATGCCCAGACGTGGGTCCCTTGCTCACTTTGCCACTGGATTCAAGATAGCCTGGCTGATGAGGGTTTTGAACCCGAAACCGGTCCCAGGATGCTTGTTTCCGGTGCAGGAAAGACATGGCTTGGCAGTTCGGGCTGGACTGTTCCCATGAGGCACAGGGTCAGACTGATTTGCATATAGCCATGTCTGAACTGGGGTGGTGGAGTGAGCTAAAGAATGATGATGGATTAAACCCAGATCAGTTGACTGGGGGTGAGTGTTTGATTTGCTCTAACGCTCCGTCCATCATCCCCTTTGGTATCGCTTTGTTCGCCCTAAGTTGGCAGGGTATGCCTAGACGTGGGTCCCTTGCTCACTTTGCCACTGGATTCAAGATAGCCTGGCTGATGAGGGTTTTGAACCCGAAACCGGTCCCAGGATGCTTGTTTCCGGTCCAGGGAAGACATGGCTTGGCAGTTCGGGCTGGACTGTTCCCATGAGGCACAGGGTCAGACTGATTTGCATATAGCCATGTCTGAACTGGGGTGGTGGAGTGAGCTAAAGAATGATGATGGATTAAACCCAGATCAGTTGACTGGGGGTGAGTGTTTGATTTGCTCTAACGCTCCGTCCATCATCCCCTTTGGTATTGCTTTGTTCGCCCTAAGTTGGCAGGGTATGCCCAGACGTGGGTCCCTTGCTCACTTTGCCACTGGATTCAAGATAGCCTGGCTGATGAGGGTTTTGAACCCGAAACCGGTCCCAGGATGCTTGTTTCCGGTCCAGGGAAGACATGGCTTGGCAGTTCGGGCTGGACTGTTCCCATGAGGCACAGGGTCAGACTGATTTGCATATAGCCATGTCTGAACTGGGGTGGTGGAGTGAGCTAAAGAATGATGATGGATTAAACCCAGATCAGTTGACTGGGGGTGAGTGTTTGATTTGCTCTAACGCTCCGTCCATCATCCCCTTTGGTATCGCTTTGTTCGCCCTAAGTTGGCAGGGTATGCCCAGACGTGGGTCCCTTGCTCACTTTGCCACTGGATTCAAGATAGCCTGGCTGATGAGGGTTTTGAACCCGAAACCGGTCCCAGGATGCTTGTTTCCGGTCCAGGGAAGACATGGCTTGGCAGTTCGGGCTGGACTGTTCCCATGAGGCACAGGGTCAGACTGATTTGCATATAGCCATGTCTGAACTGGGGTGGTGGAGTGAGCTAAAGAATGATGATGGATTAAACCCAGATCAGTTGACTGGGGGTGAGTGTTTGATTTGCTCTAACGCTCCGTCCATCATCCCCTTTGGTATCGCTTTGTTCGCCCTAAGTTGGCAGGGTATGCCCAGACGTGGATCCCTTGCTCACTTTGCCACTGGATTCAAGATAGCCTGGCTGATGAGGGTTTTGAACCCGAAACCGGTCCCAGGATGCTTGTTTCCGGTCCAGGGAAGACATGGCTTGGCAGTTCGGGCTGGACTGTTCCCATGAGGCACAGGGTCAGACTGATTTGCATATAGCCATGTCTGAACTGGGGTGGTGGAGTGAGCTAAAGAATGATGATGGATTAAACCCAGATCAGTTGACTGGGGGTGAGTGTTTGATTTGCTCTAACGCTCCATCCATCATCCCCTTTGGTATCGCTTTGTTCGCCCTAAGTTGGCAGGGTATGCCCAGACGTGGGTCCCTTGCTCACTTTGCCACTGGATTCAAGATAGCCTGGCTGATGAGGGTTTTGAACCCGAAACCGGTCCCAGGATGCTTGTTTCCGGTCCAGGGAAGACATGGCTTGGCAGTTCGGGCTGGACTGTTCCCATGAGGCACAGGGTCAGACTGATTTGCATATAGCCATGTCTGAACTGGGGTGGTGGAGTGAGCTAAAGAATGATGATGGATTAAACCCAGATCAGTTGACTGGGGGTGAGTGTTTGATTTGCTCTAACGCTCCGTCCATCATCCCCTTTGGTATTAATTAGTTATATAGCACCACTCATACAAGTGTAGAATGTCAGAGTACTTTGCATCACACACACAATACACAGAGACAATCAATCATACATGTGTAAATCAGCGTATAGGAAAGGTTACATAAGCCAGAGAACTACAAGGTGTAGGAGTAGCATGTCATACATACTTGTAGACAGCATAGTTTAATAGTGCTTGTCTGGAGAAGCACAAAATCAGAATTGAAAATGGAACACCATAGTTTTGGGTTCTCTTTAATAATAAGAATTGATTTCTATCCAAATGAACCCTTTTTGCAACATTAATCTATGCTCTAATCTATACTTTGCAGTGTGCATGCAGTTCTTTGATTACAGTTAATAATTTACTATTCTATATTAGGATTTTAACTTATAAACTGCAAGTAACCAAAGGATGTCTCTCAGAAAAGCAGTAACCCACTGACCTATTAATATTATTGGTTATATAATTGGTTTTACCTGATTTCCTGGCTAGAGATCAGTCACACACACTCTACTATGACGGAGATCACAGGTCTCACCTTCTCCGATGAGGAGGTCGAAAGGATCCTGGCTACCATCAGTCCCTTCGAGGGACTAAACGAATCATAGACCCCAATATTGGTAACAATGATTGGGATGAACTAACAGCACTAAGGAGAATCCAGATAAAGAGTGCCTTGCACGGACTTATGATGACTGAAAATCTTAGGGCTAATGCGGCCCCGCAAGGGTTGATAGTAAGGAATGAACCTTTCATCTTCACGCATGATAAAAAGTTCAAAAAGGACTGGTCCTTAATATCCTGGCACTGTACACAGGATTGTCTTATTTTAATAATAAAAACAGCCACGCGGATTGCCCAGGAATTAAAGACTGAGATCCAGACAATCGAAGTACGTCTCAAAAGTTATCAATCAGTCAGTTCACTGAAAAAACGCCTGGAGGAACTGAATCAAACAATGAACGAATTCGAAGCCACTCTGAAAAAGAGCAAATTCGTCAAATTGAAGAAGGACACTGGACGGTTCAGTCATGAGCGGGTGTACCCGTACATACGTGAGGATTACATCCCATCCGAAAAACAACAGGATTTCAATACAGATGTAGACACCTCTGACACAGGCTCAAATAGCTCGGGCTCAAGCAGAAACAGAGACGCCATCTACCAGTGTAGAAGAAATTACAGAAAAAGAATGCAGGCCCCCCCTCCTATCCAGTACCCTTCTTCTATGGTCCACCAACAACACAAGGCCCACCTGCCCCAATTAACCAATGGCACAACCAATATCAGGAATACCAATACTACCCACAAAACCCTTTTTTAGGGTCACGCCAAGGCCACAGGAGAGGTCGGAACCGGAAGAGGAACCAGGTCCATTGGGCAACAGAAGAGGCACAAGCAGGAGTAGCAACCAGGAGCATGACCGGTGCCCTGAGCAACCAACCAACAACCAGCAAAAAGACAACCTAATGGTAAATCTAACCGACCACAACTTGAGAGAGGCATAAAAGGGAATCTTAGAGAAAGGATTGGGCTTTGTGCCAACAGACAGGTTGGATAAATTTAAATTGTGCAAAGAAGTTAACGAATTCATTCGGAAGTTGAAACTAAGAGCTTTCTTCGACAGTAAGGATGCAACAATCACAGAGGAAGATGACATAGGGTTAAGGTTAAAATCCACCTTTACCCCTCCCAACGCGATGCTTCCAGTGGAAATTCTTACTTTCGAAAAGGCAGTATTGAAAGACCTGGAGAAAATCAACCCAGTCGACCACCCTGTGTTCCACAACACTACCAAGGAACAAAAACAGGCCATCAGGGATCTGGCAAACAATGAAAATTTGGTAACAAAACCTGTCAACAAAGGCGGAGCGATAGTGATCCAATCCTCAGATGCCTACAACCAGGAATGTCTACGCCCCCTACAGGACACCAGGAACTATGAGATCTTACTACAGGATCCCACAGAGTCCATATGAGTTAAAATCACGAGTATGGTTGAGGAAGCCCGCACACATAATTGGATCTCAAACAAAGAGGGAGAATTTTTGGTTAATACATCACCAGTGATACCATACTTCTATACCATACCCAAAATTCATAAGAATCTCACTCAACCTCCAGGACGACCAATAGTGTCTGGCATAGGGTCAATCCTAGAACCCCTATCAAAATTTGCGGATGCTTTTCTACGTCCATTGGTACAAAAAACTGATACATATCTGAAAGATACCAAAGACGTCCTGAGACTCCTACAGGACATACAGTTTGACCCTACCACGGAACTCCTTATGAGTCTGGATGTGGAGAGCCTTTACACCAGTCTCCCACACGATGAAACACTATGCATCTTAGAGGATGTTCTCTTTGAAATCGAGTGGGAATATCAAACCCCACGCAACATAGTTTTGGATTGCTGTAAATGGGCGCTCACAGAGAATTGTTTCCAGTACAGAGATACGCTTTACCTCCAGAAGCGCGGGACCAGCATGGGCAGTACGTTTGCCCCCAGTATAGCTGGCCTGTATGTCCATCACTTGGAGAAACATAAAATCCTCCATCCCAGTAACCCTTTTCTACCACATATCCGCATATGGAAGCGTTACATTGATGACGTCCTCGTCATCTGGAATGGAAATGAGGAAACAACTAAAAGATTCATGACCTGGTTAAATCTCCAGAACGACTTTCTCAAATTTACCAACACCACTTCCAACAGGGAGTTGTTTTTTCTGGATCTCAACATCTTCCCACAAGAAGGGAACCTGAGAACAACAACACACACAAAAACGACAGCTAAAAATTGCCTTCTCCTCTATGAGAGTTTTCATCCGAGGCACCTACGGGATAATCTCCCATTTGGCCAGTTCCTGCGACTAAGGAGAAACTGTTCAGACCTGAAGGATTTCAGGGAACAAGCAGAGGACTTACGTCAAAAATTGGGGAAAAGAAAATACCCCACCAAAGTGGTAGACAAAGCCCTAAAACGGGCCAAAAACAACCACAGGGAAGCTTTGTTAGAGCTGAGACCACCAAAACAAAAGGAGGAGCGACCAATTTGCATCACAACATACAACACAAGCTCAAATCAGGTCACAAAAATAATTAATACACATTGGCGTGTTCTAAACTGTGGTAATCTAAATTTCCCAAAACCAATGTTTGCCACTGGATTCAAGCTAGCCTGGCTGATGAGGGCTGTTAGCCCGAAACCGGTCCCAGGATGCTTGTTTCCGGTCCAGGGAAGACATGGCTTGGCAGTTTCAGCGCTCCGTCCATCATCTCCTTGTGTTTGCTTTGTTCTCACAGAAGAGGCAGAAGCCTGCGAGACATTGTGGTTCACACCAGACCACACAAGACAATGGAGGATGAACAATCACAAACTTTCCTTCCGCGACCTAGGGGGCATCACCCCTGCGGCATGTGCAGCGTATGCCACTTGACCATAAAAAGCAACAACATCACCTTTAATGACAACCCTGAATGGGTACACCGTTGTTTTTCAAACTGTAATACTAAAAATGTGGTCAATATGATCACATGCCCATGCAATCTTCATTACTTTGGGATGACCACACGCCCAGTAAAAACACGAATTTGTGAACATAGGAGCAATGTTAGATGTAGAGAAGCAACTACAAAAATGTCTTCACACTATACGGAAAAGAATCACACGATCCAGGATCTACAATGGACAGTGATAGAACAAGTAAATAAAGAGTCCCTTCTGTTTGAAAAAGAACAACGCTGGGTGTTCCGCCTTGGAACACACATGAGGGGACTGAACGATGACATACCCTGGGGCCAATTGACATAGACGCTGAAACCTTCTATCAACCTACCACCACATAAGTACTTTGACAATCTGACACTGAATGTGTACAAACTTTGTCAATATATATATTTTTCAAAAATAAGGAACCCCCCCTTTTTTTACACTTGCTTCAACCTTCTGAAAAATCACCTGCACAATGGTCACGGAACAAATACATTCCGAAATAGGCAGGATACTCAGCACGATACTCAGCACGGTCTCGAACCCTTGTCAACCAGTAAATAATGCTATTTGAGGCGTTTTTCAAGTATTTTTCTAGGAGACTGGATGTATAAAATGCCTTTTGAGCCCCAAAAAACTCACCAGTTAATTTACAACCTTTCTAATGAAAGATTTTAATAAATATTACCACTTGGTCTCGAACTGATGTTGACCGGATAACTATTCAGGAAGTAATGCCACTTTAGGCGGCCATTTTTTGAAGGTCAGCACTCTAGTGCGCTCACTCAAGCGCCAGATAATCAGAAATCACCGGTAAGAGATCCAGGAAGTAGTGCCTTTGCAGGTGGCCATTTTTTGAAGGTTAGCGGTCTAGCACTGACACGCACGCGCTAGGCAATCAGGAAGTGATAGGATATTTTTACAGGCTGCTTTCATCCAGACAGTGTTCGTCGGAGCCACCGGCAGGCAGGTCATGGGTGAGAGAGCAGCTTTGACAAAGTAAGAACGGCATAGCCGACCCCCTGGGCAACGACCATTCCCTAGGAGGAGATTATTGATCCCTTCCTTTTTTTACTCAGAATCTCTACCTTTCTTTCCACAGTGTTTGACTACAAGCGCCTCTCCCCTCCCGTGAAGAGCTCACGGGGCTTTAGTTAGGCTACGAACATGTACGGTTCTACAGTTTCTTTATTCATTTCTCACCGGTTGTGTTTCAGTGGCAAACCACATCGAGTCATCCTCATTCTTAAGGTATCATTTTTTACGGAATCATTTACATCATGAGTATTCCAGGACCCCACGTATAGAGTGTGTGTTTTATGTTATATGTATTGTATGTCGAAGTTCGTCCTTTTACATATAAAAATCAAAGGGGTAGCACAACACTCACAGATCATTGGTAAGAGTAGTTGTGCACGAGTAAAAATATATCACGTTTTCCTTCCACTTATTTGGGGATTAAAGTATCCAATGTGTGTACAATTCAACAGTAACTATTGTCTTTTATCTTTCCAGATTGCATAGAAAAGTTATACCGATTGGGTATTGTATTTACGCATGTTTAAAGGCACATTATACCTGGAAATGTTTCAGGGACACCTATTAGGATAACCAAGAGTGGTTAGAGGGATCATCTATTTTGGTCCTGAGGAAAAGCCTAGGGGAAGGCTTGAAACATGTAGACCAGGGAGAAGTTCACTTATTATAGTGCGTAGTTCTCCAACCCCCATTTTAACTATACCAGCTATAGGAATTAATAAAGTGTAGGTTCCGTGTAACCAGGTATCTTTTAGACTCACTACTCTTTTTGACCCTTCCACTCACAACATCGCATAGTATTATCTCCCGAAAAGTGCTCCCACGTCTCCGTTGGTAGCAGCATGCCCCGTCCTGCAGCAGGGCGGGAAGAACCCGATGATGAAGCATGCCACCAAAGGACTTGTTGGTGGGTGAGGGTTATTTTTTAAAAACTTATCATTTTCCCTGAAGAAATCCATTTTTTTCTTGGGAACACTGGTAGCAATCACCGGAAGGATAATATTTATACACCGAGTGAAGGTTTTCATAAATGAAGGGTGGACTTACTTTGTTTTGCCATAATTTCCTAAGGAGGCACAGCATCCCTAACCTCTTTCTCCCTCCCCTTGTTTTTTGAGCTATTTACATTCAATCAATCAATCAATCACAGAATTTGTAGAGCGCACTACTTACCCGCGAGGGTCTCAAGGCGCTGGGGAGAGGGAAGGGGGGGGGGATGCTGCTACTGGTCGAACAGCCAGGTCTTGAGTAGCCTCCTGAAGGTCAGCAGGTCTTGGGTCTTTCGTAGGCTTAGTGGAAGGGTGTTCCAGGTCTTGGCGGCGAGGTGTGAGAAGGATCTGCCGCCGGTGGTTGTTCTTCGAATGCGGGGGACGGTGGCGAGGGAGAGGTCGGCGGAGCGGAGCTGGCGGTTGGGGACGTAGAAGAAGAGCCGTCTGTTGAGGTAGGCTTGGCCAGTTTTGTGGAGTGCCTTGTGTGCGTGGGTGAGGAGTTTGAAGGTGATCCTCCTGTCGACGGGGAGCCAGTGCAGGTTCCTCAAGTGGGGGGTGATGTGGATGTGGCGTGGTACGTCGAGGATCAGTCGTGCAGAGGCGTTTTGTATGCGTTGCAGTCGCTTGATGAGCTTGGCCGGGGCTCCCGCGTAGAGGGCGTTCCCATAGTCCAGTCTGCTACTGACGAGGGCCTGGGTGCCTGTTCTTCTTGTGTCTGTCGGGATCCACCTGTAGATCTTGCGAAGCATGCGGAGGGTGTTGAAGCAGGAGGAGGAGACTGCGTTGACTTGCTTGGTCATGGAGAGCGTTGAGTCGAGGATGACTCCCAGGTTGCGTGCGTGGTCGGTGGGTGTCGGGGCTGCTCCCAGCGTCGTTGGCCACCAGGAGTCGTCCCAGGCTGAGGTGTTGGAGCCGAGGATGAGGACCTCCGTTTTGTCCGTGTTCAGCATTATCTGCACTTTGTGATCTGCATGGCACACGTTCTTTGCAGCAGACATATTATTCCTCTGTGCTATTTTATGATCAGTCAAAACCGCAACTAGACAAAACTCCGATCTCTCTCCAGGAAGAACATTAATCACCAGAGTTATCTCGACATTTTTATTGTTGCCTGGAAATTGCTGAAGGCAAGGAACGCAGTAGCAGGTGCTTTTAAAACCAAAATAAACCTGCAGACATGGCGCCTCCTGAAGGTATCACCCGGTGCAGTGGCTCCGGTAGCACCGCCCTAGAGCCGGCCCTGCACAAAAGCTTGTGCAATCCTTTCTGTAATAGTAATAGCGCTGGCACACATAAAGCACCAGTGCCATCTACAGAGAGCACTCCTTCATTTGCTTGGGGGCGTGGCCCCATGCAAAGGTATTACAGATATGGGCAAAGGCAAACATGCCACAATAAGGTGGCGCACTATCAGTTGGCCCCCTGAGGGCAGCCCTGTAGAGGAAGGAAAGGGTGTCCCATGGAACCCCCAGACATCCACCTACCGGCGGGTGCAGTCACTCACTGGGATGTCCCTCACAGACAGAAACACAGCTTTGAAGCTGTCGCTCCATATTTCACTGAATGCGCTGCCCTCAGGGCAGCACAAGTTGATGGCTGCGCTGGGGGCAATGCATTCATTGTAATAGGGTGCATTGTTCTTGTTTCTGCCTGACGCACCTGCTTAAATGTGCACCGTGGCGCCCTATATGTAATACGGGCCATGTTATGCTAATAGAGACATACATAGTGTTGTTTTGCCATAACTAAGACCTCTATGGGACCAGTATATTGTGAACAATGTGTTATACATCAGGTCCTAACTTATTTGAAGAATGCACTAAAGCTAGAGCCCATTCTTTTATGGATCTCTGTCTGGACAAATTCAGTTGCCAGCTTGACCCACAAGATAATTTGAGCATGCATGAACCTGGATGCCTGTACTCATATGGTTAGATTTTATAAGGAAAATTTGTTTCATTTCAGGCCAGCCTGCATTGTTTGATACTCCTTGGAATAACATGGAATCTGACAAAGCATGGGTAAAAAAGGTTTTTAGATAAGATTTTCAGGGAGGGCACTGAACTTGTTAAACCCACAATCAGCTCTTTTATCCTATTGAAATCTACATTGGTGTGGGGCCTTTAAATCTGGGTTCTAACATTTATAAGCAAAACGTTTATCCAGATTTAGAGGGGGCAAGGCCAACATCCATAGGATGGACACTCGCTGAAATTATAAAATGTATGTCCCTTTGATACTTTGTCACCTCAATTTATAATACACCTTATTTTTTCTGTGATATATTTCAATGGTGACAAGAATGTAATATCTTGCCTTCTAATTGCGGCAAGAAAGATGTATAAGTTGTAGAGTGGTCTTTATATATATGAGAAAGAAGCTCAAGTCGGATGATGGCACAGCAGGTCACAAATGTAAATTACCAAAGTTTCCCGGCCCGGAGGCCCACTGAGGTGTTTAATTATATTTTTGAACAGTTGCAGTACGACGGAACCCACGAGGGGAAAACCTTTGCTCATTATCATAAACTACAGGCACCAGCATGCCTTGCATAAAAGTACACCTGTGGTAAATTTCAAAAGGCGCATGCGCTATAAAGTGCTTGGAGCAGATATCTCCGTTGTTTGTGATTTTTCCTCTGATGAAGAAGCTACTTGCTTTGAAACGCGTAAGGAAATTGCATTTTACTTCGGACTGGGCATGTTGGTTTTAATGAAATGTGGTGTTACAACCAGCCTGCTGGAGGCAGGTTCTCACTTCAGGGCAAACTATATATATATATATATATACCAAAATTGTCTTCTACCTTGACCTGTCATGCTGCGCTTTTTTTAATGATAGTTGTTAAAATCTGGTATATGTGAATTGCAGCTCATAATTTGCAGTTAAGACTATTTAATGGTGATATCTCTGCTCACAAACGTCTGTTTATGTTTTTAAGATTTGCTATTTATGATTCACATATATAATTATGAGCTCCATTCATGCTATTGGTTGTTACATATTGATGTGTTGTGAATTTTGCTGTGTTAGTTGATTGTGACCAAAATAAAGTAATTATTGAAACTGAATTTAAATTCTGCGGTGACTAGCTAGTGCACGGGATACGATTTGTACCTCACCACCACCGCCTCAAAACAGCCCTGGACCTGGAAAGAAAACATCTTGAAGAAAGAAGACTTTGGCTGGCTGCTGGAAGAAGCAGACCCAAGAAATCCTGCTGGCAAGAAAGAACTAGAACTGCTCTTCAAGGGTCAAATGGATAGGGAGTCCTCTATTATCTGTTAGAGTGACTCAGAAAGCATAAGAACTTCTGACTGAAAGAAGGACCAGCTGACCACTGTGGACTGGATACTGCTGCAACCGTGGCTGGAGAGAGACCTGGTGCCTAGAAGCCTAACCTGAGAGCTGTGGATGTGACCAGGAGGCTCTTTCTCAGCAGTTGGAGAATTTTTGATTTATTCATTTTTTCCACATCCAGAGTATTGGGACAAGGAACTGGTGCTTCACCATCCAGGGGTGGCCTCTGCCGACAAGAAATAGAGTTTCTTCCCTCCCCGAGTGTTTTGCCACCCTAAAAAAAGTTTCCAATGGTGCCTCATAGAGAAGGTATTCAGCCTCATGGAACCTTGCCCAACTACACTCAATTCCATAAAAATGTACATCTCACAGTTACCCTGATCCATTTTTCATTGTTTTGATGATTTTTTGCTCATTAAATTGTTCTTCAAATTTGGTTTGAAAATGTTATTGTGGTGTTTTGTTGACTTTAGAATTGTTTGCTACTGCCAGAACCTAACACACATTACCCTTCAGAAATTGCTTGCTGCTTGTGCCACTGCTACCAGGGTTTGAGAAGAGATTCTCCTAGAATTGGGATGAGATATAACCAGATTCTATTTATTAACTTTGTAGGAGAGACCCCACCCAAAAGAATAATCCAATTTCTGACAGCCTGGAAAAAAATTCCACTTAGGGCCATATTAGGCCCAGACTGCCCATTCATTCTACCAGGCATTTTCCCTGTGGCCTCGAGCCACTGGATGCTGGTATTTTAAGGCACAGGGCCGCTGCTGGCACCTTTACCACTTTCTCCAGCTACCCTTGGTAATTACAGTAGACACAGCTGGTGCTTCAGAAAGAGAGTGGGAAAAGTGAGAGGAGAAAGAAAAGGACAGAGAGAGAGAAATGAGAGAGGGGAAAGGGAGCGGGCTGGTTTGAACATTTTTCCCAGGGTTTCTTTTGGCTCCCAGTCCATCCCTGGGCCTGATTCCAAGCACCCCGGTAAACCCGCATTTCAAGTATTTCACCAGAAAACTTTGTCTGCTCGAAACAGGCAATGTATCTGGGTAAAAATTCTCAGTAAAATGGCTAGGAAGCACCAATTCCTGCATGACATTCCCCATTAGCTCATAATTTGGTGGATTCCCCATCCTAAAATTGCTGAGGCGACAACATTGGTCATTCCGGGATGTGGACATGTCTGCACAGTTAACAAATCACATGAATTGGCCCATACAAAAAGAAATATAAACAATGAGACTCCAAAAATCAAAACGCTAAAATAGAAACATGAACTATAATTGCAATTTGTTTATGGACTGGCATGCAGCTGGTAGCTATCACAGTCCCAGTGCCCAATCCTTTTAATTTCATGTCCGGCAAACAACCTGCAAAGGCTATGGCAGTAAACCCTAAAAAAAAATAGAACCCATAAATATCTGATACAGCTATTGCTGCTTCTAGGACCTTCCTGAATTGAAAAACAGAGAGTGGAGTGTTACAAATTCATACCAACAGGTAATGCCCACCCCGGGTCTCATGACCACGATTGGAACCAAGAGTTATATAGGCAGTACCTCTTATTCAAATTTTTTAGTCATAGGGAGCCACCTTTACCTGATTGGTCAGTCTTAGGAAAATAAATTTGGACAGAAAACGCTTTACTATCAATGGCAATGTCATTGATCAGTTTACCTGAAAGGTAAAATTGTCCTTAGACCTTGCCAGTTACTTTCAAGGCTTCAAAAAAACCAAGTAAAACTGCAGCAAAAAGCATCACTTCAAAAGGGGGGGTTGCACATTGAAGACAGCTGGTCTTCAATCATGTTTAAAGAGTCAAAGTGGATGGGTGCCTTCGCATCTTTCTTTGTGCGCTCTGATTTAGAAATTCTTTCAGAATTTCCTCTAGGAAAAATGACTGTTTTAGATCTTCCAATCCATTGAACTTGGAGTCATATGCAGTGGCTAC
Source organism: Calotriton arnoldi (assembly GCA_963921515.1). Taxonomy (NCBI): domain Eukaryota; kingdom Metazoa; phylum Chordata; class Amphibia; order Caudata; family Salamandridae; genus Calotriton; species Calotriton arnoldi. Next base: position 20,598 of record CAWUFW010003885.1, read on the forward strand.
TAGGTGACCCAAGACCAATGGTTTGTCCAAACTGTAAAATTCCTGAGATAACTCATGTCATGGTCTGACCAGCGGTGGTATGATCATTTTACCAGGGAAGGGAGCGGGGGCCACAACCGCACACATACACAATCACTCACTCCCATGGAATTCACACATGCACACACACACACACACACCCTTCCCATCACTCACTCACAAATGCACATACATTCATACATACACGCATGCATATACGCAACATAAAAAAGACATACAACCTACCTTCACTGTAGAGAGGGAAGCCTCAGAGCTCCCAGCAGGGTTGGGATTGCTGCCTTCCCTCAGCAGCAGTCCCTCACACGTCAGATTGGGATGGGGTTAGTTATACTGTTGACCCCACCCCACTCTGTGACGAGGTGTCACTGATTGACACTTTGCCCTGGGCACTTCGGGGCTTAAAACTGAAGCGCCCAGGTCTGAGGCAATCAGTGACGCTCCCCCACGTCATGAGGGAGAGGGCCTCGAGGCACTTATCCCAGGCTGAGGAGTTCACGCCACAGGGCTGTAACATCCTCAGCTTGGCAAAGTTCAGCCCAGGCAGCCAGGAGCATGCGTATTTAGTGCATGTCTAGCTACTGACTGCCTGACCTGAACAAGAAGAGTGTCTTTCAGGCTGACCTTTGTTTAGCCTGATATACACTCTTCTTGCAGGGAAAAAGGTGGGGGCATAGACCCTTAGCCCATATGGACAGGCCACAGTTGGATCTGACCACAAGTAAATTCCAGGAATCTTGTATAGTACTATTGGTAGAGTGGTTTGGTCCCCAAAGCAAGTGATAGCTCCACTGTTGCCTATAGCCTTGTTCCTAACTCACCAACTCCCATAGTTCTAGTTTGAATCGAATCATCTCTGGGCCTGCCACTGGCCAATCCTCTCCGGATCCTGATCACTGAAAATGATTAAGGGCATTAGCTACAACATTCTTTACTCCAGCTACATGCCTCACCCTGAACTCAAACTGCAGATGCAAGTAGATCTTTAGATGTCTCAGGAGACCCAAGACAACTGGATAGCTGTCTGACTGTGCATAAATTGCATGTACCACACCCAAATTATCAAACAAAAACAAAACTTTGATGTTCCTCAGCCAGTCTGACTATTGATTCAGAACTGCCACAATACAAACAGTTCTAGAACCCTGACTTTCTTGGTATGCCCCTGTTTCAGTATGGAGTTGGGCCAAAATGCAGCACCCCAGGCTGAATCTAGTATCACACTATACCCCTCTATCTGCTGCATTAGTGGTCAGCTGTTTTGTTGACTGGTTGCCCCTGGGGCCTGGATGAGTCAGGTACCGTTAATTTGAGCCAGACCTTAGTTTAACAAAGAGGTGCTCTTTCACCTGTCAGACGAACCCTCGGCTTGGCACATACCCTGCCTGCTGTGATAACTGCACTGTGAAGCTAAGTTTTCATAGTAGCTCCTGGATGGACCTTAGTGCCTTCTGTTTTGCTAGATCATTTTTAATGTCAAAAGTGAAAGCCCTGGCTTTATCTTCTGGTAGCCATAATACCTCTTACATAGTTTCAAGCTCAATGCCAAGTAAGGCAAATGGGTTATTTCTGGAGCTAATGACACTCCAATATTTCCTATCAAAGAGATGAATACTATAAGTGCTGAAGCAGACTACAGCATGGCATTCCTACAAAGAAGTCACTCAGATAGTATATCTATCCACCTGTTGGTTTTATTTTGTGGACAGCTTACTCAAGAAAAATGCTGAAAGCCTCAAGGTAAGAACTGGAAACAGAGAAAATCATAAGTATGCATTTTACGAAGTAGAAACAGCCCTGGAACTGAAACGCAACAGTGAAAGCTTTCAAGGTGCACTTCTAGCATGAGTTTAAAAAGTGACTGATAGTCTGCCTTTACCAGGAGTGTGCCTTTCCTTCCCCTGCACACAAGGTCAACCACCTCATCAAAGGAGGCTCGTCACAGGGTCAGTCATTGAGAGCGTTGCCCTTGCAGTGGTAGAAGTGATGGATTAACCATTTTTTCATAATGTATGTATTGTAGAATGTGTATAGTGCTTACTACCCATTATGTAGAACACTGAGGCTCTCAACCACATGGATAGCCAGCTACAACATGTAGGGTGTGTGGTTGGAAGGGTGTTGTTCTTATTTTGAGCCTTTGTGGGAAGTGTATCCATTTCGTGCATGATGACCACCAAGGTGCGGTTATTGTGTTGTGGCATGCAGCAACTGGATGTGTGATGGGTGAGGGTATGTGTGAAATAAATGTATAAATTGTAATAAGGGCTACATCATATAGGCCGCTGCACAGCACCAGCCGAGCCACAGGGGCAGTGGTATGATGAGTTACCATCACAGGTTATTCAGCAGTGTTACAACGTGTAAATAACTATAAACAAAATCTTTGGCTCCGTCCATTGCCCTGGCATCTCAGGAGGAACACATAGGGCCAGTGTCCCTACTTAATTTGTCCTGCACTGGCTCTCTCTGTTCTCCCGTCTGGTGTCAAAGGGAAGCCACTTGAAGCTCTTGCGTAACATGCGAAGGGTGAGGAAGCAGGTGGATGAAACTGCGTTGGTCTGTCTTTTCATGGTGAGTTTGCTGTCCAGGATGATGCTGAGGTTTCAGGCGTGGTCAGTCGGAGTGGATGAGGGTCCTAGTTTGGGAGGCCACCAGGCATCGTTCCATGGGGAGGTGTTGTTCCCAAAGATCAGCATTTCTGTCTTGTCTGTGTTGAGTTCTAGGCAGTTGTCTCTCATATAGTTGGCGATGCTCGTCATGCACCTGTGGAAGTTGGTCAGCGTGTCGGAGGCGTCTTCTGAAACCAAGGAGATGAGCTGGGTATAGTCGGCATAGGATATGATGTTCAGTCCATGTGATCTGACGACGATGGCCAGGGAAGTCATGTAGGTGTTCAACAGAGTACAGCTGAGGGACGAACCTTGAGGGGCGCCACAGATGGTGTTTTTGGGTTCCGAGGTGAAGAGAGGAAGGCAGATTCTCTGGGTTCTTCCAGTGAGGAAAGAGGTGATCCACTTGAGGGCATCTCCTTGGATTCCAATGTTGGGAAACCTTTTGATCAGGGTGTGGTGTGATACTGTGTTGAATGCTGCTGAGGGGCCGAGGAGGATCACGGTCGCCATTTTTCATTGGTCAAGAAGGGATCTGATGTCGTCTGAGGCTGCAATCAGGTTGGTTTTGGTGCTGTGGTTGGTGTGAAATCCAGATTGGGAAGTGTCCATAAGATTGTTGTTCTCCAGGTGTTCTGTGAGTTGGCGGTTTATGGGCTTCTCGAGGACTTTGGTGGGAAAGGGCAGCAGAGAGATAGGGTGGTAGTTCTTGAGTTTGTTGGGGTCAACGGATGGTTTCTTGGGTAGGGACTTGACCTCTGCGTGTTTCCATTCTTCAGAGAAGGAGGCTGTGGTGATGGATGGGTTGAAGATGGCGGTGAGCTCACGTCTGATCATCTTGCTCCCAAAGTTGAAGATGTGGTGGGGGTAGGGGTCTGTGTGTGCTCCTGAGTGGGAGGAGTTCATGGTGGCTGTGGTGTCTTGCTTGGTGAGCTGGTCCCAGGTGGTGAGCAGGTGGTCATGTTCTTCATTCGTGGGGGCGAAAAGGCTGATGATGTCGGTGGATGGGGGTTCGAAGTTCCGTAGATGGTGGAGATCTTGTCATGGAAAAAGTCTGCCAGGGTGTCGCAGAGCTCCTGGGAAGGGGTGATGACGTTTTCAGTGTCCGGGGGTCTGGAGAACCTTCTGACGCTGTTGAAAAGTTCCTTGCTGTGATTAAAGCTTGCTTCGATGCTGCCAGGTAGGGTGCTTTTTTTCTCTTTTTCAGGTGTTTGTGGTATTGGTTGAGGGCAGTCTTGAATGTGGTTCCGACGTGGGCTCCATTTCCTTTTGAGACGTTTGCAGGTGCGTTTCATGGTTCTTAGTTCCATTGTGTACCAACTGGCTTACTTGGAGGACCTCCTGAGCTTGGTGGGTTTGCTGGGGTGACCCTCGGCACAGTCTGTGATCCAGGCGGAGAGGTTCTTGACAGCCTGTTCTTGTTTGGTTGCAGTGTGAGGGCGGGAGTTATTGAGGGCATCTGTCCATTGACTCTCTGAGACCTTGTTCCAGCTGCGGTGTAAAGTGCTGGGTGGCTTGGGGCAGTGCCGGGGGAACTCGATATGGTGAAGTGGACAATGGATTGGTCTGTACAGGTGAGCTCATGACATGGCTGTGCTTGACTCTGTCACTGGCCATGAAGATGGGGTCGAGTGTGTGTCCTGTGATGTGCGTGGGATTGGTGACAAGTTGGGCGAGACCGATGTTGCTCATGCTTTCGAGTCTGCTGGCGGTGTTGGTATTGTTGGGGTAATCGAGGTGAAAATTGAGATCATCGAGGAAGATGTTGTTTTTGGAGTCGATGGCGAGTGGAACAATGAAATCAGGAATGGCATTGCAGAAGTTGGGGGCAAGGTCCTGGAGGTCTGTAGGTGAGTGTGCCTCTGATAGTGGTTTTGCTGTTGGTTCGGAGTTGGAAGTTGAGGTGCTTCATTATAGGAGTGATGTTATCTGTCTTGGTGGTGCAGTGGATGCTTTCATTGTGGATGATGGCGATTTCACCTCCATGCTTGTTGATGTTGTCTTGGTGTGCATTCTTGTAACTGTCGGATGTAGCTGAGGCAATGTCAGGCGTGAAGGTTGAGCAAGGTCTTGGTGAGGAAGATGATGTTGGGGTGAAGGATGTGATTGTGTCCCAAATCTCTGTGGTGTGTTTGCAGAGAGATTGTGCGTTGAGCAAGAGGCAGTGAAGAGGGTCTGGGGTGGTCATGGTAGACATGGTGGCTCTTCGGTGTTGCAGGCGAAGAGGCAGTGCCAGCAGGAAAAAGGTCCTACTATAGATCGGGCAGAGGTACAGCTGCAGTTGTTGTTGAGGAGTCCTGTGTCCAGGGCTTGGAGGTTGATGGTGGTGTATCTTCGGGTGGTGGTAGAGCCATTGTTCCTGGCGCTAGCCGCAGTCCAGGTGAGGACGGGTGCAGACGGGCATGACGGCAATGCCTGCGACCACCATAAGTAGTCCTGGGCGGTAGGAGGGGCTGGCAAGAAGAGGGAAATGGGAGGGAAGGAGTGGGAGAAAAACATCAGGAGCGGGGCAAAACAAGACCACAATTCCAACAAAAACAGAAGTTAACAACAGCAGCATCGTAAAATAAAACAAAGAGCAAGGTTACAAACACAATAAAACCGACTGGCAAAATTGAGCGAATAAGAGAGAAACCTCCGCAGCAGGGGAGAAGACAAAGAGGTCAAGGAGCTGCTCACTGGAGCCGTGCTGTGGCCTCTACAAGTAGTCCTACGAAGTGAGAGTGGCTGGCAGGGGGCAGGAAGCAAGAGGAAAGGAGTGGTAGAAAAATGACAGGAGCGGCACAAAACAAGACCACAATAACAACAAAAACAGAAGTTAACAACAGCAGCAAAGTACCATAAAACAAAGATCAAGATTACAAACAAAGTAGAATGGACCAGCAAATCGAGTGAATGAGAGCAAAACCTCAGCAGCGGGGGAGCAGACCAAGAGGTCAAGGAGCTCTACTAACCGCTAAACCTCAGTCGGAGTACCCCCACCAGACAGATTCATTGAATGCTTTGACCCAATCCAGCTACTTTGGCTGGATGACTGCCACAGGGAGCTCCTCGACCACCCATTCACAACCGAGGACATACTTATGGCTATTAGTCCTGTGCCTACGGATGGGGCCCTTGGACCCGATGGCCTGGCAGTGCAATTCTATAAGACATATGCTGCAGACCTTGCTTCCACCTTCTGGCAATGTATGAGGAGGCTAGAGAAACTGATCAGCTACCTCCCTCAGTCTGCGAGGCTCTCATAGTTACCATTCTGAAACCTGGCAAACGACCTGGTCTTTGCAACTCCTACCAAGCACTCTCCATAATTAACGTGGACAATAAAATAATAGCCTGCATGCTTGCAACCAAGCTGCTCCCTCTCCTCCCTCTGATTGTCAGGCCAAACCAGTCAGTTTTCATCCCAGAGTGCTGTATCGCTCACAACCTGCGGACTCTCTTCGCATTAATTCATACTTCAAAGCCGCAGCTCCCAGCGGTGGCTGTTTTTCTTGCACCACAAAAGCATTTGACTCCTTGGAATGGGGCTTCCTCTTTGCTCTGCTGTGGCGCATCGGCATTAGTCCCTTGTTCTTGGGCTGGGCCCACCTTCTTTATTCTTCCCCGACAGCCAAACTCCTATTCAATGGGTGCGTCTCCGATCCTGTTCAAATACACAGAGGTACCCTGCAGGGATGTCCTCTCTCCCCTATATTATATGCCATTGCCATTGAACCCCTAGTGGCTCGCCTATGACAGGATCACTCAGACAGAGGCCTCAACTACATGGCTAGCAGGCTTGTCACATCTATGTATGCACAGACAACGTCTGAAAACCTAGCCCCAATACTATATGAATATACACTCTTCAGTGCACACACGGGTGTGATGATCCACTGGTCCAAATTTGTGATCTTACCCTTAACCGACGTTACAGACAACTTTGATGTAGACTACCAACTGGCAATGGCAGAGGGTGCAATTGAATACCTGGGAATAAAGATCAGCCGAGACATGTCACAGCTCTGGCTTGAGAACTACGGTTGGGCAATTGTGTGGTTGGAGGAGTGGATCCCAATGTGGATGAACTTGCCACTCTCTCTCACTGGAAAATTGGTCATCATCAAGATGGTAGTTCTGCCAAAACTTCTATACCTAATCATTTTTCTGCCCATACTGGTCACCAGGGCGTTCTTCACCTGGCTTCGATACCTGCTGAGGCGCTTAATTTACTGACTGGCAGCCACGACTGGCTTTGGAGATAATGACCCTGCCCTTTTGCCAGGGAAGATTAAATGCTCTAGATACAGAACTGTACCATTATTGCACACAAGCCCACTACACGTTTCACTGGTTCCACCTCACCTTATACATGCTGCATACAGCTGTTGAGACAGATAATGCTAATCCATGCCCATTTACAACAGTGATTTGTCAGAAATCTACTCGTCCTAGGGACTCTGTCAACACAATCCAGTGCACCATCTAGGCATGGGACTGATTGCCATGAAGGGCAGCAAGGCGCTGCCATTACTTTGTTAAACTGCTGCCCGCCAATAACCCAATGCTGCCTCTTACTACAGAGTCAAAGGCAGTGTGCCAGTTGACAACTCCTGGGCAATGGAGATTAAGGGACCTCTACCCTGAGGGAGAATTTTTACCTCTTCGCGAGGTGCAGGCCACTGCTACATGCACACCCCTAGACATTTTTTACATTATTTCCTAACCTTCATTAACCTGCTGAAGTTATGCATTATCTTCTTTCATGATCACAACACGTTGTTTGATTAATGCCAACTGTAGAAGAATGTTCTCAATTAAACTATGAATGCTACATCTGGAAAAAGAAACAATTGTACATCTTCCTTGTAAAGATAAACTGGAGAATTGCTGAGTAAACATACATATAAGCAAAAGTTTAGCTGCAAAATTACAAAAGATGGGAAAATCAGTTTCACGTACAGGGGATTGGAGAAAGATTTAGAGCTATGTAAACATGTGCTTGTCAGGTAAGGTCAAAATTTACATGTGAGTAGGACCTGTAAATGGAGCCATGGAGTTTGTAGTGGACTTTGCGATGTGATGTGATGTGATGTCTGGAAAAAAACAAGATATTGAGGGTATATTTTTCAATCTTTCATGCAGTGCAATGCAGCAAGACACTTTGCTGCAAGAAAGGGAAAGGGCAGAAGTGCGCTATATTTAATATCATATGACACATTTCTGTACTTTCCTTGTGTTGGGTGCACTTTTGGCTGCCTAGCGCCAATGCAGGCACCCTTGCATCATTGTGAAAGGGTGCCTGCATTATAGGTAGGATTGTTTTTGTGAAGGAAAGGACACCTTCCACAAAACACAATCCTCAAAGGCATAATCCTCTTCCTATGTGTGCTGCAGAATGCAGCACACGTAAAAAGATTAAAAAGCAAGTAGAAATAAAGATATTTCTCCTCGTTATACCTCCCCTGGGGAGGCGTAACATTTTGACGCATTCCCACGTCTACCACTAATGCTAAATCTGAGAATGCACCAAAATCCATGGGTAGATGCGTATTGTGGTAAAATTTGAACACATTAAACAGCAAAAACAGATCTCCCGGTGTGCAGTAAGATTTTTACTTCAGACAGATTTCTATATTCTTTGGGAACAGCTTCCTCTTTATTTGGCTTATGCTGTAACAATACACACATTGCAAGGACTAAGCTTAGATTATGCACTGATTAAAACTGGCTCTACCGTATTTAAAGAGGGAATGGCATATGTTGCTATTTCTCGCGGTAAAAAACTTACAGGAGTGTATATTATTGGTTTCAATGAGACAAAAATTAATGCAGATAGTAGCTGTGTCACAGAATACAATCCTTTGACTCCTCATCTCGGTCAATATCCCATTCTATAAAAAGCTAAAATGTATTTTTTTTTAAATTGAAACAAACTGCAATTACAACAAAGATTTGTAAGTACCTAAAAAACACAGAAAATCAAACACATGGAAATGACAGGACATCAGTGTCAAAATCTAAATGATATAAATTGCTACAAAAATATAATTGTTAATCTTCTTTTCTGCCTAACATCTGTGAAAGAAATAATCCACCAGCATTTACATTAATGCTTATGCAAAACCTTGATAACTCTTCATCAACAGATTTTGTCACAGAACCACATTTGCAACCATAGGAGATATGGTTTTTGTGTGTACAGGTGTGATTCAAATTTCAATAAATCAACAACAAGATGCTCAAGAACTCTGTATGGCTGACCTAGAATTAATTGCGACCAAAACTCAGCTCACACAATCTGCTTAAAGAACTCTATAACAGAATGTACTGATACTACTCTTACTTCTAAGCACAGACTGCCTAAAACTTACAAGGCAGTTAGCTAAAATGGTACTTGTGAGTTCTACTTACATAATTCAGTAGGTATGTCATTATGTGGCTTGGCATGGTTGAAGGCATTTGAAAAATCTGCTGTAACTATTGGTGTCATCTATGCTTTCGCATATATCACATAACATTGAAGGTCATTACGATGGCGGACGGAAAAAAAAACGACCGCCATGGTAGCGGGAAAACACCGCCCGCCGCTACCGCGGGAAAACCGACAGCTAGATTAGGATCCCCAGCGGTAAAACCCCAACCGCGGCGGAAAGGAGACCCGAGAATCCGCCGTACGCCTGCGGAAAGGGCCCAAACCCGTCCGCGGCGGTCGGTGTCGCAGCGGAAACAGGCCAAACGCCCGCAACCACAGCGGAGACACCGCCATCAAAATTATGATATTCCCGACATCCCCGCGGTGCAGTGTGCTGTTTCCGACCGCCGCGGTCGACAACAGTGAAGAATCAGTGAGACGGCGGAAGCGCCATAGCCGAGCCACCACTGCGGACGCTCCACCAAAAAAATGGCGGTCGCCAGAAAAACACACAACATGGCCACAAAGTGCACCAACCATACAAGGCATGCACCCAAAAATAGCTAACACAGCCCAAAGACACACCCCCATGGGAAACTCCAAAACTACAACTCCCAGGTACACACACACACCACACCTGCAACCAATACCCCATCCTGACACACCCACAGACACCAGTATAAATCCAGCCCCCAACAGACCATAATCCTTTGCAAAACTCCACAACTGAGGGGACATCCACCACAGATGACAGGAGAGGCAAATCTGCACAACACACACACATCACCACCACCACCACCACTTCCACACCTGCACCTCTAACACCTTTGCACAGCACACACCATACACATCACAACCACCACCACCACTACCACTCCCAAACCTGCAACCTAAACACCTTGACACATCACACACCATGTCACCACAGAGAATGCCCAAATTCACTGAGAGCGAGTTGAGGGTCATGGTCGATGAGATAATCAGGGTAGAACCACAATTGTTTGGTAACCAGGTCCAACAGACACCACTAGCAACAAGGACGCAAATGTGGAGAAGGATAGTAGAGAAGGTCAATGCAGTAGGGACCGTGCCACGCAATAGAGATGAAATCATGAAGAGGTGGCACGATCTGAAGGCAGTGGTCAAAAGAGGAGAGCCAAGAACCATGAGCTGGCTCAGATGACAGGCAGTGGCCCTCCCGTTCCACTCAAAACATTCACTGAATGGGAGGAGAAGGTGCTTGGCATTCTACATCCAGAGAGTCTCTCAGGAATACCCGGGGAGTGGAGGCTGGTAAGTACAAACAAATGCCTAACATCACACAAATGTACTGTCTTGCCCTATCACAAAATAATACCTCCTAGGTACAAATTCATTCATGTGCACAACACTCCTCCCAACACATCTCACACAGATACAACAGACACTCCCTCTGAAGCCCCCAAAGGTAGTTAGCAACATCACCATGGGTACATGTGTACATGCTGCCAGCACTACAACTCCCACCAGGCCCCCTTGTCCCACAGCTGAGCAGGATGTAGCCCTCCCCCACCCAGAAGCAAGCCTCAGCCATTGTGTGCTACACCCTCACCTAACAGGTAGGTAGCCATCTTCACAGGGAGGTGGGTGGGTGTTTGGGAGGCCTGCACTACAACTCCCACCCGGCCCCCTTGTCCCACAGCTGAGCAGGATGGAGCACTGCCCCCACCCAGAAGCATGCCTCAGCCAGTGTGTGCTACACCCTCACCTGACAGGTAGGTAGCCATCTTAACCGGGAGGTGGGTGGGTGTTTGGGAGGCCTGCACTACAACTCCCACCAGGCCCCCTTGTCCCACAGCTGAGCAGGATGGAGCACTGCCCCCACCCAGAAGCATGCCTCAGCCATTGTGTGCTACACCCTCACCTAACAGGTAGGTAGTCATCTTTACCGGGAGGTGGGTGGGTGTTTGGGAGGCCTGCACTACAACTCCCACCAGGTCCCCTTGTCCCACAGCTGAGCAGGATGGAGCACTGCCCCCACCCAGAAGCATGCCTCAGCCATTGTGTGCTACACCCTCACCTAACAGGTAGGTAGCCATCTTTACCGGGAGGTGGGTGGGTGTTTGGGAGGCCTGCACTACAACTCCCACCAGGCCCCCTTGTCCCACAGCTGAGCAGGATGGAGCACTGCCCCCACCCAGAAGCATGCCTCAGCCATTGTGTGCTACACCCTCACCTAACAGGTAGGTAGCCATCTTTACCGGGAGGTGGGTGGGTGTTTGGGAGGCCTGCACTACAACTCCCAACAGGCCCCCTTGTCCCATAGCTGAACAGGATGGAGCACTGCCCCCACCCAGAAGCATGCCTCAGCCATTGTGTGCTACACCCTCACCTAACAGGTAGGTAGCCATATTTACCGGGAGGTGGGTGGGTGTTTGGGAGGCCTGCACTACAACTCCCACCAGGCCCCCTTGTCCCACAGCTGAGCAGGATGGAGCACTGCCCCCACCCAGAAGCATGCCTCAGCCATTGTGTGCTACACCCTCACCTAACAGGTAGGTAGCCATCTTTACCGGGAGGTGGGTGGGTGTTTGGGAGGCCTGCACTACAACTCCCACCAGGCCCCCTTGGCCCACAGCTGAGCAGGATGGAGCACTAGTCCCACCAATAGGCATGTGACGTCTGTGCAGCCGCACATGACACCATGCCACTTAGTCCACAGTCACCAACACAAACAATGCAAAACAGTTGTGTTGTAGTCACCATGCACAAGTCTCTGTTCAAAATTGACCCACATTGTGTACACTGTGCCAGGCATCACACACTGCAACACTAACAACGATCATGCTGCCCTGCAGCAGTGACTGGCCGTTTGTATGGCAAAGTGCAAATCACCCATGTCATACCACAGTGTTGCAATGTAAACAGTGGAAGTGCAGTGCACCCAAAAACTACACTGCAGCTGGGACTCACAATGCTAAACTAAGCAGATCACAAATGTACTGCAACACACCCAGCTACCACAGTGCTGCACTGAATTGCAGAACAGCACCTTGTCTGAATTAAATTGTCAAAGGTGTCTTGTTTGGACCACCAATGTGTGTATGCATTGACAATGTTCACATCTCACACTGTCTGTCTGAACAGTGCTGGCATAGTCTGGCCCCAAAACCATACATTGTCTGCACAGGGCTGAGTACATCTCACACACACACCACTGTTGACCACAACATGTCAGTGTATGGATGCCCTGGAACAACTGCTACACCAGTACTGGGCTCATGTTCTCAGGTCCACAAATACCATGAAACCATGACAGTGTGGAAATGTATGCTGGGTGAGATCTACACCCTGCTGTATGTCACCACTGTGCTACGAGACCATACCCCTTGCCCTATTGTGCCTTCAAATGTCGGGGGAGTGAACCCCACAGCCAGATAGCTGGGACAACAGTGATGGGGGCCATACCCCATGACCAAATGCAATCTGAAATCAATGGGTACAAAAAGACACACACACATCATGCTCACCACACGCACATTCCATCCAAAGGTTTCTACCAAGTCACATAGCCATGTCATTGCTCACCTTCACCTCAAACGGTAGTTAGCCATCTTCACAGTGAGACGGTGCAGTGTGTTTGGCTATCCGTTCCACAAAATGCAACATGCATGCTGTCCCACCACTATGGAGGATGGGACACTACACCCCCAATAAGAAGCATGTGGCAGTCAATGTATGCTACCCACCCAACTCACAGGTAGGTAACCGCATCTCACAGGTCGGGGTGTGTGGGGCTGGGAAGCTTGCACAACAACTCACACGGGCCCACCTGACCGCCAGCACACAAGACCCATTACTTCCTGGCACCAACATGCATGTGTCAGTCATTGCAATGTACACTGCAAAAGAACTGGCATGTGGACATATCATGCTGACTTGTCCCACACTGGACCAAGATGGAAGCCCTCATCCTACACACACGGAGAGGTCTCACAAATACAAGGAAAACACAGCAAACACAACATATCTACAGCCACAACATAAAGCCAGATATGCATTTAAAAAAACATGTTGGCATAGGACACCAGGCCTCTCAATGCACAACTGCACACCCAGATAGCATTGGCAACTATAGTGTGCACACACCTAAGAAAATGAAACTGTGACAGCAACCAAAGTGTGAATGACTGAAACACATGTCGATGGAACTCCGAGCACAACCATGCACACCACTACATGCCATCTGACAGTAGCAGTGGACCAGACCAACTAAGATCTACTGAAAGCAAACTTAAGCATGTCTGGAATTGCAAATACAGATATCTACACCACATTGAAAAGGTATGCATGAAACTACAATGCTCACTCACTGTGCAGAGAGAACCGCTACAAGGGCTCTACAAGTGACACATACGCGTAAATGGATGACATATGATTGATCAATAACAGGATGCCAACATGAGACTGTCAATGTCAAAAAATTATATTGTGCATGTCATGTCTTGACAACTCCCAATATGGACAAGTAATGTATGTACCACAACAGCTTGTAATGCATCACTGGATGTCGGTCAATGCTAATTTGTATAGTGAACAACTGCTGGATGTACAAACAGTTGATGTAACACTGCTAACACAAACTTTGATGGGTGCAACACAATGACCATTTCTCATCTGACCCACAGGTGACCAAGAACTCACTGCAGAGGATGACACCACCCTGCAGAGCCAGTCCCCCCAAGGAACAGAGACAACTGGATGAGGACTCCCTGGATTCCTTGGATGAGGAGCTCCACGCTGGCCCATCTGGTGTGGCAGGCCGCAACCAGTCCCAGGCACCCATTGTCCCCCCAACCACATCAGCTGCAGCCCATGACCATCCTCTGACAGCTGCTGTCACGCCTGTGTGTCACCCACTACTACCACCACCACCACCACCACAGCTGTCCGCAACACCCACCCTGCCCCAGGGGTTGAGCAGCCCACCACATCGACTGCGGAGGCCAGGGAGAGGATGCAGCGGGCCAATGTGAGGACCAGACAGGACCGTGGCAGCAGTGCAGCTGGTCGGGACAGGCTCATGCAGAGGGGGACTGATCCTGGGACGGAAGCCCTGGGCCACATCGACAGAGTTCTTGGGGCATACCAACAGGCCCAGGGACGAATGGGCCGGTTAGAGAAAGAATCTCGGGAGCACCTCCTGCTGTGGAGGTCCATGGACACACGCATGGGACAGATTGTGGACCTCTTGGGGCAGCTAGTGGCGGTTCTGAGGGACAGGCAAGCGCAACATTCTACCCCTTTGCCTCCCCCCGTTGGGCAGCAGGATGACACTTCATCATCCTCCCCTGCGTCCACAGAGGGGGGTGAGTCCTCAGACACCACTGCCCCTGCAGCAGTGGCCCCTCCAGTGAAGCGCAAGAGTGGCCATCCAAGGAAAGGCCAGGGGGACTCACGTGCCCAAGCACCTGCCAAACGCTAGTCCCCGAACCAGCCATGATGGCAGACCACTGCACCACTGCATTGACCTTTTGGACTATCCTTCACCACACTGCCATGTGAATGGCATCCATCTGTTGGACTGGGTCTCCACATCATTGTGGGGACTACTCAAGTATCTCATTTACCTTGACTGTCAACTCACTTCTTCAAATACCCCCTTCACATTTTCTCCACCCTTGCATGTCACAGTTGTTAATAAATACACCTTACACACATGTTGTTGTGTCTGCTCCGTCTTTAATACAGGATGTGCAACCTTCACCATGTAGGACATGGTCCAGGGGAATGGAATGTAGGTAACAAGTGAGATGCTGAAGGGACCTAGGGAAAACCGCAGAACAAGAGTCACTTGTATGGGTGTGGCATTGCACACATCACACAACATTTGTCAACAAGGTACTCAGATCTACAAACTTTACACAGAGCAACAGTCACCATAGAGACAATCTGTTTAACACTAACCAATCACACATACATTGGCAGGCAGCAATGAGTCAACACCAAGCTGCAGTCAGCAAGCTCACATACACCCACACAGCAACAGCAACACCATCAGACCATTTTGTCCCTTCTACATCGTCACTCACCTTCAAGTGAAGTAGCGGGTGATGAGCTGTCGGCGCATGTCGACCCCTTCCTCCTCTCCACTGCCCTCGTCACTGGATCCGGCTTGATTTGCAGGCGGCGGCCTTGGCTGCTCATCATCGTCACCCAGGATCAGGGGTATTGCCTTGCGAATGGCCAGGTTGTGGAGCATGCCACCATTATCTGACACACCTTCCCTGGCGAGTACATAAGGGCCCCCCCAGTACGGTCCAGGCACCAAAATCTTGATTTTAGGAGACCAAATGTCCGTTCTATCACACGCCGTGTCCTCCCATGGGCATCATTGTATCCCACATCAGCTGGCGTGACGGGGTTCCGCAATGGGCTCAGCAACCACGGGTGGTTTGGATATGCCGAGTCACCTGTGTGTGAGAGACACAGATTAACCTTGCAGTCCCAAAATGCAACACAACAGCATGTCACACACACACACCACTCTAATCCACTATACATACTCACCCACAAGCCATGCACGCTCAGGAAGCAGATTGGCCATCAACTGAGGAACGATGCTGCTGCGCAAGATGTGGGCATCATGGGCTGAGCCGGGAAACTTGGCACACATGTGTGAGATGATCATGTCTGCCAGGCACACCACTTGAACATTTACCGAGTGTGAATGCTTCCTATTGCAGTAAACCTGTTCACGTGCCTGTGGTGGCACAAGCCCAACATGTGTGCAATCAATTGCACCAATGACATGTGGGATATGTCCAAGGGCATAGAAATCGCCCTTCACAGCCACCAACTCAGGCCCCCTGGGAAAATGGATATATCTGTCTTTGTACAGCATCATGGCCGACAGGACATCCCTCAGCACCATGCTGAACATCGGCTGTGACATCCCGCCTGCACTTGCGACCGTGTGCTGGAATGAGCCCGTTGCAAAGAAATGCAGGCATGCCATCACCTTAGCTGTTGCGGTGAAAGCTGTTGGATATGTCCGACGTGGCTGCAGGTGGGGCTCCAACATGGCACATAGGTTCTGCAGGGTTTGTCGGTCCAGCCTGAATTTGCGGATTATTTCCTCATTCTCCATGTCTGCCAGGACTGTGAACGGACGATGGATATTGTGCCTCCTCCCCCTAGGACAGATCACAGTGCACAGATGTCAATGCAGAAGACCATGAAATGTGCATCACATCAATTTCTTCTACAGACACATTCCCAAGGCTTACAACATGCACCATTAACCGACAGGGCACTTCACAAGTAGGTTCACATCAGGCACACTACTCGTACACCTGTCCCCTTACCAGCAGCAATTATCTGTGCACCCCTCCGGCTCATTCGCATGCACAGTGTGATATACTAACAGATATGTGTGCATACCTGTGAGTATGACCCCCAGCATATGTTAATAATTGCAATACTACCCGAACACACCATGTTGCTGGCCCTGATACACCTCCCAACACAGGTTGCACATGGCACACATCAACTACACACTGACCACCGGCTGAGCGTGGGGGACAAGTGTGTGCATGTGCATTGGACAATGTGCCAGTTGCTGATGCCCCTGGTCCAGTCAATGAGACGACATTGTGCGTTACATTGCACACACAGACATTGACCATTATCTCCATATGCTATGCAACACAGTAACTGGACAGTCTACATTTCATTACACAGCACATGTGACATGTGCGAGTGTATGTGCCCATGCAATGTATTGGCGACCCGTATATGGTATGTGTTGGTGACGTGGAGTGACATGTCCCTTTTGTGCATTTGCCCTCATGAGGACCCTTCAATTGTTGAGACACTGGGCACTGTATATGTTGGCCTATGCAGTGAGCTGGAGGACACGTTAGGTGCAGCACAGCTAATCCACAACTCCATTAACGCTCACTCCAGGCACTGTCTGCCAGACATATGGTGGTGCCTACCGCCTGGCCACTGAGGTGTGTCACCGCCCATAACCCATGCACGATCGCGGGAGACACCGCCAGATATGTATGTGACAATTGCGGTCACCATGCACCGCTACCCAAATCACGGTCACCCCAGTCACTGTCTGCCAGACATATGGCGGTGCCTACCGCCTGGCCACTGAGGTGTGGCACCGCCCATAACCCATGCACGATCGCTGGAGACACCGCCAGATATGTATGTGACAATAGCGGTCACCATGCACCGCTACCCAAATCACGGTCACTCCAGGCACTGTCTGCCAGACATATGGCGGTGCCTACCGCCTGGCCACTGAGGTGTGGCACCGCCCATAAACCATGCACGATCGCGGGAGACACCGCCAGATATGTATGTGACAATTGCGGTCACCATGCACCGCTACCCAAATCACGGTCACTCCAGGCACTGTCTGCCAGACATATGGCGGTGCCTACCGCCTGGCCCCTGTGGTGTGTCACCGGCATGGACCATGCCCCTGCAGCCAATGGGAAGCAGCCTCGCGGTAGCCTGATGCGAGTTTGAAAATCGCGGTGGGCGTGCACCACCCCCGCGGAGGCGGTCACTGGAGGCATTCAAAAGATGCACCACCGCGGTAGCGCGCACATGCATCCTACGGTGTGTCACCGGCATGGACCATGCCCCTGCAGCCAATGGGAAGCAGACTCGCGGTAGCCTGATGCGAGTTTGAAAATCGCGGTAGGCGTGCACCGCCACCGCGGAGGCGGACATTGGATGTATTTGAATGAGGCAGACCTCGTACACCAATTGCAGCACCCTGGGACCACTGACACAGCCCCAGGGGCCTATATATGTGTGGGAGGGCGCACCACATTCCCACAGCTACCAGGGACTGCTGACTGACAACCCTCCACCTGCTGCTGCTGCCTCAAGGGACTGCTGGCTGCCACCCTGCACCTGCTGCTGCTGCCTCAAGGGACTGCTGGCTGCCACCCTGCACCTGCTGCCTCAAGGGACTGCTGGCTGCCACCCTGCACCTGCTGCCTCAAGGGACTGCTGGCTGCCACCCTCCACCTGCTGCCTCAAGGGACTGCTGGCTGCCACCCTGCACCTGCTGCCTCAAGGGACTGCTGGCTGCCACCCTGCACCTGCTGCCTCAAGGGACTGCTGGCTGCCACCCTCAACGTGCTGCTGCTGCCACATGTCCATTGTGATGTCGAGGACTCAGAAGATCCGTGCCAGTCCCTTCACCAGTGAGGAGCTTGGGGTCCTGGTAGACGGGGTGCTTGCACAGTACCCAAGGCTTTATGGCGGCCCTAATGTCATGGTAAGTCTCCCAGACTGTGAGTGAGAGTGCAGGGTGTGCACACGTGGGGTGGAGGTGCTTCGGTATGTGTCAGTGGTTGTGGGGCTCTGACATGCACTGCCTATCATGTTTACTACAGTGGGAAGGGCTTGGTGGGCTCTTTCACACGTTACCCTGCATGCCTATCCTGAGTAGAGGGACATGTCCTGTAGTGTCAGCCATTCAGTGCAGCTGCATTTTGGTGATGCAGGAGTCTGGCCAGTTAGCGTTTGTGTGAATGGCTGTGTTGCTCCCAATTGACCCACTCAGTGTCAGTCAACGTGCCCTGCACAGTCCCCACCGAATGCCACATGTCCACATCACTGCATGTACAGTGTGTACCATGTGTGTTTGGCTCACGCCTCTTCATCTAAGTCCCATCTCTGCCATGTAGATTGCACAGGAGCAGGCGTGGGAGAAGGGTGTGTGTATGACAGTTGTTGTCACTCTATGTGAGTTCCAAGACACAGTGAGGCTTTCACAGGGCTAGGACACTTAGGTCTGCGCAGTGTTGGACACAGTGAGTCCAACAACATGACACATGTTTTGCTATCTTCTCTATGTGTAGTTGTAGGTAACTGCAGACAGTAGCTGCAGGCAGACTACACGTTGCTTGCTGTGTTGATATCCTGCATGTGAATGGGATGTGGAGGTACTGTGTCCACCATCGAACATGCATGCCTGTACGTCTGGTTGACCAATGACATTGCATCATGTTCAGAGCAATTGTTGGCTATGTGACAGTTGTAGCTGGAGTTTTGGATGAGTCACTGTCGTGCTACTGCATGTTCGTTGTGTTGTTATTGTGCACTGTGTCACTGGCACATCACCCCTCTTGTCTCCCATGCCTGCAGCTGAAGGTCCACCAGCGTAAAGCCGTGTGGAGGGCCATTGCCTCCAGAGTCCGGGATCTGGGTGTGTCAAACCGAAGGCGCACCCACTGTCATAAAAGGTGGGACGACATCTGCCGGCTGAGCAAGAACGTGGCCGAGATGACGCTGGGGCTGCTCCCTCAGACTGGCAGGTTGGCTAGGCGCAGCATGACACCACTAATGGCCCGCATCCTGGCTGTCACACAACCTGAGCTGGACAGACGACTGAGGGAGCGTCAGCAGCGAGCCAGGGGTGAGCATGTGTTGCAGGCTGCCTTTGGCTGGGAGTGGGTGCATGTGTCTACAGAGTGTGCAAATTGTCAGCTGTGTGACGTTGGTTGTGTGGTGCAATGTTTTGTGAGTGGCCTCTGTGCTGGGTGTATGTGCCATGCTTTTGCCCAAACGGCGCTTCGTGAAGTGAGTTTTAGCACTGTGCATCTCTCTTACATTTGGAGTTGTGGCCTTCAGGTACCTTCTGCTGTGGGGTAGTGTGTGAATTCTGATGGATGGTAATGCCAGTGTGCCAACTGTGAATGCGTTTCAATGAATGCGTGCAATTCCAGACCTCAGATGTCTGCCAGTCAGACATCTGAGGCCAATGTGCAACAGTAGATGTGCCCATGGACTCGATATGGTGGATGGCATGTGTGCAGGTTCATTGTGGGCTGGTATGTTGTAGTCTGTGTGGTCCCCTACTGCTCCACACATGTAGGTGATGTGCACCATGTCGTGGTGTTCATCCTTGCCAACATCGGGACAGTGTGTGTGCACAGGCCATTTTGGGGCTGTGTCTGATGTGAGCCAACTGCAGGATGGTGTGCTGTGTGAATCACCTGGGTCACTTATGGCAGGACGTGTGGCGGACATGCACCGTTGTGTCGAAAGTTTGGGTGTCAAGATATATGTGTGCACAGGGTGGCATGCAATGTGCTGCACTCCTCTTTCTAAGATGCAGATGTATTTGCACTTGTTAGTTCTGTTGATGCCACTCATCTCACAGTACTTCTCTCTCCTATGCAGCAGCTCCCGTATGTGCAGAGGGAGAGGGGACGGACACCAGTGGTGAGGCTTCCACTGCAACAGCCGCACCGGAGCTGACTGACACAGATGTGACCAGCGCCGAGGAGGGGGACAGGAGTCTGCTAGAGGACTCACAGCTGGAGACACAAAGCTCTACCTCATCTGATGCCAGCAGTGACACATCCATGTTGGGGGGTACAGGGAACGGGGACTCTGCCTCCTCTTCCGCCACACAGCGTCCAGTGCCCAGCCTCCCTTCAACCTCCACTGGTGCTGCCCGTGTCCGCACGAGTAGGAAGGGAAGAGTCACCTTCACCCCAGGCACAGCTGCCCCAGCCCATGTCAGCCCTGCTGCCCTCAGTGCAGAAGCAGTCGAGCTATTGCGCCAGCTGTGTGTGGGGCAGACAGCACTTCTCAATGCCTTCCAAGAGCACGACAAAAAGTTGGGCCAGGTTATAGCTTTCAAGGAGGGCGTACATTCCGACGTAGGTGGGCTACACCGCACTGTGCAGTCCTTGTCATCAACTGTGACAGCAGCCCTGCAACAGGCACATAGTCAGGGAGCGGCTCCCAGCACTCGGTCCGGCCCCGTGTCACTGTGCACCTCTGACGACAGTGACAATGCCCAACAGACCCCAAAGTCCCGATACAGAACCCGCAGCACACAGGAGCAGCAGCAACCCAAGCGTACTAGGGCACAGACACCATCCCCACATAAGAGTAAGGCCACCCCAGAGCGCAGAGAGAAAAGCCCATCAGGCGACAGCAAGGGCCACAAAGCAAAGAAAAAGCATCAGGGTCACAGGCCTCACCTTCCTCCCCTGCCAAAGTCTCCCTGTCCCAAAGACGCCTCGCAGAGGCAAGAAGACAGTTTCCACACCCACTGTGAAGGTGTTGCCTGCAAACATTACACAGGATGAGGGCCCCATGGATAATCCATCCTTGACCTCCACTCCCATCCCAAGCCCTGTGAAGCCAGCACGGGAGGACACTGTAGGGGGCAAAGCTGGTGGACAGAGGGAGGCCGGGCGGCGGCAAACACCAGGCAAGCGCACAGCGGGTTCCAGCATGTCCCCAGAGGGGGGGTCACCATCCACACCAGAATCAGCTTTGGTGTTGGGGTCACCTGTTGTGTCTGCCCCAGTTCCCCTCAATCCCCTGACAGGGAAGCCTTTCAGGATCCCCAAGAAGTAGAGAGGCACCCCTCCACAATCTCCGGCACACACTGTGTCTCACCAGGGCATGAGTCCACCTCCCCGGGCCACCACCCCACCTGGTCCAAGCAGCCCCCCAGCTACCACATGCACAGTTGGCTCTTCCACAGTTGTTACTCCCACTGCCCAGGGTAGTCCGCCAACAGACCCCAACACACAGTCAGCTCCAAGTCCGACAGACAGCCCCATCTGAGTGGTGGTCACCCTCACACACCTGTCTGTCCACAGGGGTGCGTGTGATGCCCATTGTCAGACCCATTACTCTGTTGCTGGGCATGGCATGGTAGAGTTGCATACATTCCCTGTGTAGCTTCTGATGTAACTACTCTGCACATTGTACTTGCCTTGTGTTTCACTGCTGTGTGCCCCTGCCTGTGCAGCTTCTCATGGACTCACTCTGCACTTTGTCCTGCCCACTGGCCTTGTTGTTCACTGCTGTGTGCCCCCTGCCTGTGCAGGATCTCATGGACTTAACCTGCACTGTGTCCTGACCACTGGCCTTGTTGTTCACTGCTGTTTGCCCCTTGCCTCTGCAGGATCTCATGTACCTCACCTGCACTTTGGACTGGCCACTGGCCTTGTTGTCGACTGATGTCCTAGACTTGCCTGTGCAGCTTCTCATGTACCTCACCTGCACTGTGTCCTGGCCACTGGCCTTGTTGTTCACTGCTGTTTGCCCCTTGCCTGTGCAGCTTCTCATGTACCTCACCTGCACTGTGTCCTGGCCACTGGCCTTGTTGTTCACTGCTGTTTGCCCCTTGCCTGTGCAGCTTCTCATGTACCTCACCTGCACTGTGTCCTGGCCACTGGCCTTGTTGTTCACTGCTGTTTGCCACTTGCCTGTGCAGCTTCTCATGGACTCGCTCTGCACTTTGTCCTGCCCACTGGCCTTGTCGTTCACTGCTGTGTGCCCCCTGCCTGTGCAGCTTCTCATGGACTCACTCTGCACATTGGACTGGCCACTGGCCTTGCTGTTCACTGCTGTGTGCCCCCTGCCTGTGCAGCTTCTCATGGACTCACTCTGCACTTTGTCCTGCCCACTGGCCTTGTTGTTCACTGCTGTGTGCCCCCTGCCTGTGCAGGATCTCATGGACTTAACCTGCACTGTGTCCTGGCCACTGGCCTTGTTGTTCACTGCTGTTTGCCCCTTGCCTCTGCAGGATCTCATGTACCTCACCTGCACTTTGGACTGGCCACTGGCCTTGTTGTCGACTGATGTCCTAGACTTGCCTGTACAGCTTCTCATGTACCTCACCTGCACTGTGTCCTGGCCACTGGCCTTGTTGTTCACTGCTGTTTGCCCCTTGCCTGTGCAGCTTCTCATGTACCTCACCTGCACTGTGTCCGGGCCACTGGCCTTGTTGTTCACTGCTGTTTGCCCCTTGCCTCTGCAGGATCTCATGTACCTCACCTGCACTGTGTCCTGGCCACTGGCCTTGTTGTTCACTGCTGTTTGCCCCTTGCCTCTGCAGGATCTCATGTACCTCACCTGCACTTTGGACTGGCCACTGGCCTTGTTGTCGACTGATGTCCTAGACTTGCCTGTGCAGCTTCTCATGTACCTCACCTGCACTGTGTCCTGGCCACTGGCCTTGTTGTTCACTGCTGTTTGCCCCTTGCCTGTGCAGCTTCTCATGTACCTCACCTGCACTGTGTCCTGGCCACTGGCCTTGTTGTTCACTGCTGTTTGCCCCTTGCCTCTGCAGGATCTCATGTACCTCACCTGCACTGTGTCCTGGCCACTGGCCTTGTTGTTCACTGCTGTTTGCCCCTTGCCTCTGCAGGATCTCATGTACCTCACCTGCACTTTGGACTGGCCACTGGCCTTGTTGTCGACTGATGTCCTAGACTTGCCTGTGCAGCTTCTCATGTACCTCACCTGCACTGTGTCCTGGCCACTGGCCTTGTTGTTCACTGCTGTTTGCCCCTTGCCTGTGCAGCTTCTCATGTACCTCACCTGCACTGTGTCCTGGCCACTGGCCTTGTTGTTCACTGCTGTTTGCCCCTTGCCTGTGCAGCTTCTCATGTACCTCACCTGCACTGTGTCCTGGCCACTGGCCTTGTTGTTCACTGCTGTTTGCCACTTGCCTGTGCAGCTTCTCATGGACTCACTCTGCACTTTGTCCTGCCCACTGGCCTTGTCGTTCACTGCTGTGTGCCCCCTGCCTGTGCATCTTCTCATGGACTCACTCTGCACATTGGACTGGCCACTGGCCTTGCTGTTCACTGCTGTGTGCCCCCTGCCTGTGCAGCTTCTCATGGACTCACTCTGCACTTTGTCCTGCCCACTGGCCTTGTTCACTGCTGTGTGCCCCCTGCCTGTGCAGGATCTCATGGACTTAACCTGCACTGTGTCCTGGCCACTGGCCTTGTCGTTCACTGCTGTTTGCCCCCTGCCTGTGCAGCTTTTCATGTAAATACTGTGCATATTGAAATGCCCACTGGCTTTGCTGTTGCCCAAATTTGTTGGCTCTATATGCAAATAGTGAATAAACACAGTTGGTCCTGCAGTGAGTTGTGTCAGTGTCCTTCCTGAATAAAATTGTTTCTGTGTGTGCATGGTTTACTGTGTCACAGGCTCAGTATGCCACTTCGACATTGCCAATGGGTTGTGTCACATTTCATTTTTTTGCAGGGGTGGGAGGCACTTCATTTCTACATGACTGTGATACTTATGGGTGCAGTGCAGGTGGTTGGCAATGGAGTCTTGTGGTCATCTTCCTTCTTGGCTCATGTTATCTATGGTGGACACATGTCAGGTTTGTGGGCAATGGCAGCACAGGGTGGGAGTTTGGGCTTACAGGCAGGCAGGCCAGGATAATGGGGCTGTGTGAGCTTCCTTTCTGTGTGCCAATCAGTGTCGGTGTATGGACATCTTGTGGTGAGGAGTTATCCAGGTCCCATGGCTTACTTCCAATGTGTGCACTTGGGTGGTGGAGAAGTGTATGGTGTGAAGGGGGTGACTTTGTTGTGACTGTGGATGTGTGTGCACATGCATTGTCAACTACTGCCATGTGTGACCCTGGAGTGGTGTGCCTGTATGTGTACTTGTTTAGCCCTGTGGTTGTGTTTTGTGCACATGGCAGTATTGTGTGTTGCTGTTGTGGGAGGAGGTATGTGTGACATATCCTACTTGTGCTTGGCTGTCATGTAGTGTGTCACTGGGCCCTGTGTGTTGTGCAGCAGACGTTGTCTTGTCCAGTATTTGGATGCCTATGTGTGGCTGGTCAGTGTTTGTGTTCAGGGCCTTCCTTACATCCCTGTGCCTATACATGGGTGTCCTTGCTGTCTCCAGGAGTTGTAGCATTGGGGTGACCGTGGTTTGTGTTGACTGACTGTGTCAGCCATGTGTGCTGTGATGGGCTGTGTGTGTTCTCACATGTGTCTTGTCTTGCATGTGCATCACACATGCTTGATGGTTTAGTCACTGCCCTTCCATTTGTGGGCACCTCACTTTGGCTTTCCTATATGTTGTCCTCCATTACTGCTGGCATGTGGTGTGTGTATGTAGCTGTGAGTCAGGGTGGTGTGTGTGTGTGTGACTTGTCAGGTAGTGTGTGCAGTGAAGTGTTTGGTCCTCATCTGTGTGTGTGTACATTTTGTGCCTGGCCTCAGTGTTCTTGGCTTGTGTGTGATGTTGTTGTGGTGTGTGTGTTGGCTGGGGCCTGGGCTTCTGTGCTATGTGTTCCTTTGCAAAGGGTCCTACTGTGGCTGTATATGCAGTTGTTGGGACGTGGGGCATGGTGTGGCTGTAGTTGTGTTGTTGTTGTGCAGGAGTGGCACTTGTGAGACACATGTTGTGTTCCTTCAGGGCGGTTGCTGGTGTGTTGTGGATGTAGTTGTGGCTCTGTGCAATTTGTACGGTGCCCTTGGCATGCGCTGGCCCTGTGCTCTGCGTTGTGTGCATGGTTTCATGCACACTGACCGCGGCGGTGACGTGACCGGGACATTTGTTCATGAATGCGGTACATGGGTGCGCAGTATGTGGCGCGATGTTTTAGTGACAGGTGGGACATGTGTGTGTGCAGTGATGGCTGTGTGCCTGTCCCCACAGGGGTGTGTGGTGTTCCCATGCGATGTTTTTCCCCCCTGGAGCTGTGTATTGTGTTGCTTGCACTGTTGTGTCTGTACGTACCTGCGGAGGCGTCCGTGGCGGTGGATGACTTGCAGGTGGTGGATCATGTACAGCACCGGGAGAGCGTGTAGGGCAGGATCCATCGCGGTGTGTCCCGGGTGTTTTTTTTCTGTCTCCGCTGTGATGTCTCCGCCGTCTTTCGCTGTGCGGTTTCTCCGTCGCGGTGCGCTGCCCTGTTTCCGGCATCGTGATATCTTCGGCGTACGGGACGTCATTCCGCATGGCGGTGTGTGGTGATTGGCTCACTCCGCCGCGGTGGCGGGTGCTGTTCGATGGCGGTCGGCGTCACACCGCGGCGGACGGTAAATGCTTATGTTTTCCCATCCTAATATGGCGGGCGTGAAGACCGCTGCTGGCGGCCGGAAAAAGGCATTTTTCCGCACCGCCGCCACCGCGGTCGTGCCTCCGCCCGCCATCGTAATGGGCCCCATTGTTAGGTATTTAAAAAGTTGGACATGCACAGCATCCATGGATTTTTTCCACAATCCAATTGATTTGTTTTTTTTCCCCAGTGTTGCATAATGACTACTACCATGATCATCTTGAACTACAAATGTTCTAACGGATGACATACTGGTGTACCAGAAATGTTACTTATCTCTGCGAAGAACAAAAAAAGGAAAACAATAATGGATTGGATTATGTTCTAAATAAAATTAGATATCACTGTAGTAGTCTATTATAACCACCTTTAACCATTGCAGGTGTGGAACAGTTATAAGTAGGGGAGAGCAATACATTCCACTCCCCCAGCGGAGTTTTGGCCACTCCGGGTTAAGCATGTAACGCGAAGTTCTGGCCAAATTCCACCAATCGCCGTGTTGCAGAGTTTTTTTCTTGCGTGCGGCTTGCCAACAGTAAGTTGCCAAGCGCGAGCGAGATTTGGCATCCCCTATTGCGATTATTGGTCGCTAGGAGTGATATTTCCCCAACGCGGGCAGTGGCTACTGTTCGCAGTCAGAAAGCTGCCGCGCAAGTAGAAAATCTACTTGAGCTGCAGCAAAATCAACTAGAGAAGCAGCACCCTCTGGCACGATGCATGGTGCCGTTCGTGCTGATTTTTAGGCGTGGAATGAGCTTCCGCTGCTAAAAATCAGCACGAGCAGCACAAGGTGCCTAGTTTCGCCCTTTTGCGGAACTCCGCAGAATCTTGCTGAGTTTTTATACAACTCCGCAGAATTTTGTGTAGTAAAACTCTCAAGAGTTCCACTCACTCCTACTTGTAAGATGCCTTAAGAAAAAATGTGTGGATCTTCCAAGCTCAACAACCTTCTACTTGGACAAAATAAAACAGAATAGAGATAGGGGGCATACACTTCCTGACTCCTACTATTGAGAAAGTTGTAAGCCAATTAAATGCTGTTTTACAAAAGCAAAATGAAATTTAGATTCCAAAAGCGAAAGTACCTATACCCCTCTACTGTACGCTGCAGTATTCCACTTTACGAGACTGTACGACACGCTACTCCACTCCACTGTTCGACATGCCACTCAACTGTATGGCATGCCACTCGACTCTACCACACACCACTCTACTCTACAACATCCCATTCCACTGTACGCCCCTTCACTGTAACACACTATACGACACCTAACTCTTTGACATGCCACTCCACTGTATGCCACCCCATCCTACAACACTCTCCTCACTGTATGCCACTGCATAACATTAGACTCAATGGATTTGGGACTCCACTCTACAAGACTCCACTCAACGACAGTTCACTTGACGATTTTCCACTGCACAACACTCCACTGTAGTGTAGGACATGCAACTCCACTCTTATCCGACTCCAATCTAGGCCACTGTACAATAGTCTACTCCACTGTACGAGACTCCATGCTCCTCCAAACTCCGACACTCTACTCCACTCTATGACACTCTATCCACTGTATGACACTCTGAGAAACTCTACTCTACTGTAGGACATTGTATGCACCTCCACTCTACAACACTTTACTCTACTTGATGCCACTCAACAGCACTCTGACACTCCACTGTATTCCACTATACAACACTCAACACTACTCTACGACACTCTATCACAGTCTACTAAACTCCACTGTAAAAGACTCCACTGTACAACACTCCACTGTACAACACTCTACTCTGCAATACTCTCCTCTACTGTTTTCTACGCCACTCCATTGCATGCCAGTGCACTCTACAGGAGTCTACTCACTCTATGGCACTGTATGATGCTACACTTAACAACACTCCTGTTGACAACACTTCACTTAATGACACTGCACTCTATGACAATTCACAGTATGACACGCTACTCGACGAGACTCCACTCGATGAAACTCCACTCTACAACACTCCACTCGGTGACACTCCAGTGTACTACACTCCTCTCCACTTTATGCCACTCCACTGCATGACACTGCACTCCACTGTAAATACAATTAGCTATCACTGCAGTACTTTATTGTAAGCTTATCATGTACTATAAAGCCACCATAAGGCACTTGTTTAACTTACCTTACACTTAACTTTTATCTATATATTAATTACAATGTTGTATTTCTTATATCTGAAAAGATTATGGTTGATACTGGTACAAACTCATTATTTAGATATTTGGCTAGTTCTAAAAAATAACTTTTTTTCTTCTTTTTGTATATTTTAAAATTGTTTCTGGAAGTTTTTTTTAAAAGGTCAACATGGTCAACCAAAAAAATAAGTGTTAAGACAAAACAGCAAGACAGGAAGGGTAAAAAAAAAAAACCTAAGGGTGTTGAGGAGGACAGCAGTGAGCTATGACCAGCTCACAATGAATATTGATGTCTGTCTCGCCGGCAACAATCACTGTATGGCAGAGCAAACAGTATGTTGCAGTGCTACCATGCGTCTCTAGATATCTATGCTTCTTTTTCCTTTAAATACTCCAAAACTACTGAACGGATTTACACCAAATCACAAAACGGTCATTTTCTGAACCAAGAGCTAGCTCTCTGCCAAATGTAGTGCAACTCCGTTCAGCGGTTCGGGCTGTAGTCGTGTTCAAAATCCCCATGGGAAATTCCATGGGGAAAATGCTTTTTGAGACCCCCCCCCCTTGTTCTCAGCCCCCGTGTGACGGATCACCCCAGAACTTTCAACACAGCAACTCAACTCAGGTGCATACTATTTTTTAAAATTTCGTGACTATTCGTCAAATTGCGTCAAAGTTATTGGGAAAACAAAAAACGCTTTTCCTATGGAAACTAGGTCCTAACTATACCTATCTACCGGCAACCGCCAGTAGGTAACATACGTACGTGTGTGTGTGTATGTATATATATATATGTATGTATGTATATATATATATATATATATATATATATATATATATATATATATATATATATATATATATATATATATATATATCTCCAACGAACAAAGTAATCGCACTCTCAGGATAATTTGCAATGCCAAGGATTTAATGCCAGTAACGCGTTTCGACTGTCAAAGCAGTCTTGCTCACACACTGGCGTGCCAGAACAGCGCCGGTTTTACATACACAGTAATGGTAATCAAAATAGGACAATCCTGGATGTGATACAAATTCCTGTTACAATAGCATCCATTTTGGAAAGGTCAAAATTGCATCGATTTCGAGTTGCATGTGACAATTTTTCACGTATTAATAAACCAAAATATATGGTATCTTCTCATGATTAACAGTTGGAATAAACAATATAATATTGCCAAAACTGGTACAAAAAGAAAAAAATGTTATACTCAAGTTTATATATACTTATTTAGGTGATTAAATAGTGTCCCCCCCCCCTGTGGGCAAAGTGCAGTTAAAATTCCAGCTCTCTCCGATCATGTTAAGTATTTTAACTCAAGTAACGCGCAATGTCGCCAAATCAGTGAAATTGAAAGGAAGGTAGCTATTACCCGTAGTCACGTGATTTGTACACGGACTCCATACTAATAAAGTTATACGGTGGTTTTGAAAAGGAAAACTATACCGGTGCCATAGTGGCTAACTCCAAGGATTACGTATTAATCTATGAGTTCCATCGGGATTGGCATACAGAATAAAGTTAGTATATATATCCATAGTGGGTTATTTTTGGATAGTGCATTGCCACGGATAAGAGAGCAATTTCTGATTTCAAATCGATTCGCCAAGTGGCCAAGCGGGAGAGACAACATTGTTAGGAAACCGATGTTGTCTGTAGTAATGACCAGTCCTGAATGTACTGTGTATCTAACTACGCTGTGCCTCACCAACCTATCCTATATATTGCAAAACGCTTGATGAGGTTGTTTCAGAACACAAACGGAGCCAACAACAATTGCGATCAGTTTCTTCTTCTTTTAATTCAAACGCACGTCAGCCATGACGCGTTTTAGCCGGCACAGCGGCCTTGTTCACAAGGTGTTACGGCGTAATCCTCTAGTGGCCTTTACATACCACGTGTGGGACTGGCCTGGAAAACAGACTTAAGTTGCTTCACTGCTGTTTTCCGTGTCACTGTCTATTTCAAAAGAAAATAAATCTTTTTTAATTTGATGAAGCTTTTCTGTGTGTTAAAGAAAATACTGTGAAGCTAGTACATTCAAAATCTACTTTTTTAGCTTTTATCACAGTTACACATTCTTGCTGTGTTTTCCATAAGCCTAAATAGTAAACAGACTTTCTTTATTTGCCACTTAGGAGAATTATATCCTACCAACACTATCTTTATGCAAAGAAAAAATATATAGATATAGTGGCTATAGACAAGTGTCTACAAGTTTCTTGGACTTTCTAGGCTGTAATACAAAAGGCAAGTGCCTAAATTACAAACACACAATGATATAGCTGGAAATCCATAATTGCTTTATAAAATCCTGGGCAAGTGCCCTTTTAGTAGGTCATCTACTGCATGGTATTGGCCAATTCTACACAGAAATTCGTTTGTGCGTTCTATGAAAGGACATTTTCAATAGTACACAATACTTCAGATAATAGTTACTCCACATTAAATAGTTGTCATCTTAATTACTCTCTCCAATTAATGAGCATAGCAGTTCAAATTACAGGCAAGAGTGAAATTCTTCATCATGATTGAGACCATTTGGTGTTCTACTGTCAAGTAGAAGAATATAGCGTGTCTCTAGGGCGCGCAGCGCTCCCACCCGGGCCCCCCCTCTTTTGTTAGGTGGAATTGGGTCTATCACGAAATACGTGATTTGAGTGGGGTCTCTATTGTGGGTTACTTCGCAATGTCGGGCTACCGGGTACGATCTATCCGTATTGGATATTGCCCTCATGTGCTGAAGAATCCTCTTGTGCACCTGTAGCGTAGTACTTCCCACGTACTGGAGGCCACAGGTGCATGTCAGCACATAAATTGCTAAGTCAGTTTTACAATTGTAGGAGCTTCTAATCTTGATCTCTCTTTTCCTAAAAGGAGTGAAATATTTGATTGTGTTTCTTCCAATACTGCAAGCTCGACACTTGCTGCATCGTTTGAATCCCAGAGATGGTTTCAACCACCCTTGAGTCCTCTCACTTTCAGGGCTTGATTTCACCTCAGCATATTTTAATGAGGGTGCTCTACGAAACGTCAATGGGGGAAAATTGGGAAGATGTTGCCCTATAACAGGGTCGGCTTTCAAGATATGCCAGTTCTTATTTAGCAACTCACGAAATTCCCTATTCTGACGAGTGTAAGTAGTCGAAAAACTCATCTGGGGTTCCACTCTCTCATTTTTAGTACTTCTTTTAGCAAATAGAAGTTCCTCACGTTTTTTCTTATTTGCTGCCTCTCTTGCGGTTTTTATGGTGACCTCATTATATCCTCTTTCGAGAAATCTTGCGCTCATTTCTATTTGGCATTTGGACAATTCCTCTTTTGTACTGCAATGCCTATTGGCCCTAAGCCATTCGCCATAGGGGATGCTGTTCTTAGTGTATGCAGGGTGAAAGCTAGAGGCGTGCAGCGTTGTGTTGCCAGCTGTTGTTTTTCTAAATAACCTGGTTTCTAGCTTTCCTGCTTTTACAAATACCTCAACATCTAGAAAAGGCACCTTTTCAGTACTGACTACATGTGTGAACCTGAGATCCAGATCATTACAATTAAGACGATTTACAAACTGTTCAGCAGATTCAATTGTGCCCTTCCAGATAACAAATAAATCATCAATAAATCTGGTCCATACAATAATGTTGGTATCCCATTCCGGTGCAAAGTCCTTGTGGAGCATCTGCTCCTCCCACCAGCCTACTTGCAAGCACGCATAACTGGGGACGAAGCAGGTGCCCATCGCAGTCCCCCTCATTTGTTGGTATAGTGTCCCATCAAATAGGAAGTAGTTATCCTCCAGACATCTCTTTGCCATCTTCAGTAGCATCTGAGTATGGCTCCATAGACTGACCGGTCTGTCATTCAGATAGAATTCCATCGCTCTCAAACCGTCAATGTGGGCGATGCTGGTGTACAGGGTAGCAATATCAAGTGCCATCAAGACATAATCCTTTTCCATTGATATATCATATACCATCTTGAGGAAATCGCCACTATCTTTAACATACGACAGGAGTTTCTCAACATATGGCTTGAGGAAAAAGTCTATATACTTGGAACAATTTTCCAACATACTACCATTAGCTGAGATGATCGGACGACCAGGCGGACAGGATGCATTTTTGTGCACTTTGGGTATCAAGTACAGTACCGGTGTTCTAGGCGTCTCATTCCTTAGGAACTTGTATTCATCATGTGACAGTAAGTTCAAATCAAGCCATTGTTCTAGATCCACCTTGAAATCAATCTGTGCTTTCACCATGGTTTCCTGCTTGCACTTTCTGTAGCATTCTCTTTGATTAAGCTGACTACGGGCTTCCAGCAGGTACATTTCCATTGGCCACAGCACCACGTTTCCACCCTTATCTGCATTGCGTACCACTATTTGTTTATTGTTCCGAAGTTTGTTCACCAGTTCGTGGTACTTCCATTCTTTGGGGGTACATTTCATATCTCGCATATTGGTTGCTTTTTTCATGGTTTTCAATCCATCTGCTACTAACTCATGAAAAATATCAATATTGTCCTTGATTGTGGTGGGCGTTGCTCTTGAGCGTGGTCTAAAGGGCGTGCTTACTGTGTCACCAGATTGTAAGTTTTGTTCCATGATAACATTCTGTATAGATATTGAGGCATTCTGAGTTTTGTTTTCCATTTCCAATTCCCTCATAACTTGAAGGACAGGTAGGTCAGCAATAGTAGTTACAGTCAAAAGTGTGGGTGATTGCTCCACTGGTCTTATGCTGCCTCTTTCATTGTTGATGCCCATATGTATTTTCTGCAGTTTAAGTTTTCTGACATATTTGAATGTGTCGATACGGGCTTGAAGATAATTCACGTTATATTTCGGACAGAAAGAAAGACCAAGTAATAGTGTCTCTTCATCAGCTTTAGTTAAAGCCAAATCAGTGCGGTTTATGATGGATTTTTGTTGCTCAAAGTCATTGACTATTATTTGCGTCTCCATGTCGGTTTGGTTTTTTTGTTGGGTTGTTTTCCTGATTCTTTTTCGTTGCCTCCGTCGGCGCTGCCCCCTCCGGTTGGATTTGGAGTTCTGGGATTTCGGGGCCTTAGAGTGGCTCTTCGATCCAGGCGTAAAAAATCTAGCTCATCCGAGATGGTGATCTTTCTCCCTGGCGCTGTTGCACCTCCATGGCCTGGTTCACGACTAAGATCCTCATTCCTAGTGCCCGCTTCAGAGCTTAGTTCAGTTTCTGATTCGTTTACTTGGCTGCTGCCAGCTATTTTTGTCCCTTGCTGTTGTCTTTGTTGCCTGATACGCTGAAATCGTTTGGCAAAGGTAAATATCTGGCCAGTCTCATAATCAGTTTTATCTCGGGAAAACTTCGTTACCTTTCGTTTTTTGATGACATCTTCTTGTTTTTTTAGCCTCGTTTGCATTTCCCATTTAACTTTCATTATTAAATCAGTTTCGGGTCTTGCATTCAGAGTTGTTCCTAGGCTTTCAATTTCATCTAGGATCTTTGCGCGATCTTTATCTGCATATTTAATTAGTATCCAAACTAGTCGGGCGGATGCTACCAAATTGCTCGTTGCCCATTCTTCTAGCATATTGGGGTCCGGATTCTCAAAGCTTGGAGAAATTAGAATCCGTAACCCCCGTGGTATGCGGCCTACATCCAAGTATTTAGAGAGCGATTTCACCTCCCACCATTTTGTCATCTCTTTACGCTGCAGTTTTTCATATGTTTTTAGCATTTGATGAATGTCCATGTCCTGAGGTGGAGTATCTTTGTGCTGTGTCCTTCCTCGCATTCCCTGTAGATTCAAATCACTGAACATATGTTCAGCTTCTTCCTCTCTCGCTCGCACCAATGTGGCTGACATTGTTACTGAAAAAGTCTCACAGCGCTGGTTAGTCAATCTGAAGTTAGCGCAGGGTCGCCCCCACACCCGTGCTTGGCGGCTCACCTGGGGTTTTCACGATGCGGTATTGGCCGTCCGGTCAATTTTCTTCGCATTCAAATCCTCCAGTGTCTGTGGCTTGATTCTCTGCATGGTGGGCCTGCAGCAGCTTGATGCTTCCTTTTTGGACCGTCGCGTGGGTACACGGCAAGTCAGTTTTTGGATGGAGCTGCTGGTCCTGTCGTGGGTGGTTGGCTCGCGGGAACAGCCATCCCGCAATAATATTGCAAAAAGATTGATGCGGTTGTTTCAGAACACAAACGGAGCCAACAACAATTGCGATCAGTTTCTTCTTCTTTTAATTCAAACGCACGTCAGCCATGATGCGTTTCAGCCGGCACAGCGGCCTTGTTCACAAGGTGTTACGGCGTAATCCTCTAGTGGCCTTTACATACCATGTGTGGGACTGGCCTGGAAAACAGACTTAAGTTGCTTCACTGCTGTTTTCCGTGTCAGTGTCTACTTCAAAAGAAAATAAATCTTTTTAATTTGATAAAGCTTTTCTGTGTGTTAAAGAAAATACTGTGAAGCTAGTACATTCAAAATCTACTTTTTAGCTTTTATCACAGTTACACATTCTCGCTGTGTTTTCCATAAGCCTAAATAGTAAACAGACTTTCTTTATTTGACACTTAGGAGAATTATATCCTACCAACACTATCTTTATGCAAAGAAAAAATATATAGATATAGTGGCTATAGACAAGTGTCTACAAGTTTCTTGGACTTTCTAGGCTGTAATACAAAAGGCAAGTGCCTAAATTACAAACACACAATTATATAGCTGGAAATCCATAATTGCTTTATAAAATAATATATATATATATATCCATCAAACGTGCTCCATACTTTCAACAAAGGACACAACGCAGCTTATCTGCTTCCACCAGCGTGATTTATTTCATGGCTTCAAATCAAGGCTCAACGCATTTCAGAGCTCCTGGCTCCTTGTTCACGAGTGATTTGATTTCACATTCCATCCATTTTGAAGTTACACCAGGTGTGTTTTTCAATAGACATAAACAACATGAAAGAGACAGATTTCACCCGGGGTTTAAACATATGCAAATAAACATGCTAATTAATATTTCTATTGTGCGGCAAGCTCTGCCTTTCAATTTATATACAGAGAGGGAAAAATTAATCTGTTAATTTGCAGTAAACCCAATCACTTGAATAATGCTTCGTGTGGGTGTCCGAGTCAGTTTAAACAAGGGTAACTTTATCAACTTTGTATTAACAATCCATACGGATTGTAAGCTTTAAACAGCCAATGCGCTGCTAATATATCGTTTAGCTTTATACCGCAGAAGTAACTTGTCACAATATATATTTTTTTTAAAGACCAGCCACTACGCTGTTAACCCTTTTTAGGGGCATAAGGGAAAAAGGAAAACTCTTCACATCGGTTATGTTAACTCCGATTTGCCACTCTAAAACATATTCGTGCTGCACATAAGATCTCACCCCAGTGTGCTGACCCGATTTTCCAGGCACTACACCATTTGCAATCCATTGTCATATCATATCGCCCCAGTGGGCTGCTTTCAACTTTGAACAACCTTCTCCATAAGAACAGATTAAATTCAATTACAACTTTACCGACAAAGAAAAAACATGGTGCAACTATATCAACAATACCCCATGCTGCCACATAACACACTCCCACAATTCTGCCCCAGTGGGCCAGTTCATTCTGAGTAGATCAAATTAAAAGAAAATCAAAATAAAACAATATGCCTTTGTCATATGTCATCTAACAAACAATTATATCTTGCATTGTGTGAGGAACAGTGGCGGCTGGTGACATTTGAAAGTGGTGAGGCGTAAAATTATTGCCGTACTGCACTGCGGCGAGCGAGCGTAGCAAGCGAGCCTGAACAACCTACAGGTGGTTCGGGGGGTTCTCCCCCCGTGAAAAGTTTGAAAAAAGAGTGGACAAATGGTGCATTTTTAAGCAAATTTGAGGAAGCAGGAAGGTTAATAAAGCAATACGATATAATTATTTATCATTTAAGAAATTGCCAATTTTTATGAGCTAGAGAGGACAATCTTTGCATATGCTGATGTTATCATTTACCCATATTAACTTTTGAACACACTGATACACTTGCAAACCCAATGGAACATCCCGAACACTCACAATAAACGTGAAACAGACAGCAAACATAGCTCAAACGCCCACCAACATCAATGGAATATCCCGCACACATAAAACGTGCTACTGGCTTTCCTATTACAGACGCGAGAGGAGGAAGGGGATTCCAAGGAAAATTCACTTTAGAGACAGCCAAGGGCCCGTAGCTGATGGTAAGAGCTAGGTCCATTGACATGTGTGAAACACATTTTTTTTTTCTTAGCCTCGATTTTTTTTTTAAAATGCTGATGAACATTCCCTCCAAAGAGCGTGAATCGGCATTCGTTGGCTACTTGGAAATGCTGCTTATCAACGAGAATGCAACTCCTTACTCGGAAGACA
Source organism: Calotriton arnoldi (assembly GCA_963921515.1). Taxonomy (NCBI): domain Eukaryota; kingdom Metazoa; phylum Chordata; class Amphibia; order Caudata; family Salamandridae; genus Calotriton; species Calotriton arnoldi. The sequence continues at coordinate 57,108 of CAWUFW010003885.1, forward strand.
TTTCAGCGATCGATTGCAGTGCCTCCCAGTGGCGAGTTTTTAGGTGTTCCCGTTCAACATATTGTTTGAGTGTTGGAAAGGAATTACTGCCTAAAACTGCTTTGTGACTTCTCACTGCATTCGGCGTTATTGCGTGCTTACGAAATGATCGTTACTGCAGGCGTTGCAGGTACTCAACATAATTACCAAAAACAATTAAAAATCATAAACGTGTTACTAGCGATTTAAAGGAAAACATGCAGCTTAACTGCCATTCATAAACTGCTGAACGTGTCTGCCAGCAAGCCTGAGAAATCACGCCACGGAACTGCTGGTGCTCCAGATAGCATATCAAAGAACATCTGTCGCGCGCTGTGCGGGGAAAGATTAGTGAAACATTTATTCAGGGTTGTACAACAGCCAAGATGTTAGCGGCGCTCCCTCGTGACGCAGTAATGTGAAACTTCCCCACACGTAGTGGGCAGTCATGGCTCGCAATATTCGCGGGGGGGACGTTAAAATAAAAGTAAAATGAAAACTTACCTGACCGGGTCCCGCGCCGCCTCTACTCCTGGGCCGGGTCCGCGCCGCCTCTGCTGCTCCTGAACAGGAACAGGCATGCTCCCTTCCCTCCTGTAACCCAATCACAACGCTGAAATGGCAGCGTTGTGATTGGTGGGGAGTCTCGGACAGTGCCCAGCCGGGCACCTGTAGGCAGTGGTGGCCGCTCCATTAGGGTGTAGGAGCGCCGCCCCATTGCTTTCTCGCAGTGCGAGATGCAGAAAATAAAATGGCATTTTAAATACCATTTTATTTTCTGCTTCTCGCGCTGCGAGAAAGCAGAAGGCAGGGGTATGCCTGGTTGGGGGCGGGCGGGAGGGTATGCCTGGTTGGGGGCGGGTGGGTGGGCGGGTCGGGGAGGAGTGGCTTGCACCACTCTGAGTGCCCTGACTGTTTGGTCGGCCCTGGGGCCGACCAAAGCAGTCATGCGCACTCTACATTTTCTCTATGTAGGCTGCATGCAGCCTACATAAAGAAAATGGCCTCCCTACAGGTGCCCGGCTGGGCGCTGTCCGGGACTCCCCACCAATCACAACGCTGCCATTGCAGCGTTGTGATTGGCTTACAGGAGGGAAGGGAGCATGCCTGTTCCTGTTCAGGAGCAGCAGAGGCGGCGCAGGACCCGGCCCAGGAGTAGAGGCGGCGCGGAACCCGGTCAGGTAAGTTTTCATTTTATTTTTATTTTAAGTTCCCCCCCTCCCCCGCGGTAACCCCCGCGTGACCCCCCCACCCGAGTATTGCGAGCCGCGACTGCCCACTACGTGTGGGGAAGTTTCACATTACTGCGTCACGAGGGAGGGCCGCATGACATCTTGGCTGTTGTACAACCCTGAATAAATGTTTCACTAATCTTTCCACGCACAGCGCGCAATAGATGTTCTTTGATATGCTATCTGGAGCACCGGCAGTTCCGTGGCGTGATTTCTCAGGCTTGCTGGCAGACACGTTCAGCAGTTTATGAATGGCAGTTAAGCTGCATGTTTTCCTTTAAATAGCTAGTAACACCTTTATGTTTTTTAATTGTTTTTGGTAATTATGTTGAGTACCTGCAACGCCTGCAGTAACGATCATTGCGTAAGCACGCAATAACGCCGAATGGAGTGAGAAGTCACCAAGCAGTTTTAGGCAGTAATTCCTTTCCAACACTCAAACAATATGTTGAACGGGAACACCTAAAAACTCGCCACTGGGAGGCACTGCAATCGATCGCTGAAATGTCTTCCGAGTAAGGAGTTGCATTCTCGTTGATAAGCAGCATTTCCAAGTAGCCAACGCCTGCGATTCACGCTCTTTGGAGGGAATGTTCATCAGCATTTTAAAAAAAATCGAGGCTAAGAAAAAAAAAATGTGTTTCACACATGTCAATGGACCTAGCTCTTACCATCAGCTACAGGCCCTTGGCTATCTCTAAAGTGAATTTTCCTTGGAATCCCCTTCCTCCTCTCGCGTCTGTAATAGGAAAGCCAGTAGCACGTTTTATGTGTGTGGGATATTCCATTGATGTTGGTGGGCGTTTATTGTGAGTGTTCGGGATGTTCCATTGGGTTTACAAGTGTATCAGTGTGTTCAAAAGTTAATATGGGTAAATGATAACATCAGCATACGCAAAGATTGTCCTCTCTAGCTCATAAAAATTGGCAATTTCTTAAATGATAAATAATTAAATCGTATTGCTTTATTAACCTTGCTGCTTCCTCAAATTTGCTTAAAAATGCACAATTTGTCCACTCTTTTTTCAAAGAGAAGCGAGAAGCAGAAAATAAAATGGTATTTAAAATACCATTTTATTTTCTGCTTCTCGCACTGCGATAAAGCAGTAGGGCGGCGCTCCTACGCCCTAATGGAGCGGCCGCCACTTGTGAGGAATCCTTATCGGATTTTCGTCTCCACATAGTGTGAATTGTACCATTTTCACAGAGATACTCCAGTATATACCCTCCTGTTAGATAAATTAGCACTCTTGCTTCACATTGTTTCGTGGACCCCGAAAATCTGTAACAAAATAATAAAAATGAATAAAATTCATTAAAAACACTATTTCTCACAGTGTGTGATGTTATTCTTATCGGTCATGATGGAGCAGTACAGGTCAACAATCTTTAGTAATTTTCAGAATTCTCAATGATTACCCCAAATGGACTGCTAGCTCTTTGTCCAGATTGTGGCCGGATGGAAAAAGAGTGTTATACGTTATAATTAATCTGGACTCTAAACGTCTCAAATCTTATTCTCTGTTTCCACCTCTCTCTCTAGGCTCTATTCTGTCAAGGACACAAAATTACAATAGGTTGGTCTTCTTGTCATGGAAAGTCTTAAAATGTTGAGCTATAGGATACTTGGTGTCCTCTTTTGTGATAGCTTGTAAATGCTCAAGGATCCTCTTCTTTGCCTTATGGATAGTGCTGCCTATGTAATATTTGTCACATGGGCATTTCAATGCATAAATGGCATAATCAGAATTACAGGTTAAATGTTTTTTTATTTGGAATGGTTTTAATTTCTCCGATAACAGTAAACATTTCACATTGTAGCTGAACTTACAAGCCTTACTGCTTCCACATTTATAAAAACCTTGTATGCGACTTCTTTCACTCTCTTGATGAACCAGACTCTGGCACAGTTTATCTTTAAGAGATTTCGCTCTTCTGAATGTTATCTGGGGATTGTCGTCTATATCTTTGGCTATATCTGAATCTGTTTTTAAAACATCCCAGAAATTTTTGATACCTCGCCTTACCTCCACTGCCCGACTGTTAAACTGGGTAATTAATTTTATTGTGTTTTCCTCCGTCGCGTCCTTGCCTTTGGGAGTCAGGAGTTCTGTCCTCATGCATCTGCTAACTTTTTTGCAGGCTTCTTTGATTATTTTCTTTTTGTGTCCTCTATCCAGAAATCTGTCTGTCATGACGAGCTTTTCTTTCTCAAAATCTTCTACTGAACTACAGTTTCTTTTTGCCCTCCATAACTTCCCTAAAGGCTGACGGTAAGAGATAAGAAAGTTGAAAGTACCTTATTCAGAAAGGAGACAGCAGGAAATAGTCTGTTGCATGCGCAAAGCTGCCACCCGCGTAATCAAATACAAAGTATCCCCTTAGGGGAGTTATTGAGGGCATTGAAGAGTGGTGTGAGGCAGGGGTGTATATTGGCACCTTTATTATTATTTTATACATCAATGGCTTAACAGCCCACTTATCCACATCCCATCCAGGCATACCCAGATTCGCAGGTTCCCCAATTCCTGCTTTACTGAATGCTGATGATGCGGTATTGCTAGCCCTCACTCCAAATACATTGAGGCATAAGGTGGACCGTTTTGCTTCTTTTATGCACAATTTGAACTTAAAAACTAATTATACTAAGTCACACATTATGTCTTGTGGCCCAGGCAAATTAAGGTTAGATAAAATTAATATTAATGGGCATGCTCTGACGACTGTTGATGACTTTTTTTTACTTAGGGCTAACTTTCAGTTCATCAGGATCGTGGAACCCCCCCAACTTGCTCAGGCCAGTGTTAAATTAAATAAAATTGCTGGCACAGTCTGTAACCTTATTAGACAGGCTATTAGGGGGACAGTGTTCCCACCACTGAAAGTTTATAACTCGCAATGCATTAGTGTAGCCACCTACGGTGCAGGAGTTTGGGGTTTTAGTTAATGCTGTTCTTTACAGGAAAACCGCTTTTTGCGACGTTTCCTTAGTTTATCGCCATCCACCTCTAGTCTTATTACCCACTACGAGTTAAATCAGGGATTCTTAGAAGATAAGATTCAGGGGGCGCCACTTTTATTATGGGTTAGTATCTGGTCGAACCCAGCTGCTAACCTATATAAGGACATTATATCTGATTGCCTGATGCTAGACAAGGCTTATTTCATACCTTGGTTGAGTTATATACGAGTTACTTTTGGATCCCTTGGCATATCCTGTTGGTTTACCAAACCCAGTCGTACTCCCAAAAATGTCAAGATGGAGGTGAAAACACTATTTAAGGACTACTGTGCAAATACTAGGCTGAAAAAAGAGCTATCCAAACCTTTGGTGTCGCTTTATTATAGTCTTTTACATATTGATGAACTCCCTTTATATTTATCTCTGGATTTGTCAAGATGGGACCAGTCAATTTTCTTTTGCTTCCAAGTAGGGTCAATCCATTGGTCCCTATTTTTTAAACATTTTTTTCACCCAGAGGGGAACAAAGTTTCCACCTGCCCCTGTGACAATCAATCCACACAATCATTACTGCACTTTATGCTCTTTTGCAAATTGCACAGCCCCGCACGAAAGCACTTTTTGATCCCCTTGTTACGGAAGCTAGGTTTCGACATTGTAAACCAGCTCTCCTTCATCTACAATCCCTAAGTTCACCCGAAACAGTTTTTAGCGTCTGCACCTTTTTGAAAGCAACTATTAGGGCTAGACCAACCATGTTGCGTTAACTCGTTAGAATTTTATGTGCAACGTGGTTTAGCATACGAAGTTTGGCGAAATGATTTGGTTTAATTTGAGGGGATAATAGGAGCACATAGCGGACCCTATTTGAGGTTTTTGTTCTATCTCCATTGCCTTTTTTGGTTTTTTAAACCTCAGCCACTCCCTATACGAGTGTAATGGAGCACAGAAATCTGACAACGACTCACACCTTTTTGCTCATCCTAAACATGGTTGTTTGATGTATTGAGGAACTTTTAAAGTTGTTTATGCACTTATATCATTTCTAACTGTTTTTAATGTAAGATTATTTTTAAATCTTTGTGTGTGATTGTGGCTATGAGCAATATTTATATGTACTTTTATTGTCTATTTTTTATTTGGACCGAATAAATATATATATATATATATATATATATATATGCACTGAAAAAACCATAGGTTTTAGGGACAGTTATAGTTAGTTGGACATTGCACTCATACAAAACCCGTGAAATTCCCCCGTTATAGTTAGTTCGGCGAACTATAACTCGCGCCCCTGCAATGCACTGCTGATGACGTCACATATTACATCACTCATGACATGGTCAGTGACATCACTGATGACATCACTGATGACATCTCAAATGACATCACTGATGACATCACTGCTGACATCATCCAGTGACTGTGTGTTTCTGTAAAGTTTAAATATGTTTAATATATATAGGGAAAGGCGTATTGAAGAATGAGTGGGTGTATAAGTGTCTGTATGGATGATTTAGTAGGTGCGTGACTAACTCTATTAGTGAGTGATTAAACGTATCTTACTGAATGCATGGGTAAGTGACTAAACTGGGTGAATGTCTGTATCCGTCTGTCTGTTGCTGTGTAAGTGGCTGCATGGGTTTGTGAATAGCTACATGAGTGTCTATATGAGTTATTGATTGGTTGTCTGAGTATCTGTATGGGTGCCTGAGTGTTTGTGTGGGTGGGGTGTGTGCGACTCTGTGCATAGATGTGTGAGTGGGTGATTCACTGGGTGGATGGTTTCAAGAGTGCATCTGTGATAGACTGTATGGGTGGGTAAGTGTGTGTAAGAGTGTGTTAGTGAGTGAATGTATGTCCCAGTGGTACATGTGTGAGTAACTACATATGTGAAAGGCAGTATATATGTGTGTTGGAGTATATAAATAGCTATAAGCGAGAGTGTGTGATTGTGAGAGTGACTGTATGGATGAGTGTGTGCTTGTATCAGAGATTGTATAAGAGCGTAAGAATTTGCTAGTATTTGTATGAGTAAGTGAGCTGGTGTGTGTATAACTGTATAGGTGAGTAAATGGGTGTGTGCTTAATTTTTTGCATGACTGACTAGGTGTGTGAGTACCTCTATGGATGAGTGGCGGTGTGTGAGTGTTTATATAGGTGTATGAGTGCATATAATAGTCCTGTACTGAGTGACTATAAGTATGAGTGACTGTACGGGTGAGTGAGTAGATGTGTGTGTGTAGACCTAAGAATCAGTGAGTGTGTATATAGTAATTGGTGTTGGAGTGTCTATGGTTTTGACAATGGCAGTCTGTAATTTACAGTGGGTGTATCAAAAGTTATATTAGGGTGTGAGAAGATGCATCAAATTATCACATGGATGATGTCATCAGTGATGTCATCAGTGATGTCACTGACCATGTCATGAGTGATGTAATATGTGACGTCATCAGCAGTGCATTGCGGGACGCGAGTTATAGTTCGCCGAACTAACTATAACGGGGGAATTTCACGGGTTTTGTACGAGTGCAATGTCCAACTAACTATAACTGTCCCTAAAACCTATGGTTTTTTCAGTGAATTTGTAAGGTTTTTAAATGCTAATTTCTAACTATAACGTGCCTGAAACCTATGGTTTTTTCAGTGAATTTCAAGGGTTTTTTAAATGCTAATTCCTAACTATAACATGTCTGAAACCTATGGTTTTTTACAGTGAATTTCAAAGGTTTTGTAAATGACAATTTTTAAATGTATTAATTGTTATATTTATTTTTTTGATACTGATTTACTACATTTTTTTAAACTATTTATTTTTAGATATTTTATTTTTTAAATTACATTGTAATTACATTATACATTACATTACAAAATATACTTTCTCAGAATGATTTACTTTAGTTTAAATACTTTGCAAATAGGCAATAGACTTTTAAGTACAGTAGTTACAGTTGTTGCAATGGGCAACACAATTTCAAACACAATGCAACATTGAGTTCAATGTGAATTTCTAGTTAAATGCAATTAGTTACTTTATGGATTACTTTTCTAACCACAGGACTGGATCCTAGATTCAGTCCTGGGACATCTCCTGTAAACAGTTGAGTAAAAGCGTTTTGGTTACAGTAGTGATTTTTAAGGAATATTATTGTATTTTAAAAGTTGACACTTAGAAACTTTTTCACATAGAATCACCAATGTTATCCTATGGGAGGAAATTCACTTAGCAGGTAGGTAGTGTTATCGTTACTTTTTCTTACTCAGTGGTGGATCCTGGATCCAGCACTGGTGCATCTCCTGTAAAAAGTTGAAAGAATGCGTTTAAGTCATACAGGCGATTTTTAAGGAATATTTGTAGTTTGTGAAAATCGACACTTTGAAACTTTTCTGCTGAAAACCAGACAATGGATTCCTATGGAAGGAAATACAAGTTACTGGTAAGTACGGTTAGAATTACTTTTCAGGGTCAGTGCTGGGGTAAAAGATGCAGCACTGGGTTTTCTCCTGATAACAGGTGAGTAAATCGGAATTCGTAGTTCGGCTGATTTTAGAGGAATATTATAAAGTTCCAAAACTCCACACTTAGAAGAATTTCCAAGTGAAACCAGTCAATGTTAGCCTATGGAAGGAAATTCAAGTTACTGGTAAGTACGGTTAAAATTACTTTTCAGGATCAGTACTGGGCTCAAAGATGCAGCACTGAGGTCTCTCCTGATAACAGGTGAGTAAATCGGAATTCGTAGTTCTGCTAATTTTAGAGGAATATTTGTATGTTTCAAAAATTGACACTTAGAAACTTTTTCAGCAAAAAGCAGGCAATGATATCCTATGGAAGGAAATTCAAGTTACTGGTAAGTACGGTTAAAATTACTTTTCAGGATCAGTACTGGGCTCAAACATGCAGCACTGAGGTCTCTCCTGATAACAGGTGAGTAAATTGGAATTCGTAGTTCGGCTGATTTTAGAGGAATATTATAAAGTTCCAAAACTCCACACTTAGAAGAATTTCCAAGTGAAACCAGTCAATGATATCCTATGGAAGGAAATTCAAGTTACTGGTAAGTATGGTTAAAATTACTTTTCAGGATCAGTACTGGGCTCAAAGATGCAGCACTGAGGTCTCTCCTGATAACAGGTGAGTAAATCAGAATTCGTAGTTCGGCTGATTTTAGAGGAATATTTGCACAATGGTGAAGGAAGGGGGTGGGGCCTGAGGTGACATGTCTGCAAACACGCCCTGTGGCACGTTTTAAGTTGGAGAATTAATTCCTCCTCAATCCCGAGGGTACCTAGGGGCCAACTAGCCCACCAGATACCTCCAGTATGCGCCAGAGAGCTGCGTTGCAGAGAGGTGTTCAGAGGCCACGCCCCTTTTTACAACACTCTGCAACGCAGCTCCGTGGCGCTTCCTGGAGGTACCTGGTGGGCTAGTTGCCCCCAGGGACCCTCAGGATTGAAGGGGATTTAATTCCCCATCTTAAAACGCGCCACGGGGCCTGTTTGCACACATGTTACCTCAGGCCCCGCCCCCTCCCTTCACCACTGTGCAAACGCGCCCCGTGGCGCGTTTTAAGTAGGGGGAAAAAAAATTATTATTATTTTTGGGGAGGGGGGCCGCGTGGCCCAAAATGAGCCGCGAGGCTCCCGTCTTGTCATTGCAAACTACAGTGTCCCGGGGTTAGGCACCCCGGGACACTGCAGAAGCCGGCCCTGGGGGGTGGCGGTCCCCAGGGCCCCCACTGGCTCCAGGAGGGGGGCCGCCTCTGCAAACGCGCCAGGGGGCACGTTTGCAGAGTGCTGCCAAGGAGGGGGCGTGGCCTCCGGCGCGATGCCGGATTTTTTTTAATTTTTTTAATTTCTTTTTTTTAAAGGGGGCTGTGTGGCCCCCCTTCTTTTTAATCATTTTGGGCCCTGGGGACCCCATCCCCCAGGTCCTGACCCCCTTTTATTTTATTTTTTAAAAAGGAACGGGAAAGGGACCGTGTGGGCCCCCCTCCCGTAGCCAATTTCGGCCCGGGGACCGCATCCCCTGGGTCATTGCCACCTTTTAAAAATAAAAAATAAAAATCATGGAGGGGGCTGCGTTGCCCCCTCCTCAGGCCTCCTTAGGCCCCGGGGACCCCATCCCCCGGGGCCGGCCTTTTAAAAAAAAAAAATTATTATTATTTTTGGGGAGGGGGCCACGTGGCCCCCTCCCGGGCCACTACTTGCCCCGGGGACCCCATCCCCCGGGGCTGGCCCTATCCTTTGGGGTCTGTGGGGGACCCCAACTCCCCACGGACCATGCCGGCTCCCCGCCTCCTGCGGGAGCCGGCATTGCTTTTCCACATGGGGAGCTGCTAACATGCAGCTCCCCGTGTGGAAAAGCAATGTGCTTTGGATATTGGAGCGAGAGCAGGCTTCCTGCTCTCGCCTCAATATCCAAAGCAGTTTGCAATGACAGGACGGGAGCCGCGAGACTCCCGTCCTGTAATTGCAAACTACAGTGTCCCGGGGTTAGGCACCCCGGACACTGCAGAAGCCGGCCCTGGGGGTGGCGGTCCCCAGGGCCACCACTGGCTCCAGGAGGGGGGCCGCGCGGCCCCCCTCCCATCCTTTGCACAGCCCCGGGGAGGTGGTGGTCCCCGGGGCTCGGGGGTCCATAACGGACCCCCACATTTATTTTCTTAGTGCCCTTGGGGAGGTGGCGGTCCCCGGGGCATGTGGGGGGGCTGGAGCCCCCCCCCCACACAGGTCAATTAAATTTTTTTTTTAAATAAGCCCCGGGGGTGGCGGTCCCCGGGACTGCGGGGGAGCCGCTGCGGGGGGGCCGGGGACCCCCCGCCAACATTATTTATTTAAAGCCCCGGGGGGTGGCGGTCCCCGGGGCTTGGGGGCCTTAGAGGCCCCCGACATTAAAAATAAATAAACCCCCGCATGCCCCCGGGACTTGGCCCACCCGGGGGCAAAATAGCATCGAAGCACGGGAGACCGCGCTTCGATTTTTTTTAATTACGGCGGGATCCGCGCACCCTAAGCGCATCCCGCCGATTTTTTTAAATGCTTTTTTCTGCCCAGGGGTCCTTGTGGGACCCCTGAGCAGACCCTAGGGGTTAGGGTGTTTCTACCCTTCCCCTTTGTGCGTTTTGCGCACTTGTTTCTTGTGCTTTTTTTTTTTAATCGGCGGGATCCGCGCACCCTAAGCGCATCCCGCCGTTTAAAAACAAAAATGCTTTTCTGCCCAGGGGTCCTTGTGGGACCCCTGAGCAGACCTAGGGGTCAGGGTGTTTCTACCCTGCCCCCTTTTGCGCTTTGCGCACTTGTTTCTGTCCCTCGGTTCTACCGAGGGACAAAATGGCTGCCAACACTTCCTGATTTGGAGTGTTGACAGCCACTTGACAGCCAATTAGCATGCAGCTCGTGATCGGGAGGGTACGCGGACCCTACTCGGCCATAGATATATATGTGACTTTACTTTTGATTTTCTCAGGAACTACTGAACGGATTTACACCATTTAAGCAAAAGGCACGACACTGAACCAAGGGCTACCTCTTTGCCAAATTTGGTGTAATTCCGTTCAGCAGTTCGGGCTGTAGCTGCGACTAAAGGTTCCTATGGAAAAATGAAGGGGAAAACGCGTTTTGGGACCCCCGTTTTTTCTCGGCCCCCGCTCGACGAATCACCCCGAGACTTTCAGGATAGGAGCCGACCGGAACGCCCCAACAAGTTGGAAGCTTTCGCGAAGATTCGTCAACCGGCGCCAACGTTATTGCAAATAGAATGTTGCAGATTTCCTATGGAAAATAGGTCCTAACTATAACTATCTACTGGCGACCGCCAGTAGATAATATATATGTATATATATTATCTACTGGCGGTCGCCAGTAGATAGTTATAGTTAGGACCTATTATCCATAGGAAATCCGTAACATTCTATTCCCAATAACTTTGGCGTCGTTTGACGAATCATCGCGAAATTTTCAAAACTAGTGGGGCGCTCCGGTCCGCTCCTGTATTGAAAGTTTCGGGGTGATTCATCAAGCTGGGCCGAGAAAAAAGGGGAGTCCCAAAACGTGTTTTCTCCATGTTAATTCCCATAGGAAATTTTAGCCACGGCTACAGCCCGAACTGCTGAACGGAATTACACCAAATTTTGCAAAAAGGTAGCGCTTGGTTCAGAAAGCGACCTTTTTTTAAATGGTGTAAATCCGTTCAGTAGTTATGGAGAAATTCAAATAATAAGAGTGAAAAATCAATTTCCCATAGGACACTTTATGCAAGGCTACAGCAAAAACTGCTGAACGGAATTACACCAAATTTGGCAAAAGGTAGTGCTTGGTTCAGAAAGCACCCTTTTAAAAATGGTGTAAATCCGTTCAGTAGTTGCTGAGAAAATCCAAAATAAAAGTTTCAATATCTATGGCCGCGGTGGATCCGCGCACCCTCCCGATCACGAGCTGCATGCTAATTGGCTGTCAACACTCCAAACCAGGAAGTGTTGGCAGCCATCTTGTTCCTCGGTAGAACCAGTAAAACAACTGCATAAAACGCAAAAAGGGGGCAGGGTAGAAACACCCTGACCCCCTAGGCCTGCTCAGGGCCCAATTTTTTTTTAATTCTTTTTTAAAAATCGGCGGGATGCGCTCAGGGTGCGCGGATCCCGCCGAGAAAAAAAAAAACGTAGCGCGGTCTCCCTGGGTGGGCCAAGTCCCGGGGGCATGCGGGGTTTATTTAATAATATGGGGGGGCCTCTAAGGCCCCCCAAGCCCCAGGGACCGCCACCCCCCGGGGCTTTAAAAAAATAATGGTGCAGGAGGGCTCTCGGCCCTCCCGCAGCCCCGGGGACCGCCACCCCCCCGGGGCTTCTTTTTAAAAAAAATATACCTGTGTGGGGGGGCTCGAGCCCCCCCACACGCCCCGGGGACCGCCACCTCCCCGGGGCACTAAAAAAATGCTAACCCCCGAGCCCACGGGACCACCACCTCCCGGGGGCTGTGCAAGTGAAGGAAGGGGGGCCGCGTGGCCCCCCTCCTGGAGCCTGTGGTGGCCCTGGGGACCGCCACCCCCCAGGGCCGGCTCCTGCAGTGTCCCGGGGTGCCTACCCCCGGAACACTGTAGTTTGCTATGGCAGGACGGGAGCCTCGCGGCTCCCGTCCTGCCATAGCAAACTGCTTTGGTTTTGGAAGAGAGAGCAGGAAACCTGCTCTCTCTTCCAAAACCAAAGCAGATTGCTTTCCACACGGGGAGCTGCATCTTAGCAGCTCCCCATGTGGAAAAGCAATGCCGGCTCCCGCAGGACGCGGGGAGCCGGCGGGACCATGGGGGCATTGGGGACCCCCCCACGGTTCCCAACGGAGAGGGCCAGCCCCGGGGGATGGGGTCCCCGGGGCTAGTAGTGGCCCGGGAGGGGGGCCACGCGGCCCCCCTCCCCAAAATGAAAACATTTTTTTTTTTAAATAAAAATAAAATAAAGGCCGCCCCGGGGGATGGGGTCCCCGGGGCCAGTAGAGGCCTCAGGAAGGGGGCCACGCAGCCCCCCTCCATAAACAAAAATATATATTTGGCCATGCCCCGGGGATGGGGTCCCCGGGGCCGGACTGGCCACGGGAGGGGGCCCACGCGGCCCCCTTCCCGTTAATTTTTTTTTATAAATTAAAAAGGGGTCAGGCCCTGGGGGATGGGGTCCCCAGGGCCCAAAAAAAGTAAAAAGAAGAGGGGCCACACAGCCCCCCTTCCAAAAAACAAAAAAACAAAAAAACACGCAATCGTGCTGAGGCTCCGCCCCCTCCCAGCAACACTCTGCAAACGCGCCCTGTGGCGCGTTTTAAGTTGGGAAATCAATTCCCCTTCAATACTGGGGGTCCCTGGGGGCCAACTAGCCCACCGGGAACCTCCAGTATGCGCCAGGGGGCTGCGTTGCAGAGAGGTGGTCCAGGCCACGCCCCTTTTTACACCTCTCTGCAATGCAGCTCTGTGGCGCTTACTGGAGGTACCTGGTGGGCTAGTTGGACCCCAGGGAACCTCAGGATTCAAGGGGACTTAATCTCCCAACTTAAAACGCCCCACGGGCGCATTTGCACAGTGGTGAAGGGAGGGGCGAGCTTCAGGTGACATGTGTGCAAACAGGCCCCGTGGCGCGTTTTAAGATGGGGAATTAAATCCCCTTCAATCCTGAGGGTCCCTGGGGGCCAACTAGCCCACCAGGTACCTCCAAGTAAGCGCCACGGAGCTGCGTTGCAGAGTGTTGTAAAAAGGGGCGTGGCCTCTGAACACCTCTCTACAACGCAGCTCTCTGGCGCATACTGGAGGTATCTGGTGGGCTAGTTGGCCCCTAGGGTCCCTCGGGATTGAGGAAGAATTAATTCTCCAACTTAAAACGCGCCACAGGGCGTGTTTTGAGACATGTCACCTCAGGCCCCACCCCCTTCCTTCACCATTGTGCAAATATTCCTCTAAAATCAGCCGAACAACGAATTCCGATTTACTCACCTGTTATCAGGAGAGACCTCAGTGCTGCATCTTTGAGCCCAGTACTGATCCTGAAAAGTAATTCTAACCGTACTTACCTGTAACTTGAATTTCCTTCCATAGGCTAACATTGACTGGTTTCACTTGGAAATTCTTCTAAGTGTGGAGTTTTGGAACTTTATAATATTCCTCTAAAATCAGCCGAACTACGAATTCCAATTTACTCACCTGTTATCAGGAGAGACCTCAGTGCTGCATCTTTGAGCCCAGTACAGATCCTGAAAAGAAATTCTAACCGTACTTACCAGTAACTTGAATTTCCTTCCATAGGCTAACATTGACTGGTTTCACTTGGAAATTCTTCTAAGTGTGGAGTTTTGGAACTTTATAATATTCCTCTAAAATCAGCCGAACTACGAATTCCGATTTACTCACCTGTTATCAGGAGAGAACCCAGTGCTGCATCTTTCAGCCCAGCACTGACCCTGAAAAGTAATTCTAACCGTACTTACCAGTAACTTGTATTTCCTTCCATAGGAATCCATTGTCTGGTTTTCAGCAGAAAAGTTTCAAAGTGTCGATTTTCATAAACTACAAATATTCCTTAAAAATTGCCTGTATGACTTAAACGCATTCTTTCAACTGTTTACAGGAGATGCCCCAGTGCTGGATCCAGGATCCACCACTGAATAAGAAAAAGTAACGATAACACTACTTACCTGCTAAGTGAATTTCCTCCCATAGGATAACATTGGTGATTCTATGTGAAAAAGTTTTTAAGTGTCAACTTTTAAAATACAATAATATTCCTTAAAAATCACTACTGTAACCAAAACGCTTTTACTCAACTGTTTACAGGAGATGTCCCAGGACTGAATCTAGGATCCAGTCCTGTGGTTAGAAAAGTAATCCATAAAGTAGCCAATTGCATTTAACTAGAAATTCACATTGAGCTCAATGTTCCATTGTGTTTGAAATTGTGTTGCCCATTGCAACAACTGTAACTACTGTACTTAAAAGTCTATTGCCTATTTGCAAAGTATTTAAACTAAAGTAATTCATTCTGAGAAAGTATATTTTGTAATGTAATGTATAATGTAATTACAATGTAATTTAAATAATAAAATATCTAAAAAATAAATAGTTTAAAAAAAATTTGTAAATCAGTATCAAAAAAATAAATATAACAATTAATACATTTAAAAATTGTCATTTACAAAACCTTTGAAATTCACTGAAAAAAACCATAGGTTTCAGACATGTTATAGTTAGGAATTAGCATTTAAAAAACCTTTGAAATTCACTGAAAAAAACCATAGGTTTCAGACATGTTATAGTTAGGAATTAGCATTTAAAAAACCTTTGAAATTCATTGAAAAAACCATAGGTTTCAGGCACGTTATAGTTAGAAATTAGCATTTTAAAAACCTTACAAATTCACTGAAAAAACGATAGGTTTTAGGGACAGTTCTAGTTAGTTGGACATTGCACTCGTACAAAACCCGTGAAATTCCCCCGTTATAGCTAGTTCAGCTAACTATAACTCGCGCCCCCGCAATGCACTGCTGATGACGTCACATATTACATCACTCATGACATGGTCAGTGACATCACTCATGACATCACTGATGACATCATCCACGTGATAATCTGATGCACCTCCTCACACCCTAATATAACCTTTGATACACCCACTCTAAATTACAGACTGCCATTCGCAAAACCATAGACACTCCAACACCAATAACTACATACCCACTCACTGATTCTTAGGTCTACACACACATCCACTCACTCACCCGTACAGTCACTCATACTTACGGTCACTCAGTACAGGACTATCATAGGCACTCATACTCCTATATAGACACTCAAACACCGCCACTCATCCGTAGAGGTACTCACACACCTAGTCAGTCATGCAAATAATTAAACACACTGCCATTTACTCACCTATACAGTTATACACACACCAGCTCACTTACTCATACAAATACTAGCACATTCTTACGCTCTTATACAATCACTGATACAAGTACACACTCATCCATACAGTCACTAACACAATCACACACTCTCGCTTATAGCTATTTATATACTCCAACACACATATATACTGCCTTTCACATATGTAGTTACTCACACATGTACCACTGGGACATACATTCACTCACTAACACACTCTTACACACACTTACCCACCCATACAGTCTATCACAGATGCACTCTTGAAACCATCCACCCAGTGAATCACCCACTCACACATCTATGCACAGAGTCGCACACACCCCACCCACACAAACACTCAGGCACCCATACAGATACTCAGACAACCAATCAACAACTCATATAGACACTCATGTAGCTATTCACAAACCCATGCAGCCACTTACACAGCAACAGACAGACGGATACAGACATTCACCCAGTTTAGTCACTAACCCATGCATTCAGTAAGATACGTTTAATCACTCACTTATAGAGTTAGTCACGCACCTACTAAATCATCCATACAGACACTTATACACCCACTCATTCTTCAATACGCCTTTCCCTATATATATTAAAAATATTTAAACTTTATAGAAACACACAGTCACTAGATGATGTCATCAGTGATGTCATTTGAGATGTCATCAGTGATGTCATCAGTGATGTCACTGACCATGTCATGAGTGATGTAATATGTGACGTCATCAGCAGTGCATTGCGGGGGCGCGAGTTATAGTTAGTTGAACTAACTATAACGGGGGAATTTCACGGGTTTTGTACGAGTGCAATGTCCAACTAACTAGAACTGTCCCTAAAACCTATGGTTTTTTCAGTGAATATATATATATATATATATATATATATATATATATATATATATATATATATGAAGCAGTCCTGGCCCACCTACTGCAACGAGGGGGTTCCTTGCAGTTACGGACCACACAAACGCCTCCACACGATAAAGGATGTTTCGCAATTCTTATTTATTTCAAATAACACCTCATAGTGAAACAGACAAGTGTCCGCCCTCATATATATATATGGATAAATGTGTCTGTGAAAAATGCATACGCACACACAAACTCATATTTAAACCTTATAAGCATACATCTATGTGTGTATATATACACAAATAGACATTTTTTACAACTGCCCTAGGCAGGTGGCCCTACCAGTTTTGTCTGTGGGTCGTTCTGTGCCAAATCCCCCATTCAACCAAAACCACTTCTAGAGATGTCACTGGTCCATTGTTTCCCCTCAGGACTAACACTGACATGTTGATATCCTGAAATGAAGGTGCAAAAGAAATAACCCAAACTTACATCCTGGCTAGCTTTAAAGCAGTGGTGCTGCCCACAGTTGGTTCACAATGGGTGGTTCCAGGCCATATTTTCACTGTATCACATTTACAGAAAATGAACGAAAGTGACTTAGATTTCACTCTCATGGACCATTGTAGAATGGATAGGCTGCTAGATGGGAACAGCTTGTCTGTCCTAATCAAACACACCTAAAGTTGGATGACTCCATTTAGAAGTTATTCTAGATATTCGAGTTCTCAAATGCATTAGCTCAGTCCAGTCAACAGCATCAGGGGCATGAATCCATGAAGGACAGGAAGACAGTGCTCCGTTTGTACTTTATGTTTTAAGTGGCTTTAGCGCCTTGACACCTTCTGGTTTAGTCGAGCTTTAGAAATTTTCTTTTCAATACATTTTTTCTGTACTTTCCCACTTTTTTCGAGGCTGCCACGTTTCATTTTCCTGCTATGATGCCAACACAAACTGGACATCAAACAATATGCCTGCTTCCACTATTTAATCCATCATTATGTAGGTGAAATTGGTCATAAACGTAATTTGATTACTGAATCTACCTTTTCGAACCATGCTTGGAATCCACAGTGTTGATTTCTCCATCACGAGTACGGAGAAATTGGCTTTGAGAAATCCATCAAGGTGTGGGAAATGGGCATTCCAAGGCGTGGTTTGCCTTAAAAGTTAGGGATTGTCTACAAACCTGTCTGCTTGTGTGCATTTCAAAACTCCTTTCTGACCCCTTTGGTCAGAGATTTACTCCAGCAAAGGACTGGAGTAAAACTGCTTGTAGGATGGGAAGGGGAACGGATGGCTCTCAAATTTCGTGGCGTGTAAGAGAAGAGACTTATCCTCCGGGACACATGGTTTTTCATAGGAGTGCTCCATTCTCCCTGTTCAGATGGCTTAGATATGGAGACGTCTACACAGGAGGAACAAGAGCCTTTCTAGAAAGTCACCTGACATCCTCAGTAGTGTGCCTGGAAGTCTGGCCCTGGTGCAGCTTTCCAGGCATACTGTCAACATTTTATTTAAAAGGGAATAAAGGGTAAAGTAGCTCACAGGGCGGTGTAACTCTCCACCTGTACTTTTCCATTTATTTTCGTGAATTGTACCCTAGGAGTTTATTAAACACCTCAGGGGCAGTATTGATAATAGAAGTCGTGCAGCAGCAGGTCAGATTCACTTTGTTTCTTTTTTTAAGAAACCATCAGGATTGCTGCACTGTTTCAAGACTTGTGGTATGGCGTGTCATCCTCTTTGTGTAAACAGCCAACGTGGCACATGCAGCGTTTAAAGAAGAATTTGATAACCCCACAAGTGTACATAACATATTTAGATAATGTTCCCAGTTTACATCAAACTTTTAAAAGAACGAGCAGGGCTTTACACCTCACCTTTAAAGTAGTTTTGCTCTGCTCCAGTCGCAGGGTTCGAGGCGTACTCCAGGAACAGCCGTCTGAATGTTTAAGGCATGGGAATAGTATCTAAGTGCAATTGTACAAGAGTACAATTTCGCATGGGAAAAATCAAGTGCTGTTTTTTCCTCCATTTGGAAAATATTTTCTTTTTTGGTGAAGCATCTTCACCTACACCACTACCAGGTGCAGGTGTTCCACTCACAAACTGGCATGGTTGTAGGCGTCTTCAAACCCTCGGCCTGAGATCTGCTCTTCCCCAGCAGCTGTGCCGTGCTCTGCCTCTGCGGACGCGCGCAGCGGGCGAAGGCGCGCCTAAGGCAAGCCCATCTGCACCAGTCCGTGACCCGACCTCAACCAGCGCCAGGAACCCTGGATCTCCAACTATCCATCGCTATTACACCAACACCCTCCTCGCACTCAACCCCGGAAGACACACAGAATGCCAGCAGGCCTCACCGAACACGACCCACGGCCAGTTCTCCTGCCTCCGCTGCCACCGGACCTTCACCACCACCAACACCAGCACCAGCACCGACGACACCCTCGGCTGCATCCTCCTCAACGTGCGTGCCGTACACAAACACGCCATGGAAATCTGGAACCTACTCGACTCTCTCTCGCCCGATGTCGCCTTCTTCACAGAGACCTGGACCAACGCCGCCTCCGCACCCGACATCAACACCGCCATTCCGGACGGCTACAAGATCCAGAGGAAGGACCGCCAACCACCCGGGAGGAGGCCTCGCCATAGTCCATAAAAGCACCCTCTGCCTCACCACCTCCAGCGAAACCTTCCCATCCGCCGAACACCTGCATTTCCAGATCAAGACCAGCCCTAAGACCACACTCCGTGGGACACTCATCTACAGACCCTCCGGCCCCCGGACGCCCTTCGCCACCGTCATCACCGACTTCATCGCACCCCACGCCATCACATCAACGAACTACATACTCATTGGAGACCTCAACTTCCACCTCGACAACCCCAGCGACCCCAACTCCACCATCCTTCGTGACAACCTCGCCAGCATCGGAATCACCCAACTCGTCAACACACCGACACACAGGGCAGGGCACACCCTCGACCCCATCTTCGCCGCAGGAAACAGCGTCCACTTCAGCCACACAACGCAAGCACCTTGGACCGACCACCACTGCATCCACTTCACCGTCGATAAACCCAAAGCACCTAAACCAGCCCCGCGCCAGCCTCGAAGGAACTGGAGCAAGGTCACCGACGAGCAACTGAACTCCACCCTCTCCCGAGACAACCACACCCGGGCATCCGACGCAAACACCGCAGCCAGAGAACTCCACACGTGGATCTCCAACTGCGCAGACGAGCTCGCCCGCTACGCAGCCCCGGCAAACAACGCCCCAGAAAAGCCGCCTGGTTCACCACCGACCTCCAAGAAGGCAGGCGCACCTGCAGACGCCTGGAAAAGAACTGGAGGAATACCAAGACAACCGATAGCTACTCCACCTACAAGGATGCCATGACGGACTACCACAACCAAATCAGAATGACCAAAAAGAACTTCATCCACAACAAAATTCTCACCAACTCCACCAACTCCAAGCAACTCTTCAACATCATCCAAGAATTCACCAACCCACGCAGCGAAGCCGCAGACATCACCCCGTCCCAAGACCTCTGCGACAAGCTCGGTACCTACTTCCACCTCAAGATCAGAACACTCTACGACAACTTCACCGACCACCCACAAGACACCTCAACCAGTCCCCCGCCTCCCCAAGACACCAGCCAGCCCACCATCTCCAACTGGACACCAATCACGACCATGAACACCGCCGCGGCCATGAAAGGCATCCACTTAGGGGCCCCCACCGATCCCTGCCCCCCACACATCTACCACAGAGCCGCCGACACCATCGCGCCCCAACTGCAACACACCATCAACACCACCTTCAAAACAGGCACCTTCCCAGATGACTGGAAGCGCGCCGAAGTCAGGCCCCTGCTCAAGAAGCCCACGGCTGACCCCACCGACCTCAAACACTACCGGCCCATCTCACTTCTCCCCTTCGCAGCCAAAGTGGCAGAGAAAACAGTCAACAGGGAGCTGACACGATTCATCGAAGAGCACGCCGTCCTCGACCCGTCCCAATCCGGATTCCGAGCCAACCACAGCACCGAGACCACCCTACTTGCCGCCACAGACGACATCCGCACCCTCCTGGACCAGGGCCACTCCGTGGCCCTCATCCTCCTCAACCTGTCTGCAGCCTTCGACACCGTCTCTCATCGCACACTAATCACCAGACTACATGACGCCGGCATACAAGGAACTGCCCTAGACTGGAACCGCTTGTTCCTCACCGGAAGAAGCCAAAGGATCAGACTACCGCCCTTCCTCTCCGCCCCCACGGACATCACCTGCGGAGTCCCACAGGGGTCATCTCTGAGCCCGACCCTCTTCAACATCTACATGGCCCCCCTCGCAGACATCGTCTGAAAACACGGGCTCAACATCGTATCCTACGCCGAAGACACCCAGCTCATCCTCTCCCTCACCAAAGACCCCACCACGCAAAACTCAACTTCCAGAGAGGAATTCAAGAAGTGGCAGTCTGGATGACCAACAGCTGCCTAAAACTCAACGCCGAGAAGACAGAAGTCCTCGTCCTGGGAACCACCCCTGCAGCATGGGACAACACCTGGTGGCCCACCGCCCTCGGAACCCCACCTATCCCCTCAGACCACGCCAAGAACCTCGGCATCGTACTCGATTCATCACTCACTATGAACCGACAAGTCAACGCCGTCACCTCTAGCTGCTTCAACACCCTCCACATCCTCCGAAAGACCTTCAAATGGATCCCCCCCCCGAATCAAGGAAAACAGTCACCCACGCACTCATCACCAGCAGACTCGACTATGGCAACGCACTCTACGCCGGCATCAACAAATCCCTACTCCGCAAACTGCAAACAATACAGAACACCGCGGCCAGACTCGTCCTCGGCATATCCCGGCACGAACACATCAGCCAACACCTGCGGCGACTCCACTGGCTCCCCGTGGAAAAGAGAGTCACCTTCAAAATCCTCACTCACGCCTACAAATGCCTGCACAACGACGGACCCAAATACCTCAACCACAGAATAAACTTCCACGTACCCAAAAGAAACCTGCGATCATCCAACCTCGCACTGGTGGAAACCCCGCGCATCAACAGAGCCAGATCAGGCGGAAGATCGTTCTCCCACATCGCAGCCAAGACCTGGAACGAGCTACCGGCAGACATAAGATGCGCCCCCTCCCTGAACACCTTCAGGAAGACCCTCAAGACTTGGCTCTTCGGCTGAACGGAGCAGCACACCCCCTCCTCCCCCCCAGCGCCTTGAGACCCTCACGGGTGAGTAGTGCGCTTACAATTCCCCTGATTGATTGATTGATTGATTGAAACTCACAAAGTAACCACCGTTGCACATTATTTACTTCTGCCGAACTGCATGAACTCGCAGCACATGATTATGTAGGTGTAAATGGAACTACACTTGCTAGGTATTCATTTGTGAATAGCCAGCAGGAGTGTAAATGGCATTAAGAAAAAAGCTTTAGTGAATCATGACCCTGGAGGTCAACATACAAAAGTAATTATTTATGTACCTACAACAAGCTAAAACATGCCGTCATCAGGTGGACCAATGCGCACCAGCGTGTAGTTGTTGCAATTTTACTCCACGCGGAGAGGCAAAACGCCAGCCCCTTAATAGCAATGATTTGAATCATAACAAATCTACAATGTCACAAAAGAGCTTTGAGCATTTTTGTGTTTGCCTGTGCTGCACTGTTGGCGTCACGTCTGTAAAAGATGTGTACATTTGTTTATGCCCATGTGAATGCATGCATCCTGGAAATAGATTCATGCATATAGGCTTTTGCTGTCCCCATAGATTCAGACCAGTTCCTCAGGCTCATTTTGTGTGAAAGTGTTACATGCATTATTCTGCCGGGACTTTCTGATTTGGGGGCCACTAGTTTGAGCAACTTTTACTTAAGCCCCCAGCTGTTCGTCCTAAACTGCATACGACTGCAATGAAAGGTCTGCTTTTCTGACCAGGAGTTGGACATTATTGTAAAGGAACTGATTTCCCATAAGGGTCAGTT
The DNA here is from genome assembly GCA_963921515.1 of Calotriton arnoldi. Taxonomy (NCBI): domain Eukaryota; kingdom Metazoa; phylum Chordata; class Amphibia; order Caudata; family Salamandridae; genus Calotriton; species Calotriton arnoldi. The sequence continues at coordinate 79,638 of CAWUFW010003885.1, forward strand.
CATACTTGCCCATGAACATCCCACCTTTTTTACTGTAAAACATGATCAATGGGGTGGGGAGAGAGAATTAAAAATCAATACGGCTGCAGCAAGTGATGAGAAGTGATGGTGAGAACCTGCAGAAAAGGTGGACAGCATGCACCACCATGTATAAGAAACGGTTTGAGGAAAAGGCGCATAGTCATAGCCCCTCCAAGACCACCAATGCCAGTCACCATTTAGGAACAAGTGTTGTCCGTCATGAATGATGGAAATGGAGAAGGATATGGTGGTGTACCCTCATCAGAACATCATAGGTTTACAGAGCTCATGTACTGAGCAGTAAACTTACCAGTAATCCTCATTACTCCGAATACTCTTTTCTCGTACTGATTCATTACTTTCTCAACCCTTATCTTGTACCACTACTTACTATACGAGGATATACTAGAGCAATGTACGCCAACCATACTCCCAGAACAGCAACAACTCCCAGGTTGATGTAGAAATTAAGGGGGAGATTTACTAAAAAGTCACGCAACGCAGCGCAGCCTCCCCCATTGTGCGACAGGGAGGGAGCAGGAGAGCGCCATATCTTCAAAGATATGACTCTCTCCTCCCCTTTCCCTTGCACCGGCGCTGACTACAGCTTAGTAAATCTCCCCCTAAATTAATTAAAGTCTTACAACATTGTGGACACTGGGGATCATGTATGCACCGCCACAGTTGCTGGGAGCGACTCTGGAGGCATTGGAGGGGCTTTAACGGCAGCTGTCTCTAGGTTCACACTATTGGGGGGCGACTTTAACGCATTAATTGACCCAGTGATGGATACGAAATCAGCTCAGGGAGCCCCCTGAACTACCTGGCTTAGATCCTAGGCAGATGCTATGGGCTTCGTAGATGATTGGCCGTTTCAGCATCGCACCGAGGGGCAATATACTTATCACTACCCCACACACGGCAGACTATTTCCTTCTCCCCTCTTCAGCTATTGGGCTGGTCACGCAGTCTTGCAATCTTCCTCAGGCGTTATTGGATCATTCCACGGTACTACTGACAATGGGTGGGGGTTGCTGAGGTGAGAGGGAACTAGGGTGGCTGAATGTGTGGTGGCTAAGAGATAGGGACTTCACAGAAGAGATTAGGGATACTATTATGGATATTTTGAGTTAAATAAGGGCTCCAGAGCCTCTCCGGTGAAGCTGCGGGAGGCATTCAAGATGGTCCTTGTAGGCCGGGCGTTTTCCTCAATCAGGGGTCGCACGTGGCATAGGGAAGCGGACATGCTGTGCTTAAAAAATTAGATCAGGGAACTTTAGGGCGCCACCTGAGCTCTGCTTTCACAGGCAGAACAGTGCAGGCTGGCACAGGTGTGCCTAGATCTCAGTCATAAACTGCTGGATTCCGCGAAATTGAGTCGGATCCATACTCTGGGTCGGAGTTACCAGATGGGGGACAAAGCAGGCAAGTTGATTTACTGGTTGGCGACTGACGACAGTCCTTCCACCATGATTACTGAATTTAGGTCTGCAGAAGGCAAGATCACTCTCGCTTGACCTGAGGGGGGTGACCGTCACGGTCATCTTGAAACCAGATAAGCCCCCTGAGGACTGTGGGTCTTACAGATCTCTCATTAATCTGGAAGTCAAGATCCTTGCCAATGTGTTGGCTACCCACCTGGCTGCTGTGGTTCGCTTGATTGTGCACGCAGATCAGAATGACTTTATGCCACCTAGGGGCACCCGCCATTGTCTACGAAGTCTCCACATCGCCTTGGTTCGATCGGAGGAGCTGAGTGGCAATGCAATGCTCCTCCTGGTAAACATAGTGTGGGTGGTCGATATGGAGCACTGGCCTTATATCTCTGCAGTCCTCCACAAGATGGGCTTCGGTCCCCGGTTCTGGTGGTGGGTGTTGGTTTTATACACTGACTTGTGAGCTCAGCTTTGGGTCCATAGGGTCCTTTCCACACGTTTCCCGGTTGAGAGGGGCACTTGTCATGTTTGTCCCCTTTTGCCATCGCTATTTGCTTTAGGAATGGAGCCCCTGGTGGAGCTCATTTAGATTAACACCGGAGTCTGCGGCTTTGATGGGGGGGTAGAAGACAGGGTCTCGCTGTACGCAGACGACATGCTCCTTTTTATTCAGGAGCCCTGCTATACCCTAACAAGGCTCGTGGAGATTCTGGAGATTTACGGGGCGGCCTCGGGCCTCAGGGTCAATTGGACCAAATCTACCCTTTTGCCCGTCCACGGGGTGGTGCTGAGAGACTGGCAGATCATCGGTTAAGGATAGAGGGGAACAGTTTCCGGTATTTGGGCATGTTGGTTGCCCTCTCTCTTCTTAGGCACTGGGACTTTAATATTCTCCCCTTGGTGACCCAGACACAGAGAGACATGACTGAGTGGTCCAAGGTGCCACTGTCGATCGCAAGCCGTGGGGCCCTGTTCAAGTACTGCCATGCCATACCATCCACTTTCTTTACCGAATTGCAGTCGCATATCACTACTTTCCCTTGGACAGGATAAGAATCCTAGGGGCGCTGTGTTTTACTGCTGTGATCACTGTTGTCTGGGTCAGGACCTTCCAGCTTACTTCGTGGTTACTCCAACTGCCCTGCAGCTCCGAAAGATCACCGGAATGAAGGGAGGAGAGCTGCAGCAGTTGTTACTGCTGCCTCTGGGGACTGCAAGTCCCACAATCCTCCCTAACACCTCACCTGTGCCTCATCACACCAGATCAAAAGGCGCGCTGCAGTCCTGCAGTACGGGACGCACGCGACCCGTGCCCGGGCCATGCGCAGGCCAAGGGCAGGCCCGTCCAAGCCTGGAGGAGGCTGGGCCACCCCCCTAATATTCTCCTCAGGGTACAGCTTCTGTCATCCATCGCCTCTGTGAATTGCTATTTGTTTGTAATGTGACTGATAATCTGATCTCTTGTTGTTTACTGGTGTTCCCTTTCTGCTATTATGGGGATAAGGAAAGCTACGGGGGTGGGAGTGGTTAAAACAAAGAAATCTATGAAGTCTCTAAAATCCGCTGGGGGTAATTGCATCCTTGACAGGATTGACAGTATACTGACAGAGTGTGAGCAGATATTAGAGTTCCCCATGGCTCCACTTGCTCCGTCGCCCCCCAGTTCCACTACTGAGCCTCTTATTACAAGTCAGACGATGATACCAGGAATGTTCCCTCAGCTAACGCATCGGGGTGCGAATCTCACACCACTGCACAAATTGCCCCATGTGCTACGCTCCCATTAGTTCCACATATAATTTCAACTCAGGCCCCCCTTGAGAAAGGCTTTCCCTGTAGCAATCGCTATGCTCCTTTGACAGAGCCTCCACAGTCAGAGCCTCCATCGGTGCAGGCAGCAGCTAGAGCTCCTGATGCCAATGGTGCTCTAAGTTGTCCACTGACCTTAATACAACCGGCCCTGTAGTTTTGTGCGAGACAACTCTCACCTCTCTCATCTTAGATTTGAAGGATGAGGTGACTACACTAAGATTAGTCATCTCCTCCCTCACTTCTACTGTGAACCTACTCCTTGCATAGCTCCCTCTCAGCACCCACTTTCCACTTCTATAAGGTCTTCTGCCTTTTCATCATCTAACTCTCCTTCACAAGAGGCACATCCAAAAGTGGGACCACGCCAATCTTCGCAGGTCCCATTCTGGTCTTCTCGACCCCATGATGCTGCGTGCAATATGCAGACTGCTCCTCCCAAACTGGGCCTGCTCCCATTGCCAATAGGAGGCCCATCATGTTTCGCTTGTAGAGTAAGGGCCTTTAGAGCTGCCCCTCCAGACATTCAGAGTTCTTTTCCAGCGAGCAACCTATGTAAACCTCTTGACTTTTGTAACTCTGACAGCTTTCATGGCTATAGGGGTATGCATGGTACTAATGTAGCTTATTCTGAACCTACAAGCACACACATTCAAGCTACACACAGTATTATCACAATAGTGAATGTTCCTAAGATGAGCTCACATGCCACTTATGAAGGAGAAGATTCACTAAAAAATAAAGTGATTCATTGGATCCCACATGTTAGGGGTTGTCGCTCAGTAATACTTGATGACATTAAAAGCGCCAAAAGATATGTAGGCCTTGACGCTGGGTTTGATAAGATAGAATTGATTCTCAGCAATACAGGTTTGGCCTGCAACTTGGTGGCACTTGATGCCAGGACCTGTCCCCCGCGCCACTCTTTCATCCAATTCAAATATTCCAAAACCAGCTGTCCTTTTGAACCCCAGCAACAATCAGCGGTGGATGTCAGGCCTTCATCACTAAGTGAAATCGAGTGACTGCCAAATCCAACTAGCTTGAGGCAGCTTTTGCCCAAAGACTTGTCCCCTACTCGCGCTCAGCTCATTACACTAGTGACTAGTGGAAATTTTGCTATACAATCTTCCACTTCTTCTAAGAATGTCTCTGTATCACATAACGAGCAGCGTGTGACTATTACCACACCTCTCCCTGATGTTCCAACCCCTACAGATCCTGATTTTATCCACGGTCTTTCTTATTCTCTAACATCTAGGAGCGAACAATCTGGAACTACTAGTAAGACACTTTCAACATCAGTCCCTAGTAAGCTGCTCCTTCTCTCGTGGAATTTGACTGTTTTAAGGTCTAAAATAGCCATGCTCGATTGGTCCTCTTTCGTGGAAGAGCATAATATATATGTCTCTTCCACGAAACATGGGCCCTTGATTCGATTCACCAATCCGGCTATTTGAATTATTTTGTTCCAGCAATTCTTAGCGAAAGAGGCAGGGCTTCTGGGTGGCTTGGCTATGTGTGTTAGAGCTTCTTTAAACTGTCAAGTGACTCAACTATCTATCACCTCCCCGGAAATTCTAGCCATCGAAATAATCGGCAACTTTGGCTTAAGAGTAATTGTTTACAGCATTTATGTGAGGGGACCAAGGGAAGAGCAATCTCACGTACATTACAAATACTAGAAAATCACCTTGATCAGTGCTCTAGTACCCAACGTTTAATAGTGGCGGTGACTTTAACACTTAGTTTGAACCTCTGGACGGAGACAATGTCAGCTTAACGCACAATGAAGACTTGGCATGGGCCATCGCTCTGTTGAATATTGATCCAATCCATAGATGGACACAAGTCGCCTTACAATTAAAGGCCCTGACAATTGAGTATGGGCTCAGGGCTGCTAATGGCCGGACAATCTCTGGCATACTAAGGGCTCACACCTTTAACAAATTACTTCACACCAGTAGGATCAATTACATTCTCATTGATCTTCGACTCTGATCATCTGTTATAGATATGTCCATCCTGGAATGATTTGAAAGTGACCACAATCCCTTTTCTCTGGGCCTAACTGCATTATTTGTGACTATTCCTCCAACCTCTGGTCCATCCCTTTTATCTAAGGAAGTTTCACTGTCGTCTAACAAGCGCCATTTAAAATGGCAGCAGTTGGCTAATCGTTCGGACGTTTTAGCTACCCTTAGTGTTGATATTACTGATGTTCTGGTAGGACTTGAGGAGGAAGGATGTGTTCATCCTGACAATCTGATTGATATCCATGAAGCTTTCTCTGACCACATTGCTGGCTACTTTGTTGTCCAGGCCAAACCTAAAGTGCGCATTGTTCAAAAAGCAATCCCTGCTTTAACAAGGAATGCAGAAAAGCACAGCATTCACTTGCTAGTGCAATTAGATTGAGAGATCCACCTTACGTTTTTTTAGCCAGGAAGGCCTATAAAGCTTCCATCACTCATGTCAAGAGGGACTGGGACTCCCAGAGGTCGAATGTTCTTTATGCTACTTCTCTGGCTAAGGACAGTATCTTTTTCTGGCAGCTCTTAATGCAAAATGGAGCTATGGCCCCAATTGAACCTGCAAACAATGTTGCCCCCTTAACCTGGGTCGATTACTTTTCTGATCTTTATTCAGAAGTTTTGACAATAAATTACAGCTGCCCTATGATGCTATCATCTTGCCCGCCCTCTTCAAAGGCATTTTTTTATATTTCAGATGTGATTGAATCTCTCTCAGTCGTTGCACGCAGAAGGGCACCAGGGCCAAACGGTGTCCTGGCTGACTTTTTTTTAACTAATATAAATTTGTGGGCCCATTACATTTTTAGGTCTCGCCTACGCAGCGCGCATGCGCTGCATAGGGAGGAGACCTCTTGAAATCGGTTGGGTTTTTCGCTTAAAAACGTGCACGCATTGCATTGCCTTCAATGGCAACGCGTGCACGTTTGGCGATTCCCTTGCAGGAGCGAGCGGCGCCATGTGTTACCAATTAGTGCGCTCGCTCCCGCAAGGTAAACGCTGCGTGTCCCTGCTCTCAGCTGCTCTCCCCCCCACCCCTCCCACTTGTTTACCCAGCGTCAGCAGGCTACGCCGAGAGTGAGACGCATTTTTTTAAATTAAGTGAGATTAAGGAGATTAAGTGATTTGCCCAGAATCACAGGATGCATGTTTGAGCCGACGCCGAGACTCGAACCTGGTTCCCCATCTTCAAAGTCGGCCGTTAAGACTTGGAATACTGATGTGTGAACTGCTTATGGGTGTGACTTGCTTCTAGTCGTACCTACTCAGATAAACATATTTGTGACTCATTCGCAACGTGAATAAGATTTTTTTTTATTGAGGTTTTTGAACCCTCTTTTTCCCTGCCATACCCAGAACTGGGTATTATAGTGACCACATAATTGTGTCTAATCAACCATGCAGACGATCCTTGGTTGCGGTATAACCAGTGGACAGCACTTGAATGCGTGCTTCATTTGGGGGATGAACTTGCATATTGAGGGACACATGTTACTCCCCAAGCGTGGTCAGGCACTGGCAACGAGCCTCCCTTCCTCCCTCTACTCGCTTCTCCGTGGCGTTGTACCGAGTTCTCCTGAAATTGCGGTTTTCTTTCTCTTTATGGATTATTCATGTTTGTTGCCGATGAATAATACACACTTGTTCTTTGCATAGATTACCTTTTTGTTGTGGATTCTGCAAGTGTACAGCTGGCTGCCAGCGAGATGTCATTTTCATAATTATTGTTAATGTTTGGCCTGCGGTGATTTACGTGACCGTGACAGTTTTTCTATTCTTCACTTGTCTGTGCGGTTTATACCGATACCTATAAAAAACAAAATCTTCGTTTAAATTCAGTTCAGCTCAAGTCGTTGAACCTCTTATGGCAGATGCTTTTAGTGCTGGCTTTGTGTGGGTCGTGTTTTTTGAAATTTAAAGACCTGTTTTATAGTCTGCTTTGTCGGTTTGTGCTGTTGATTTTCCGGATATTACAACAAACATTGCCCGTAGCAAGCACAAATCCATGCAGTTTCACATAGCTTGCAAAACACCTATACAGCGTGTACACAGTTCAAAACTGACCTATTTGTAAATGTTGGCCATTTTTTAAGCAACTGATTTGCTAATGGGGGCCACTTTTATTTTTGTGCCACGGCCTACTTTTTGCCCCAGTCCGACCTGGCTTAAGATTTAATTAAAAATGTAAAAAAACAATAGCGTCAGCATCTTATTACGCTTCATTGGCACATGTACTGTTAAGTAAAGGTTGCCAAGTGCAGTCCCCCTCTCCCCCCCCTCACTCGGTATAAAAAGCTTTGTTTTCTTGAGAGCCTCTTCATCTCTACCAGCTTCCTATTGGTTTCTAACTACCCCCTTTAAATAAACCAGCTGAAGTCGGCCACAAGTTTGGTGTCTACTCTCAGAGACATATGTGGAGGTAAGAGTGTTTACTTACTTGCATTCCTGTAGTGCTGGGCTACAGCCCTGTCCCATATGTGGTGGTTGTCTGGTGGTGAGTTCTTGAAGACCCAAACTTGGCAAGTCTTCCCATACCCGTAAGACAGAACATTGTCCTGTACAGCGCAGTCTGCAGCCAAGTACCAGGCTCGAGATGGGGAGGAGTCACCCTAAGCCTGAATCCACTGAACTCCTTCAAACATTAAGTGGGTGAAAGATGGCAGGTCACCAATAGAGGGAACCTTACAGGGCCAGAACATGCACTGGTAAGCCTCCACTTTCACACCCCAGACTGCGGATGTGCCCCAGAACTTGTGAACATCCACAAGGTATGATTCTCACACAGGAAGTTCAGCATTCAGATTTATTTTAGTGGACTGTGAAGGACTTAGGAGGGAGTTACTCCAGCTCACCAAATCGCATAACTCCTTACTCTCCTCTATTTTTTGTGCTCATCGTAGGGAGGAATATCCTCCTGGAATCCGTATGGTGGGTACAAGTGTTCCAGTCCTGAACTGATTCAATATAAAGCCTCGTCTTGGAGTAATGGATGGTGAATAGTTGCAAGAATAAATGAGAAGGCAAATGTACGGTGTCCAGCTTGAGAGATTCATGGTTCCTAAGACCCACCTGGCAAATTGAATGGTTGTGTTCAGTGCTCATGTCTATACATTAATCTGAATAGATTATATCTCTGACGTCAGTGAGTTACTTTATGCTGAAGCCTTGCTGTCTGCCACTTTTGTTTGTGGCAAGAAAGGCTCATACTTGCCACATTGCCTACTGAGCGAGTGCCTTTATTCCCTATAGATTTGTGGACTTTTGGTGTCAGCGGACAGGTGGAGGCATCTGTACAAAGAAATATGTTGTTGGATAATATTTGGGGCTCATTCAAAGGAGGCACAATTTGCTGACCTTTACCACATTTTCAACCTTTCTTAAAGAGGAATTGCACAATATATAGAGACCAGCTGTAATTAATCAGAGAACGTGTTAGCTTGACTTTCGATTAAGGAAGAGTTGTTAACATGAAATACTCGCACTGACTCACTGACAGTGTGACTTTACGGAAGGATATCAAATCTATTTTTTTAATACATATTATGACAGCTACGCAAACAAGCATTGGCATAGCCAATAGGTCTCGCCTTTGGGACCTTATAAGTGTTTAGCCATGCAATACTTGATGTTGTTGCACCAAGGATATTGTGCTGGATAACTAAACACTTATAAGGTCCCAAAGGCGAGACTTATTGGCTATGCCAATGCTTGTTATAATTGACAACTCTGTCGCTGCAGGGGCATGAATTCCCAAATTGTGGAAAGGCACAATCGTTATACCTATTCACAAAAAAGGCAAAAGGTCTTTCATCAGCAATTATAGATCGATTAGCCGAATCAACTGCATACAAAAAGTATTTTCTCGATGTCTATTGGCTAAAATTCAGGACAAGATGACTGATGAAGATATCCTTAGCCCGTCTATAGCGGGCTTTCAGTCTAAGGTCTCTACTATTGACCAGGTGTTTCATTTTCTTTTGCTATATTGGCACATTGTTATCATCAGCAAGGGTTCCTTATATGTTGCTTTTATGGATCTGAGATCTGCTTTCGATTTTGTACCACGCTCTACACTCTGACAGGTCCTGTATAATATGAAGATGCCGCCAGTTCTCTTGGTCTTGGTAAAACGTCTCCACCAGAACAATTTTGCACAGTTAGGTGGGGGAATCAGGGTGAAATTCCTTTTTAGCAATAGTTGATGCCGATGCCTCTTCATTGGCTGGATCTGAAACTCCTATTTTTTTATTTGCAGACAACACCCGGTTGATCTCCAAGACCACGAGTGGGCTACATAAACTTCTCCATAGTTTTGAGGAGTTCTGTCTCGCTCGGGCTTGGAGATCAACACAAACAAAACCAAGCTGATGTTGTTCAATCCACATAGATCATTCAAGAAACGTATTTTGTTGGGGGGCGCTCCCCTCGAGATGGTGGACTGTTTTACCTATCTGGGTATCATGTTTTCCGAAAATATATCCTGGAAACCCCATCTCAGTAAAGCTGTTTTGAAGTTAAAGCAAACAATGGGTGCTCTCCATAAAGAGTATTCCTCTTCATATACTTGACAAATCTCCCCGGTCTCCATATTTATGAGGCCAAAGCCCTGGCATCTGCTCTATATGGTGCAGAACTGTGGGCTTATTCCAACTTAGACCCACTTATCATCATGGAGAACAAATTCATTTGTAACGTAGCTTCTCTCCACCCCAGCACTCCTTTACACCTGCTTCGCTATGATATGGGCATGAATAGCATCGTGGGCAAAGCCAGGCAACACCCTTTATTAACTTGGAGGCGGTTGTGGACCACACCCGAGCTATCCCACTATGCACTAGCATTACAGCACATAATCGAGGCAGACAATTCCATAGAGTGACATGGCTCTTAAATATAAGAAAATCACTATATCCTTGGTATGTTAGAACTCTGGGACCATCCCGCTTCTGCATCTTTCTTGTCTAAGAAAGCATTGAAGTTACTATATTGGGAAACTGTAGCAACGAATGATTATAGGGAGGCTGTTTCCTCCAGGTTGTCTTCTGACTTCTTTGACATCCAGACTCTGAGTACATATGAGCCATTATGGGATATGGTCACTGTTCCTTTATATCGTAAGTTATATTTTCAGTTTTGTGTGGGCACCAGCTTGAACAGTATCGGTGGAGAGTGTTGCCCATGTTTCTTTGTTTGTCCAATCTATGCTCGCCCACACAGCTCGCCCACCTGCAGATACCTCGGTGTGTGCAATCACCTTGTGGTCCTGCGAGGTTTGAGATCAGACCCCAGTCTTTCACTTGTTACCTCAGTGGATACATTTCTGGGTGCAATGTGGAAACTTCGCAAAATGATCTGCTAATTTATGTATTATTATTCTGTACTGTAAATATTATCTCTTTTACTCTTTTTATGGATATGTACTGAGTCGTTTCATGTTACAGGTATAGTTTTATTGAATTTATTATGTATTTATATCTGTGTATTTGTGCGTTTATGGCCCTAGTTGCCGAAATAAAGCTATTTTGAATTAAATTGACTCCTAGGGTATCTTTTGTGAAGTGTCGCTACTTCCCTTCTGACACTGGCCTAGGATGGGCAGACATTTGTCTACATTACTGGGCCTCGTAGCTGGTCACTATGGATGACTGGTTCCGGGTGGATAGCTCATAGGCTGAAAATTGTGCTACTTCGACCCCACGGTTTACTCTCCTTATTGTATGGTCGGGGGCCCCCGCACTCTCTTCGCTGGTTACCCAGGTCCCTATCAGCTGTTGATACTTGGCGCTTCGGGCCATGACAAATTCATGGTACGCTCTGGGGGCTACCCCCCCCCCCTTTGGCATGGGACGTGGTTGGCAGAGAATGCAGTGCTGGCTGGATTTCGAATGTGGGATTTAATCAGCATCTCCACATTGACATTGGGAGTTCTCTGGAGGGATGCCACGTGCGGTCCTTTTAAAAGTTAGCAGACAACTTTAGCCTTCACCCCTCCCAGTTTTGCCATTATCTGCAACCGCGACATGCCTTAGAAAGCTGCAAAGACAGGCTGACGGCACTCTCAGAATTTAACCCCCTTGAATGTAAGTTAGTAACTTATGAGCTGGACAGGGGTGGTATATCTAGGATTACCAAATCCTTAGTCATAAACTCGTCTGACCCTCCGGGAGCACTGAGGTCCAGGTGGGAGCACGATGTCGGGATCCTTAAGGGTTGACGAATAGGCCGAGGCGAAAATGGCCTCGAGGATACTAGTTATATCTATATGTCTTTGCTTGGCTCAATTCAAGTATTTCCACAGGATTTATTGTTCTCATGAGCACCTTTGGTGTATGGGCCAGGCCTGTGACCCGGCGTGTCTACAGTGTGGGTCCACCCCGGGCACCCTATACACAATATCAGAACGCAGACGTATTGGCTAGCATTCAAAATACGTATGGGACAGGTAGAGACGTTCCCTCCCAAAATTGTTCTTCTGGGGATAATGGACTCAGCGGGTGACTCTACAGTAGTCCATTCTCTGCTTGCGATGGCGTATGTGGTGGCCAATGGGGATCTTTCTAGGCATTTGAGGGAAGCGCAGGCCCCATCCATACACAAGTGGGTTCAAGGAATAGACTTCTGTGCAGCGTCCCACAGAAATTCAACTGAATATAGGGGGTGTGGACCGTGGACTAGATGCCCATTCATTGAGACTATGGTTATTCTCTGACGTGATGTCAAAGAGAAATAAATCCAAAAGATGTTATTGATCTGGCTCAGCCCGGTGCTCCTCCGACCCGGAAGAAGCATCCTGACTTTGACGGAGGGCATTGTCCTTCCCTGACTCTGGGTCACGCTCGCTGATGATCTACACGTCATATCTTGCTCCACATGGAACTCAAAGCTGGCGTGGATGTCCAGCCACAAACTTCCTCCCGCCCCAGACGTTTCTATTTTTTAGTAAGGTTTTATGGGTGGTTTGGGTGCTATTGGGGGAGGTACCTTAGGTCCCCCTGTTGAGGGCCTAGGAGTATCGGAGGAAAACAAGGAGAGAGCAAGGGAAAGATGGGGTACGTCCTTATCCCCAATGTAATACTAGACTAAACAATGTGGACGAACCCACTGGATTAGTGCGTAACAATCACTGTAGTAGTAAGTACATAGACCCATTCTATGTGTTTTGCATTTCGTACTTAAAAGACCCATCACACACCAACCTGGTTGGTGTCATGCTTCATCATTGGGGTCCCAACCGGGTGGCCGAATGCCCCCCGGTTATGCTACAACGCCTGGTTACAGCAGAGCTGGTGTGGTGTGGATATGTGATGTGTAGTGAGTTATATTAAAATATATCTCTGAGAATCAGAAAGAGTCAACTGTAGATACCGAAGGGTCGCAGCCAAGGGACTTGACTACGAGACTTACAAATCCAAATGAAGGACCGAGTGCAGCGGGAAACAATTGCCCCAGAAAAGGTGAGATCTTGAGAAGCTGTCTGACTGCAGGATGAGTACCACCAACTATTCCTTAAAGCTCTGAACAATCAGATCAAAATGATACAGATGATGAGCAAACAGCTGTGAGGAAATCAAAAAGAGTGACTGTACCAAGTCAAAGGTTCGCATGTCCTGAATGGACTTATTTGACTGCCAGTGAGTGGGAGAGAGAGTTCATCAAGCATTGCATTAACAATACGAGTCTAGCTGAACCTCCTTGAAAGAACTTTGTGGTAGATTTGAATTTTAATCTGGATGTATCGATCGATGGACTGACAGTTTTTCCTGAATATATTCATCAATGAAGCTGATATTGAGTCTTTCCATATCTGAGAAGATTTCGAGCTTTGCCATGATTTTTTAGTGCCAAGACTTTGTTGAATTGCTCAAACCACTGCTGCTATTTTTTATTTTTCCTTAGTTAAACAGTCTGAATTTTGAGAAGCTATACGATCGACACTGAAATCTCTTCTAAATGCAAATGTGTATATACTGTGATTCTTTCTATTACTGTTTTGATATTAATTACAATGCTTATTTTGTTACACCTGCCACATTATATTTCTGTGAAGGATTCTAAACTTACTATCCCTTTCGGAACTACCTAAAAGATGTGATTCTGATTCTATTGACTTGAATGACAACTCTTTACACAGCAATGCTTTGGGAGTAGATTTGAGCTCAAATGTTTATACTATTCTGCTTTGCAAATATGTAAATACTGTGGGTGTTGGTGATTGCTACGTTTGTATGCAAATACCTTCATCAGTTGCTGAAGGTGTGACTTACCATAGCTTACTTTTAACATATGGAATTTCTTGCAGTGTGCTAGCTAGCGTATTTTATGGTACTGATCAATTGCAATATTACTACTCTAATCAACATCGGATTTTTTTCTGAACTTCCTGTGCTTAAACATTTAAATCTGCATCCCGAAGCTTCAACAGCTGCAACTATTGGTTACATATTTAGACCAACTCAATCTTTGGACATGGCTTATACCCTTAGAAACAACCTAACATGTAGTGAGAGCTGAAAAGAGTTTTATAAATTTAGTGGAAAGTAGATGAGATAATGTAACAAATAATATTAATGCATTGCCTGAATTAATTCCTTGGAGCCTACATCAAGAGGAAAATAAAATCACAGAGGGAATATTTTCATTAGTTTTAGACTGGCAACACAAAGGCAAACTCTGTATATACAGGGAGAAGTCAAATACTAATACTGTTTTCGTAGGACTTGGCGAATGTGAACATATATTTGAAATGTATGAAAACTGGGCAAGGTATTTAGAAGATGTAGATCCTTATTTCCCTGTGGTGTATTATATTTGTGGGAAGAGTGCTTATTACAAACTGCCAAAAAGATGGTATGAAAGTTGTAATTTGGGAATAGTTTTTCCAAAAATGTTTCATGTTAAGCGAATTAAAGAAGAATTAGTAGATACTAATGCGAGAATGAAAAGAAGTGCGAATACAAGTGAAATAGTAGGTGATATATTTGGTGTTCTAATACCTTACGTAGGAATAACATTACAGTCTCAGAAAATTAGAAAGCGGTCTACTATTGTTGATAAACTTGCCATACACTCTAAATCAAAATCAAATTTAATGCAATAAATCATTTCAAATAGGTAATATGTAGAACCTACCTATTTAGAGTGTATTTCATTTGAAATGTGTAATGCCAATTTGAAGGTTTTTCCGAAAAGGCTTTTTCTCTAATGCTGACCTTTCCCCATACCTAATAAAAATGGTCCTTTTACAACTAATGAAATGTTGCTTTATTTGTTCAGTACATGTGCAACTTTCAAAATTCCTAAATGTTTCTTCAACGTTCACAGTGAAGTATTCCTGTGGGAACAGAATTTCAGCTGTTACTATAGACCGATACTTTGTATTTTTCTTTTCTTCACTGATATTAGGCCTATGTGAACTTTTGAATCTTTCATTTCTTATGACTAGCATCGGAAAGCATCTTACTGCTGCGAGTGTCCTAGGTGACATGTGAATCTGAGCATATGACAGTCTTTCGATGGTGGTGTGAGGCTACATCACGGGGACTTTGTTAGAGACTTTTTTAAAGAAGAAACCCCAAAGGAGGGGCACGGCCATTCTGATTTTTCTTACTCTGAGACAGGCATGCTATGCTGATCGAGTTTTGAGGATTTCTAAAAACTAACCTCTTACTTTTGGACTGCTTTGCTGATGCTACAGTCGGTAGCTGATGGACTGAAACCTTCTTTGACGAACCATTTCATTTTCATTTTCCTTTATTTCTTTTGTTCAATGGATAGGAGTATCCTCCGCCGCGACAGATGCTCCGTGTTCTAGGTAGTATCAGGTGGGGGGAGGGGGGTTTTGGGGTTTATTATGGTGTTATGTTAGTATTGTTTCTGTTTTTGCAAGCGCGCAGGGGCCCAGTCTTAACTCCACTGTTTTAGTCTTAACGCACATATACCCAGGGGGTAGATGACTACGCAGCCACACGTTCCCCCGCCGGGGGATTTGACCATAGTATTGTGGAATGTCAGAATCCTGCTCAATAAAGTCAAGAGGGGAGCCATTCTTCGCCAAGCCAAACACTACGTAGCAGACATCCTTTTGTTACAAGAGACCCATTTACTAGGTACCAAGGCCCCCTGTCTAGCCAGATTTGGATATCACACCATATACCATGCGGGTTTACCAGGGGATCACGAGGGACCGCCATCCTTATACACCGTTGAATCCCCTTTGTACACGCAAAGCATTGGCTAGATCCTGGGGGACGCTACTCCCTTCTCTCAGGTACACTTTATGGGGAGCGTCTTAACCTCGGTAGCATTTACGCCCCTCCTCCGCTAGGCACCAACTTTGTTGGAAAGATATCGCGACTGTGGGGAGAACTCTCAGCTGACTTGACACTCCTGGGTGGGGACTGGAACAACACCATGACAGTACTAGACATACTAGACAGGGCGCGCGCATTAGGGCGGGAGCCCCTAAAAGACAGATCCAAGCTACACCTCTTGGCTACAACTTTAGGTTGGTCAGACACCTGGCGCGAGTTCCACCCCTCCGAACAAAGTTACACATACATGTCCGCCGTCCACGGATTCCTGTCCCGGTTGGATTACATGTTTATCCCACGCAGCTACATCCACCGGGTCTCCCGTGTATCGCATCTTCCCAGGGGTCTCTCAGATCACTCTCCAGTCCAGTGTTTGATCCGTGTCCACTCTTACAAACCTCTATTCAGGTGGAGGATGTCCCCTTGGCACCTACGGGACCCAGAGTATCTGGAGGCCTTGTCCCTTGCGGTCTCGGAGTTTATTGAATTTAATGGGGCCTCGACCCCTTCCAAGAGTATTCTATAGGAAGCCTTGAAGCCTACTGTCCGTGGGGTCGATATTAGTTTTCGCGCCAATGCAAAACATAAGCGATTGGCGCAGCTGTTAGATTTGGAGAGTCGCCAGAGGACCCTGGAGGTGCAGTACCTCACAGACCCAAACCCAGCTCTTAAACGCAACCTACTTCAGACGCAACAGTCCATGCAGTGTCACCTTATGGGGGAGGCCAAAGAAATTTGGCTGGCATCGCAGAATCGAATTTACCAATGAGAAGACAAATCCAGTAAAATGCTCCATAGGTTGTGCCAGGCGGAGAAGTCCCCCACCAGTTTTGCGGTGCTCCGCGACGGGGGTGGCGCCTTGTGCTCGTCCCCCGAGACGGTGGCTGAGGAGTTTGCGCGGTTTTTCTTACTCCTGTATGCGTGCCAAGAGCAATTATCGGAGGCCTCTATTGACGAATTTCTACGTGATATTCCTCCCCGCAGGCTTACGGACTCTGCACTGGACCAACTAGACGCTCCCATAACCATCGACGAACTTAGCGCAGCACTGACGGCTATACGCCCGGGCCGCGCTCCCGGACCCAACGGTTTTCCTATGGAATTCCTCAGACCACATATGAACCAACTGGGTCCGCATCTGCTGGATGCAATACATGAAGCGATCGACCAATCCCAACTCACCCAAGACTGGCGACATGCAGAGATTGTTCTCTTCTTGAAGCCTGGTCGCCCGCCGGAAGGTCCCGCGTCGTACAGACCTCTCTCTCTCATTAACTTCGAGCCCAAACTTTTGGGCAAGGTTCTCGCTGACCGCCTCCGATCCTGCGTGCAGAACCTGATCCACCCGGACCAGTCCGGGTTTATGCCACACCACTCTACGCGTCACAACATCAGACGAGTGCATAATGCAATGGCGAGAGCCCCGGATCTCGGACGCCCTGCAGCCCTTCTGCTCGCAAATATCGACAAAGCGTTCGATTCCCTCAGCTGGTCGTATCTCTTCTGGCTACTGGACGCCATTAACTTTGGTTCGCGATTCTTGGCATATGTACGCCTACTCTATACAGGGCTGACCGCCTCGGTCAGGGTCGCAGGACGTCGCTCGGCCCCATTCCCCATCTGCCGCGGTACGCGACAAGGTTGTCCCCTGTCACCACTATTGTTCACCCTTGCCGTAGAACCTTTGGGGGCGTGGGTGCGCAGCAACCCGGTGCTCAGAGGCTTTGAATGGTCCCCGTCTCAATCTGATCGCATCACACTATACGCTGACGATGTCCTCTTTTTCATGACTGACCCGTGGTTCTCGGGGCCCCGCATCCTACAGATTCTTCTTGTGTTTGGCCAGACCACGGGGCTCAATACTAACCCCTCTAAGTTGGTGCTATTCCCGGTGTGCGGGAATCAAGGTCGTGAAACATGGGCTGCGCAGTTATCTCGCGCTACCACTGGATTTAAATATTTAGGTATTTTTATGTCACCCTGTCCAAAGACCTCGTGGGCTCACAATATCAATCCACTCCTTAAGAGCCTTAAAGATGAGACTGCAGTTTGGTCCCCTCTTCTGCTCTCATTATACGGGCGCTCATCGATCTTTAAAATGGTATCACTGCCCAAAATACTTTACAGGCTACAGAATTTCCGTATGCTATACCACGCGTTTGGTTCGCACAAGTTAATGCCATACATAACAAATTCCTTTGGCACGATGGGGCAGTGCGGGTTGCATTAAATACATGTACGCAGTCAACTTATTGCGGTGGCATTGCAGCTGCAGACGTATTTGCTTATTATGCGGCCTCCCACCCACTAATTATCAATGAGTGGTGGTACAATTCACCATCGGATTCGGCGTTCGCGCTAGACCATATGGCAATGTTGAATGTTCCCCTCCTTCAACTCCTGTATAGTACGCAGAATCTAGATTTCTTACCCCCCGCCAGCAGCACAGTGATTCGACTTTGGAGGGCTGCGGTTAAGCAGATGGGATGGCAGGGCCGCCTGACTCAGAATACCCCGCTGTGGAATGGTACACCTCTGCGCCCGGTGGTGGCACTAGCGGGATTTTGCGAGTGGGACCATGTGGGAATATCCACCTTAGGAGATGTCGTGCAGGGCACCACATTAAAGTCGTTTCAGCAGCTCCAGAAAGAGTTTCAACTACGCAAGACTCAATTCTATAAATATCTCCAACTCCGGCATGCTTTTACTCCCCTACTGTGACCACTTGATAATTTGCCTGAATTTCACCCTCTGGAAGGGTGCTTATTGATGGGCAACTTGGGTGCCCATAAGACCTGCCACCAGATTTATCAAACACTGACGACGCACAACCATACCACACTATATAAGACCAGAAAGGCATGGCTAGAGGACATGCCGGACATAACTGATGACGACTGGACTGAAGCCTTGGCTAGCCCTCGAGGTGCGGCGGTCTAAACACGCTACCGTCTCACACAATTTAAATACATACACCGCATATACTATACTCGATTCCGACTTTGGAAGATGGACGCCATTCAGTCCCCCTTATGTTTGAGATGTGGGATGGAGGATGGGACCTTTATACATACTGTCTGGGGCTGTACAGCACTGCAACCATTCTGGCGGAAGATAGTGGCATGTCTGAGCGAGGTGCTGTCGTGAGATCTCCCACTCGAGCCGAAACTACTATTACTACATAGTACTGATGGTATAGGTGGGAACAGGTACAAACAGCACCTGTTGTTTTTAGCCAACACCATCGCTAAGTGGGATATTGCCCAGCAATGGAAGAGTCTGTCCCCGCCGTCGATCGGCAGGTGGAAAAAGGCCATTGATGACTGTACAGCGGGTCTGGGGTCTGGTGGCTCAGTGGACTAATGCATCCACTGCAGGGGCCTGTGTTCGACCTCATGGTCACAGGTTCGAATCCCGGTGGGTCCACTCAGCCTTTCATCCATTTGAGGTCGATAAAATGAGTACCATTGAGTTGGGTAACAATAAACATCTGTTATTCAGCGCCAAGATGCCCCGTTGCTGGGGTGAACGTGCGCTTTACAAATACACATGTTATGTTATGTTATGTTACAGATTCAGAGATCGCGGTATTTCAAGCTTGAGGCTGCCCCCAAAAGCATAGGAAAATATGGCTATGCGGGGCGTATTACCGGGGTATTGAGCTACCCCCCCCTTCTTACTCAAGACCCCTGATCGGCGGTGTTCCCGGAAGATATTGGTCACTGCACAACCAGGTCTAGCATTTAAAACCCCCGGACTGCATATCCAATTGGTCAATTACAGAACTGTGGGACTTGAGACGACCTGCGCAATGTTTTTGTTATTGTATATGTAAGTTTTCCAGAAGATACGACTCGATGTATACATGGTCATGTATTGTCTTTCAAATGTATCCTCCGGGCCATGGCCTGGTATTTCACCATGTAAACTCAATAAAAATATATTGTTAAAAAAAAAGGTAAGCGGGGACACATGTATGTTGAAAACTGTGGGATCCAATGCCGACCCCTGCTGGACTTGACACTTAAAAGTCTTAACATTTGAAAAATAGGGCTTCATCCAAACTGCCTGCTCGCTGAGATTCAAAAAAGCACTAAACCACATCAGTGCTGATCCTCCCACTCCACTTGCTACCAACCGTTGGAGTATGACATCATGGGATACACTGTCGAAAGTCGCCGAAAGATCTAATAGGAATATGAAGATAAACGGAATGACCCAAGTGGCTCCTTTTCAAAATATTTTAAATTGAAGCCCCGCAGGTTTACGCCCAGGATGCTGCCATCCCCTGAGTAGCTCTCGTTTCTACCACACCTGGTAAAGGAGTATCCTGAGAAGCATATCTAATAGAGATCATATTTTTTATCATTCTGCTCAAGGTATCCTGAAATCTTGAGTTCTTGTCAAATGGATTTTCACTGCTCTTTAAAGATTCAACAAATACAAAGAATCTTCCTCAGGAGTAGAAGAAACTGCAGAGAAAGGGGGAATAATTATTTCCTGACTCAGATGAAAGGAAGAGCTTACCTTTGAACAAAAAGCAGTAACAACCAATTAGAATTAACCCATTTGAAAACATTTTCAAGAAGGGTGGTTTAATGGAGTGCCTGTGAGCAAATGTTATGGCTACTAACAATCAAACCTTCAGAGTCAAATGCTTTGGATTTACCTCACCAAGTGGTTCACAGGAGTGTGCTTTTAGGGAAGAAAGGGAGAACCCAGGAAGGGGTAACTGGTTTAACCAGTGGTCTAATTAATGAAATCCCTTTCAGAATGTTACTTCCCCAAGGAGTCCATTTCAGGGATTGTCCATGGAGCTCTAACTGCCTTTATTCATGCCCACTGGACCTTTAATGTAGCAATAGCCAAGCCATTATGAAATTCCTCTTGTAAAAACTGAAGGACCCGTCTTACCTTACAGTCTGATGGATTGAAAGATTTACCAGCACACCATCTTGAAAATGAGAATCATTGATGATTATGAGATTTTCTAGTGGACGTTGACCTAGAACTTTGTGCAGAAAAAATAACCAGAGTGGAGAGCTTTATCAAATCCCTCTTTTCAACAGCCACATCATTAACTTTCATCTTTGGACATACAGGTAGAGGTAAGATGGGATAATGGAGAGAAAAAGGATATACTGTAAGGATCCACTCTGGACATTAGTCTGAGCAAAGGAAACCAAATTATCAATGTCTGAAAGTGAGCGGGGTCCACTCCCTTCCTTTGAAGGCGAGCCCGCAATTTGGGAATCAAGTGAAAGGGAGGAAAAACATGCAGAGAGGTGTAGGGGGCAAGAGAATGTTAGTGCATCTGCCCCCCAGTACCCATGCTTCCACAGCCTGGATAGGTATTCTGGAAGTAATGCATTGTCTGTACTGGCAAAGATATTTAAATGAGGGGCTTCAAACCTCAGACATATTTCCCTGAGAATATGAGGAGCCAGACAAAATTTGTGGGGTTGAGGAAATATGTAAACAAAAAATATCCCACCTCGTATTTATCCCAAAAAACTGGGCACTATCCTCTTCAGGTGGAGTTCCGCCTTCTTAGGGGCAGGGAAGGAAAAGGTTCCTTTTCTTTAAATAACCCTCACACACTCTAGTAGTGTCATGCTTCGGGTTCACCCTGACTCCTAAAGGTCAGGGTGGGCTCAACCATGTTCCAGGGAGCACTTAAAAAAGGAAAAGACCAGGGGGCATAAAGATTAAAAATCCTACGGCTCACTCCAAGGTATGCCTTTATTTGTAGAGTAGTTGGGGATACTAAAAACTATATAGGGGATTGAGGATATAATGGTCCTATGACCCTAAACTGTCATAGGACCATTAAAAGTGGAAATCTTTAGGTTATCACAAGTAATACTTGACAAATACCTTGCCTGCATTTCCATATTTGAAAAGAGCTCTGAACTTTCCATTCCTGAATGGCTGACGTTATCATCTACAAATTCTTGGCTAGAGGCTGTAAAGTGTAAATAGCTTAGATGGCAGCTCTTACAGCCAGATTTAGACCAGAGATTTCCCTCTTTAAGGATGCCTCGACCTTGAGGTCCACTAAATCGGATACTGAGGCATCCCCACAAACCACTGTCGAACAGCCCGCCTAATTGGCTAGCATGGGATCAGTTTTAACTTCTGCAGGTAATGCTATACCCCCACGCTCCCTTGGCAAAGGGAAATAATTTAGGAATTTCAACTTTCCTTGGATTCTTCCACTCTCTTTGAAGGAGATCCTTATCTCCTTATTAAGAGCCAAACATGGAGAAGGATAACAGTGAAGTTGCTGAACCATTTCCACGCTAGTGCTTGGAGTCTTACCCCCATAGGTATCTGTAAATTCTCACCCAGCTACCTAAAAATAGGGAATAAGGTCTGGTTTCTGAATAAATCACCCTCTTGGAGCGGTTTCAGGCACATGGAGCTCCTCTTCATCATACTCTGGAGAGTGATAATGAAGGAAGGGATGAGACACTTAGTAATGACACCAAAGACGTAGGAGAAGAAGGCACATATACAAGGAAGATATCAGAAACTTCATCTGGGCCTATATTATACGTTGTGCCCCGGGGAGCAACGGATGTGTGCGCCCGCTTTGAGCGTCCCCAGGGCACAATTGTATTACATAAGGGGCGCAGACGCTTGTGCGCCCCCTTCTGTAATACGGATAGCGCTGGCGCACATGTTGCGTGTCCCCATGCAAATGAGGGAATCACTTTGTCTCTGTGACGGCGCCGTATTACCGATGTGGAACAGAGGCAAACATGCCTTTAAGAGGCGCACTGAAGGCAGCCTTCTGGGGAGAGAACTGGGGTCACATGACCCCCCTCCAGAGATACCCCTGCAGGCGGGTGCAGTCACTCACTGCACCTGTCTGCAAAGGGATTTCTAGGCCTCCTCAAAAGTTCAGGAGGGTTGCCACCTGTACAGTGAAACACGGAGCAGCTTTTAAGCAGGTGCTACATATTTCATTTGAATGCCCTGGAAGCAGCACAGTCATTCTAATACAACGCACGTTCCTTGTTTGCACCTTGCTCACCTTTTGAAAGGTACACCGTGGCACAAACAAGTAAAGTGCGATGTATCAGTAATATGGCCCCTGATCTTTAGACAGCTCAAACTCATCAGGGGGAGGAGGAAGAACAGAGTCCCTCTCTTTATGTTTTTTCCTCTCATCCTCATCATTATTGGAGCAATGGTGCTTTTTGCAGTATGCTTTCTGTAATCCCTATTGAACACAAAGAATGTGGAGCAGTGTAATTTTGATCCCATTCTGAGATACTGTAGGAGTGCATCATAATCATGCGTAGTCAGCCCTCGAATATATTCTGTGTGATTAATGTTACTAAGGAAAATGGAGTATTGCATATTTAAAATGCTCCATGTGAAGATTAATGAGACCTATAATTGTGTGCATAGAACATGACTTATAAAGGTCTATGTAATATGTTATTAAAATAGAATGTGTATGTGTAGACTTATGTTTAGACATTTATACATGTAACAAGAATTGTTTCCATGCAGGAACAGTTGGAATGACATCTTCATAATTCTTTACAATTTATTCATATATTAAGAAGCTGCATTTATTATTTGTGTAGAAATGTGCATGTATTCTGCAACCCTGTGCAATGCTAAATTAACATGAGAGTGGGCCTCGAGAAGCCGTTCAGTTTAAGCTCACATTTAAAGTCTAACATGTAATTCATATTTATGTTTCAACGTAGAATGTATTTGCTTGCATTTTGTTTCCACTGCAGGTGTGGAAAATGCCTCATTAGTTAGCATGGAAGTTTTTTTTTATTAGATAGCACGGTATGAGAAGACGAAGTTTGGCAAAGAGAAACAAATGAGCAAGGAGGCGAGTTCTCATGGAGGAGGAAATGAATGACCACAGACGAAGGAAGTTGCAAGTTATCGATGTGGGAAAGGTGGTGTAAGTATCCAGTTGTGCCGGAACCATAAAAAAGTACTAGAGAAAGTCATGTGGGATTGTCTACCTTGAATACAACTGAGATCTTATGCTGTAACTTAGTGAGGGACAGGAGAGACATCTTTGTACTTTAAGGGGAGCAGATCTATGCATCTGCTTGTGTTGCTTTATGCTACGTAACCCATGGTTGGAATGCCTTCAACTGAAGACTCTGACAGCTGGCACCTTTCTAATTTCACCTTTATTCCATACTTCTTAGTCGTAGCTTGCTCATGCTTACCTTTGAGAATCATTTGATGCAGTTTATTACTCAATTCTTTTTCTTGCATTGTCATTATAGAGTTAGTTGTCTGCTTTGTGTTATGTAGGGTGAATCTCTTTAGGAGATTTGGACTCATTTTGTTCGTTCTGTACTTCTATATGATAATGTTGAGACTGGTCTATATCAATTTGTTTCTAAATTTATAATTAAATCTTACTAATCTCAGATGTAGTTGTCGAGAGGATTATTGTGTGACTAAATTGGTTACACTGTAATGAGATTCAATTGTGATTGTTTTCTCCCTCTTACTTCTCAAACTGCTACAAAGACCATCAGATTGAAGATAAATATTTAGGTGGGCCCAAGGTCTCCCAAAGGCCAGAAGGCCTTAAATACACTCCAGAAAGGACCTGTAATCGTCTAAAGAAATGCCAGGAGTGACCTATTTTTTTAAAAACTACTCAACAATATGTATTAGTACATCTGAAGTAAGAAAACAAATATGAAAAGCTCACTATTAATTTTTAGCTCGCCCTTTTAACCATAATTAAGCGGCAAACAATACAGCAGGAAAACATTTTGGAAATGCACCCCCATCTGTAGCATAATAATAGCGTGCCCTATTCATGAGGCCATACCGACAGTGAGGTACATAAACCTCTATTCTCTTCTTTCACATGCTCACGTTCTTCAATTGCATTTTTTCAAAACAAATAAGCCAGCCCTTTACAAATCTTAGAACTTGAGATGCGCATCATTTTTGTTTTTATATGTCCTTCACACGCATCTCTGTTGTTTTGTTGTTCGGTGAGACATGCGCTGGAAGACTCGCAACACCACAGAGATGTCAAACATCACTGTAATGAAGTCATGACCGTGTCAAAGGTAAGAGGCATGGGGGAACAGGGTGAATCTCCAACACGCATTTTTGCTGTTTTATCAGTAGACAAAACGCATGCTGGAAGACCCACCAGGCCACATAAAGGTGTTCTACATCCCGCTGTGGAAAATGAGGGGCCCACAACCGCAAAGGACATAGAAAAGTCCTCACAAGTAATGAAAAAAGGCCTAATCAATGGTGCAGATATAAATAAGCATTGGCAAAGTCAATAGGTCTCACCTATTTGAGATCGTTTGGCTTTGTCAATGTTTTAACCATGTTTTACAGAAGCCTACCTGCAGTGAAGAATGGCTGAATGTATAAAATAAAAAAGTGCCATGACACAGTCAAAGATGGCCGAGTCATAGCGATTTTCGTATTACTTTCAACCATAGTGCACAGCAGCCACACAGCTGTACAACGTGGCTTAAAAAACATTGGAAAGCCAAATAGCAGAGCTGTTTTCTTTGCCACGTTGTACAGTTGTGTGGCTGCTGTTAAGCATGGTTGAAATTAAGAAAAAAAGCGCTATAAAGAGGGCAACATTGACCATGTCACAGCACTTCTTTTTTTACTTTGAGCCATGATGCAGTGCAGTTGGGCTGCTGTACAAAATTATTGTAAACATTGACAAAGCCAGTAGATCATGCATAGGCGAGACCTGTTGTCTTTGTTAATGCTTGTATATATCAGTTCATGTGATAGTCTAGCAGATTCCCAGCATTGTAACTAACATGTGGTGCTCTTGCAACTTGCCGGTATGCATTATTATCACCTTTCAGAGCATAAACGTCTAAGGCCTTATTATGAGTACAGCGGTCCTGGGAGCATCGTACTCACTGTGGCAGTTTTAAGTGTGCAGTGGACGGACTTCCAGCAGCCCACTACAACACTGCCGGCACTGCCAGGATCCTGTATCCCATGGTGCCAGCGGGATTGGAAATGAGGAGGAATGGAGGCGGTGCCGATCCTGGCACTGCCGTCCATATTACGACTTGCACGTCCGCAAGCTTTTTCATGGCGGTGCTCCCACAATGGAAATGCTGGCTAAGGGCAAGGAGAGGGTCCCCAACAGGGCCCTTGGGCAAATCTGCCCATGAGGGTCAGTGCAAGGGGCACATGATTTGCCCCCCCCCACAAGTGCATGGTCGTGCATGCACTGTGTGGCATGCACGACATCTTGCATTCCACACCATGCACGGATAAGCATTCTGTGCTGTCATGTGGCGGTATGCTGTGTAGATTCTCCTATGAGCCTAACATACCACCGCCGTTTTAGCAGCTGAAGATGGTGGACGCATGAGCAAAGAGCTCCGCGCCGGCCTGCCATAAATCCGCATGAATCCCGGGTGCAATCCACATCCTGGCTGCACTGGCATCGATTCCCTACCCCGGGGCAGCACCGGAGACGGATCCCTGGAGCCGACGGGGCCACTGGTGCCGACGCAGTGAGGTAGCGATCGGTGGCCTCCCATAGCAACGAGCCCGCATGGGAGCCATGCTGGTGAGGGGAGTGCTGGCTTGCTGTTATTGCCCCGGTACATGTGAGGCAGCAGCGTGAGTCCTCGGCTCCCTGCCTGGCTGGAGCCGGGCGGGCCAGGCCACTTGATTGACTGTTGGCGGTGGCGTGGCCCTGGGCAGCGGCGGCGCTGCCTGCGTGGGAGGCCGATCCTGGGGCTGGGTCCAGGGGTGTGGAGCCCTGGGTGCAGACGGAGATGAGCGGCGTCCAGCGGGGACTGGGCGGAGGCGAGAGGAGAGCCAACCCGCCACCGTTTCCCGGTGACCCCTGAGGCGGCGCGCGAGTCCTGGGCTCCCTGCCTGGCTGGAGCCGGATGGGCCCGGCCACCTGGGGGAGTGCTGACGGTGACTAGGCCCTGGACGGTGGCGCAGCCTGAGTGTGGGGCTGATCTTGAGACCAGGCCCCAGGACGTGGAGCCCTGCATACGGACGGCAGTGAGCGGCGCCCAGCAGAGATTGAGCGGAGGTGAGAAGGGGCGAGCGGAGAGCAGCAGTGGATCTTTGGACCCTGACGATCCTTGTGGCCAGGGCACAGAAGAAGTACCGGTGAGTGCACTAGGGGGTTCTCGGGGCCTAGGTCGGGGCCCGGTGGAAGGGGAGCAGGGCAGGGGGGCCTGTTGGGTCCCATCCCTCGGGCAGTGAATTTGTCGGGGCTCAGATCGAAGTCCTGAGGCAAGAGGAGTGCGGACTGCCGGCGGGGCCTGGTGGACAAGCGGAAGGGGGGCAGGACGGAAGCCTTCTGCCCCGAGCAACCACTGAGGACTCGGGTCTTGGTGGGGTCACCCTGACCATGGTGAACATCTAACAGCCTCTGGGGTCACACGGAGGAGGTCGGCTGCGACGGCTGGAATTTGGGGAGGGGTGGCCCTATGTAGAGGCACCATTGGGGAGCAACGCAGCCACTAAGGACCCCTAACGGGACGGATATAAACCCCTCTGGCGTTGCGTAACATTGAAACATAGCTGACGATGTGAAGCCTCCGTGAGGAGGGGCTCACTCCGCTGATTCGTGGCCTGGCATTGGGCACGGGGCCCGAGGTTGAGAGTGCCCAGTGAGACGGTTAATGCAATTGAGGGGGCCCGCCCGCCCCTGGCACCCTGACTAGGAGACTTGCCGGGAGTGGGGGAGATCCAATAAGAGGACCGCCTTGTCAAACCAGAGTCGCTGACCAGTACGCCACACTCCTCGGGACCCGTGTGGGGGTCTCGGAGGACTCGTGGGGGGGCAGAGGGCCAGCGCAGCCCCGGACCGCCGCGGGCCCTGGGGGGCCAGGCCCTGGTCTCTCCAAGAAGATGGGTAAGCCAAGAACGAAACAAACGGGGGTGACCCCGGAGCTGGATGAAACATCTCGGGACCAGGCACAGGGCAGCCTGGAGGCGCAGCTACAGGCGGACCCTATTCAACAACAACTATCCAAGATCCTAGAGGCCATCTCAGATACCAAGACCACACTCAACCAAGATATCAGCACAGTGTCGGTGGGCCTGGGACTCCTTCGGGCGGAGCATCAGAAACTGAACGAGAGGGTCAAGGTGGTAGAGTCAGGCCTTGTGGAGCTGACCCCTGCCCAGGCAGATTTGACCAAACAGGTGGCGAACCTCACGGAAAGGGTTTGGACCCTAGAGCGCAGAGCCGGAGATGGGGAAGGCCGTAGCCGGCGGAACAACATCCGGATTGTGGGGCTCCCAGAGGGAGTCGAAAATGGAAACATGGTGGCATACCTGGAACCGTGGCTCCATGAGGTTGTGGCACTGGGAGCCCTGACGCAGTTCTTCACCCTTGAGAGGGCCCACCGGGTGCCGTCACGCCCACCGGTGCCAGGGCGCCCCCCGCAGACGGTGGTTGCCCACCTCCTGCACTATAAGGACAGAGACATTTTACTACAAAAAGCTCATGCAAATGGCCCTTATACGGTGTCAATAGCAGGGTCTCAATGTTCCCGGATTACACCCTCGAAGTACAGTGGAAACGGGCCTCGTTCCTGGCAGTCAAGAAGGCCTTATGGGAGGAGGGTCTTCAATACTCCCTCATGTTCCCTGCACGTCTCAGTGTGACTCTCAATGGCAAGACACACTTCTGCGACGACCCTAGGGAGGCTTGGGACTGGATCGAGGCATATCGAACCGAGACCGCCCGGAGCATGTGGGATCGTCCTCCCGCAACCGAAGGCCGCAAATCCAGTAAGAGACCTTGACGGCGATCCAAGCACATCCGTCCAAAGAAACCGGGTCCCTCACAGACTTAGCAGGAGCGAGAAGCGGCTTTACAGGCAGTTGGCGAGATTGTCAGAGATGGTAGACCCTCATCAGAAGCTGGGTCACCTTCCCTCAAGGGCTCCGGGGGCTCGGATTTGGACACCTCTGAAGAGGCCAGCATTGACCTAACCACAGTGACGCCCAATACTGCGGGTGAGATTATTTAGTTGGGGGGGGTTTTCCCCCCCTCACCCTCTTGCCTCCTTTCTTTCCTGCGTGGTCCCCCGGACACTCTGATGTGACCACTAACTGTTTCAGTAGAAGGTGCAGCCATAAGGCTGGAATATTATTGGGGCCGGTGCACTGCAGGCACCACATCTGGACACACCACTCTGTGCGTTCGAGCGCATAATCCTTTGTAACCACGACCCCCCTGTAGACTCTAGCCGTGGCTGGTGTGGGCCTCTTTTGAACTAGAAAGATGTATTCATGGTTTGGGCAGATGGCTATTGCCTGCATGCCCTGGGATTGGGGAGTTATTGATTTTTTTTTTTTTTTTTATGTATATTGTTTAAGTTTTCAAATCAGATTGAGACATGCACTACATTCATTTCGGGGACCGGGACAGGGTGAGGGGGGCGGATGGGATTTACACACTACAAACATGTTGCACAATGAGCTGAAGCTCCTCACTTGGAATATTAGAGGGATGGGGTCCATGTCCAAACGGCACAACATCTATA
This sequence comes from Calotriton arnoldi, assembly GCA_963921515.1. Taxonomy (NCBI): domain Eukaryota; kingdom Metazoa; phylum Chordata; class Amphibia; order Caudata; family Salamandridae; genus Calotriton; species Calotriton arnoldi. Next base: position 108,779 of record CAWUFW010003885.1, read on the forward strand.
CCTACCTGAAAAGAGGGGTACAGATAGCTCTCCTACAGGAGATGCATCTTCTCCAGGGGGAGGTGGATCGTCTGCGCAGGAGATGGAGAGGGCAAGTATTTGCCACCACCTACTCAGCATTTGCCCGTGGGGCATTGATATGGGTCAGACCCGGGGTTCCCTTTCAGGCCACTCGCACCATAATCGACAGAGAGGGTAGATATGTTCTGCTGGCGGGGCGGCTCTTGGGGCAGGAGATTACACTGGGGTGCATATACGCAGCGAACATTGACCAACTGGGTTACCTGGCCAGCTTGTCCACTCACCTGGCTGACATCAAAGTGGGGCAGGTGATTTTGGGTGGGGACTTTAATTGTGTCGCTGATGCGGCGCTCGACCGTTCACACCCCCCACTGCCCGGGACCCAGGCCCACCGTATAGCAGCAGGACTGCGGGAATGGATGGCCCATTGGGACCTGCAAGACATCTGGCGGCTCCAGCACATGGGACACGGAATACTCTTTCTACTCCCCCATGCACCAACTCCACACGAGGCTGGATGCCTTTTGGTGCTGCCCGGGGACTGGCAGCTTCATTAAACACACTGAATATTTAGGTCATATGTTCTCGGACCATAGCCCCTTGATAATATCATACCAACCCCCTATGAGAAGGCCCCCGATCCTGACCTAGAGGCTTTACCCTCCGTCCTTGGAGGATGTCCTGTTTATTGAATCCCTGAGGGCACTGGTGGATGCGTATTTTGTAGAAAATGCACACACTGCCTCGTCAGCCCTGGTAGAATGGGAGGCATTCAAAGTAGTCGTGAGGGGGCACTGTATGGGACAAACAATTGGCATCCAGAGGGAACTACATCGGGAACTCCTGACTATTGAGGGAAATGTGCGTACACTGGATGACACGCAGGGGACTGGGGTCCAGGCCACACACACCTATTAGCCATGCGTAAGCAGCACACTGAGGCCCTCGAGAGGCTCCGGTCGCACGACTACAGGGCATATATGGATAGGGGGCAGGGGGAGGAAGGGAGGGCAGGTCGCCTGCTGGCATGGTTGGTTAGGCCGGAGACCCGGGGCTCCCCCATCACTCACATACTGACTGATATAGGTGCATCCGAATTTGATCGGACAAGTTTAACAGACTGTTTCAGAGCTATTATGAATTACTGTACTCTGCTCCACAGGAGGCCTCCCAGACAGACATTTCTGCTTTTCTGGCCCGCTGCCCCTCAGTACTATAGATGAGCGGATTGTGGAAGAGCTAGATGGTCCCATAACCATCCAGGAGGTTCGAGGAGCCTTCGCATTGCTAGCCAGCGGTAAGACGCCGGGCCCAGACGGTCTTTCGGCAGAGTTTTATGCAAAATACATCACGGAGCTGGCCCCCATCTGGTCACCCTATATGCCGAAGCCCTGGAGTTGTGCCATCTGCCGAACTCCAAACAGACTGCCACTGTGGTACCCCTCCCTAAGGTGCCTGGCCCGGAAGCTGGAATGAGGGACTTCCGACCCCTATCCATGCTCAATACAGATTTTAAAATATTGAGCAAAATTCTGGCTTCCCGGCTACTCCCACACATGCGAGACCTGATACACCCGGACCAAAATGGGTTTATCCCGTTGCGCAACCCCTCGTATAACTTATGGAGACTGTACTCCGTTTTGTACCATCAGGAGTCAAGGTCTCCCACGGGCTGCACTTCTTTCAGTCGACCTCGAGAAGGCATTCAACACAGTGAGTTGGGCCTATCTCTTCGAGATTATGAGGAAACTGGGATTTGGACCGGGATGGTTGAAATGGGTTCAGCTGTTGTATGCTTGCCCCACAGCACGGGTAAGGATAGGGAAGACTATCTCCCCACAATATGTGATAAGGCACAGCACTCGTCAGGGTGGCCCCTTATCCCCATTGCTGGTCGCGCTAGAGGTTGAACCTCTGGCGGCGCTCTTCCGCCTGGGGGGGACGGACTGGGATTGACTGTGGGCGGGAGAACACATATTATCTCGCTATATGCGGACGACGTACTGATTTATTTAAATGATGCGAGGGGTGGGGCTGAGGCGGCTGTTAGGCTTTTGGAGGCTTTTGGGACCTAGTCAGGTCTGCAAATCAATAAACGCAAGAAACACCTGTTCTCAGTGGCAGGACTGCTATCAAGGCCACAGGACCTCCCCGCTCAACTGAACTGGGCCCCTGACACATTTAAGTACCTGGAAATCTGAATCTATCACTCTCTTGACAGGGCAATGCGGGCACTCCGGTCTAACGTGACCTTCTGGGGCACTTTGCGCCTTCCCATAATGGCTAGAGTAGCATTGACCAAGATGGTCATGTTGCCCCGCCTATTATACTTTTTCGCTAACCTGCCGATACTCATGCCTGCAGCCTGGTTTCGCCCGCTTAACGCATTGATGCGGGATCTTCTTTGGGGGGATGGAAGGCGGAGGGTATCGTTACAAACTCTACGGCGTCCTATGAGTGGGGAGGTCTTGGGGGGCCACACTTCGAGCTCTTTCAACTAGCTGCGCAGCTACAATGGGTGGCCCAGTGGCTGGAGGGAGTAAATCCAGAGGCAGCCTTCCTTATGGAGCCGTGGCAGCATCCCCGTCTGCTACTAGCGAAGCTCCTCCGCCAAGCGACCAAGGTCCCATATGATACAACCCTACAGACCACTGACCTGCAGTGCTGGAAACGATGCATGTCCAGATTGCCGGACACCCCCGCGTTACTCTCTGGCACTACCGATGGTTGGGCTGCCCTACGGACTCCCCCAGTCGATCTTAACAACAGAGCAGCTGGCAGCTTGGACCGAGGCTGGGATCGAGAATGTGGGGGACTGTTACTTAGACGGGAACTTTCTCCCTTTTTCTGAATTGGTAGAGGGCTGTGGACTACCGTCGGGGCAGTTCCTTATGTCCGAAGTGTTGGTTCGGGCGTTTGGGAAACTGTGGGGAACTGCCCGGGAGGAACCAGGGACTCATGCGGTAATGCACTCTCTGGTCACCCTGGGAACGGCAGGTCATCAGATCAAATGGTTTTATAGATCACTATTAGATGCTTTCTTGACCCCACTCTCACACTTAAGGGACAGATGGGAGAGGCTCCTAGATAGAAACTTCACAGACCCAGAGTGGAGTAGGGTTTTTAAGTCTCCCAAAAAAATCTCACGGAATACCTGACTTAAATACACCCAATTCAATTTTATACACATGTCCTATATGACCCCGCATCGACTTTACGTTGCATTCGGGGGGGAGCCGCGGAGCTGCCCAAAGTGCGGGCAATTGGACGCGGACTTCCTGCACATGACCTGGAGTTGCGAGAGGCTGCAGATCTTTTGGCAGGCAGTACTGTCTAAGATTAATGATGCGCTGGGGCGGGCCTTGGAATTAACAGCAGTAACATGCCTACTTGGATTGTGTCCCCGTCCCCCTAAAAAGAAGGTAGGCAATAGATTCACGGACTTAGCCTTGGGGTTGGCACGGAGACGTATAGCAGTGACATGGAAACAAGCAATGGGATCACAGACTAACGCTTTGGATACAGGAGGTGACTAAATGGGCTGCGGTTGAAGGCAGGGCGTTGCATAGAGAGGAACTAAGGGGTCTGCGACAACACCAGATTGCAGATCTTTGGAAGGACGCCTTGCACATCTGGGAGCACCCAAGTCACGTTAACAGTTCGAACGAAGACAGTGAAACCCCCATACACTGATAGATGTTCCTCCCCATCTTCCCCCAAAAGTGAAACACCACGACAATGTACGATTGCACTCGGAGTGCTTTGCAACAGGCACATCTGACTCAGGAGACGGCCCCCCCCCGTACCCGCATACCCTCTCCGGGTCCCTATCATTGTTCCCAACCTGGGCTATTGTTGGTCTCATTCTTTTTTAATTTTTCGCATGTTTCCTTTTTCTCTTTGTATAACCCCCCTTTTTTAATAATAGTTGTACTGTACGTTCTCAGTACGTTGAGAGATTATTATAGGAGCATTACATGGCAAATAACACCCGCTACCTGGTCATGTCATCTCAGGAACAGGAAAGCACATCACTTTTCATGAATACACTAATATGAAGGCATAAGCGCGGGCACGACTCCTATCCCCATCGAAACTAGTGGGAATAACAGCACTGCACCAAAGGGGAGCTTTTGTACACAAATAATGTTGAATGATGCTTAAAGTAAAGAACGCAAAACATTGCAACTGTGTACTGTATATTAAGTGATAAACAGATGTGATAATCAATGAAAATATCCACTAAAGATGTATACAGTATTAACAAAATGCCAATAAACAGGTTTTCAAAAAAATTAAAATAAATAACATACCACCGCCATGAGACCACCGCAGCACCGCCCGCCCAAGAGTATACTCGTAGTCTGGCAGGCGGGCTAACCACGACCTTGGCAGTCTTCCTGGGTCTTAATAAGGCCTTAAGTCAGTTTGATTGAATTCAAATCATTTGGTTGCACAAAGGTTACCTAAGGGGCCTACCTCACGTTTGAAATGCATACACTATTTCACCTTATTATCTGTTTTTTCACATACATATGTAAAAGAAATGGGCTGTCTATATTTAGAGACTGGGCTAATTTGGTGGCAACATCATTCAGTGCATCAGATGCATTAACCCGCCGAGCCTTCTTAGTGAACATGTTGAAAGGTGTCTGCCAGCAGGCTGGACCTTTTAAGGATCCTTAAACTCCCACTTGTATTGCAACAACAAACTTCCTGATAAGTAAACTCCCAAAACATTGAAGAACTACAACAGGTTTTACTGCCATTCCCTTTCTTGGTTTCCTGTGAAGGCTTGTGAGCGGAAAGGAGGGAGCACTCTACATCCGCACAGGGAGGCTTGGGTTTCAGCAGGAGTCTGTCTGTTGCTGTCCACTCCCAAGGATTATCTTGTACCAGAATCAACTCTGCAACATAATAGTATCAAAGTCCAACTCTGCCAGGGAGTCTGGAGAAACCTCTACAGCGCTGCATTACAAAGGCTGGGGCTTCTGAAACGCATCACATGACAACGGCACTAACAAGAACTGGGAAAGGCAACCAGTTGCTGCTTATAGACCTACTGGCTTTGCTAATGGAAATTAACTCAAAAGCGGGTCGGGGAGGTTTGCAGCAATGCAAAGTGTGAAGAGAAGCACATGGACGAGACAGAGGAATACTGAGAACAGCAGGGTCAAAGAACCACACAGGCAAAAGAGATCAATATGGGTGCGGGTGGGGGGATAGAAGCACACAGGCGAGACAGCAACGTGAAGCGTAAGGTACACAGAAGCCCAAGGTGCTTCAGAGCAACATACAGCAGAGTGCTGGGAGAGAAGCATACAATGGAGACTGCTGGTTAACACTGAAGCTCTCATGGAGTGCTTAAGAAAAAGAAAATGAGCCAATAAACACATAGGTTTAAAAAATGCACAAACGCAACCTTAACAAGAGCAAACAAAATTTGTCTGAATTTTGCCTACAAGTACATAAAACCTACAAAAGAAATGTTTTAGATCCAAAAGTAGCATCTGTGCACTTTTTAAAATATTTGTTTCTTTGCTTGAAAGTCATTGTGCTTATCCCTTAGAACATGGGTACTCACAAACTTTCTCTCGGGGGACCAAATATACAGTGTGGTTTGTGGCCGAGGGCCGCACCAGTGGGGGCGGGGCTAGAGCAAAAAGAAACCCGTGCCCATGAGGTTGAACACAGGCCCCTGCAGTGGACGCATTAGTCCACTGAGCCACCAGACCCGGCATACACACACATATATATATATCTCTCTCTATATATATATATATCTCTCTATATATCTCTCTCTATATATATATATATCTCTATATATATATATATATATATATATATATATATATATATTATCTACTGGCGGTCGCCAGTAGATAGTTATAGTTAGGACCTATTCTCCATAGGAAATCCGCAACATTCTATTTGAAATAACTTTGGCGCCGGTTGACGAATCTTCGCGAAATTTTCAAAACTCGTGGCCCACTCCGGTCCGCTCCTATCCTGAAAGTCTTGGGGTGATTCGTCAAGTGGGGGCCGAGAAAAAAGGGGGGTCCCAAAACGTGTTTTCCCCATGCAATTTTCCATAGGAACCTTTCATCGCAGCTACAGCCCGAACTGCTGAACGGAATTACACCAAATTTGGCAAAAAGGTAGCCCTTGGTTCAGAGTCATGCCTTTTGGTTAAATGGTGTAAATCCGTTCAGTAGTTCCTGAGAAATTTGAAAAAGAAAACACATATATATCTGGGCGGAGCCTAACCACACATGTCATCGTGAGATCTGATTGGCTGTCAGCACTTCATCCTGGAATTGCTGGCAGCCTTCTTGGGACCAATATAAATGATAGTACCCCATTGAAATGCATTGTAGTGAATCGAAGATTTTGAGGGTTACCAAAATGAGAACTATAAAGGGTGATAACAGACTTTAGTTACATTAGAATTCATTTGTTGATGGTACCATACTAATTTCAGGAATTGTGGTGTGTTCTAAGGTTATTTTACCCTGTGAAAAACCTTCTGCTGGGATATCATGAATCATGTTTGAGAGAAAACTATTTTCACATGCTTGTCCCATACAGCTTTGGAAGGTGCTCCAGAAGCTAAAATGAGAGCATATTTTCTGTAAATTCACATTATCTTTCTCAGTCATGTGAGATGAAGTCTGACATTCTCAGTAAAACATGTACATCCAACAAGGGCAGAGACTGTCAGTTGATTCCTTTGTGTTCTACTGCAGCTTCCCAGAGTGTTCTAAAGAACAACTAGAGTGCTAACAGCCTTACTTATGACAAAAGTATGGCACACCTGAAGCCATCTTGATTGGAATAAACTGGTAACACTTAAAACATTTATTTTAAAAAGGAACAAAATGATGGGGTTCATTTTGTCATAGAAATTATGGTTAGTGCTGTAGAAAGAAAAATTAGGACGTTTCAAGTGTGATCTCAAATATCTTCCTGTTATATTTCAACAGGAGCAGCCTGTCAGTTGATGCCTTTGTGTTCTACTGCAGCTTCCCAGAGTGTTCTAAAGAACAACTAGAGCGCTAACAGTCTTACTTATGACAAAATTATGGCACACCTGAAGCCATCTTGATTGGAATAAACTGGTAACTCTTAAAACATTTAATTTATAAAGGAACACAATGAGGGGGTTCATTTTGTCATAGAAATTATGGTTAGTGCTGTAGAAAGAAAAATTAGGACATGTTTTAAGTGAGATCTCAAATATCTTCCTGTTATATTTCAACAGGAGCAGCCTGTCAGTTGATGCCTTTGTGTTCTACTGCAGCTTCCCAGAGTGTTCTAAAGAACAACTAGAGTGCTAACAGCCTTACTTATGACAAAAGTATGGCACACCTGAAGCCATCTTGATTGGAATAAACTGGTAACACTTAAAACATTTAATTTAAAAAGGAACAAAATGATGGGGTTCATTTTGTCATAGAAATTATGGTTAGTGCTGTAGAAAGAAAAATTAGGACATGTTTCAAGTGTGATCTCAAATATCTTCCTGTTATATTTCAACAGGAGCAGCCTGTCAGTTGAAGCCTTTGTGTTCTACTGCAGCTACCCAGAGTGTTCTAAAGAAAAACTAGAGCGCTAACAGTCTTACTTATGACAAAAGTATGGCACACCTGAAGCCATCTTGATTGGAATAAACTGGTAACACTTAAAACATTTAATTTAAAAAGGAACAAAATGAGGGGGTTCATTTTGCCATAGAAATTATGGTTAGTGCTGCAGAAAGAAAATTTAGGGCATGTTTTAAGTGAGATCTCAAATCCTCTTCTATTTCATTAGAAAATTCTGACATGCAGACTGAAACAATCACTTTCAATACCAGCAGTAGACTTCCAGTTAACTCCCTGGTGAGCAGTAGCTTTACTACAGTGATCTAATGAACAACTAGAGTGCTAACATTCTGAATTTATGGCAAATGTGTGACACATCTAAATGCTTTCTTGATGGAATCAAAGTACAAAACTGAAAGCATTTCCTACTGAGGAGACTGCAGTAAATGACGAAATTAGGAAACTTCATAACAAATAAGTCTCCCAAGATGGCCACCAGAGAAAAAAGAGCCCAAATGTAGCACAAATATCACCCAGATGTAGCCCACATATAGCCCAATGACAGAAGTGTGCAAAACACTTTTTATTTTTAGTTTTTCTGCAGTTTTATATAGTGCAAACTGGTCAGGTATTGGAGCGTTACATCTTACTTTGACCCCTTATTGCGTATTTTGCACGAAGTACATGAGATTGATCTTGCGATACATTGAACTTTATGATTCTGTTAACCTGAAGTTGCTCTGAACCGGGCTCTGTAACACCCGTTTTTACCTACTGGTTTTAATTAATTCTCACTGTATTGTATTAGGAAAGAGGATTTACTGTTTTTATGTACACTTTTATGATCTATGTTTCTAAATCAGATCAAATAAAGTTTAATGAATTCTATGGCAGGACGGAGGCGAGGATTATGCATATCTTTCCTCACTTTATTTGCATAGCAGTTCAAAGAAAACGTAACACAACAATCATTAAACAAAAGACTACACAACCCATGAACCATTAGGGGGTAGTCTCCAAGGCAACTATAGTCCAATCATATCACAGTCCATCGTATATAATATCGTGACGTCCCTTCCGCTTCCTCTTTCTTCACTGCTCATCAGTTAAGTGCATTCCTTACATTCTTGGCTTAATCTGACGTTGTTGCTGTTTGTATAGCGGTTTCTTGTGCACGTTATTAGCATTATTGCCTTAGTATTGTTTCATATTCCCTGCGCAGCAGGCTCTTGCCCGAGCGCGTTCTCCCCCTCGCAGTTTCTCCCGCTGTGTGCTCTGCGCGTGGTGAGATCCTGTCAGGCGCGTCTGGTCCGAGCGAGGCAGCTCCGTCGAGCGCTCCCGCTGGTCTTTACGCGCGTTTGGGAATCCGGTCACTCCTTTAGTGTCCGCTTGATTCCCGACCAACCCTCGCCTAATTTTGACACCGCTACGCGGTGATTTCCCCACACGGCCACGTTAGTGACCAGCGCCACCTGGTGGTGGTAATTGGTATTGCGCCTCAGTCTATTCTTATAACAGCTTCGGGGAAAGCCCAGCTGTTGGAGCACTGGCGAGGGGGCTGTCTTAAGGATTTTAAGGGCATTTGTTCTGTGCTCACACCCTCTGCTATCATGTCTTCTCCAGAAGACCATTTTTACTCCTCCTACCAGGAAGTGGAGGAGGAATGGCCCCCAACTTCTCCCTCCAGCAGTGGACCAAGCCCTCTCTCTGGCTATTTCTAGGGCGCTGGCTCCTCTTAGGGATCAGGTTGATAAGCTGGCGAAAAGCATCCCTAGGGTGTTCAGTGACCCAGATCTGGTGGTGGCGGGTCCAAGTAGCTCCCAGATGGGGAATAAAAGGGCCGTTAAGCATAACGCGGGGCACTTGGAAGGATTTGATAAACTTACGGAGACCTTCCTCAAGAGTGCGCGTACGCTAAAACATGCACCCTGCCGGGAGGAGGAGGGGCCCGGAGAAAATTGCGACACTGTCACCACTATTGTAGACCCCGACGGCGGGTTTCCCTTAGAGGGAGAGGGTGTATCGGAGGACGATTTCTCCTCCGATGAGGATAAGGACTCGGGCGTCCCTGGCGTCCAGAGTCCCACTCCTCTCAGTCCCCGGTTGGGGACGGGGTCCACTCGGACATGTTCGAGCCTACCCAAATTTACCATCCTAGGTCGGCAGAGTGGACACCTGACGCCAAAGTGGCAGAGTATGTGGTGGGGAAAATCCATCAACCCCTTGAAAGGGAGGTCAGGAATAGGATGAGGGGAGAATGCCCCAGGCCCTCACTGAAGGGGAAGGTGGTACACACGCCTGAAATTGATGAGAAACTATGTACCTTTTTCTCCAAGTATATGAGGGATCCCAAGAAAGGAATTGATAGGTCTTGGACGTGGTAGGGCCCTTGACCCAAATTATTCAATTGACGGAGTGTTCCAAAGAGTCAGGATCCCCTTTGTCCACGGATATTGTGGCTGGTTGGGCGCACTACCCTAAACCCTAAAACACTACCCCCTCCACTACCCAAACACCACTGCACTACCCTAAACCCTAAAACACTACCCCCAGCACGACACCCTACACTACCCAAACATAACTGCACTACCCTAAACCCTAAAACACTACCACCAGCACAACTCCCTACACTACCCAAACACCACTGCACTACCCTAAACCCTAAAACACTACCCCCAGCACGACTCCCTACACTACCCAAACACCATGGCACTACACTAAACCCTAAATATACCCCCAGCATGACCTCCCACACTACACAAACACCACTGCACTACCCTAAACCCTAAAACACTACCCCCAACACGACCCCCTACACTACCCAAACACCACTGCACTACCCTAAACCCTAAAACACTAACCCCAGCATGACCACCTACACTACCCAAACACCACTGCACTACCCTATACCCTAAAACACGAACCCCTACACTACACAAACACGACTGCACTACCCTAAACCCTAAAACACTACCCACAGCATGACCCCCTTCACTACACAAACACCACTGCACTGCCCTAAACCCTAAAACACTACCCCAGCACTACCCCTACACTACCCAAACACCACTGCACTAACATAAACCCTAAAACACTACCCCCAGCACAACCCCCTACACTACACAAACACCACTGCACTACCCTAAACCCTAAAACACTACCCCCAGCACGACTCCCTACACTACCCAAACACCACTGCACTACCCTAAACCCTAAATCTACCCCAGCATGACCCCCTACACTACCCAAACACCACTGCACTACCCTAAACCATAAAACACTACCCCCAGCATGACCCCCTACACTACTCAAACACCACTGCACTACCCTAAACCCTAAAACACTACCCCAGCACGACCCCCTACAATACCCATACACCACTGCACTACCCTAAACCCTAAAACACTACCCCCAGCACGACCCCCTACACCACCCAAACACCACTGCACTACCCTAAACCCTAGAAAAGAAACCCCCACCCCATGCCCAATACCCCTTACCTCTCACTCCTCATGGTTCCTCTCTCCTCGTGGTTCCTGCTTCATGTCATCTCTGAGGGCGGTGCACGTCGTTGTGAGGAAACGGAACAGCCTCTGTTTCCTTACAACGACATGGATCGTCTACATGTTTTTAGAACGCATGGTCATTTACCATACATACCTTTACAACAAAATTCGTTGTAAAGGCATGCGTGGTAAATGACCATGCGTTCTAAAAAATGCGTAGTAATGACTTTGTGATGTACAACGCATGCGTGGTAATGCATGCGTTGTAATGGTATCGCAAAGTAGAAAAGTCGTTGTAACGGCTGTTTACCGATCGAAGCTGGCCCCTGTTCTTCAGTGAGACGTTTATTTGATTAATTAGGAGGAAGGAATGTGGTTTTTTACCGAAAAGTGCATTTCCGGCTGTTGTATTGTGAAAGTGTCCGCGTGGCCTGGTTTCACTTCCGGTGAGAGAGTGGAAGAGTCTGTTTGGATCTAAAGGAGTTCTGTTGTTGGACGGGACCGGCGCGACATGTCATCAGAAAACATAGCTAATGGAAAGCGTCCTCCCTGAAGTGTGGAGCAGTGCCATGAGAGGTCAACGAGTGTGCGTCCCACCGCAGTATGACCGTACCGCATGACCCATGTGCCGCCTCCAGGGTGCGGGAGGCAGAAGCGGCATCGCAGGTCCTCTTGAAGACCGTTGTAGCACTAATTCTACATTTTGGTACTAGGGCATTTTAACTTCGTTGTTCCTGCCAGATACAAAGAGAAGATCCTGTGTTATTCAGTGCCCTCATTACCTTTTTTGTGGGTTGTGGTGCTTGTCACTTCGCTGCCCCGCCGGTGCACACGACTGGGCACCCCACCTCGTGTGCCATCTGCAGGGCCTCTGCCCTCGGATCACTGGTTTCGGTTTCTGGAGTGGCAACATAAACAGTTGCTCCCAAAGGACTAGCCTGAACACTTATGTGAATATCCCCTGCACCAGCATTCCACAGAAATTCTTTCCTAGCTCTCCCACGTCAACGAGCACGGCTCCACTCGCGACACCATATGACGTCATCGGAGCCATAAGAGGACCTCGTCAGCGTGCTGACGTCAGTTCCACCCATTTTTTCCATGCCACCGAGGCAAACAGGGGACCAAGACATTTTCACATGTATACATAGTATAATAAATATATATATATTCACTGAAAAAACCATTGGTTTCAGGCACGTTATAGTTAGAAATTAGCATTTAAAAAACCTTAGAAATTCACTGAAAAAACCATAGGTTTCAGGGGCGTTATAGTTAGTTGGACATTTCACTCGTACAAAACCATAGAAATTCCCCCGTTATAGTTAGTTCAGCTAACTATAACTCGCGCGCCCGCAATGCACTGCTGATGACATCACATATTACATCACTCATGACATGGTCAGTGACATCACTCATGACATCACTGATGACATCTCAAATGACATCACTGATGACATCACTGATGACATCATCCAGTAAATGTGTGTTTTTCTGAAAATTAAATATGTTTTATATATGTATATCTCAAGGTCGATGGAAGAATAAATGGGCATATAAGTGTCTAAATGGATGATTTTTTTGGTAAAAATTGATTGTATAACTGACTAAGTGTATCTTAGTGAATACATGGGTTAGTGAGTAATGTTTAAATATGAAAATATCTGTATCAGTCTCTCACTTTGTGTATAAGTGGCTGCATGGGTTGGTGAGTAGCTACATGAGTGTCTATATGGGTTATTAGTTGGTTTTTTGAGTATCAGTATGAGTGTCTGAGTGTCTGTATGGTTCAGTGGGGGTATTACTTAGTGCATAGATGCATGAATGAGTGACTCACTGTTTGTATGTGTTGAAGACAGCATGTGTGGAGGACTGTATAGGTGGATGAGTATGTGTATGGGTGTGTTAGTGAGTGAATGACTGTCTCAATAGTGTCTTTATGAGTAACTACATATGTTTTAAACTAGTATATGTGAGTATTGGTGTATATAAGTGAGTATATGTGAGAGTGAGAGATTGGAAGAGTTCCTGTACAAATAAGTAGGTGTTTCTATAAGTGATTGTTTAAGAAAGTAAGTATGTGTAAGTTTCTGTAGAAGTAAGTGTGGTAGTGTGTGTATAACTGTATATGCAAGTAAATGGATGTTTGATACTTTGTTTGCATGTGTGACTATGTGTGTGAGTAACTCTATGGATGAGTGGTGGTGTGTAACAGGATGTATAGGTGTATGAGTACATATGATGAGTGAGTACATATATGAGTGACTATATAGGGACTGTTGGTGAATGAGTGGATGTGTGTGTAGATCTTGGAATTACTGAATAGGTGTGTTGTAACTGGTATTGGTATGTCCATTGTTTTGAAAATGTTAGTTTGTATTTTTGAGTGTGTGTATCAAAGGTTATATTAGGGTGAGAGGAGGTCTGCCACTCTATCACAAGGATGATGTCATCAGTGATGTCATGAGTGATGTCATTTGAGATGTCATGAGTGATGCCATGAGTGATGTCACTGACCATGTCATGAGTGATGTAATATGTGACGTCATCAGTAGTGCATTGCGGGCGCGCGAGTTATAGTTAGCTGAACTAACTATAACGGGGGAATTTCTATGGTTTTGTACGAGTGAAATGTCCAACTAACTATAACGCCCCTGAAACCTATGGTTTTTTCAGTGAATATATATATATATATTATCTACTGGCGGTCGCCAGTAGATAGTTATAGTTAGGACCTATTTTCCATAGGAAATCCACAACATTCTATTTGAAATAACTTTGGCGCCGGTTGACGAATCCTCGCGAAAGTTTCAAAACTCGTGGGGCGCTCCGGTCCGCTCCTATCCTGAAAGTTTCGGGGAGATTCGTCAAGCGGGGGCTGAGCAAAAAGGGGGTCCCAAAACATGTTTTCCCCATGCAATTTTCCATAGGAACCTTTAGTCGCAGCTACAGCCCGAACTGCTGAATGGAATTACACCAAATTTGGCAAAAAGGTAGCCCTTGGTTCAAAGTCGTGCCTTTTGGTTAAATGGTGTAAATTCGTTCAGTAGTTCCTGAGAAAATCAAAAGTAAAATCACATATATATCTATGGCCGCGGAGGGTCCGCGCACCCTCCCGATCACGAGCTGTATGCTAATTGGCTGTCAACACTCCAAACCAGGAAGTGTTGGCAGCCATCTTGTGCCTCGGTAGAACCGAGGCACAAGAAAAGAGAAAAACAAGTGCGCAAAACGCAAAAAGGGGGCATGGTAGAAACACCTTGACCCCCTAGGCCTGCTCAGGGGTCCCACAAGGGTTCGGCGGGATGCGCTTAGGATGCGCGGATCCCGCCGTGAAAAAAAAAAACGAAGCGCGGGATCCCGCGCTTCGTTCTTATTTGGCCCCCGGGTGGGCCAAGTCCCGGGGGCATGCGGGGGTTAATAAAAATAATTAGTGGGGGGGCTCTAAGGGCCCCCCAAGCCCCGGGGACCGCCACCCCCCGGGGCTTCTTTTTTTTTTATTACAATTACCTGTGTGGGGGGGCTCGAGCCCCCCACACGTCCCGGGGACCGCCACCTCCCCGGGGCACTAAATATTTAAATATGGGGGTCCGTTACGGACCCCCAGAGCCCCGGGGACCACCACCTCCCCGGGGCTTTGAAGATGTTGGGAGGGGGGCCGCGCGGCCCCCCTCCTGGAGCCAGTGATGGCCCTGGGGACCACCACCCCCCAGGGCCGGCTCCTGCAGTGTCCCGGGGTGCCCACCCCCGGGACACTGTAGTTTGCTATGGCAGGGCGGGAGCCTCGCGGCTCCCGTCCTGTCATAGCAAACTTGCTTTGAATTTTGGAAGAGAGAGCAGGAAACCTGCTCTCTCTTCCAAAATTCAAAGCAAATTGCTTTTCCACACGGGGAGCTGCATCTAAGCAGTTCCCCGTGTGGAAAAGCAATGCCCCCCGATGTCATCCCTAAAACCCATGGTTTTTTCAGTGAATTTCTAAGGTTTTTTAAATGCTAATTTCTAACTATAACGTGCCTGAAACCTATGGTTTTTTCAGTGAATTTCAAAGGTTTTTTAAATGCTAATTTCTAACTATAACGTGCCTAAAACCTATGGTTTTTTCAGTGAATTTATATATATATATTATCTACTGGCGGTCGCCAGTAGATAGTTATAGTTAGGACCTATTTTCCATAGGAAATCCGCAACATTCTATTTGAAATAACGCTTGCGTCGGTTGACGAAACTTCGCAAAATTTTCAAACTTTATGGCCCGCTTTGGTCCGCTCCTACCCTGAAAGTTTCGGGGTGATTCGTCAAGCGGGGGCTGAGAAAAAAGGGGGGTCCCAAAACATGTTTTCCCCATTCAATTTCCCATAGGAAACTTTAGCCACGGCTACAGCCCGAACTGCTGAACGGAATTACACCAAATTTGGCAAAGAGGTAGTTCTTGGTTCAGAAAGAACCCTTTTGTTAAATGGTGTAAATCCGTTCAGTAGTTCCAGAGAAAATCAAAAGTAAAGTCACATATATATCTATGGCCGAGTAGGGTCCGCGTACCCTCCCGATCACGAGCTGCATGCTAATTGGCTGTCAACACTCCAAATCAGGAAGTGTTGGCAGCCATTTTGTCCCTCGGTAGAACCGAGGGACAGAAACAAGTGCGCAAAGCACAAAAGGGGGCAGGGTAGAAACACCCTGACCCCTAGGTCTGCTCAGGGGTCCCACAAGGACCCCTGGGCAGAAAAAAGCATTTTTTAAAAAAAATCGGCGGGATGCGCTTAGGGTGCGCGGATCCCGCCGTAAAAAACAAAAAAAACGAAGCGCGGTCTCCCGCGCTTGATGCTAATTTGCCCCGGGTGGGCCAAGTCCCGGGGGCATGCGGGGGTGGGTTTATAGTTATTGGGGGGCCTCTAAGGCCCCCCAAGCCCCAGGGACCGCCACCCCCGGGGCTTTCTAATAAAATTGGTGCGGGCGGGCTGTTAGCCCTCCCGCAGCCCCGGGGACCGCCACCTCCCCAGGGCTTCTTTTTTTTTAAAAGAATGACCTGTGTGGGGGGGCTCCTGCCCCCCCACACGCCCCGGGGACCGCCACCTCCCCGGGGCACTAAGAAAATACATGTGGGGGTCCGTTTCGGACCCCCGAAGCCCCAGGGACCACCACCTCCCCGGGGCTATGTAGAAGTAGAAGTGGGGAGGGGGGCCGCGCGGCCCCCCTCCTGGAGCCCTTGATGGCCCTGGGGACCACCACCCCCCAGGGCCGGCTCCTGCAGTGTCCCGGGGTGCCTACCCCCGGGACACTGTAGTTTGCAATCACAGGACGGGAGCCTCGCGGCTCCCGTCCTGTGATTGCAAACTTGCTGCTTCATTGAAGCGAGAGCAGGAAACCTGCTCTCGCTTCAATGAAGCAAAGCAGAATTGCTTTTCCATAAGGGGAGCTGCATGTCAGCAGCTCCCCTTGTGGAAAAGCAATGCCGGCTCCCGCAGGACGCGGGGAGCCGGCGGGACCGTGCGGGGATTGGGGACCCCACCACGGTCCCCAACGAGTGGCCAGGCCCCGGGGGATGGGTTTCCCAGGGCCATTAGTGGCCCTGGAGGGGGGTCACGTGGCCCCCCTCCCAAAAATGTAATTAAAATAAAAAATAAATACAAAGGCCGGCCCCGGGGGATGGGGTCCCCGGGGCCATAAGTGGCCCGAGGAGGGGGGCAACGCAGCCCCCCTCCATAAGTTTTATTTAAAAAATAAAAGAAGGCCATGCCCCGGGGGATGGGGCCTCGGGAGGGGGGCCACGCGGCCCCCTTCCAAAATTTTAAAAAAAATAATAATAATTAGGGGGCAGGTCCTGGGGGATGGGGTCCCCAGGGCCAATAGATTAGAAAAAGAAGGGGGGCCACACAGCCCCCCTTCTTAAAAAAAAAAAAAGACCGGCATCGCGCCAGAGGCCACGCCCCCCTGCTTGCAGCAATCTGCAAACGCGCCCCCTGGCGCGTTTGCAGAAGGGGAACGAATTCCCCTTGAATACTGGGGGTCCCTGGGGGACAACTAGCCCACCAGGAACCTCCAGTATGCGCCAGGGGGCTGCGTTGCAGAGAGGTGTACAGAGGCCACGCCCCTTTTTACACCTCTCTGCAACGCAGCTCTGTGGCGCTTTTTGGACATACATGGTGGGCTAGTAACTTGAATTTCCTTCCATAGGATATCATTGCCTGCTTTTTGCTGAAAAAGTTTCTAAGTGTCGATTTTTGAAACTTACAAATATTCCTCTAAAATCAGCAGAACTACGAATTCCGATTTACTCACCTGTTATCAGGAGAGACCTCAGTGCTGCATCTTTGAGTCCAGTACTGGTCCTTTAAAGTAATTTTAACCGTACTTACCAGTAACTTGAATTTCCTTCCATAGGCTAACATTGACTGGTTTCACTTGGAAATTCTTCTAAGTGTGGAGTTTTGGAACTTTATAATATTCCTCTAAAATCAGCCGAACTACGAATTCCGATTTACTCACCTGTTATCAGGAGAGAACCCAGTGCTGCATCTTTTAGCCCAGCACTGACCCTGAAAAGTAATTCTAACCGTACTTACCAGTAACTTGTATTTCCTTCCATAGGAATCCATTGTCTGGTTTTCAGCAGAAAAGTTTCAAAGTGTCGATTTTTACAAACTACAAATATTCCTTAAAAATCACCTGTATGACTTAAACGCATTGTTTCAACTGTTTACAGGAGATGCACCAGTGCTGGATCCAGGATCCACCACTGAGTAAGAAAAAGTAACGATAACACTACTTACCTGCTAAGTGAATTTCCTCCCATAGGATAACATTGGTGATTCTATGTGAAGAAGTTTCTAAGTGTCAACTTTTAAAATACAATAATATTCCTTAAAAATCACTACTGTAACCAAAACGCTTTTACTCAACTGTTTACAGGAGATGTCCCAGGACTGAATCTAGGATCCAGTCCTGTGGTTAGAAAAAGTAATCCATAAAGTAACTAATTGCATTTAACGAGAAATTCACATTGAGCTCAATGTTGCAGTGTGTTTGAAATTGTGTTGCCCATTGCAACAACTGTAACTACTGTACTTAAAAGTCTATTGCCTATTTGCAAAGTATTTAAACTAAAGTAATTCATTCTGAGAAAGTATATTTTGTAATGTAATGTATAATGTAATTACAATGTAATTTTAAAAATAAAATATGTAAAAATAAATAGTTTAAAAAAATGTAGTAAATCAGTATCAAAAAAATAAATATAACAATTAATACATTTAAAAATTGTCATTTACAAAACCTTTGATATTCACAGAAAAAAACCATAGGTTTCAGACATGTTATAGTTAGGAATTAGCATTTAAAAAACCTTTGAAATTCACTGAAAAAACCATAGGTTTCAGGCACGTTATAGTTAGAAATTAGCATTTAAAAAACCTTACAAATTCACTGAAAAAACCATAGGTTTTAGGGACAGTTATAGTTAGTTGGACATTGCACGCGTACAAAACCCGTGAAATTCCCCCGTTATAGTTAGTTCAGCTAACTATAACTCGCGCCCGCAATGCACTGCTGATGACGTCACATATTACATCACTCATGACATGGTCAGTGACATCACTGATGACATCACTGATGACATCTCAAATGACATCACTGATGACATCACTGAAGACATCATCCACGTCATAATCTGATGCACCTCCTCACACCCTAATATAACCTTTGATACACCCACTCTAAATTACAGACTGCCATTCGCAAAACCATAGACACTCCAACACCAATAACTACATACCCACTCACTGATTCTTAGGTCTACACACACATCCACTCACTCACCCGTACAGTCACTCATACTTACGGTCACTCAGTACAGGACTATCATAGGCACTCATACTCCTATATAGACACTCAAACACTGCCACTCATCCGTAGAGGTACTCACACACCTAGTCAGTCATGCAAATAATTAAACACACTGCCATTTACTCACCTATACAGTTATACACACACCAGCTCACTTACTCATACAAATACTAGCACATTCTTACGCTCTTATACGATCACTGATACAAGCACACACTCATCCATACAGTCACTCTCACAATCACACACTCTCGCTTATAGCTATTTATATACTCCAACACACATATATACTGTCTTTCACATATGTAGTTACTCACACTTGTACCACTGGGACATACATTCACTCACTAACACACTCTTACACACACTTACCCACCCATACAGTCTATCACAGATGCACTCTTCAAACCATCCACCCAGTGAATCACCCACTCACACATCTATGCACAGAGTCGCACACACTCCACCCACACAAACACTCAGGCACCCATACAGATACTCAGACAACCAATCAATAACTCATATAGACACTCATGTAGCTATTCACAAACCCATGCAGCCACTTACACAGCAACAGACAGACGGATACAGACATTCACCCAGTTTAGTCACTAACCCATGCATTCAGTAAGATACGTTTAATCACTCACTTATAGAGTTAGTCACGCACCTTTTAAATCATCCATTCAGACACTTATACACCCACTCATTCTTCAATACGCCTTTCCCTATATATATTAAACATATTTCAACTTTACAGAAACACACAGTCACTGGATGATATCATCAGTGATGTCATTTGAGATGTCATCAGTGATGTCATCAGTGATGTCACTGACCATGTCATGAGTGATGTAATATGTGACGTCATCAGCAGTGCATTGCGGGGCGCGAGTTATAGTTAGCTGAACTAACTATAACGGGGGAATTTCACGGGTTTTGTACGAGTGCAATGTCCAACTAACTATAACTGTCCCTAAAACCTATGGTTTTTTCAGTGAATATATATATATATCTCTATCTCTCTCTATCTCTCTCTCTCTCTATCTCTCTCTATCTCTCTCTCTATCTCTCTCTGTCTGTCTCTGTCTCTGTCTGTCTCTGTCTGTCTCTGTCTGTCTCTGTCTGTCTCTGTCTCTGTCTCCATCTATCGCTGTCTCTGTCTCTATATGCCTCTGTCTCCATCTGTCTCTATCTCTGTCTCTATCTGTCTCTGTCTGTCTCTGTCTGTCCCTCTCTCTGTCTCTATCTCTGTCTCTATCTCTGTCTCTATCTGTCCTATCTGTCTGTCTCTGTCTCTATCTGTCTCTGGAACTATCTCTATCTCTCTCTCCCTATCTGTCTCTGTCTCTAGCTGTCTCTGTCTGTCTCTGTCTCTATCTGTCTCTATCCATGTCTCTATCTGTCTCTATCTGTCTCTGTCTCCATCTATCTCTGTCTCTGTCTCCATCTGTCTTTGTCTCTATCTGTCTCTGTCTCTATCTGTCTTTATCTGTATTTGTCTCTGTCTCTGTCTCTATATGTCTCTGCCTGTCCCTGTCTCTATCTCTGTCTCTAGCTTGGTCTCTAGCTCGGTCTCTAGCTCTGTCTCTAGCTCTGTCTCTGTCTCTGTCTCCGTCTGTCTCTGTCTCTATCTGTCTCTATCTGTCTCTATCTGTATTTGTCTCTGTCTCTATCTGTATTTGTCCCTGTCTCTATCTGTCTGTCTCCATCTGTCTCTATCTGTCTCTATCTGTCTCTATCTGTATCTGTCTGTCTCTATCTGTCTCTGTTTCTATCTGTCTCTGTCTGTCTCTGTCTGTCTGTCTCTCTGTCTCTGTCTGTCTCTGTCTCTATCTGTCTGTCTCTATCTGTCTCTGTATCTATCTGTCTCTGTCTGTTTCTGTCTCTGTCTGTTTCTGTCTCTGTCTGTTTCTGTCTCTGTCTGTTTCTGTCTCTATCTCTATCTGTATCTCTGTCTCTATCTCTATCTGTCTCTATCTGTCTCTGTCTCGATCTGTCTCTGCCTCTGTCTGTCTCTGTCCAAACAGGAAGCTTCCCAAAAGGCCCTTTTAAAAGTCAGCTGTGAAAGCACTTACAGCTGACTTTTAAAGGGCCTTTTGGGAAGGTTTCAGACAGTGCCCTGATGTCACAGAGGCCGGCAGTAAACACAGAAGATGGCCGCAGGAGCATAGTAGTGAATACCTATTTAATACCTATTGTATGCTCCTGCGGTCATCTTCTGTGTTTACTGCCGGCCTCACAGGAAACATAGAAAAGGCAAGGCAAGGTCCGTGGGCTGCCAATGAAGGCCTGCCGGGCCGCTGGCGGCCCGCGGGCCGTACTATGAGTACCACGGCCTTAGAACAAAAGAAAATAACATTTTTTCAAAGCACATATACACAAGTGGACAAAAGAAAACGTCTGCGCACTTTTCAAACATTTGTTTATTTGCTTAAAATGCATTTAAAAGCAAAAAAGTAATTAGCTTTTCAAAGTGCACACACACTCCATTGACAATGTCAAATAGTTTGGTTATGCTTTGCCAACATGAACGATGCCTTTATGGTGCCACGAAACCTTGACAAACAAAACGAAAGATAAACACACAGATTTCTAAAACGCTTCAGAAACACACGCTCACTTTGTGACGTAAAAAATTATCTAAAATGGAGATTCATGGTGCCTTTAGGGTGCCACATAACCTCGATGAACAAAACAAAAGATAAACATACTGACTTTCTAAAATGCTTCGGAAACACATGCTCACTTTACGATGTAAAAAAAGGATATAAAAAGGAGATTCACAATGCCTTTAGGATGCTACAAAACCTCGCCTTGACAAACAAAACGAAAGATAAACTGCCTTTCAAAAAAAGCATGAGGAACAAACAATTAGTCAAGCTTCGGTAAAGACGAGCAGGAAAGAAGAAAAAAAATTGTGCCCAGCCATGAACAGATAAGTACCAAAGTGTAAGGAAACTAGTAGTTGGGCGCTACTCCATGGGAGGAAACAAATGACAACAAAGAGGGACAAAGAGGAAAGATTAGCCACTAGCAAGCCAGCCTTTTTGAAGGACAATCAAAGTCACAAATAAAATGTGATTGGGGGGGGGGGGGCTGTAAGTCCACAAAGTGTATACAACATGTCTCAAAGAGACAGCACAAGCGCTGCCTAGGTTAGACCTAAAAATTATGCTGAACAATAAAACTGGATTAACCATGAGCAAAGCCAGTCCAGATGGACTGCGGCCTCCAAGCTTTACAGGAACAAATGATTAACCTGAGGAAAACAAGCAGAAAAGATGCATAGCCTCCTGAGAATAGACTGGCCCAATATGGTATTTTACTTCCCAACTGCAATAATTGGATTGCCTAGGTTCAGTTCTTAATTGTAAAAGAATGAGTGCCAGTGCCCAAACCTCTGCTTTAAAGATTGCCACTTGCACAATTTAATGTTGGTGCACAGCGTACCAAGGTTGAGTAGTTTTGAACCCATGTCATGCCTCTTTAATCCCACTATCAGACCCTCCCTGCCCCTTTATCTCACTCTTGCAGGTGCCTGCTTTATCTTTCTGTGATAGTTTTTCTGTCTTTCTCTTTCTCCCCTTTGTGTGTTTCTCTTTATCTTGCTCTTCGTAAATGTTTGAAGAGGAAAATAAGTGTCAGTTCCCTAAAATGAGTGCCTGTGGCCCCCACCGGCAACCACCAGCTCAAATTAAGCACTACCTAGAATCCACCCCAGGGAGCCCAGCAACCCCAGGTCTTACATGAAGTTAGAATTTTGTAGTAAATCTTTGCATTGGAAGACAAAAGGAACAGGAAGTGCCTCCAGGCTTTATTGGGCATCCAGTTACTGAAGGAAGTGTAAGGGGGAGGCACTAGCCTTTTTAACTGTCTAAGGCTAAGTCATGTGGTGCCTAAAAGGGAGGTGGCACATTGGATCAGTGGCAGAATGTCGGAAACACAAAAATAATGTGGAAACAATATCATGTCAAAAATAACGAGGACAAGAATATCGAGTAGATAAGTGCAAATAGGTAAATATAAATTTACTATTCTTCAATCCAGAACTACATACCTTGAAAATATATATATTGTCAAGGTACATATATGTGGAGTGTATATAGTAAAACTTTACTTACCCATAGGAAAATGGCCTATACGATATTCTTTTCCTGAATATGTTTTGACATAATATTCTGTCCCACGATATTTGTGTTTCCAATATTTTGTACAAATACCGGCACACCTCATTAAGGGCCTTATTAAGACTATTGTGGTCCATAGGGCGGTATGGCCCGGTGTATTATAAGTGTGGGGGTCAGACTGCCACTGAACAGCAGCTACTGCCACGGATTAAGTATCCTGCGGCAGCCTGGCATCGGTTTGACGCAAAAATATGCTGGCAGTGCCGCAGCACCACCACAGAGCATATTTTGAGTTGCCTCACTGCCATGAAAAGGGAGGTGATGAGGCAACAAAGGGGGCCCTGTAGGGGTGCCTCTGTGCATGGGGTGCATGCATTGGTGCACATGTTGTGCCCCCCTATAGTTTTGCACCCCAGTTCCTGTACAGGAACGAATGCTCACACTGAGCCTTTAAAGAGCACCGCCACACTGCCCGCAGGCCAGACCACAAAATTACTTGTAATCTGGCAGGCAGGTGGCAGTGAGTTTCAGCAGTCCTGGAGCAGATCGATGGCGTGCCACCCACTCCAAGACCGCCGAAACTCATAATAAGGCCCATAGTAAGCAGTGTTATGAGAAATAGGTTTAGGAGGTAATCTTATTTTGGTCTTCACTGGTTATCAATGTTGATTCCCACGTTTTATCATGTATGGTGTTTTACAAGTTTATGTAACTAAAATTTTATTCACCTGAGATAGATAATTACAGTCATAAAATTGTCTTTCATAATGCAAATATTAAGGGACAATTTATAGCAAATATAAAAAGTAATTTTTATACAAGTAATCTGAAATTGTTCTTTTGTAATATATTTGCACTCTGTGAAGAGAGTATCATTGCCTCTATTAGTAACACTTGCTATTTACAGTATTTTAAACTGACAAAATGGTGGTAGCAAGTGTTATATAAAAACCAAATAATAATGGTAATGATGATAAAGATAATGATAATAATTTGATACATGATTATTATTAGTGATAATATTAATTATTATTACTAGCATTGCTGTTATTGTTATTATTACAAAGCACACACTCACGAACAATATGAGCCATGAAAGTTGAGTACTGCCCATAAAGAGACTGAATGACCTAGTAAGATTGTACATTTCCTAAAGTATGATTTATCAATTGTTTGGCATTGGCCTGGCATTGGCAATTGTACTAGGAGTACATGGAGCAGCAATGCTGCAGTGGGCACGCATCATTAGGGACCTGACAAAATACTATTAAAGAGTCATTTGTTAGACATCACTAGACGGCTGTTCCATAATGGACCTGTAGGACACCTCAAGTAATTATCTTACAACAACTTGGAAGCACAGACACGAGGCAGCCATGGAATATGTTGGGGGAGTTTTTTAACCCTCTTCCACTTCACTTAGTGCCGGGAGCCCAGTAGTTTACTGTATTTATGCTCACAATATCCTTTTTCCTTAGTGACTGTACGGCAGGATCTTTGGTTATGTCAACGGTTTCTCTAATCCATGCAAGAGCTACATTTTATGCCAGGCATGTTTGGATTCGCCGTCAGCAGCACTGAATTTATTGACTCCTGTTCCATTGTGCCGAATACCTGGTGTGGACATTATCGAAGTGCTAGTAAAAAGGCTAATCCAAGTGCTTAGTTTACTAAAGCCTTAACAACTAGGTGAAAATGAATATTTACTCACATGGGTATGAGCTTTTTATATTCTTTCTGGATTTGCTAGCTTTGCCCTCAGTTTGCTCACAACATGTCTGAGAGAAGGGCGTGGTGGTGTTGAGACAAAATATCAAGTTGGGAATATCGACTTGAAAAAATATTGAATCAAAAATATTGTGACATGGAAATATCGTCAGCAAGAATATCGATTTTAAGGTAAGTAATATCGATTTTTAAAATATTAAAGTCATTAATATCGATTACAAAAATGTAGGGCCCCATTACGATGTCGGTCGGTAAGCCTCCGACCGCTTGTCGAAGGCAGACCAACCGACATCGTTGGTTTACATTCCGACCGCCGAACTATAATGTCGGCGGTCAGAGTGTAAACTGGCTGGTTAAACTAACTGGGTTCCGACGGGCTCAAGAAGCCCGTCGGCCAGTCGGAAGCCACACATAATCCCTAAACGCATGTCATTTCCACAGTCAGGATTATAATATCCGTTTCCGACAGCCTTCCTATGTCGGCCTTTCCGACATGGAGAGGCCGTCGGTGAGGGACTTTGGGGGCCCCTAGCAGGGCCACCCTGCCTTATGGTTGAGGCCTTGGGGGGCACCTAAAGTGTCCCCCTTCACATCCCTGCACCGTGTGGCAGGCATTTTGAAATGGAATGCAAAAACTTCCATTTCACATTGGGAGCTTGTGCTGAAGGCGGTTTCAGACAGCCGCACAAGCTCCCATTGTAAAATGGAAGTTTGCGACCACATCATGTGTGTTTGCATCCTAATTGCAGTTTTGGGACCGCTGACCGGAGGTCGGTCGGTTCAGCATCCGCGACAATGTCGGTCGGAGGGAACTCTGCCCGACATCATAATGAGCCCCATAGTTGTTTGTAATTATCGTTCTGTAATTTGGTATATATTTGAAATGTATATGATGTAATTTTTTTCAAATTATTGTTTGTTTATAATGTATTTGTAAAAATGTTTGTAGTTATTCAATTTAATTTAAGTAATTATTATTATTTTTAGTAGTGTTATGTCCGTATAGAGGCCCTAATGTAGACCCGTTCATACATGCCCTAAAATGGACGTATTCATATTTGCCCTAATACGGTCATATTCGTACTTGCCCTATTATGGTCAAAGCTGCATATGCCCTGTTATGGTCATAACTGTACATGTCCTATTATAGTCATGATTCCTTATATAGGCATGATCTTTCACCTACATTGGTCCTCACTAGTACACAACGTGCTCTGAGGGCTGAACGTTATCTATTCTGTGGTTTTGAATACAGCAGGGTTTTTCCCAAACACAGGCCCACACTGTACTCATCAATTATGCATGGCTCTCTAGGAATACACCACCTGCATAATATGTATGTACAAAGTTCACCCCTGACGTCTTCCTCAAGCCTAACATGGCCAATACAAACCATACGAAGCAACTAGAGTCTTCGGGGTATAAATACACCACATCTTACCTCGGTAAGACAGAGGGAACCAAGACTTCCATGCTGACACACTGACCAGAGACGCTGAGGCTCCTGCATGCAGTCGCTCCAGCTGACAGCGGTCTAACACAGCCCTTGCGGGGTGTCCAACTCGAGACCAGGATGGTGTCCCACACTCTCTCTATTCAGGTATGGGGGTTCGACTAAATCCTAGAAGGATTCTTGGCTCTTAGGCTTTTAGACCTACACATATGCTAGGTACACTCAGGTACATCTAGTTAGGCATCGTAGGAGTACGCACACTTTGCATAATGCTTTTTATATTCATGTATGTAATCATGATTATTGCAATATGGTAGAACTGTTCTATCGCTTTGTTTTTATCGTAATGCTGATAATATATCTCTGCTATTGTCTGCTGGTTGCCGCAGCACATATATTTTACACTAGAATAACAACTGTTCAATAAATACTTATTGAAACGCCCAGACTGTTTATTCTGTGTAACTCTCTGAGACAAAACCGAATAAGTAAGCACGAGTGACTGAGCGAAAGGTAGTACATTGTTTCCACGATTCTGAAGAATTTGGGTTGTCATGATCTAAGGTTGCCAGAAACTAATCTCTCCCCGATAAGAGGAGATTCGAGTGGCACTGTGAGCTAGCTAATGCAAATCAGGCTAACATATATGGTGGGGGTGCACAGAGTCAGTCTGCCACCAAGTCTACGGTTTATGTTATCCAAACGCACAGGTCCTGCATGGGTACTATAGGAACTACACGACATGGCGCCACCAACGTTGGTTGGGTACTTATTTAACAGTAGAATCTGAGTAGTTCAGTCGTGCTAGTCTCAGAGAACCTTCTCACAAAACACCAGAGACGTCTGGAGTGGGTGGGCACAAAATCCGCCGCAGCTGAGTAGTACGAAAATACTATTTATTGGCTGTTGGTTAATCAAGCTTGAAGGACATTTAGTTCCTAAATTGTGCATAACACCTCATCTTCGTTCTATGGGAACACCTCTTCCTCCAAACATGACTGATTCAGGGGATGAGAGAGTTGACCTGAACGTTTTAGAGGGAGAAGAAGATCCTGAGGATGCAATACAGATTGCACCAAAATTCAGAAGGACAGTCACCATAAGACTATTAGAAAATGGTTTACCAGCCATGGGTGGCATGGTAGTTTTTGTGATTGAGGCACACGAATAAAACAAAAAAGAGGTATTCTATTCATGGGTTACACTCCCAGCAGCAAATGCCATAACAAAGACATTTCACTACTATTTGAGAGGATATGCACCAAGGGAATATGCCCCGTTCGAGGACATAGAGATTCCACTCACTTACCAGGAACATTTTTACTGGTTTAATGGCGCCCTACCCCACGTACAACAAAGAGTAAGATTAGGCCCGCTCGGAGGAGACTGGGCCACATGGCCAATACTAGCGGCTTATACACCGCATATTGACATTGGAACAATGCCACAGCCAGAATTACTCGTACAACACAGAGATTTAATTAAAATCTACAGAAACCTGACACAATTCGTCATGAGGACTTTAACAATCCAACCTGCACCAGGTGCAGCAACTAGTACTCCAGCTCAGGGTACAGGAAATAAAATTAGTCCTCAAACATTACACACGGTAATGGGCAAAATGCCCGCAAAACGCGAACAAATACCATTCTGGATAGCTCAGAAAATAACTCAGCTTGAGGCAGTATTTCCGAATACTACCACCTATGAAAAACACAGAATTCTAACAATCTGCTTGCCCATGGGGATCACACCACAAGTAGAGGACTGCACCTCTTGGGGTTCAGTCTTTGCTGCCATATATACCAGAACATGGTATCCCGTCCTTAGCAGTAATACCTGACGTTTTGAGACAGATACAAAATGAGTACAAAGCAGAGCCTGCCCTTAACTTAGGGATGCAGTTACTAAATAACTTTGACCAGGTATCAGCCATAATACTAGCTAATATTAAAGGGGAGGCAGCTTCAGTGGCGATCCGCCAACGCCTAAGGGAGTTCAGTCCAGAGGATCATCAACACGAACTACCCAAAATAATTGAAACTGCATATGCAGAACTAGGCAGAGACAGTCTAGGTGGGAAAGCATTAAAACCACAACTGGTGGGCAGTCCTGAAAAGGACACTACAAAGCAGACACCTACTTCTTCTAAAAAGAAGTGGGAAAATTAAAAACAACAAAAGTCTAAAGACAACAGATCTCAATCCAGAGGTAGGTCTCTTCAACAGGAGCCCTCTGAAAGGAGGTATAACCTCAGGAATAGGGATAATATTAAAAAACCTGACAGGTATCAGGATACTGATACACATTCCTCTCGTTCCTTTCAGGGTTCATCAAAAAACTCCGAGAGGGAAGGACGGTCAAAGGAGCATACAAAGTCCAGAGACACGCAACGCGCTGCGGACTACGCACCTAAAAAAGAAGATAAACAAAAACAGAAACCTCAGTTCAAAAAGAAGAAGGTAGCAGGTCTCAAGATCAGACATGCCCAGAATTCTGAGGACACAGCTTCTGAACGGGGAATGGGCTCTGACGATGCTAGACAGCGCAGCAGAAGTAACAATAGCTCGCCAGAACCTGAAGGAATTTCTGGTGACAGCGGAGTTGAGTGAGTATATCACGGTGGAAACACCTGATACTCGGGTAAGTGTCCCACATAAGTTACATGAGATAACACACCGGCTGGAGGGGGACAAGCCCAGGAAAATTAAAGGTCTCTTTTGGAAAAATCTGTCATCTGACATTCTATTAGCAGAACAAGACTGGCCGCCAGCATTCGTCATGGAGTGCCCTAGGGGAGAAACTGTAATTTTTCCAGCCTTTTCCGACCTCGTTCCCATACATTTAAAACATGCATATGCGCAGGAGTGGGCGGTTGCCCAAGCTCCAGCATTGTACAAAAATCATGTTGGTTGGGATGAGGATTCAACCCACCACGTGATCCTGTTAAAAGTTTCCCCAAATGCTCAAAGGCAATACCCTATAAAGCAGGAAGCTAAAGAACAAGTCAGGGAGATCCTAGATCAACTAGAATACCAGGGGTGATAGAAAATTGCACTTCACCTATGAACAATCCTTTGTTTCCCGTAATGAAACCTGACAACACATATCGTTTAGTTTTGGATTACAGACATTTAAACACTTGCACAAAGACATTTGCAGTTCAAAATGCACACAGTGGCGCATTAATGAATAACATTGTGCGGAAAAAATATAAAACAACACTTGATATATCAAATGGATTTTTCTGCCAAAATATAGTGCCTGAAAGCAGGTATCTGACCGCATTCAGTGCGTTAGGGTCCCAGCGACAATTTTGTCGACTAGCCCAAGGGTATAAAAATAGCCCCGGGGTATTTTCAGCAAGATTAACGAGTTACTCCAAAATTTGGATGAAGAAGCATTGTCCTATGTGGATGATATTTATCTGACAGACTATGACTTACCGAAGCACTTGACCAGGGTGAGCACCATTATTATGGGATTCGCCTCTGAGGGCTATAAATTTAATTTCAAAAAATCAAAAATTGCCCACCTCAGTGTCCTATTTTTAGGATACGAGCTGTCAAGTGAAGGAAAAAGCCTAGCAGCTAACTTTTAGTAAAGTGTGCGCTGCTCCAACCTCCAAAATCATTGAAGAATTTACAATCAATTCTGGGATTCCTAAATTTTGGTCGAACATACATTTTGGATTACGCAGAAAGATTAAAACCTTTCTACGACTTAATAAAACCTGATTTTTCAGTCAGACAATGGACACAGGAACATACAAATATCCTGCGTTCCCTACAGGAAGACATTATAGCTTCTAAACATTTACAGACACGCGTAAACGTACGCAACTTAGTGATCCGAGTAATAGTGGGTCAATGCGGGTACACTTATTTAACTTTCAATGAAGGCGAAACGGTACCAATCGCATACAAATCACACCTGTACACAAACGCAGAGATGCGTTTCACTTCAACAGAAAAAATCCTGACAGCAGTGCAGACCGCTGTAGCAAGAGAAAGAGCTCTGGCTCAGGGTAAACGCATAATTGTCGTGACAGCAGTACCAGCATTAGAAGCTGTTACAAAAGCTAGCATTCCAAATGCGAAAGCCTTACATCCAAGATGGATACAATGGGCTAATTCTCTTACTGCAACGGATGTTGAATACAGATTTGATTCAAGTTTAAAAACACAAGCATTTCTGCAATACGAACAAGAATATCCTCTTACAAATTAGATTTTGCCTCTAGATCAGTATGAATACATTATTTACACTGACGGATCTGCTCAACCGGCCATAGGGAGTAAGCAAGCTTACAGCGCAGCGTGTGCGATTGTTAAAGGTCACATGCACGATGGAAAGTTCCATCCGAGTTCCACTAAAACGCAATCTCTAGGAGACTGCACGGCTCAGTTGGCAGAACTAAAAGCACTGATACTGGCACTTATAAACACGGAACACAAATTCCCCACACTGATTGTGTGTGATTCCTTTTACTGTGTACAGTCGTACAATGAATATCTACATCATTGGGAACAAAACGGATTCAAAGATGCAAAAGGTGGCACAATTAAGCATAAAATGCTATGGGAACAGGTAGTGGAGTTGAGAAACTAACTACCAAGGGCTCACGTGATACATACACTGAGTGATCAGCGTGATGGCGTTCACGTTGAAGGGAATTCATTGGCTGATGAAGCCGCAAAGGGGGCTGTTCGCATGGCTTCCATAGCTGCAGTTACTCGTTCAAAAACGAGAGTAGACGGCGTGATAATGGTAGCTGTCCATGCTTCGCGCAAAGGCAGCACAGCAGTACCAAAAGAATTTCCACTCAAGGACTCCTACAAGTTAGATGCACAAAACATTCCATATGCTCAGATTCCTGGAGTGGGGGATAGAGTAATACCAAATATGGATCGTAGGTTAGGCTTAATTGTGGCAGCACACGAAGGGAAAGGTTCTGTACATAAGGGACTTAGGGAGACTGTTTCTTTGTTGAAAGAACGCTACTGGTGGCCCGTGATGAGAAGGCAGATTAGAGACTATGTCTGGAACTGCGACATCTGCAAGCAGATGGAAGGGTCCACCACAACACGTCCAGTACAGATACCATTATTAGACAGCATTAGGTTGTCCGTTCGTGTACGTCCAGCTCAAGTTTCCTCAAGATCTGGCCTCAGCGCTCGGCTGACGCTCGAACTGTTATAAAAGATTTGCGAGTCTTTATTGGCAGATACGCAGTTGGCACGTTACATTCTGACCGTGGTTCGGCGTTTAGCTCTCTTACAAAGAGGCCACAGAAGGAATGGGCGTAGCATTGCGGTACTCCTCTCCATACCATCCCGAGGGAAATTCTGTTGTGGAGAGGAAAAACCGAGACTTAAAGCAATCTTTAACAGCTAGGGTATTAGGCAAGGGCGGTAGATGGGTCGATCACCTTTATGGGGTACAGCGAGCGATCAATAATCAGCCAAGAAGCTCTCTAGGGGGTGTCACTTCTTACGAGGTCCTATTTGGGACAAGAATGTGGGTACCTGATCTTGATTGTGAAGGCACAGTGGCGGATGAAAAACCATATGATATCCATGATCGTTTGGCTGTTTTACAGGATCTAAATGAATCCAGGACACAACAAAGTAGCGTGCTCCAGAAACAGGCCGCCACTGAGGAAGTCAAGGCAGTAACGGCAAGACCTGTCTGGATCCCAAAAGTCGGGGATCTGGTCAGAGAGAAGATTGCTGATAAGAAAGAATGTGGGCCATCCTACAGAAAGCCTGTACCGGTCCTTGCAATCCAAGGCACAAGAACTGTACTTCTGCCGCCTCTTGACGGAAAAAAGGAGAAAAGATTTGTCTCAATCCACTTAATCAAACCACACTATGTGGCCGATACTAAACAGTAGGCCACGTGGACTCCACAGTAGCAGACGCCCTCCTCTTGCTACAATCCAAGAAGTCCAAACAGAAAGACTCATCACGTTCGAAGAGACACCTGTACGGAATGAAGGACTAAGCAACAATGCTATGAAACTCGTTCCACTTCAACAAGAAGAAAATCAACTTAACAACCAAGTTGCAATAAGACCGACTACAGACATCTACGTCAACATGCCTCGTCAAGTGCAAAATCCGATTTCAACAAATCCCGATGCAATTCCAACAATTGATCGAACTGCTTCTGGCTATTTCATGAACTTTGATACGTTTTCACTGGATCCAAGCAAGCCGGAAACGACGCCAGCCAAAAAATCACACAAACAGAAACTCACTGACTTTTTGAACTTTTTTGAAAGACTTACCTGGTGTCACCTTGGATTGAACTATGGTATATCACTGGGATTTTATTTTTTCTTTTCTGGCTAGGTTTAATAATAACTTTTAGTATTCTTATTAATGGATGATACCTCCAGCAGAGCTCTACAGCCCATAGAGTCAATTTGATTTTAAAACCACACCAGTCTTCACATTGTGAACCAAGAGACTTGTCTTCAGTGAACATCACAGCAGTTCCTATTCCGGACGGTATAGTATGGGACAAGATTGATTATGATATATTCGGTCCGACTGAACTTTTAAAGTTTAAACATGTATTTAAAATTTCTTTAAGTGATATCGTTACCTCCAGTACATTTTCTGATGATTGGGACACTGAAACTGTAAATGCTATGATGTCTGATTTAGAAAAAACTGCAGCATTTCCGAACAATGAAATGTTAGAAGGTACTTCAGACTATGATACATTGTACTGTTACCAACATTATGGTCGTCATTTCTTACACAAATCTATAACACCTAGAAATGTATTTGAATACCACCAGTGGGAACACTGCCCAACACCTCCAAAAGGTAGTTCGCAAACCTTTGCACAGAAATTCACATACTTTTCAGGGTTTAATACATCAGACCCGAGGTCATTTTATTACAAAGTGGCAACAACGTCAGCACAGAAAATTATGTTGACTAACACCAAACAGATTTACTCTGCTTCCTTTATGGCCCAATTGTCTACACAGGGTTTCCACCTATGGAAGGACACTATAGATTTAAAATCAATCGGGGGTTCTAGGGACTGGCAAGTCCAGGGAGCAGAAGCGCTATTTAGAGCATGCCTCATTCCACAGCAGATAATATTACTGAATGAAACTGTGCAACAGACATCCTGTCTTGGACTAGCCAAGAATAAGGAGCTGAACTCACCCGGGTTTCCAACACCATCACAGATGGGTGGGGGCAGAATTCAACTACACAGGGGGTAGGATTAGATGACATTCTCCAGTACAACAGATCAGATCCTAATTGGGCGAAATGGCTGATTTGGCCCATTGACACGAACACCTGTCAACAGAGATTTATGAATACAACTGAAGGGTTTAGTACCCATAGGCCAGATACACGCTATGTACAGAGACAACACCCAGGGGTAGTGACATCCTATAGTGTTGGGAAGTTGTGCCTTGATTGGCTAGAGACCTCAACACTCACAGAAGTAAAACATCACTTGACCTTACTCACATCTGATGGAGACCTTAGGGATTTCTTGTCGGGCCCAAGGAAAACACGTCAGAAACGTTTCATATATGCTGGCATTTATGCCTATTACAATGAAAACTGGAAAATATCCCAACAGGAGGCCGCAGAAAGAATACGGGAAATAGACCGTATTAACTTAGAGAAGGCATTAGCTGTAGTGGATAATGGGTTAACAACTTTGACCTCCAGGATTTACTCCTTAGGCAACATTGTGTCTTCGGCAATCGACATATTAGAACAAGATCTGGCCTTGTTACAACACGGGCAATCTCAGCTACGTTCTATTATGATGCTAAGCTGGACGCTGCAATCTTTGCATGCAGGCTATGTGCCCTGGCGTTTTATAAACACCACATCTCTGTTTTCAGAATACAATCTGACTGATAAGCAGACAGAAATGGCACAAAGGGGAGCCAAATATACAATGCTGCGTATTGAGAAACTGGAAAGGTTACCATTCACTGTAGCCGAATCACCATCAACAGAATATCTAATTCATGGCCAAATCACTCTGCCGGTCACTACGTTTCAGTTTCAATATTGCCTTGAGCAAAGGCAGGCAAATATGAAAAAATGGGTAAGGGATACATTAAGGAATCTTGGGAGTTACCATATAGATATCGATGCTGGAATGGGGATCGAGAAGTGTATCTCAGTGGTACAAACTGCAAGAACGCTTTAAGCGGTTCTCTCATGTGTCAGGATATTTCTCTACATGGAGCCTGTAACGGTTCAGTAGCAAACCTATCGTGTCACATGACTGGGACCCCAGCTGCAGTGATCACGCCAGTTTTCGAGCTGCTCTCGAATGGGAGTTACTTGATGCTAAATGGTCAAGGTTGCTGTGGGATGCTTCCGGGCGTCGCATATCTGGTCACTGTTAACTCCAGGGTTACTTGCTGTATGCAAGTATTGTTTCCGCCACTGAACACAGCCAGGGAGGCGCCATTCTGGCCTTTGCTGAACGTTTCTTTCATACAATTTGATATTCTGAGCAGACTGCAAGCCATGCTTTTACAGCAACCCGTGCCCTTAACCCCCGCTCGAGAAACCAATGAACTTCAAGTTGCAAGGACCTCGACTGAGATACAGGCACTTATACGTATAAACTGCCCCTTTCATTTCGTAGAAATGGTGGGACGTATCTTTAATATGTCTGATACAAGCGGTATCATACACCTATTTAAGACCATAGGGTCAGGACTGTTAAGCACCTTTCAGACAGTCCTCGGAGTAATCCCAAATTTTATACACTCCGTATTGGGAAGCGTATTTGGAGGACTCCCGCTTATCCTATTGCTGGTTGCAGGGGTCCTATTCATAATACCACTGCTACAAAATGGACGGCCCAATTCCCGAGGGAATGGCGAACATGCTCCTGGAGCAGAAATACCGTGAACGAATGGTACAACTTCTGGGCATTTCTTGCCTGCGAGAACTCAATGCCTCCTGGTTTCTATCATTTCGACCAGTCTGGGTAGACTGCATCTTACCTGTTCTTCGATGCCTGTTTTGCGGAGAAGAATGCACGTTGAATCTTTGTCTAACATTTCCATCAGATGCGCCTCCGGACACGGATGCAATGCTGGACCCCCTAAAGGCCCATGCTCTGCGTTGTCCCCAGCGTCTTCCGATTCTGATGAACGCATTCCTGGAGAATCCACAGGTGCCGTTTGCTCCTGCTGGGTTAGGTGCCTCCTCCACAGGCACCCAGGTAACAACTGCCGCACAAGCTGCCGCAGCATCGACTGTTGGCAGTGTTACATTCCATCTATGTGCGATTGACGTTCTCTGTGAGGCGTTGGATTTGTCGTCTGCAGTAGCTCACACAGATAATGTTGTGCTTCCCAGCCAGGACACTTAGGGGCCGATTCCGATTCGGGCCGGAAATCTCTCCGACCGAGCCGGACCCGGAGAAATTTCTGACCGAATCGGACTCTGGCAGTCCGACCGAATGAGTGCGATGCGCACGCATGCCATCGGACTCGATTCGGTCGGACTCCCATTGAAGTCAATGGGAGCCAGTCGTACGACGCGTACACGGGCTCCCATTGACTCAATGGGCACGACGCGAACAAGGGCGCCCCCTACAGCGTGTTCGCGTCGGTGCGGGTCGCGCCGTACATGCACGTGTAAGGGGGACCCATGGGTCCCCCCTGTGTGCGACTCGCGTGCCTATGCTTCCAGGGGGGTCCGACACGGACCCCTAAAGTGCGGCTCCGACAGCTCCTTGGAGCCGGACTGCGCGAGGCGGTCGGTGCGGTTGCGATGCGCATCGTACTTACCCGGCCGGGGAACGTCTCCATTGCGCGGTGCGAGTCGTCCCCGTGCGAGTCGGTCGGAGCGGTCGGGTCCTGCGAACGAGTCGGTCGGAGATTTCGCGAGCGCACGCATCGTACTCGCTCGCCCGGACGCACGTACGATTCGGTCGGGAAATAGGGCTCGAATCGGATCCGGTAGAGCCGAATCCGATTCGGAGCCCTACCGGCCGAGATCGGAATCGGCCCCTAATCTCGAATTGGCTCATCGCGTCCTGGGAAAGAATTCGGCTTCTCCACTCGTTTTCATAATAAGCGAGCAAATTTGGAACATTTCCTAAATTGACACTTTCACTTAAGAAAAGCATGGCCTTCTTCAGCTCTGAGTGACGCAACTTATATAGAGAAACAAAATAGACATTTCTTTTTTTTAGTGGCAATTGGAAATAGCTGAATTGTAAAAAAAATTGAAGTTTTTTTTAACAATTTTAAAACCGTGTTTTTACTTGCTTTTAAAATGTTTTTAAATTGTCCAGATTTTAAGTATGGTCATTATCATCCTGTTCGGAAGAGGAGTGGGTGTTATGTCCCGTATAGAGGCCCTAATGTAGACCCGTTCATACATGCCCTAAAATGGACGTATTCATATTTGCCCTAATACGGTCATATTCGTACTTGCCCTATTATGGTCCAAGCCGCATATGCCCTGTTATGGTCATAACTGTACATGTCCTATTATAGTCATGATTCCTTATATAGGCATGATCTTTCACCTACATTGGTCCTCACTAGTACACAACGTGCTCTGAGGGCTGAACGTTATCTATTCTGTGGTTTTGAATACAGCAGGGTTTTCCCCAAACATAGGCCCACACTGTACTCATCAATTATGCATGGCTCTATAGGAATACACCACCTGCATAATATGTATGTACAAAGTTCACCCCTGACGTCTTCCTCAAGTCTAACATGGCCAATACAAACCATACGAAGCAACTAGAGTCTTCAGGGTATAAATACACCACATCTTACCTCGGTAAGACAGAGGGAACCGAGACTTCCATGCTGACACACTGCCCAGAGACGCTGAGGCTCCTGCATGCAGTCGCTCCAGCTGACAGCGGTCTAACACAGCCCTTGCGGGGTGTCCAACTCGAGACCAGGACGGGGTCCCACACTCTCTATTCAGGTATGGGGGTTCGACTAAATCCTAGAAGGATTCTTGGCTCTTAGGCTTTTAGACCTACACATATGCTAGGTACACTCAGGTACATCTAGTTAGGCATTGTAGGAGTACGCACACTTTGCATAATGCTTTTTATATTCATGTATGTATTCATGATTATTGCAATATGGTAGAACTGTTCTATCCCTTTGCTTTTATCGTACTGCTGATAATATATCTCTGCTATTGTCTGCTGGTTGCCGCAGCACATATATTTTACACTAGAATAACAACTGTTCAATAAATACTTATTGAAACGCCCAGACTGTTTATTCTGTGTAACTCTCTGAGACAAAGCCGAATAAGTAAGCACGAGTGACTGAGCGAAAGGTAGTACATTGTTTCCACGATTCTGAGGAATTTGGGTTGTCATGATCTAAGGTTGCCAGAAACTAATCTCTCCCCGATAAGAGGAGATTCTAGTGGCACTGTGAGCTAGCTAATGCAACTCAGGCTAACTTATACGGTGGGGGTGCACAGAGTCAGTCTGCCACCAAGCCCACGGTTTATGTTATCCAAACGCGCAGGTCCTGCACGGGTACTATAGCAACTACACGACAGTAGCGGGTTGTGGGTGTTTGGGGGCACAGGTTGGGAAGTAATTTAATTACAATAAATTATTGATTCTTTTTTATTCAATATAATTTTTTGAATTAATTAATTACGTTAATAATCTAATTAATATTTTTTACATTAAATTTTATGTGCGGGTTGTGAGGTTTATAGAGGTACAGGGGGAAAGTAATTTAATTTTAATTATTTAATAATTTATTGTTAATTAATATTAATTATTTAATTGATCATTAATTATGTTAATTGTGTATTTAATTTGTTTTAGGTGTGGGTTGTGGGGTTTATTGGGGTGCAGGGAGGGAAGTAAGTTAATTCTAAGTAATTATTAATAATATTTCTTATTTAGTAATGATTATTTAATTTATAATTAATTATGTTCATTGAGTAATTACATTTTCTTAACTGAAATTTAAGGTGTGGTTTTGGGTTTTGTTGGGGTAAATGGTAGGAAGTAAATTAAATTGTAATTAGGCTAAAATTAATTTTTAAAATGATTATTACAATTACAATTTATTATGATAATTGTGTAATACATTTTTTTAGTACATTTTAGGAGTGTTTTGTATATTTTGTGGGAGTATATTGTGGAAAGTAAATTACATTTAATTAAATAATAAGTAATTTTTATTTATTGATAATTAGCTTGTTGGTAAATATTTATGTCAATAGTGTAAATAATTAGCTTTTTAAAGTTAAGTTTTAGGTGCTGCTTGTAAGTTTTGTAGGGGTATATTCAGGTGGTAACTAAAATAAAAATTATTTAATTTATTATTTTTTGTTAATAAATCATTTGTAAATAGTACGTCTTTATATGCAAATTATTTTTGGATTTACATTTTAATAATGTTTGTGATTATTTATGTATTTAACATTATAATATGTATTTATTTTAAATAATTTTTATATGAAATATAGTTGTGTTTTTTTTTATATATATATATATATATATATTTTAATTATTTTATTGTTTTGCAGAGAATTTGTTTGTTTCTAATGTAGTACTGACTGCAGTGGGAACATTACATTTTTTCCTTTCGCAATCCAACACTTTCCCTATTGTTGCACTGACTTGAGTGGGAATAGTAAATTTTGCCTCTCTGCAATCCATCACTTTCCCTACTGTTGTTCTGACTGGAGTAGGAATAATAAATTTTGCCCCTCCGCAATCCAACACTTTCCCTACTGTTGTATTGGCTTGAGAGGGAATAGTAAATTTTACCCCTCCACTATTAAACACTTTCCCTACTGTTGCATTTATTGGAGTGGGAATAGTAGATTTTACCCCTCAGCAATCCAACACTTTCCCTACTGTTATATTGACTAGAGTGGGAATAGTAAATTTTACCCCTCCACAATCCAACACTTTCTCTACTGTTGCATTGACTGTAGTGGGACTTGTAAATTTTACACCTCCTGAGTTCAACACTTTGGCCCTAATTTGGATGTCGGTCGGAAAGCCTCCAAACTTTCTGACCAACATCCAAGGTTTCAAATCCAACCGCCGTATTACAATGATGGCGGTCCGATTTGAAACCGGCCGGTCAATCAGACTGGCTTCTGACGGGCTCCTTGAGCATGTCGGCCAGTCGGAACCACAACTTAATCCCTTACGGACGCTATTTCCGCCGTTGGGATTACTATGTCGGTTTCCGACAGGCTTTCCGTGTCGGGCTTTCCAACATGGAAAGCCTGTCGGACAGCGACTTTGGGGGTCCCTCACAGGGCCCCCCTTCTTCTGCGGCCTCCGGGTTGGTGGGTCGAAGGGGCACACGGTGCAGGGATTTACAGTGACTCCCATTTCTCTATGGGAACTTGTGCTGCGGCTGGCTTCCGACCGCCGCACAAGCTCCCATAGGGAAATGGGAGTCTGCAACCACACCATGTGCAGTCGCATCATAATTGCGGTTTCGGACCGCCGACCCGAAGTCGTCAGTTTGGAAACCGCAGGGATGTTGGTCGAAGGCAATTTTGACCGACATCCAAATTTGGGCCTCTATCTCCTATTTATAAGTTGTAGTGGGAATAGTGTATGTATTAATTTTAAAATTTTGTAGTTTACTTTATATGGTTTACATTTATATTAATATGTTTTTGGTTATTTAAAATTATAATATTTATAATTATTGTTTTTAATATCTTCTTTTTTTTTTTTTAAATGCAGCCTGTTACACTCAAGGAAAATGGGTATGTGTTTAAAAAGAAATGTTGAATTTTTGGAAAGGTTTGTTTAAATGTTGGTAGTAGTCCCTAGACCACTCCCTACCCTCTAACAAGCTTGTTTTTTTTAATTCACAAAGGATTCTTTTCGAGAATAGGTTACCACCCATACTCAGGAGTCAGTAAATTTTCAGTAAGACTGGATTTCTGTCACAAACATTGACACAGCTTATAGCGAACCGCTATTTGGAAGGAATGCCTACAACGTGCCTCTTCAAACTAGCAATTTGGTATAGAGTTGCCAACCATCTTGAGGA
The DNA here is from genome assembly GCA_963921515.1 of Calotriton arnoldi. Lineage (NCBI taxonomy): Eukaryota > Metazoa > Chordata > Amphibia > Caudata > Salamandridae > Calotriton > Calotriton arnoldi. The sequence goes on from CAWUFW010003885.1 coordinate 149,095, forward strand.
GTCTGTAAACCTTTATTGACTCCTAAAATGGCATTAGTACATGAAAATAATGTGTTTGTGATGGCAAAAGGGATTCACACTATTTGTGACCTCAAAAATATTTAGTACATTTGGCCCTTCTTGTACTTTCACTTCCCCTAATAGGGAGAAGTATCTACTCTCTTTAGCTTCGTGGAGTCAAACCTCTTTGCTATTTTGAGAATATGGTTGCCAAAACTACAGAGCAGATTGTTCTTCTATTTCCCAGCACCATTGTCTCTTTTACTTTGAGGAATGCAGATTTTTCAGAAGTTTTCCTGGCTACTACAGATTAGATTTGTAAATCTTTAGCCTGTCTTAAGTCAAGGTTCTTGCTTTACCCAAGTCTGGTTTCTCATCTATCTATTTCTGACTTTCTGGTAGCATATCTTTGCTCTTTTTTTAACTATTTGTTTACCTTAGGAGTGGTAGCAGATGCAAAGGTGTCATCTTCTATGACTCAAAAAGACATCTCTTGACCCTAAAAGGCCTTTACAGTTTTTATCCCATCTCTGAGTCACCAGCGAAAAAGAACGAGTCACTTTCTTAAATTCCCAAACTGCTTGAATAATTTTCAGCCTGACCTTCATTATTAAACTTGGTTTGTGGGGTGTACAATGCTAGGACGCTACTAGACACTGACTGTGCTGGCCCTTTGGGCTCAGTCAAGAGCAGTTAACAGTATATATTTTGAGTCCTTTGTCAGGTGGCTCTAGTACATCAGGTTTGCGGGCAAGTGTTAACTTGATTCCGCTTGACACGAGGCAGTCATGGCTAGGCAAACCTTCTAGCCTCTATTCTCACACTTCTGAATTTCCTTCTATTGACTTTGGGACCCACAAAGATCTTCACTGTCTCCCATCCTTCTCAAGGTCTGTGTCCAGTCTCTAGCCCAGCTGCGCTATTCCCTCTGTGCATACACATACATTTTTGTTTTACATGGAAAACATTTTTCCCCGTTGAGATAGCTCTTTCCCTAAGATCACCAATCAGTTCGATATCCCATCCCGGAAAGGGAGTTACCCCAATCATTGGATGAAATAAATCTTTGGCCATTTTCAAAGTGGAAAAGGGTTGAAGTTTGGGAATGCCCACAAACATGTTTCAAAGCTTCCAAAGTAAACCACGGCTCGGATAACCCATTTTCCCTCCTTTACGTGGCATTTACAAGTGCAAATTTTTCCACACTGCACTACTAAAGCCATTTAGGCCAGCCTTGAGCATTCCTGGCAGGTGTAGATGAGGTAAATTTGATCAGAGACTTTGCTTAGATTGAAGTCAATTAACTTTATCTTCTCATTTTGCGGGTCCCGCTAAATTAAGAATATCTAAAGACAGCAAAGCCTACTTTTTGAGGAGCCAAAAGAGATAGAAACCTCCCTAGATGACCTCACACAACAAAAGATGGACACATAATATTACAATGTTATTTTGCACGGTCTCACAATTTATATATTGTATTTCATTTTGGAATTCCCTTTTCTCTTCCGTCTAACATACTAACTAGCCACTTCAGCAAGAGTCTATGCACCTCGATATGTGAGCACTCTGCATACTTGTGAGTACATATGCCTACACTCTTATGTGCGATAAAAGAGTATTTGGTTACTAACATATCTTATCACTTGTTCACTAACCCAAACCATTGCACACCAAACCCGTTCTAAGCAATACTTTCTGCCATACATCGCATGCCTAAAACTCGCATGCCTTATCTTGCTAGGATAAAATGGCTATGTCTTCACTTGAAATAGCTTCACTTATTGACTAATCCATCAGTTGTAGGTCGGATTCCGAATAACTCTGCAAAATCCATTGCTACTCCACATCATTTGATACAGTTTGATGTTATTACTACAATGTAATACTATGTAATTTGCCTATTGTGTAGTTGACGTACCACGGTTTATGGTCTCTACGAACCTTATAGATACGAGGCCTATACTTTAGATCAATGTGCAACCCACATAGGGCTTCTGTAGACTATTTGCTGACCCACATAATTATCTCTGCTAATCAGTAGTGTTCATTAACTTTAACCATCGCAGACCAAACCTGTTCCACGCAACACCTTTTGCCTTAACTTGCATGGCTGTAACTTACATGCCTTTACATGCTTGGCTAAAATGGCTATGACTATCGTCCAAATAGTTTCATCTTTCCACAGTTGATTAATCTACCAGGTGCATGTCGGATTCTGAATATTTCTAGATAAACTATCGTTGCTGCATGCAATTTGATGTAGTTGTTACAATGTTATATGCATAGCTTGACCTTTGGTTTATAAGAATATATTAGGCACGTTGCCTACGGACTTGAAGGACTGGCGACCTATAAAGGGCCTCTAAGAATCAGTTTCTCCAACTCATATAATTGTGTCAATATCTGCTAATCCATGCAATCTGATTTATTTGTTTTAAGGCACACATTATCCTGACAATAATATATTTTCATGCTTAATGTTTATGGTTGCCCATTTTTATTTGCCAGTGTTTATGGTTGCCCATTGCTGCACTTCCAATATGCATAAAGCAGAGCTGAATGTTAATATCACTGTAATTAGCAATAGCTCTTCCAGTGACCGTTCTCCCCTTGCAGGGAATGCTGCTTCCATGCTCCTTTTCCCCTTCCCTTTAGCGGCCGGAGTCCCCGGGTCCTCCATCTCCTCTCGTCTCCTGGAAGGTACTCAGTGGGTGGGTTACGGGTGCGTTCAGGGTTTTTCTCTGCTTCCTATCTCCTCCTATATCTCACTTTCTGCTCTTTTTTTCTCTATCGCTTTTCCTCTCCTAAAAACATTTTCTGCCTCCTTCAGATGTACAGTCCCCAGAAATCGCTACAATAATCACAGATTCTCGTGCTGCCTTAGCATCACCCCAGCTCTCCAAGACTTGAAATGACAATTGCATCAATATGCTTTCTTAACAATCCACATAGGCACGCATATATTTACTCACGTTCACCATGCGTTATTTCTGATCCCATCAACCCCATCTAGACACCGTGGCTAGAAATACACTAAAAGTCCTCTCTCTTAATACTAAAGGTATCAATCACCCTGTAAAACGCTGGAAGTTCCTAGACTACTGTACCAAAGTCAAGGGTGATATAATACTTCTGCAGGAAACTAAATTGAGTCACAAAGATTGCAACTCCATACGTTATCAGGGTATCTAAAACATCACTTCACCCACAAACAAAAAGAAAAATGGGGTCATTACCCCAGTTGTGGATAGCACCCATGACAATGACGGCAGGTGGGTAATCACTTAAGTTAAGAACAATCACCCCTCACTCAATATTATCAACATATATGCCCCAACAGTTGACGACCCTGAATTTTGGATAACTCTAAACAAACGGTTATGTGATTTACCAAATAATTCCAACAGTCTCCTTGCAGGAGATTTCAACCTACCTTGGGATGCTGTATTAGACAGGAATTCCACATCCAATTTCAGACCAAACAAATCAAACAAGCAAATGAGTTCCGTTGTAAAATACACTGCCTGAATGATATTTGGCACCTCCAAAACCCTTCTGGAAGTGACTTTACATTTTACTCACACCCACACAACACCTTATCTAGGATAGACTATATCCTGACAAACAATATTCTCACACTGGCCGCCACTTCATCTGCAATAGAACCAATATTAATCTCAGACCATGCGTGCATCTCTGTGAACTTACAAATAGATCACAACCTCCCCAGAAAGAATCAATGGAGATTCAACGAAGAGGTTCTCAAAGATCAATTACTCATCGACAAAATAAAAAATTCCATTGACACCTTCTTCCTTAAGAATGACTCCAATGAAATCGCTAAAGATACCATCTGGGATGCTATGAAGGCTAGCATCAGGGGAGAATTTATTAACATTATGTCCAACATAAACAAATCCACTAATAACGACAACATGGAATTAGAACAATCAATCAAACAACTAGAAAATAAATTCTCTGCAAATAAAAACCAGGAACTTCTCCAACAACTTAAATCATTAAAATACGAATACAACAAGAGTTTAAGTAACCGGGCGCACACATGGATTCTACACAAAAAAATGAAAAGCTTCAAAGATTCTAACAAGGCAGGCACGGCGCTGGCAAATTACTTAAAATTTAACCAGAACCAACACTATATCCCTTCTATTAAAAACAAATCCAGAACAACGGTAATTGAGCTGAAAGAAATAGCGAACGTCTTTAGAGAATTCTATAACTACCTTTACAACCCCAACAGAACAACCGAGAGTGAGAAATACCTGGAAGAAATTCAGCTCCCAGCTCTCTCAGAATCAAACTACGTCTCTCTCAACCAACCCTTCACTCGTTCGGAGATTGCATTAGCAATACAGTCCTTGAAACTGGGCAGGGCTCCAGGGCCTGATGGGTTCTCTGCCAGCTTCTACAAAACCTTCCAAAATGAACTTATTCCCCATCTAGAGTCACTTTCTACTTACTTTGAAAGATCAGGTAAAATCACAGGCACAACCTCCGAAGCCAACATCACCATGATTCATCAATATGGGAAAGACCCCCTTGAAGACAAAAACTATAGGCCTATTTCTCACCTGACTCTGGACTGTAAAATGTATGCAAAAATCTTGGCAACCAGACTAGAAAATATCCTCCCATCTCTTATTGACAGATCACAAACAGGCTTCATTAAAGGTAGACAATGTTAGAATTTTCTGCCACATCATTGAAAAAGCTAAGCTTATAACATCTCCAACAATGCCATGGCTCTGGATGCAGAAAAACCCTTTGATAAGGTCTCCTGGCCTTTCCTGCTAGCTGTCATGAACATGTTTAAGCTCGGATATACTTTCATTTGTCAAACATTTGCCCTATATGCCCAACCCGCGGCCCGAATTAGAGTTAATGGGATCCTATCCAATAAGATAAACTTAGCTCAAGGAACATGACAAGGTTGCCAGCTTTCCCTCCTTCTCTACCTTTTAGCCATCAAACCCCTCCTTGTTTTCATCAAAACAAACAATCTTATCAAAGGCATCTTCTTCGGGAACACTGCCTTCAAAGTTTCTGCTTATGCTGACGATGTACTCATATTTTCTCAAGAGGCCGATACTGCCATCCCGGCAATCTTATCTGAAATCAACTCCTATGCTCAGGTTTAAGGTTATTTCCTAAATCTTGAGAAGACCGAAGTTTTCCCATTGAATAACCTCACTTTCCCGTCCATTGTGAATAATACCAAACTACATTGGCAATCCTCTCAAATCAAATATCTAGGCCTATTATTTACACGTCCATACTTTCCTCACTATTATCAAACACCTTCTTTAAAAATATTGACTCTCTAACTTCTGAATCTATCTGGAAGGGGAAAAAAGGCAGAATAGCACTTAGGAAACTAAAACTCAGTAAATGCTCCGGAGGCCTTAATATCCCCAACTTTTTTAAATACCAGCTTGCCTTTCTAATCAAACAAGCCACTTGATGGGCACACCCTGTAAGCCTAGAGTCCCCGCTTTGGGTACAGTTCGAGGATGCTTTGACTAAACCATATGCCCTAATGTCACTGCTAGCTATGAAAACGATAACCATACAACACTTTCACAATATTATAAAAGACTCTATCTTAACCCTCAAATCTTAAGCTAAATTGCTTCCTCATAAAATTCATATTTCAGGCAATGCGTCCTTATGGAACAACTAAAAATCAAAATAGACTGTACCTCTCCATCTTAAACCTCTTGGTTATCTAATAATATCTTATTCCTCAAAGACCTTGGCTCACCAACTTCACCAAGAACATTTGTAGAATTACAAAGGACACATAGCTTAGAAAACATCCAATTTTATAATTTCCTTAAACTAAAGGTCGAGATTAAAAAGAATCTTATACCACACAACTCAGAATTCATCCCCCTACTTCTTAAATTATCCCAAAAACTCATGCTGTATCCTAAATCTATAAGTCATTGAACTCCACCAACACCCCCAAAAAAATCACTTCAGGGATTCAAGCTAAATGGACGAAGTCAGCCACTACCTCAACTACTTCCACCTCAAATGACTTGTCGTGGAAGATCTGGAATTACTCTCTTAAAAACAAACTTTCCCCTACTCTCTAACAATGTAAATACTGGATATTACATAAAGCTTATTGGACTCCCAAAAAACATGCCAAAGTAGGGCTTTTTGAACCTGATACTTGTTGGAACTGCCAAAATTCCCATTGGACTCTTGATCATATGCTATTTAATTGTGACAGCTCCTACATTTCTGGAACGAGATCCAAAAAACGTAAATGCAATATTCAATACTGATGTCGCCCTAAACTTCCATAGAGTTACCTTAGGCCCCTGGGCCAACTCACCCACTCTGAAACTAAATCAATCAGACATAAGACCTAATGGACCTCCTTTTAACGTTAGGAATTTAAAACATTTTATGTGAATGGAATTCTTCTCAAAACCTCTCATATAACACTTGGTAGTCATGGGTCTACTTCACAAGATGCATGGACAACACTCTTGCAAACCATACCTATACTAGTCAAAGCACTCAGAGACTATGAAATAGGTTAGACCTATACATGCAAATCACATTTTCCCAACCGTCATCGTCGGAACAAACCCAATCTCTGCACACCTGTCTATAGGCGCTGAATAACAATACTTACCATCACATCACCATTAGGATCCCAATCGAGACATCTCTATCCTCTCTCTCTCTCTGTATCTCTCTCTCTTTCATCTATCCCTCTTTTTCTATCTGGGGTACCATTATATCATACTCTCCCTCTTTCCCCCAACCCCGGTTTTCAGCAATTATCAACCCTATTATAGCAAATGTGTTTGGACCTATTCCGGCCAATTAGATTTGTTTTTAACCTCGATTCAACTCGCTTTCTATTAGTTTATTGCTCATTATGTATGTATTATAAACCGCCTCTTATTTTTCTCTCCCCTTACCTTCATATCTCCTAATATCAAAAAAATACTTTGAACTGAAAAAATAAACTTTGCTTGCAACAAAATTTACCATTGTGAATCAGAACCCATTATTATTTTTTTTAATCTAACGCTTTGTCACATTTTTATTTGCCTGACATCAAAGGGATGCAGGATTAGTAATATAGTTATGATCTGGTTGAGACTCAAACATGGAAATTCTTTCCTGCTAAATTGGCAATTGCAGGGATACAAGTAAAGACAATGCTTAAATAAACCAATTGAGGGCAGCCAGGGCTGAGTTTGAGGCTCTCAGTATGACACACTGTATGCTAACCATCTTGTTTGACAGCCACTGTCCTGACTGTCCCCCACTTTAACAAACAAGTTATCTTTCGTTTCTACTAAGGTCCCTTCACTTTAGTGCAGTGTGCCCTTCTTTCTGCCTCCTCCCTGATTTTCTGTCTGCTTGTTACACCTAAAGAGCTGAATGTTTGTTCAAAAATCCTCCTCCTGTAGCCGATCTCAGCTGTATGTCACCGCCAAGAGGCCTTAAGGTATCCGTGTGCTTTACAAATATTAGACATATAGGGACCAACATAGAAATTAGTTATGGTGGTGATTGTGACACTTAGGCCCTCATTACAAATGGGCCACAAAATTCTGACCCCACACAGATCCATTATTACACAGGAACCAAAATTATGAAGAGTTCATAATTACAGGGTGTGATAATGTCTACCTCATTAGATTTCAGCAGGTCACAAATATCAGAATTTCACATGGGAAAAAGGCCTAGTAATTACTAGACCATGCAGATTTTGGTTCAGTGCACATCAAAATCCCCATACAAGTACAATTGAGTACAATAAACATCTGTTACTTCAGTGCCAAAGAAGCGTACACTTTTGAGTAAGTTTACTACTTTTCGGTATTCACAAACTGCACTTTAGTAGTAACTTACACTTTGTAGCAAACTTGTTGTAGTAAGTATAAGACTACACATGGCCAACTACTGGTACTGCAACACCGTCCCATAAAAGATAATAATGGAGGGAGGGACTTACTACAAAAGTGGAGTTTGTGAATACTGAAAAGTAGTAAATGTACACAAAAGTGTAAGTTATACAAAAGTGCAGTTTGTAAATAGTACTTTGTAGTTATTTTTGTAGTAGTACTACTGTAGTACTACACAATATACTACAGGCCCAAAGTGTATACATTTCTTATGATTTAATGGGCTTTACACATACACAAATGAATAAGTCTAGATCCAAAAGTGTAGGAAAAAAATCACCCCCATTATTTTGGACTGACACTGCAGGCTTTTTGATTCTGTACACTGGGACTCTGCTAACCTGGCCCCAGTGCATGGGCTCTGATCCCTAAAACATGTTGAGATCTACTTTACTCATATTTGGCCAATTTAACTTACATATAAGTCCCTAGTATATGGTACAAAGTGGGCATATGGCCTGTAAGTTAAATGTACCAGTTGATTGCAGCACACATTCTGTCACCACTAGAGTGATGGTGCAAAACATTACTGCAGGCATACCACTGAAGCCTGTCAGTGCAGCTTTACAACTGCAAATTGCATCTCGCAAAATATACACTTTTGACTGGCCTAAGCACTCCTTTTAAAAATTAATACCTCACCCTTAAGTAGGCTTTAAATGCCTACAAGGCAGGATGTGCAGAAGTTAAAAGTAGGACATGGGAGGGCCTGGCTTCACTGCAGAACATGGCGGCTGAACTTTAGAGGAGCTTCCAACAGTCGTAGCATCATCCTGCCCACTCTACATATTTAACACTGCCCAAGACGTCCCCGGTGCAACCAAAGTGCAACCGGCCAATGGGCGACCTTCATCTGGCTGAATGGGGGCCTGCAGGGGGAGGATCGCGGTCGCAGCCAGCAGCGATGCGACTAGGCCTTATCTGGAGTGGCGGAGCGGCCCTGGGAATCAGGCCCGGTCATGAAGCCAGGGATCTAGCTTGGTGATTTGGGGCAGTAGGTGACCCGGAGGACGAAGGCATGAGACTGGAGGTACTACCCACTTAGGGACTGTGCTCCAATTGAGTGGCAGACCTGTTGGCAGGAGGACCCGGCAAGTCCATGGCCGGCTTGGCATCCCCAAGCTCAGACAGCGATTGGCAGGACAGGCACCTGAAACCTGTGGGCACCTGCGGAGACCTGCTATAGATTGGTGAAAATTGCTGGGGCCTAGCTGGAGAGAGCGCTGCACTGGGGGTACGTCTAGCCGGACTCAATGCTTGTGGACTGCCTGTGCCAGCCCGGTGGCTCTCTGGGGCTGTGTGTGGACAGCTACGGGGCCTGGTGTGGTGGCTGAGTGCCCCTGAGATGGGAGATGGCTGGATATGCTCCCCCCTCTCTCCGCTTCTCCTCATCCTGTGCTGGATCGCTTGGTGGGCATGCCACCCCGGGAGGTCTCGGGCCATGGCACCAGGCTCTCGTCGGCTGCATTTCTTATCCTTGGTGTGCCCTGGCGGTAAGGTGCTAGATAAGAAGCTGTTGTTGGGGGCCTCCCGCTCTACTGTGACGCCTGGGACTGGGGGGTTGAGCTGACCGAGTACTGCGCCCTAAATGGAGTTAAGGGCCAGGATACAGAAGAGAGCAGCCGGGGCTAGAAGAGACTTTTTCGACCTGGTTCACTAGATACGCTGGAGTTGATGGCTTTAGGGAGATCCCGCCTGTACGCGGGAAGCCACAAAACAGTGGCGAAGAGACAATACCAGAGCTACCCGGCACTGGACTCCATTAGGGAGCCAAGCTGAGAGCCAGTGCCCTTGTTGCGGAAGCAGTCAGGCTAGGTTCTGGTGCAGCTTGTGATGGGGTACAGGTGGCGGCTGGAAGTAATATACCCGGCACAGCCTGACACTACAGATTATCTCTCTCTTTTTTGCCTGTGGTAGATTGCGGAGTGGGGCCGTCTGCCGCCCCTCGAGGTCGTGGGCAGGGGGTCTGGTGGGTCACACACACCGGAGGAGCTGACCAGCAACCCAGAGAAAGCTGATAACACCACAGATCAACATGGCCAAATATAAATTGCCCTCCACGGCATCCAAACAGAGCACCATGGATCAATACGGCAATCTGGGGGCCGCGGCTCCCGACACAGACAGGTTGAAGGGTGCCCTTCCGGACAATGCGGCACTGCTAGCGGCCATTACTCAATCTAGAGATATGCTAGACGCTAAGATCGGAGCAGTTGGCTCTGATGTTACTCTTCTTCGTCAAGATCTTCAGAAGGCGGTGGAAAGGATAACTGAGGCAGAGACCAGGGTATCCGATGTTGAAGATTCAATGGTGGCCTTGCAGCAAAAAGTCAACTCTCTGACAGTAGTGACGAAGGAGCTAGCAGCTCGAGTTAAGGGCCATGCTCGCCGCAATAATCTGCACTTTGTGGGCTTCTCGGAGGGGTGTGAGGGCTCCTCCGTAGACAAGTTCCTGATGCAGTGGCTCCACTCGGTGGTACCAGCTGAGTCCCTCTCGACATGCTTCGTGGTGGAAAGCGCCCACAAAGCATTGGTGAAGAAGCCCCCACCTGGGGCAAGACCACGACCAGTAATTGCCATGATCCTCAACTACATGGACAGGGACGTGATCCTTAAATATGGACAGAGCTAAGACAAGATTCTATACCAATCACAACACATAATGATATTTCTGGAATACACGAAAATGGTACAACAACAGCGCCAATCCTTCACCGCAGCAAAACAGCATCTTCGTGACCTCAAACTCCAGTGCATGTTGTATCCTGCCCACTTGAGGGCCGTCTTCAATTCACAGACCCTGTTCTTCGAATCCCCATTGAAGGTTTTCGCCTGGGCGGATGAATTTGTGACACTGACGCCACATACTCGGTCTCACATGGACTCTGATTCATCCCAAAGTGATCAAAAGACCCATCCCACGAATTCCACGGTGAAGCACCGTAATAAATCTTGTACCTCCTGGAGGAACACTCCCTGAACTGATGTGTCTTAGCTGCCACATAACGGATGTGTGGCGGACCTGGGGCCAGATGTACAACCCTACCAATTTTGCCAGTCGCAAATTGCGTCGTTTTGCGACTCACAATTTGCGACTCACAAATAGGAATGTACAACAGTGCCTCAGACACTGTTTGCGATTCTTAATGGGGTCGCAAATTGCCTGCCTGATTAATATTCATGAGGCAAGTGCCATTTGCGACCCCATTAGGAATGGCTAGCACTCCCAAGGATGGTGGCCTGCTGGGGTCAGCAGACCACCATGTCTGTGACTGCTTTTTAAATAATTGAAAAAACAATTCTTTATATGGTAGCATTCATTGAATTACTCACAATGAAAGTTCTTGTTCAATATTGTTTAATCATATTGAACACATGTTGATATCTTCAAAACACAGCACATATCTGAATGATTTGTACAAAAGTTCCCCAAAGAAGGAAAAAGGGGGGTTCAACCAAGTGCAAAAGTGAGGGTTCAGTGGCAAAAGGAAGGGTAGTGACAATATATACATCAACAGTATTATATACAAAAGCCTGTCCAGCCTGACATAGGGCTAAAAACAAATATTCAAAGCCAATATGTTTAGTTTGGCGCAATGAAAAAGCACTGTTGTCCACATTGGCGAAAGAAACGGGACTGTCGACGTTTCGACCCCAGGAAAGTGTAGGGTAACCTTGATCCTTACAAAGGGGTCTTCCTCAGGATTGGGGGGCACCTAAGAAATAATGAAAATTAACCCTTAAAATCTTAAAGGAGATGAATTAAGATGCTGAAGGCATCCAAAAACAAAGGATAAAGAAATTACCGTTATCCACCCGTGTCTGTGGTGGTCAAATGGTCATAGTGGGCCCGTGGGCTCCTGTGGCAGAGAGGGGACCTGGATGGCAATCTGAAACAAAGGTTTTCGTGCCATCAGTAATGTATGACTAAGCAGATATCAACCTTACAACTGCTTGTCAAATCCGTGTACACGTCACTGTGTTATATAAAAGACTCACTTCTGCTTACCTTTCAAGGATTTGTCAATTCATCAAAAATATGGCCAAGAATAATCGAAAGGTTCCGTGATTCTAAAAAGATAAGCAGAGATTAAGATTCACCACCATCCTAACAATGATACTGATAATATGCTCAAAAAATAAAACAAGGAGGTTGTAGTTCAAAGTTACCTTTCCCTCAAATTCTACGCATCCGTTCACTGACTCGTAAACAGAGCACTGTTTGGGAGTGTTAGAAATGGGGGTCTCTAGTTGGCAATGGCTGGCCACTGTCCAAGTAGGGACCCTTCTTCCTAAGTCAGAGTAAGAGGGCTACCCTCCTTGATACCCATGCTCAACCCTGTGGTAACGTAGCACGAGCAGGTAGGCTTATCTCAGAGGCAGGGTGTGAAGCATTTATGACCATACACAGTAACACAGTGAGGAACACTACAAAGGGACACCACACAAGTAGTTATAAAAAAATAAGTATCTTTATATAAAGGCAGATTTATCACAAGACCAATAACTGAAAAAGCCACAATACTGTCAAAAATAGGATAGCTGTTGAAGGGCTGTCAAAAATAGTTCAAAGGTTGCAAAAATAAGGTTCAAGTTCAAAGCAGTGGTCTCTGCGACCCTTTCTCTCACAAAGTACCTGGGTTTAGTAGCAAAACCAACAAAATGTCGCAAAGAAGTGGTAGCGATGATTTTCCTCACGCGAGGCCGGCGATGCGTTAAATCCTTGCCGCAAGGGAGGATGATGCGCCGATCTGCTGATGCGTGCGGAGACGATGCGACCAACTTCTGCACGCTAGGCCGCCGATGCGATGACTTTCTTGCCGCGAGGGAGAAGTCGATGCGACGAGCCTGTTGCGTTGTGCGATTGTGTTGCGATGCGAAGAAATGGCGCTCCGCGAGGAGCGATGAAATCCGGTGCGATGCGATGAAAATGGCGGACGCACGGCGTCTGCAATGCGATGTCTTGAAGCGATGATTTCTTTAGGGGTTGCGAGCGCTCGGCGACAGCAGCGCGATGATTTTCCAGCGCGTCTCGGCTGCAGCGGCTCGCAAAGAGGCGTTAGCGATGGTTTCGTGTTGCGAGCACTCAGCGGCAGCAGCGGATGATTTTTCCAGCGCTCTCGGCTGCAGCGGCTCGCAAAGGTGCGTTAGCGTCGATTTCCAGCACTCTTTTCTCTGAAGCAAACTAGGAGGCCCTGGAACTCACAGGAGCCTCATCAGAAGATAGCAATCCTCGCAGGGAGGAAGCAGGAGGTTGGTGGTGGAGTCTGATGTGCCTGAGACTCCAGCAGGAGGCTAGCTCTTTTCCTAGCCCTTGGGTAATTGCTGTAACAAAAATAAAAGTTCTCTCAAAAGTTCCTTTTCCTCTTTTTCAAGGTCCAGTGGTCACTGCTGCAGGCCAGTGCAAGAAACAACACACAAGCACAAGGACAGTCACTTCCTGCAGATTCCTCCAGTGGCACGGACAGAGTTTCCTCTCCAGATCCAAAAGCAATACAAATTGGAGGGGTTTGAGCACAGATATTTATACCCCAAAAGTCTTTGTTCTCAGAAGCTACAAGTCACTGAACCTAGCCAGAACCAGTTCTGCTCAGGCCTGGAGCACTTTGTTTACCAGGCTGCATCCTTCCTTTCAGAAAGAGGGGTCTGCTAGCAGACACACAGTAGGAGGTGGAGCAAGCATTCACCTTGCCAGGCACAGCCCTATTCAGGTCAAGGAGCCACCCCTCCCCACACTCTAAATGCAGATCTCTCTATTCAACCCAGGTCTGACTCAGCCTGCCCTGCCCCTCTAAAACCAGACAGCCAATACACATAACAGCAGAGCACACTGGAAGGCTTAGGCAAGAAAATACCTACTTTCTAAAAGTGGTATTTTCAAACACAGAATATAAAAATAAACTTCACTAAAAGATGTATTTTAATATTCTGAGCTCAGGCATACTAAATTCGTTTTTCTACCATGTTCCTGGGGTCAGTCAGGACTATAGAATGTAATAGTCAAACTGCCCATTCTAGCCTATGAGGAACAGGTAGCCTTACAGTAGTGAAAAACGAAATTGGGTGTAATTCACTACCAGGACATGCTACACACACCAAGGCATGTCCTACCTTACCATACAATGCGCCCTACCATAGGGGTGACTTACATGATGCCAAGGGAAGGTTCAGGGGCTGGGAAGTGGGTGCACTTCACAGCCAAGATGGCAGTTCTGGACTGCACACAGACACTGCAGTGGCAGGTCTGAGACACACTTTACAAGCTGCTTCTGTGGGTGGCACACATCAGTGCTGCAGGCCCACCAGCAGCATTTGGTTTACCAGCCCTGGGCACACACAGGCCACACTACTAGGTACTAACAAGTAAACCAAATAAGCCAATCAGGGACATACCAATTCATATAAACATATTTACAAAGGGAGAGCATATGCACTTTAGCACTGAACAGTAGTGGTAAAGTGCCCAGAGTCATAAAACCAACAGAAACAGGTCAGCAAAAATACAGGCGGCAGGCAAAAAGTTTAGGGGTGACCCTGCAAAAAGGGCCATTTCCAACAGGGAGATTCCTTAAATACCTGTCAAAAACACCCGGGGACGTGCAGGCGCTACGTCACGCTAGCAGTCGCTGGCTGCTGCCACCACGTAGTCAAGGAGGGATTACGGACCGCCGGTGAAACGTGGTACCGTGTTTGAAAAAAGGAAAGAAAGACCGCTACTGGTCTAAAAGCTTTGGGTACCGCAGTGTGTTCACTTGGAAAACATTTGTTTCAGATTGCCATCCAGGTCCCCTCTCTGCCACAGGAGCCCACGGGCCCACTATGATCATTTGACCACCACAGACACGGGTGGATAACGGTAATTTCTTTATCCTTTGTTTTTGGATGCCTTCAGCATCTTAATTCATCTCCTTTAAGATTTTAAGGGTTATTTTTCATTATTTCTTAGGTGCTCCCCCAGTCCTGAGGAAGACCCCTCTGTAAGGATCAAAGTTACCCTACACTTTCCTGGGGTCGAAACATCGACAATCCCATTTCTTATGCCAATGTGGACAACAGTGCTTTTTCACTGCACCAAACTAAACATAATGGCATTGAATATTTGTTTTTAGCCCTATGTCAGGCTGGACAGGCTTTTGTATATAATACTGATGATGTATATATTGTCACTACCTTCCTTTTTCCACTGAACCCTCACTTTTGCACTTGGTTGAACCCCCCTTTTTCCTTCTTTGGGGCACTTTTGTACAAATCATTCAGATATGTGCTGTGTTTTGAACATATCAACATGTGTTCAATATGATTAAACAATATTGAACAGGAACTTTCATTGTGAGTAATTCAATGAATGCTACCATATAAAGAATTGTTTGTTCAATTGTGTTCCACTGGGACCACTTTCTTCTGTACCGATATTTACCCAGGTCCCAGTGACGTTTCTGGGTTATACCCATTATTTGTAACTGCTTTATAAATAAAGCACTTTTTAGGTCTCGCATAGCGTTGCAGTGCAACGCGCTGCTCGCTTTGCGAGGCATGCAGTATACACTATAGTGGGGGAAGCTCCACCCACTTTCCGCCCATCTTTTTGATTGGCTTTAATCATAAATTCTGCATTGTGATTGGTGTTTGGCTTGTTAGTCCCGCCTCCTGACGCCTATGTCGTCATTTTGCTCCTTCCGAGGCTATCAGCCCCTTTACTCGAACACTATTTGCTGCCCTGTGTCCCCCCCTCCCGCAGTTCGCAGATTTTTCACCCCCACTCCTGTTCGTGCCTTCTTAAACGGGGAAGCTCCCATTTTTAATGCAATACGTCTCGCGTAAATGCGAGTCGTATTGCATTGGAAATGCTTGCTTTTAAGTAGTGCGCAAATTAAAGGAAGCGCGAACACCAGAAGGCAGGCGTCTCGCGCCTGATTGTGGGCGGGGCTCCCGTGCACCAAGGAGAGCCCCGCACACCGGCCAGAGGAAGACGGAGCTTCCCTGATTGCTCCGACGTCGGAGAGGGGGGATCTGAGTCTTGTGCGCTTCCATTGAAAAGGACAAGAGCCTCGCGGGCTCTGTCTGTGCTGCTGATTGCTACCTGCAAAACGAGGGAAAAACGCACGAATCGCACAGAACAGCTATCTTAATTGGGTGCATTTCAAGTGCAATTTGTGTGCTACATTTTACTTCTGTTTCATTTCTTTCACTGGGTGTGTGCCGGTGGGGGAGGGACCCTGTGCGCTCGTTCTCCCTTCAAGGCACATGCTTCACGAACGGGTCATGTACAGTACCGCTAGTTTAATTACAGACGACAGCACATTGAAGAAATGCCTTACTGCGGACAGCAGTATGGAAACAGTGAAGGAAAAACATCTCGAGGAACGTGAGTAACCCGACTATGTGGGAAATTTCACTTACAAAGTTAATTTGCTAATTTTCCGCAAATGTATTAAGCTGGGTAGATTTTGTGAAATTTTGCAGTGTTTGCAGAGTTTTGAGGATTTTCCTAACGCCTCACCCCTCATGCAAACCACTGTGGGCAAACACGAAAACACACCCTCCACCTTTCCCCTCGCTGCAGGCTGTTCTCTCTCTCGCAGCTGCCCCCTCCTTCTCATCTACCACAGAGACGTGGAATATTTTATTGTATGCTCACCCCTCTTCCCTCACTTCTTTACATCCATGTCTTTTTGCCTTCTCAGGCCTTGTGCGTTTCTATGCCTTTACCTCCCTATTTCAGCTCACATTCTCATTGTTTCCTATTTAGCGGTATACTTAAACCGCAAATCAAACAAATCCAGGTTCCATCGGGTATCAACACTACATTCACTTCTGTAGCTGTCTGCTTTCTCCTTCCCTTGCCCTTCAATAATATTAGTTTTTGTTTTTCAGTAGTCGAGAGCATAAATCATCTTTTCAAATAGATGCAAAAGTGAATTGTTTGCGAACATGATTGCACATGTTTATTTCAGAGTGAAGGCAGCCTCCTTCTAGAGGTCTGATTTCTGAGACTGTGTAAAGTGTTTTAAAGTGCACCCAATCTAAATCATGGGCACATCCCAGAATGCACATCTCGCGGGGCGTAGACTGAATCTTGCTCATTTTACAACTGTGCTCTGGTGTATGAATTCATTTATGTCTGAAATTGGAGTCCCATGGCTAATGAAACAGTTGTGACTTTCCTACCTCTAATGGTTCAAAGACCCAATTAATAGAAATGTTCAGTGGGATAATGTGACCGTGGCAAACACAGAGTCCCTTTCCGGAGCTGCATGACTGATATGATTGCTAACCAACATGTACTCATTCAATATGTAAGGTTGAGAAGCAAGACCTGATTACCTGGAACACATTTCAGCATATAACAGCTACAAAAGCTTCCAAAATATGTGATGGCTATATCTAAAGACGATTTATATACTGTCCTGGATATGATTTACATTCCAGCCTTGTCTTGGCCACTCATACATTTTTTGTGCAGTTTCAATATATATTGTGACCACCTTCCTTCTGTTTGTGAACCCTGATGCTTAAGCATTTAGCCGTGTGTATTTTAAAGCCTGTGAGAAATGTAAGCACAATTGTAATCTTTGGCAGCATTTGGGCAGGAAGGCTAATGACACGTACAGTTCCCTTTCAAAAGCCAAATGATTATCGACACGCCCACTTTCTCCTTCTGCTTCATGTCCCTGTGTCACACTGTCACTGATTAGTTCTTTGAGCCTGTCTTACATCACATGTTCTCAATAGCAAACTAGCCAATTGTAGCCGTTCCACCCTTTCAATGGCAGATCATTCAGTAGTCGAAATGAGTACAGAAACATATTTTCAAAGGGAAATTCGTTCTAAGGATATTCAAGGGCCTTCCCAAATGTTGCACTCAAGGAATGCAAAATACATTATTTATTTATTCATCTAAATAGATGATCAAATACATTTTTCTGCAGTTCTCTAAAGTGCAACAAACGAATTGGAAGGTGGCCATCAGATAAGATGCTCTTTTCCCTGCTCTTTCTAACATAACATATCCAATAATGTTATCTCCTTTGAAAGGTCATCCATCCCTTAGAATAGTTTAGAATAACTACATACCACTTCACAACAGAAAATACCATTACACATAATTACAATCCATAACACACAATCCCACTCCACATAATTCCAGTACACTCAATGCCACATAATTACTATCCACAATTCCACAGCACACCAAACCTCATAATTCCAACACACAAATCCACTCCACATCACACAATTCCATGCCACACACATCCACAACTAACTATCCCAATCCAACCCACATATTTCCACTACACACCATTTACATACACTCCGTAACACATGGCTAAAAGGCATTCCAATTTACAATGCCAAAAGCTCTTACTCACATAAATGCGAGACCGATTGCATTTCCAATGCTTGTTTAAAATGCAGCCCGTTTTCATTAAAGGAAAATGGGATGCATTTTTTTTTTTTAAATGAAACGTTACTGTTTCATTTTTTAAGAGTAGGCAGTGGTCCCTGCTCTTAAAAAATATTTTCAATGCCATTGACAAAAGGGAATGGGTCCCCTGGGGACCCCTTCCTGTTTGCGAGTGGGTCACCACCCCTTTGAAATGGGTGGTGTAATGTTGTGAGAAAGTACATGCAGGGGCGCTAGGACCCGTGGACAGCGGACAAGGAAAGGAGGGAGGCGGAGGTGAAAAAAGGAAAGGGAAGAGCTAGGGGAGTTCAGTTGTTGGTGGATATACAAGGAAAGAGGGTTAGAGAAATAAAGCTCCAATACGCTTACCTGCATCGTGTCCATGTCGTCTATGCTGCTTGAACAACAAGACAACTGGCGATGAGGGTAGTCGTTGGAACCCTGCTGACAACCCTCGTGTCGATGGCGAAGTGAAGTCGGGAGCCCACCCCGAGTGCGTCCTTGCTCCACGACACGCCAATCGCTGTGACGCGGGCCTGCCTAGGGCGCGCCTACCTGCCGTTGCGGTGGCTGTCCCTGCGGAGCTGACTGTGCTAAGACGTCACCCCAGGAGCCTACCCCGGTTGCGCATGGTTACCGTTGCGCTGTCCACCACGTGTGCCGATGCGTCATCAGGAGCCCACCCTGGGCGCATGCACCTGCCTCCCGCCTGGTGCCTGTCTGTGACCCCGGAGGCTGGATCCGGTCAGAGGCCCCTCGCACTTGCTGACTGATCCTGCTCTACACGCTGTGTGTGCAGCAGCGTGCACTCACCATGCAGCCTGTATACCTCTTGCTGCGTCGAGACTCTGAAACAGGGCACAGAAATCTCACGAGGAGTCAGCCCTGCTCGGCGGCCATCTTAAGGTCAGGCGAGCCCTCCAATAGACTGCCAGGAGTCGAGGGCAGCCATCTTAAAGTCAGGCATTTGCAAAAAGGGAGAAGAAAAAAAAAAAGAGGACAAGCATACATCAATCCACTTCAGCACTATTACCAACCGCATTTATAAAAGTAACACACAGTGTATCTACTGAGTCTGCTGCATCCTTGGGTATCTCGTCATTTTTCCGCCAGCCCCACCTGCAGCAGTACTCCCAATTGCAGTGCTAGTGCCAGGTGACATACGTTGTGGGTCTTCCTGCACCAAGACATTAGTTCACTTGTTCGCCAACCATTGGTGGCACCCGTCACTTGTGCGCATAGAAGCTAAATATGTCTGTCTCTCTGACCACAAGTCAATCCCACGATTCACAGAACAGAGGAGCCCGGCCAGAGTCCCCTACATCATCGTCGCAGATAGGAGGGCACAGACTTGCCATGTTGGGAGTCCCTTTTCTGCGCCCGCCGGAACCCCTGGCTCTCGTGTCTGGTGGAGGTATGGTTCTTCGCTGGCAGGAATGGCTGGAAGATTTTGAAGACTTCATGAAAGGCTTGCAAGCTTCTGACCCCGATCAACAGCTCATTGCACTACGCATTCTAATCGGAAAGGACGTTGGCCAGATCATTAAGGAACTTCCGGCTGATGTTGCGTCTTCCTATCCAGATGTGCGTGAATCACTTAACAGAAAATTTCTTCACAAAAGAAACATTGATTATGAATGCTACACCTTTAATCTGGCCTCCCAAGAAAAAGATGAATCCATGGGAGAATTTATTTCGAGCCTCAAATGGTTAGCACGCTACTGTGCGTTCGACTCCTTCATGGCCGAAGACGCTCTTCGCTTGCGAATCATCGAAGGATGTCAATCAGAGTCTCTACGCAGACGCCTTCTAAAGAAAAGTTACTCCCTGGATGAAATTGAAGAAATTACTATAGTCCATGATCAAGCAGAAGAACATGCAAAGAAATGGAAGCTGGAAAAGTTGAAAAACGGGAACAAGCCTTCCGGCTCCAATCTCGCCACACGGACAGACAGTCATCTGCAGGTCAAAGATCTTCCAGGTCCAAGAATTATCCTCAACGACCAAGTCGTCGTCGGAGTCCCAACCGGACTGATGAGACGGGAGCGCCAACTCAAATGTTATCGCTGTGGACAAGACTTCCCACACACTGAGACGTGTCCCACATTAGGTCAGAAATGTAGGAGATGTGGCAGGGAAAATTACTTTGAGAAAGTATGCAGAGCGACACACAAAGACACTCACAGACAGTTGAGGCAATACAGTTCTCGCCATCATGCCTAGGCGGTATGGGACCGCAGGAACACTTCCACCAGCTCGTCACGATCGAGTCTCCATTGTCACGTCACCTACAGGTCGCGACGCTCAGAATCTCGGGAATCAAGGTCCCTCTCACCCGTATCGCAAGACAGTGAAGAATGTCTGCATAGTTGCAGATCCAAACAGGCTAAAGAAATACCCGCGATTACATCTTCAAACGGGCAAGTACCTAGCCAAGTTCGTGTTAGACAGTGGGGCTTCTCTCAATTACATTTCGGTCGCAGAATACAACAAAATGAATCCACACCTCACCTGCACAAAGCTGCTGTGCGAGTTTACACATGGATGTCGAAAGAACCTCTTCCTTGTCTAGGACAATTTCAGACCGCTCTCACATACAAAGATAGAACTATTCCGACTTGCATTCATGTTATTAAAGGGCCCGAAGCAGACTGTCTCCTTAGCTTGCCTAAAGCTGAACGACTTCAACTGGTGGAAATATTATACCGAGTGGATGATGAACCTGACATAGTCCACAAGTTCCCAAAATTATTCACAGGGCTCGGGAAAATGGCTAATTTTCAAGTTCGTCTGCACATCAATGAACGTGTGACAACCATAGCCCAACATCACAGGAAAATACCGTTCCATCTTCAACAGTCCGTGGAGGAGGAACTGCAAGATCTTCTCCAGGCAGACATCATTGAGAGAACTTCGGGACCTACTCCCTGTGTATCTCCAGTGGTCATAGTACCAAAAAAAGGATCAGAAGGCAAAGTACGTCTCTGTGTTGACATGAGAGCAACAAATACCGCCATCGAAAGGGAGAGACATCCTGGACCTCACATCAGTGACATGATCACGTCGTTGAATGGGGCACAAATATTTTTCAAGCTAGATCTTAACAAGGGCTATTACCAGCTTGAACTTTATGAAAAATTGAGATATATTACTACTTCCTCGACTCATCAAGTCCTGTTTAGATACAAACAGCTCAGTTTCGGAGTTTCTTCTGCGGCCGAGATCTTCCAAGAGGCGATCAGTAGGGTCATTCATCATATTCTTAACACCCTCAACTACAGTGATGACATTCTTGTGTATGGAGCAACGGTGCAAGAACACGACAAGGCACTAGACCGGGTATGTCACGCCCTCCCGGAAGCAATAAATGTGAATTCTACAAATAAACATTGAAGTTCTATGGACACATTTTCTCAGGCACAGGAATGAGGCCAGATCCTGAAAAAAATCGCAGCGTTGAACGATACATCTCGACCTTGAGATGCTGGAGATGTGCGATCGTTTCTAAGAATGGCAAGCTACTGCGCACGTTATATCAAGGATTATGCCACCATCAGCTATCCCTTGGGAAAATTAACTAAACAAGGCCACATATTCCAATGGACAACTAGATGCGATCAAGCATTTCACTCGATCAAAGCATCTGTTGAATCGGCCAACAATCTAGTTTACTTCAACCCTCGTCGAAAGACTGAAATCACCGTGGATGCCAGCCCTGTGGGACTTGGAGCTATATTGGCTCAATATGACAAGGAAGGTGATCAACGTCATATCGTAGCATATGCCAGTCGCAGCTAACTGACACCAAGAGAGCATACTCCCAGCCTGAGAAGGAAAGTCTGGCTGTGGTCTGGGCCTGTGAGCACTTTCACATATTTATCTATGGGAAACACTTTACGCTCATCACGGACCATCAGACTCTGATAACCATATTCGGAAACCCCCGGGCCAAAATGCCACCCAGAATAGAGCGCTGGGGTATTCGTCTTGAAGAATACACCTATACAATCGTTCACAAACCCGGAAAAGCAGCGAATCCAGCTGACTACATGTCGCGACACCCCAAGACATCCTCAAGGTCAAACCAGTCGTTAGCAGAGGAGTATATACACTTTGTTGTGGCTCAAGCAAAACCACCCGCAGTCCCTCTCGAGACCATTCTGCCGTGGATGCCACCCTGCAAGATGTGAAACATCGCATTCAGACAAACAGCTGGAGACATCTAGAAGAGTCTGGACATAATAAACATGTCGACAGCCATGAACTAACCTCTTTTCGACATGTAAAAGATGAATTGTCCATTACCACAGATGGACTCCTGATAAGAGACAAAAGGATTATCATTCCAAAGCAGCTGCGTCAAGGAGTTGTCAATTTGGCACATGAAGGGCACCGAGGTGTCGTAGCCACGAAGAGAGCATTGCGTGAACGGGTCTGGTTCCCTTCTCTTGATCAGATAGTCGAATCCACACTGAAAGACTGTCCTCAGTGTCAATTAGTTTGTCGAGAAGAGCCACCTTCACCTCTACAAATGTCAGAACTGCTGGAGGGTGTCTGGCAACATGTCGCAGTAGACTTCTTCGGCCCATTACAATCAAGTAAATACATTCTTGTCATAATGGATGAATACTCCCGCTTCCCAATTGAACACCTCATATCATCAACCAAAGCAGCCACCACTATACCAGTGTTGGATGAAGTCTTCGCAGCTTGGGGAATACCGAAAGTAGTTAAAACAGACAATGGCCCTCCATTCAATGGACAAGAGTTTGCTGCATTCGCTAACCATCTCAACTTTCGAAATCGGAAGATCACTCCCATGTGGCCCAGGCCAATGGGATGGTAGAAAGATTTATGGCCACTCTGAAAAAGGCCATACAGCAAGCTGTACTGTCAAGGCGAGATGTTCAAACTGCACTAAATGAGGTGTTACGAGCATATCGAACCACACCACACAATACCACGGACAGGTGTCCTGCAACCTTGATGCTGAGCCACACGGTGCGCACAAGAATACCGGCCTGGGAAGACTCAACTGGCCGTACTCGTCAGGACTCAGAACATGAAGAGTTAGTAGCGATAGACGGATTCAAGAAAGCCAAGATGAAGGAATATGCGGACAGTCGTCGGAAAGCTAAACCATCATCCATCCAGGAAGGAGACTGGGTACTTGTCCGGCAAGAACAACAAAGAAAATCTGACAGTCGATATCATGCTCACCCATTGCTAGTAACAAAACAAAAGGGGACTATGATCACGGCCGCCTCAGATGACAAGAGAATGACAAGGAATGTGACGCACTTTCATAGATGCACACCAACCATAAGAGAGACATTGGCTGCGCCAGAAAGTGCAATGAAGGAGGACACTCACATGATGGTAAGTGAGCACTAGTCTCCCCTCCCCTCTGTTGAAAGGGAGAGATCTAATCAAGACGTAGCCCACCGGCCACAGCGCATCCATCGAAGGCCTACACGCCTCATTGAAGAACTGTAACTATGTTCTTTTTTTCTCGTTTTGCTCTGTTGTATATGTACAAGCTAGTTTAAGTTGTGTAAGAAGGGGGAGATGTAATGTTGTGAGAAAGTACATGCAGGGGCGCTAGGACCCGCGGACAGCGAACAAGGAAAGGAGGGAGGTGGAAGTGAAAAAAGGAAAGGGAGGAGCTAGGGGAGTTCAGTTGGTGGATATACGAGGAAAGAGGGTTAGAGAAATAAAGCTCCAATACGCTTACCTGCATCGTGTCCGTGTCGTCTATGCTGCTTGAACGACACGACAGGTGGTAAACTGTGGGTAATTTGCGGGCGCAATTGTGGCTGCAAAACAATCTTACATTGAAGTGCGAGTCGCTTTTAGGAAGGGACGCCCTTGGCACGCCCCTTCCTAATAGCGAGTCGCAAACTCTTATTTTGCGAGTCGGTAATTGGTTACCGACTTCCAAAATAGAGTTTGTAAATAGGGCAGACCTATTTTGCGGTCGCAAACTGGCTGATTTCCCATTTGCGAGCGCAAAAAATGGTTGTACATCTGGCTCCTGGTCCTGAGGCATACCTGATTGTTCTAGTACTGCGGAAGCCATTTAGATGGTATACGTTTTCTTTACATAGGTAGAAGTGGGAGCTTCCTGTTTGACCGTACCCCTAGAGATAAAATTTTAACCTTCTCTAGCATGGTTCCTTAGTTGGGAAGGGGATATACAGATTAATTGGTGATGCCCTCTTGGTGGCCCCCGGTGGGGTCTTGGGAGGGCCTCTTCTGTGGCAGGTATTTCTTGTTTACGGTTTTAGGTTACATGCACAGACCCAACGCACACACTGCACTAGGCCCATGTGCAGACCCCCAAATTCACATACCTTAGCTATGGATGTCTCACATGGACTCCGCTGGTCCCCTAGGGCATATCCGTGTTATTACATGGAATGTGCGGGCGTCCTAGACAACATGAAATGAGGTGCGGGTTTAAAACAGGCCAAGCGTATGAGGGCGAATATATTTCTCTTGAAGTAGACGCATCTTCTGGGGTCCAAAGTTCCTTGCCTAGCTAGATATGGCTATACACAGATATTCCACTCTGGGTTCACAAGAGGATAATGGGGCACAGGTATCCTGATTCATTACCGAGCCCCCTTCCAGCTCACCAAGACCTGGATAGACAGCCACAGTAGATATGTGGTGGCCACCGATCACACTTTATGGGGAACTTCTCACGCTTGACAGTATATATGCCCCCCCATCCATTTGGACAGACTTTCATAAACCAGATGATTGGCCTGTGGGGGTAGCGACCCAGTGGCCTTTCATTGATAGGAGGAGATTAAAATGATGTGATGTAGCCAGGGGTGGACAGGTGGCGTGCCTGCGAGGGAGGAGTGGAGGCCAGGGAGGGGTCAAACCTGGGCTCCTTTATATCTGCGCTGGGCAGATGCCTGGAGGACCTATTTTTCAGTAGTCCAATGCTGTCTCCGCAAGTACCTGGCAGATGCTGCCCGGGCCCAGCTAGAGGAGCCCATTACGGAGGAGGAGCTCTCCTTGGTGGATCTCTGGCCAGGGAAGGCCCCGGGTCCCAATGGATTCCCCAGTGAGTTTTTTAAAACATTTATGCCACGGTTAGGGAAGCATCTCGTGGGGGTGAACCACTCTGCGATTGAGGAGTTCCTACTCCCGCCAGACTGGAGCCATGCAGATATTGTGGGCTCCCTTAAGCCAGGCCATCCGCTGGAGGAGCACTCCTCGTATCACCAAATATTGCTTCTAAATATTCAAGTGAAACTCCTGGACAAAACATTGGCCAACAGACTAATGAGACACATGTTAAATTTGGTCCATCCCGACCACGGGGGCTTTATGCCCAATCGCACCACAAGGCATAATATCAGCTTGTTTACAATGCTTTAGCCTTGGCAGACCGCTTGGGGCGACCTGCGACTGTGCTTCTAGCAGATATAGATAAAACACTTAAACTTTGGCCTTAAGGTCCTCTTCTACGTCCACCTGTTAAATACCGACCTGCAATCTTTCAAAATGGTATCCCTTACTCGATTGCTATACCACCTCCAAAACTACTCCTACCCCATCCCACAGACATGGCTTCTGCAGGTCAACGCGGTCCTGGGAGGGTTCCTCTGGAGGGCGAGGGGCTGCACGTATTGCCTTTCACACATACTTCCAGTCCACGCATTGTGGAGGCATTGAAGCCGCCAATGTAGGTTCTTATTATGCAGCGTTCCATTTATTGATTATCAATGATTGGTGGTATGCCCCTCAGGATGACCCGGAGTATGCGGTGGAGAGATGGGTGATGGGCAATGCCTCCCTGCTAGACTATCTCTATAGTGAAAAGAGGGTGGGGTTCCTTCCCCCCTCAATGCAAGTAGTCATAGATACATGGAGGTGCTCCCTCCAGCGGATGGGGTGGTGGGAGAGATTGACACAGTGAACGCCTCTGTGGCAGGACACGGTCCTTCAGCAAGTGGCCCTATTGGGTGGATTCCACTCTTGGCATTTGATAGGAATGTCCACTCTAGGAGATGTTATGCAAGGCACTGTGTTCAAATCATTCCAGGAACTGCAAAGTGATTATCAGATAAATTGTAGTCAGTTCTACCAATATCTGCATATATCCCATGCCATATCCCCATATCTTAGGAACCTCCAGGAGCTACCGGAGTTTAGTCCTTTGGGGGACAAGTTACTATTGAGAGACCAGGGTATCCACAAGATCACGAAACTATATCAGTCCTTGATTACAAACAGCTTCAACACTATACCCGCACTAATGGGGACATGGGAGGCTGTCATTGACAATCTAGATTTGATGATGATTGGACGTAGGCCCTCGGGGCTTCTCAGGCGGCGGCGAAACCACTCCGTCTCCGTCTGATACAACTTAAATACCTACACAGGTCCTATACATGAGACCTCTAGGGTATGGGAGTGATTGACTTCCCCATATGTCTCTGCTTTAGGGTGGATGAAGGTACCTTTCTCCACACAATGTGGAGCTGTATGGTATTGACTCGCTTTTGGCAGGGGGTGATGTCCAGCCTCAGGGAGGTCATTTCCTGGGTGGTTCATCTTGACCCAAAGCTAATCCTCCTCCACAATACAGAGGGATAGGGGGAAATAGTTATAAAAGACATTTGATATTCCTGAGGCTCACATGGGCGAAAAGAGACATAGCTAAGCTTTGGACAGCAGACACACCTCCATTCGTTGGGGCCTGGAAAAAAGGGGCTGGATCATAGTATGGGTCTTGAAGAAGTGGTGTTCCAGGCAAGGGGTTGCCCCGAAAAAGGAACAAAACATTTGGCAGCAGTGGGCCGACTACAGGGGTACCATTCTGGCCCCAGTTAGCTCTATTGTCTCCCAGCTTGATGCTGAAATATGGAACTATGGCACCTAGGCAAGAGAACCTGAGATGTGTGTATAATGTTGAATCCGATTGAGGGCTATGCTAGTGGCAGGTGGGTGGTTTGGAACAGACTGTGCAAGTCTCTATGTTGTATTTGTTCACGGGGTTTTAATTATATTCTCCTGTACATGTTTGCAGGCTGGATCGGACTTGATTTATTGCAAAAAGCCAAAATAAAACTGTTCTGTAAAAAAAAAGTAGGACATGTGAAATTTAATGTTAAACATGTCCTTACAGTGAAAAGTCCTTAAAAGCCATTTTCAATGTAGCAAAGTTAGCTGTTCCATAGGAAACATTTCTTTCAAGTCCAGTTCATTGGTATATTGCAAAAGGTACTTTTATAGTCACCTTTTACCTGCCTAAAGCTTCTAGAAGCCCATTTGCATGAACTTCCAACTGTCACCCAGGAGCTGAATAACCCCTTTGATGAGATGTGAACTTGCTCCCAGAGCCGAGATAAAGGCCTTTGGTTGTGGGGAGGTGCTCTGTTCCTCTGGCAGAAAGACCATCTGGGACGTGCCCCAAGAACTTACTTAACTTCAAAGAGGCTTACCTCTTCACAGGCGGCTGTAGTTTCAAGTTTATTTATGTTACAGAACTCCAAAGAGGTGCACATAAAATATGCACATATCCTTATATTTAATCAGACACACAAAAAAAATGTAACACATTCAAATACCTAAAAGTGCATTATGAAGCAGTACATACTTGAATTATTACGTTTACAATCAATACAAATGTAAAACAAATTTAAAAAATAAAAAATTCTATAACAAAATATTTAATTGGGGATGATAAAGTGCTTGCTGCATTTCCAAGGCGGTTCGTATAGACAACTGCAGGCAAATTGGCTTCAGCCAATTTCGCCGTTGTTATCGAAGTGCCGGACAGACAAGGACATGATTCAAGTCTTGCATCCCATTCTGACACAGGTTACATTCAGCAGTGATTCCGTACCATTTTGCCATAACGGTAATTTAAAGGCAGAGTACTTAATCACAACAAAATCCAGAAACGCCTCACTCAAGTTGGTAAGTTCCATTTTATATAAGGTTGCGATCTGTTCACTACGATTGAATCTATAATATTTTGGAATCCCCTGTTTTTTAAGGCACACCTCCCTATCCAAGTGTTGGCCTGTTTTAAACTAGCTTTTGGTGGCAACACAGGCAGTGTGAAGACTGTGTTAAGATTTAGCCGAAGCTGCTCTGCAGCATATAGAAAATTCCTGTAGACTAGACTACCAGAATTTCTTTCTTCATAAAAGAAAGTATCTTCAACACTCCTCTCCAGGCAAGTTACCCAGCAAACCACCTCCACCAAACCCTGGGTAAAAGCACTTTTTAGACCCATTTCCAGCCTTAATGCCGCCACTGAAACCACAGAGTTACACAAAGTAATGTTTCTTAATACTCTCCCTTCTATTTTGTTTAAGAAGCCCGATTTAGCTACTTCAATAGTTGCCAATGCATAGAGTAGTGAGGTGGGGATTTTCCATGGTAGACCTCTAGAAGATAGGAAAAGTGTCTTTTCCCTGCCGCCCTTTAAAGTGCGCCCAACCCTCTGGCCTGAGACTGTGCTTTTTTGACATTATTATTCTAAACATGAGCAAGCCTTATCGCCCAGGTAACTGCACATTAATTTCCCCAAGAAAGTGTAAGACTTTACTAATTTTTCTACTTCTATCTTTTGGAACACCAGAAACCAAGAGAAATTGACGTGTTTTGCTTTCTTTTTGCCATGAAAGCACATTATTTTACTTTTAGAGATGTTAATCTTATGGTGATACGCAGCAGCAAATTGTTCAAGGCCTCCAGACAACTATTAACGCCTTTTGGAGTAAGGTCCAAGATTACTATATCATCTGCATAGAGCAAGCAAGGTACTTCAGTTCCACCAATAGATGGGGCAATACCTTTACTCTGAGTCAGGAGGGCCAGAAGGTCAGAGATGTATAGAGAAAAAAAGTAACGGGGCTAAAAGGCGCCCTTGTTTTAAGCCATTTTCAGTTACTATCTCCTTTGACAAGCCTTGATCACCCACAGATCACCCACAGAGCTCTAAAGGAGATTCTGTGTTTACAGGGAGCCAGTGAAGTTCAGCCAAACCGGGGCTAATAGTGGCCCATTTCGGAATTCTTAATAGCAGTCTGGCAGCTGCATTTTGTACTCTTTGTAGCATTGCCAGTCTGCCTTTAGAAATCCCTAAGTAGTGCACATTGCAGTAATCAAGCCGGGACACCAGCAAGGCCTGTGTTACTGTTTTATGTCCTGAGTCCGGTATTAGCCTCAGAAACTTCCTTAACAGTCTCAGTACCCCGAAACAGGTGCCCACAGTGGCCCTGATCTGACTTTCAAAAGATAACTGAGCATCAAAGAGGATGCCTACATTTTTCACTTTGAGTTTAGGAATAGAGGTGGGGCCCAGATCAGCAGGCCACCACGCCGAGGACCAGATTGAGGCCGGTTTCCCCACCACCAGCACCTCTGTTTTATCTGCATTTAACTTCAAGCAGCTAGCCTGCATCCATGTCGCTAGATCAGAGAGACAAATCTAAAATTTGCAGCAGCCCTATCGTCCTCATTGGCTAGTGTAATAACTAGCTGAGTGTCATCAGCATATGACACCATTCTCACTCTATGGCCCTTGATAACGTCAGCCAGTGGGCGAAGATATAGGTTAAAAAGAGTAGGGCTCAGTGCCGATCCCTGGGGCACTCCCTGCTGTTCGGGGATAATATCAGAGGTGTATGCCTTCTGAGATACCTGGAAAGAGCGTTTAGGGAGAAAATCTGCAATCCAGTCAAAAGCTCTACCCATTTTTCCCTGAAGCCACAGTAGTTCCAGTAGCACAGTGTGCGATACTGTATCGAACGCTGCGCTGAGATCCAGCATAATGAGAGCCCCTGTTTTACCTTTGTCGGCCACCCTGCGTAGCATCTCTGAGGCCAAAAGCAGGGCAGATTCTGTGCTATACTGTGGTCTGAAGCCCGATTGACACTCGTGAAGGAGATTGTTCTCTGTGATAAGCTCTGTCAATTGGGAATTGACATGCCTTTCAGACAATTTTGCCATGAAAGGAAGCAGGGAGATAGGGCAAAAATTCTCAAGTTTAGAGGAGTCAAGAGATGGTTTTTTGAGGAGAGGAATCACCATTGCGTGTTTCTACTCAGCCAGATAGTGAGCCGGCTTCAAACGTTAAATTTAGCACGGAGCATAATCTGGGAGCAAGTGCCGTTAGCCCCAGTTTCAAAATAGCCGGAGGCACCGGATCTAGCGGTGAGCCAGATTTGATTTTAGCCACCAAGGAACATAGATTTTCCACCGAGATGTTCTCAATCTTGAAGGAGCCATCAGGGAGGGGATCGAACGTCTTATTTAAGGAAGGGAGGCCATAATTTTTCGCAGTTTCAGGAAAAGATGCATATATTAATGAGATTTTATCACAAAAGAAGTGGGCAATCTCATTACAACTGCTAATACTCGGTGCCCTGACCGCTGATACTGTGTACAGGCAAGTGAGGGATTTAACAATTTAAAAAATCTCATGAGGAGCATTCTTAGCCTCGTCAATATTTTGTGTGTAAAATACCTTCTGAGCCACCCTAATCTTCTTATGGTATTCTTTTAACGCAAGCAGGTAGGTCTCTTTGTCTAGGGGACAGTAGTTCTTCTGCCACCTTCGTTCTAGAAGCTTGCATAATTTTTTAGTTTGTGAGAGCTCTTCCATGAACCATCCTGCCGAGGGTCTGGAAAGAGAGAAATTTTGCGTTTTTTGTGGTGCTCTCGGCATTATCGGTCAGGAAGTCAGTGGCAGAGGCTGACTGATCGCTTTTAAAAACTGAATGGTGAATCTTTTTAACTGTTTAACCTGCATAACCTGCATATTTTAGAATTACCTGTGAAATGTACTTTTGAATTTGAATTGCCACGCTATATCTTCCGCTTTACTTGGGAGGCTGTTGTGGGGTCTGTCTAGACTCCCGTAGGGTGAAGCAGGCCGCCATCTTTGGGCTTGTGCGTTCTAGTCGCGCAGGCTATTAAAATAGAAGCCTGGCGCGACCGCGCAGCATTATCGGTCAGGAAGTCAGTGGCAGAGGCTGACTGACCGCTTTTAAAAACCGAATGGTGAACCTTTTTAACTGTTTAACCTGCATAACCTGCATATTTAGAATGAACTGTGAAATGTACTTTTGAATTTGACTTGCCATGCTATATCTTCCGGTTTAGCCGGGACCCTGTTGTGGGGTCCGTCTAGGCTCCCATAGGGTCGAGCGGGCCGCCATCTTTGGGCTTGTGCATTCTAGTCGCGCAGGCTATAAAAATAGCCGCCAAACCAGATGACCGCATGAACGACGCTACGCATACTATTGCGGTAAGATTGATTACGGATATACCCTTCCGGTATCTTTTGAAATCTAAACGCCTTTCCAATATATTGCCAAGTGGATTCGATAGGCAATTCTTTAAATAAAACCCTGAAGAAGTCCAGTAACGGACGAAACACGTTGGCTATTTCATTGATAAGAAAATTGAATAAAGAATACATTTTAAACTTCAAGAGCCTGTGACTGACTTCACTTTGGGAAAATGGACATGGATCTTCAAATTTGTACATAATAATGCATAATGTTTGATATTTAATAACACACTTAAAATTGGATCTATCAGAAGGGTGCAGAGCTATTTTTTGTGTATCTTATTGGAAGAGAGTGGAACATTTTCTTTCTCCAGGTCTTCATGGGACATAGGGGATTGTGTCTCAGGCTATCAGCACCTTCATTTTTGCTGTTCAGGACCTATAGGGGACGTTAGCTCAGTGCGGGAATTTGTGCTTTGATCCCTTTCTTTCTGGTTATAAAAATAGAAGCCTGGCACAATCGCTAAGCGGGCGCGATCGTGCAGCGGGCGCGCCGCTGGCGTGCCTAAGGCGCACCTAAGGCAAGCCTGTCTGCGCCCGTCCGCGCCTGGACGGCACCAGGTGCCAGGCACCCTGCCTCTTTTAGCCCAGGTTTGGTGCAATTTTCATCAGATGAGCTACGCTCCCTGAGCTACGAGCACAAAACCACATGTCAGCACTCGGTAAAGGTTGATATGGGGCAAAGTGCCTGCTCGGGGTGTTCCTTTGTGTTACGCCCGAGTCTTTCTAGTTCTTCATGTGGTCCGAAGGTTGCCCAATACTTTCTACTAAATTGTCGTTCTTTTTCTAAGCACAGATTTGAAATTGCTGACCTCATAGTGGCCAGACAAATGACGGCTCTCTTCTTGGTGGAAACTTGGCTTCATGCGCAGTCCTCTCCGGACATTTTAGATGCTATTCCTACGGGCTATGCAATTACTAGGTTGGATAGACCTCAGGGGAAGGGAGGCGGGCTGGTGGTGATATATAAACAACAGCTGCACTGCAATTTATCGGTACTCCAGATCAGTGGTGCCGAAGCTGCCTTTTTCATCCTAACTATCACGGGCTGCTATTCTCTCAACTGCCTGTTGATTTATAGGCCTCCTGGGGTGGCAGTTTCCTTCACTTCAGCATTACTTGATGTTATTCTGGCCTGTGCTTTGCAACATTCTAATCTTCTAATTTTAGGGGACCTCAACCTACATTTTGATGATCCAACCTCACACACAAGTGTAGATTTAATGGAGGACTTAAAGTCGTTCCAGCTCCAACAACTGGTACAGGAACCCACACATATTCGGGGGCATATCCTTGATCCCATTTTTGCTAATCCTGATTTAGTGACAGTTGTTTGCCCCGATTCCCATTGCTTGGTCCGATCACTATATTATCCCTTGTCAGACTCCGGACACCAGTCCCCCACCGAAACCTGTACAGGCCCTCTCCATTAAAACTCGGAATTGGTCTAAGGTTAGTCAGGAGGCTTTTCTATCTGCCCTGAGCAGCCGTCCTCCATGCCTAGAAAACTGCCCACAGATCGCTAACCGACAAGTCTCGGCATGGGTAGAGGAAGCAGTAGATCAGATAGCGCCACGAAAAACGCAAAATTTCAGTTAGAAAAGGAGCGTAAAGCGATGGAAAAACAGCTAGAGAAAGCCAAGAATACTTCTGTAATGCTGTCATGTCAGAACAAATTATTGCAAGATAAGATGGAGACTTATCAGCTTGTGGCTCAAAAAGCGGCGGGCGTTTAGATTCTGTTGTGTAAGATGAGTTTTAGGAATTTCCAGGGCAATGCGCAGACCACTCTACTGCAGTTAGCGGCAGATGGATGTTTACACAAATACCCAACTGAGTCACATTGGCCACCAACTGATAAGCCCTGTTTTACCCCGAGGGATGCAATGCAGAGAACGAAAGAGAATGCAATGAAGATTGCAATTTTCATAGGTGTTCCTCATGATTTGATGAATGGATTGCTAAATACATCAGTGCGAAATAAAATAATTATTTAGGCCCCTTTGTACAAGGTTACTCGAAAGAAATAGGAGTTTGAGTGGGGAGAGCAGCAACAGAATACATTTGAATCAGCAAAAGAAGCTATACAGCATGCCTTGGATTTGTGGCTAGTACGAGAGGGGGATGTTGAGCTGAATGTGGCAGTTCAGGGGCAGTAGGCCAATTGGAGTTTGTGGCAGAAACAAGGAAAGAAGAGGGTGTCTTTAGGAATTTGGGCAAAGAAGTTACCAGATGCTAGAGAGCGGTACTTTCCATTTGAAAAGCAGTTGCTTGCATGTTATTGGGCCCTGGTGGACACTGAGCAGTTAACCCTGGGGCACAATGTGATTTTGAGACCTGAAATACCTCTAATGCAATGGGTGATGAGTTCTTCCAAGACTCATAGAATAGAGCATGCACAGGAAGCCAGCATAATCAATTGGAAGTGGTATTTCCAAGACAGGGCCCGATTAGGCCCCAAAGGTACTGTAGCGTTGCATGAGCAGGTGGCGCAGGCCCCAGTGGAAGATACAAAAGTGTTACAGGATGTGCCTGAGATACAGGAGTCCCCTGTGAAGTAGGGTGAGCCGTTTGCAGCATTGTCTTCAGAAGCTAAGGTATGGTTTACTGATGGCACAGCCAGATATGTGTGGGCTAAGAGGCATTGGAAAGCGGTGTCGTACAATCCTGTGACCAAGAAATTGTTAGCTACTACCAGAGAGGGAAAGAGTAGCCAGTTTGCAGAACTGTATGCTGTGCATCAGGGTTTGAAACAAGAATTACCTGGAAAGTACTCACTTATACAGACTCATGGTCTACTGCTAATGGGTAGGCTACCTGGCTTCCCACTTGTCATGTCCATAACTGGATGATACATTCAAAAGAGGTGTGGGGTAAGGAGTTGTGGCAAGAGATCTGGGAAATGTTACCACAAAGCACAGTTACTGTATATCACGTAGATGTCCACTGCCCAACAGACTCATTAGGCCAGTGGTATAATTCATTTGTGGATGAAAAAGCCAAGAATTTAGAGGCTGAGGTGACGACACAGGATTCTGATTTGGTGGGAATGGCTAAGTGGGCACACCAAAAATGTGGGCACCTGGGAAAGAAAGCTACTAGCAGGTGGGCAGAGAATAGAGGGATGCATATTCTCCTAGATTTGATCAAAACTGTGATTATGCAATGTCCCATTTGTCAGCATACACAACACAGACCAGTCCCGCAGGTGGTGAGAGGTCAGCTAGGTAGGGGAAAGCTGCCAGGACAGATATGGCAGATCGACTACATTGGGCCAATGCCAATTAGTCAGGGTTGTCAGTATGCATGTACAGTGGTGGATACTTACTCTGGCTACTTGATAGCCTTTCCATGTAAACGTGCCACTCAGCAGAATACTTTTAAAACTTCGAATTTACTTGTTTTGGATTATGGTATTCCATTGCAGATCCAAAGTGACAATGCTTCTCATTTCAAAGGCAAATTGGTGTAGAATTATTGTGCACAGCACAACATAGAATGGATATACCATATTCCTTACTACCTGCCGGCTGTGGGCCTCATCAAGAGGATGAATGGATTGTTGAAAGCTCAGTTGAAAAAATTGACAGATGGATCATTAAAAGGTTGGAGAGAACTTGCATGATGCATTGTTAATTTTGAACAACAGGTCAAATGCAGAAACTCATTAATGCGAATGTTGACACCAGCTTTGCAGATTCAGCCTCACTTGGCCACTAACACTGTCTTGTACAGGGAGACAGCTCCCAGATTCTTGGCTCCATATTGGGCCACCCCAGAGGCTGCAGGTCTTGATTTACATGATTTTCAGATGCACAGACTAAAATTCAGAGATATAGCTTTAATTGAAACCGCGGTTGGAATTCAGATTCCCCCGGAGCATTTTGGATTGATTGCCCCTTGCTCGGGGTCTGCCTTGACAGGCATTCGAGTTTTGGGAGGGGTAATAGACTCTGATTACCAAGAAGAGATAAAAGTGATACTGTTGAACAGTGGAGACACTGATTTAGTAGTGCAACTCAGAGATCGAGTTGCACAGATTATCATCATGCCAGTTTATGGAGGAATTGTTAAGAAAGTGTTCAAATGAAGTATGCCATGTAGACAGGTCATTTAGAAAAAGGTTATATGTTTATTCTTCAAGTTGTATCTTCAGTTATAGGTTACAGGAAGGTAGTAAGTTCCATGTAATGCCCCACCAGGAGCAGCCTCCTTGCTGCTCAGCCCATACACTCCAACTGATCCTTCTTCAAGCACAAACACTCACAGCATTCTAATTACCTCACCACTTGCTGAGCAGCAAGGCAGAGAACAGCAATGGGGAGGATGCATTATATTAGCAAGTAGATTACAACACATCTCCCCCCTTATAAAGACAATAGAAAATCTTATGGATGCAAGATGTTAACACGCACAAACAACACGTCCAATAAATTTATCAAAACCACACTCCCTTAACCAACTAGGAAGGACACTAATATAAAAGTTGCAACCTTTACACAGTGGGTATATCATCCCACCTCTCCTCACACTCAGGGCAACTACTCACAAGGTATCGTTCAACCCTTACACAGTGGGTATCTTAAAACCCACCTCGCCTCACACTCAGAGCACAACTTTAACAGGGTAGCCTTCAATCCCTTAAACAGTAGTTAACTCACCCCACCTCGCCTTACATCAGGCCGACTACTCACAATGTATCTTTCAACCCTTAAACAATGGGTATCTCAAATAACCCCCCTCTCCTCACATGAGGGCAACTACTCACAGGGTATCTTACTAACACTTACACAGTGGGTATCACATAACCCATCTCACCTCACATCAGGGCAACTACACACAGAGTATCTTTCAACCCTAACACAGTGGGTATTCAATAACCCACCTCGCCTCACATCAAGGCAACTACACACAGAGTATCTTTCAACCGGAACACAGTGGGTATCACATAACCCACCTCACCACACATTAGGGCAACTACTCACAGGTATCTTTCAACCCTAAATAAACTTCACACAGGATCTCGTTCAACATCTGTTCATTCCCATACAGACAAGGCAGCACAGGGTATCTCTCAACCCCTACCCATAGCCACAGTGCATATAACACACTCCCCCTATGATAGAGAATATCCACAATAAAGTAACCATAACACAATTAAATACACATAGCACAGAATAACATTGTCGGCAAACATAGACTGGCAAAAATGAAAGTCACTAAAGGTTTCAAAGGTCCCCCTTCCAGTGAGCAATCTCTCACCCGACATACTTCTAGAATAAAAGATAAGCTGCTATGACAATAAACTATGCGGTACATCTACTTCTCTCACTGTAACAGGTAGACACGCTCGGTACACAACTTTAGACTAATCTTAGAGTGCACAGCAGCCTCAACCTCACCAAGCCTGGAACATCCAGAATACAGTTGACAGAATATATGGTTCTTTTGTAAAAGTTGTTGTTAAAGCTGTTGAACAGTTACCAGTAACCGCAATGTTTGTCCTTTTCTTTCTCCTCCTGCTTATATTCAAGTACCAACACCGATTGTATCTTCAGGCAGCAATGTCCGTACTAGCCTTAGATTGCGCGTTCTAGCGGCAAGCAACCATGTCAATCAGACGTCTGCCATGCATCAGCGTACATATAGAAGAGTCGGTTCCCGCTGTGCCATGTACATTCTAGTTTTTTTAACTTCTCTCTTTTTTTTTCAATGTCACATGCTTGTGTCATCATAATCATTTGCGCGTGCTTCCGCACGGGCTCTTACAGGAAAACAAACAACGGCGAACAACTCCTGCCGTTTACCGTTCCCCCGCTCGCAGCTTCCCAGATTGAAGGATGCGTCTTCAAAAGCTGACTCGCGACCACACAAACTCGTGACCACTCCAGCCCTGCCACTTGGTGCCTCCAACAACAGGTCACCGGCGTGAGAAGATGTGCACGGTAGCCCACGTGCCCCTTTTAAATGTAGCTTCACATTCTTGGGCCAAAAACAGCATGTATTATGGGGTAAGCGCTAGTAATCACTTACTGTTTGTGACCTCTACCCGTCCATGCATACCTGCCGCATCTCCTAATGCAAGTCAAACAGACTACCAATTGGCACGCTGTACCATCAGCATGCTCTTACTGTTAATATTGCTGTTACCGTTAATCATGCTTCATGATCCAGTGGGACAAGGTTGAAACAGCTGCTAGGGCTAAACACACTCCACTGCCACTTTACAAAGGCTTGTTACAGTGCAGAGGCACCTGCAATCCAGTCGGAGGCACAATAATCCGCTTGGCCATCACTTTACAATCCACACAGAGATCTTAGAAGCATTCAATGAGGCAGTCTTTCACTCACGCCAGTGTTTCTCATATATTTAAAATACACAGCTTCTGCGAAGATGCCCTGGATAGTAGACTGTCAGTTGAAATAGACACTGGTGGGCTACCAGGCACAAACCCTCTTCACAGGCTTCAATGTCTTTTTCTCTGCAATCTTCTTTATTTCTTCCTGTGATACTTCAAATATTTTCTGTTAAGCATTAAACTTCCCTTCACACGTGGGTCTTCTCCGCTCGTTGCCAGTGTTAAAACAAAGTATGCCACGTACACAGGTCATTTAGAAAAAGGTTGTATATTTATTCTTCAAGTTGTATCTTCAGTTATCAGTTACAGGAAGATGGTAAATTCCATGTAATGCCACACCAGGAGCAGCCTCCTTGCTGCTCAGCCCAGACACTCCAACTGATCCTTCTTCAAGCATAAACACTCTCAGCATTCTAATGACCTCACCACTGGCTGAGCAGCAAGGCAGAGAACAACAATGGGGAGGATGCATTATATTAGCAAATAGATTACAACAGAAGGGGACTGTCCCACCCCTTATTACTGCACGAGGACAGGTAGGGTTCGGCTCCACTGATAAGAACCCAGGAGTCAAAGTACGGATTGAATCCCCCAACAACCCCACCGAGCCTGCTGAAATCATAGCTACAGGAAAAGACAACATCCTAGTTGTAATGAGACCTGGAGAGGAGGAATGGGAACATGTACCTGCTGATAAATGCTGTTTCCGAGAATGAATAATACTTGTTCTCTGTTCTTCTAGATCAAGGCATGGCGTGTTTATGTCCTTGTTACTCTGCTTGGACTGTGTTCGGGTGTATCCAGAAGGGACCGGGAGGGTCCAGGGATGCCCACAGCCGAGGGACTCAACCACCAGCATCAAATGCATGTTAAATTACCCAAGAGATGGCTCTTTTTGTGTGGCAGTACGTCATACACCTACTTTCTAGTGAACCTGACTGGTGGACCATGTGACTTAACACGATTAGCTCCAAGATGGCTGCCGGGTAAGGAGCTCCGGCCGGGAGCTCCCTGGCGAGGGAATGCCTCTCGACTTAGTTCACGGGGATATTCCCCCTTCTGACCACCTTCGCCTCTGGGGATCTGTTGACTGCTTTCCTGCGATTCGCCTACCCTGAGAGAGTTTTCGAGACCGGCTGCAGCTCCCGCCGAGTGTCCAGGGCGGACGGACGCTGGAGGATCCCAAGCAACATGGCCGTTGCTCGGTTGAGCTACCTACGTAGCTGAGAGGAGATGGGTCGGAGGATCACCCCCCCGGCTGTCACCTACCTTCCGGGCATGGTCTTGGTTGCTCGGCATCCCACTTCGCCTTCTGGGAATGCTGCCTGGACACATGAGTCGCGCTCCCCTGACTCTTCTGCAAGGCGACTGCCATGACGCTGCTGACCTGTGTCCCTGAGTTTTGTCCTTCACGATCTCCAGGTGAGTGCGGCGGTTTCCCTGTCTTACACCCTCCAGTCCCCGTGGCTGCCTCCCCTATCCGGGGCTGCCCCATGGGCGACCGAGTCAACGTCCCTGACAAACCAGCAAGTTACAGCTGAGACGCTGCTGCCCTTATGTCCCTGAGGGTTTTTCACGAGGTCCCGAGCGAGATCGGCGATTACCGGTCCTCCGCCCTACCGATCCCGTGGCTGCCTCCTCCATCCAGTTCAGCTCCCTGAGGTGGGTTTCCGCATTGATTTTGGATTGGGCTTTTGTTGATCTGCTGTCCCTCCATTTTGTGCTGGAGGTATATGGGTCCTCAGACCTGGGTCCACCATCTTGACAGCTTCGACCGGGTTCTACGATCGCTGTGGGCCGCTGGCCTATGTCTTGGTGTCACCAGCTCATCTAGTGCTTCAAGTTGACCTCCCCCCCCCCTTCGGGAAGCATACACTCCCTTCTGATAAGGATGACCACTGTGAGACACCCTTTCGACCTATGGTGCTCCGGCGCAGAGAGAGAGTCTGGCCCCGATTGATGTGTTTCTGAGACCCTAACCGGACTTGTGGGCTCGTGGATTGTGACTTTGAGGGTCCCCTGATGTTCTATCTTCCGTTGCCGGTTTGCCTGACTTGGTCCATTTTCCAGCTTCTGGACTCAATTGCCCTCCCCCACACACCCTCTATGCCCCATGGGACTTGTTTTTGTGTTATTTATGCTCTGGTAACTGATGTAATTATGTACAACTGTTTTCTCATGTAAAGCGCTCCGATACCTCCGGGTCTAGCCAGCGCTATATAAAACTCTTCAAATAAATAAATAAATTAGGACTTATGATGTTTACTTTGCATTCAGCTTTACATTCTCACTATGCTAGAAATTAATTTCAACTCTCTAAAGACTGTGATTCTGAAATTATCTTGTTATCCAAAACTGACTGTGTATAACACTAGAATAATAAACAAGCTTGCATGTTTAATGGTGAAAAATATAAATGAAACTTCTACTGCTTTAGCTGAATTGCTATTAGATGTTCAGGAAACAAGAAAAGCCACTTTACAAAATAGGGATGCTAATGACTATTTGCTTTTAAAACATAACCATGGCTGTGCAGATTTTGAAGGACTATGTTGTTTCAATTTGTCTGACCATTCCAAATCCACCTATACGCATCTTAATGCATTACATGAATTAGTCAATGGGTGGTGGGATTGGTTATTTGGATGGTTGCCTAATTTTGGACATCTTTGCTATATTTAAAGTGTCGTTTTCATTATAATGTTTTTTGATTTGTTGCGGTATGCAATGTGTGCCTAACTTTATATCTTTGTTTCATCTTAGAACTATGACTTTTATGCCTCTAGATTATGCTAATTATTAGTCAATGGTGAAGGGGTGGAGTGTAATGCTATAGGCAATTATATATTGTGAGATCGTGTATTGACCATTGACTACATGTTGCTTTGATTACATTTGTGAGCACGGTTTCGTCTTGTGTCTGTCTGACCCTGCCTTTCAGCTGCAAACGCAGGCAGGCCCAGGTTACTTGTGCACACACAAACTGCTTATGTTTTTCACTTCACTGAGCGAGAGAGATAACAACAGACAGTGTGGGATGCGTACAGTGTCCAAGGATGAGAATGAGCAATTCCGTTTCAGAAGCCATGGTCAGCTAAAGCTTTCAGCCTTGCCCTACTGGAGGAATACAAGCGACAAAAAAGTTTCTAAGTCCAAACGTAGAAATCTTCAACAGTGAAGGCGCCAAAAGTATCCAGCCAGCAAGGGACCTTCCTTTGATGCGAATTTTCACCAGGACTTCATCTGACGGCTAACCGTACTTGTGGCATCCATCTTGGCAACAACCTGTTACCTTGCTCTACTGAGTATTTTTGAATTTCATTTTAGAGACTCAGGGGTCGATTCCGATTCGGGCCGGAAAAGCACCGACCGACTCGGATCCGGAAATAATACCGACCGACACGTACCTGTGGCGCCCGACACGCCAAGTACGATGCAAGGCGTGAAAAATCCGACCGACACGTACCGAAACCAAGTCGACCGACCGAGCCGCAAGGAAAACAGCAATCCGGCCGGAAAAACACGCGAATCCAACCGACCGACACGCACCCGGAACAAATCCGACCGAAACGTACACGCGAACTCCAAACCGCAAAGTACGATGCAAGGCGCGAAAACCACGAGCGAGTCGGACGGAGGCCAAGCCGCACGACCGACACGCATACAAAACCGAGCCGAAGCAACACAAAACACCGCGACCGACGCGTACGCAGCATAGAAAACTGCACAAACACAGCGTGAACGAAACGGAGAAGACCGTACGAGACAAATGCAGGGTCCGACTCGGTCACAAGAACGTTTCCAACATACACAAACAGCACAAAGGAAAAATCACCCAAAAAAAGGCCAAACAAGCAATTACCAAGCCAATAAATACTGGGGGGTGGGGACAGAGAACAAAGACACACCCACAACTCCACCTATATAAAGGACACAAATCACAACCATGAGCCTTTGCAAATGCCATTCCACTGCCAGCACCCAAGAGAAAGCAACCATACACCCACAGCTCATCCCTCACACAAGCCACACACCATCAGCACACCAACAAATACCTACCTCACATACACCCAGCAAAACACACACTCACACACCCTAACCTGCACACCAACACACACATCACTCACCATCACCACCCATCACCATGCCCCCCAAGAAGAATCCCAAGTTCCTAGATTGTGAATTGGAAGTCATTGTAGACGAGATCCTCAGGGTAGAGCCACAGCTGTTTGGCACACTGGTCCAACAGACCCCCATCTCCCAGAAAACCAAGATGTGGGAGAGGATCATCAACAGGGTGAACGCACAATCACCATGTCGGCGCACAAAGAGCGACATCCAGAACAGGTGGTATGACGTGCGCAGGAGGGTACGGGACCTGCTGAAGAAATACTACATCAACAGCCAATACACCGGCAGTGGCCCTCCTGCCAAGCCAATATACCTCAGGCCCTGGGAGGAGAAGGTGCGGGCCATCCTTCCGCCAGTGAGCGTATAAATGGCTAGAGGACATCCCAGAGCCTGGTGAGTACACAACAAATGTACACAATATACTGCCACAAAACACACACATCACTGTCAAGGGAGAGTCAAACCATGCACTCATAGCAATTACACAGCAACCAGAACAGAATCATCCCAAAATGTGTATGTCAGTCAGATAAACACAACACATGCCATCAAAAAGTCACATCCAACTGTGCCAACACATGTACAAACACAACTACAACTACAGCTAGGCAGTGGCACAAATAGAACTAACAAACACATCCAGACATGTAGCCACCACAACAACACCAACACACAGTGAAGACCACTCAAAGGAAGGAATTCTGTGTATGCTGGCCAAGTCAGTGTAGCCAATAGCATCATGGGAGTCGCAGTCACACATATTGCCCCCCACAACTGTCCCATCAACACCACCCTGAACCATGCTCACATCACAGGGAGTGGAGAAGGACTCACAAGATGGCTGACACTGGCTACTGCTGTGGGGAGCACAAGGCCCTGCTGGCAACTGTGCACCAACAAACAGCAGGACACCACTGACTGACATCCTGAGAGACAACTTACACTCCCTGCAATGCAAGCACGTTCCATGGTGGGATATCTGGCTAGCTGGGTGGGAAGGAGGACTTGCAGCACTGACCATAGTCACAAGCACCTCCCCTCACACACACCCCAACACAAACTCCACAGAACCCACCTGGTAGAATGCAATGCCCCCCATCCTAACACAAGATCCCACAAAGAACCACCACCCTGGGTTATGTTGTGTGAAGCACAGGGCCACTCTTGGGACTTTTAGCCAAACAACTGCCAGGACAACACTCCCAGCCATCCTGTCAGCACAGCCAGCCCACCCCACAGGGAAGCAGAGTCAAAAGGAAGGAAGCATGGGCATGCTGGGAAGGGGGTGGAGGCAATAGCATGATGGGAGTCGTAGTCACTGATATTGGTCACCCCCACAACTGTCCCATCAACACCACCCTGAACCATGCTCACATCACAG
Organism: Calotriton arnoldi; assembly: GCA_963921515.1. Lineage (NCBI taxonomy): Eukaryota > Metazoa > Chordata > Amphibia > Caudata > Salamandridae > Calotriton > Calotriton arnoldi. The sequence continues at coordinate 192,659 of CAWUFW010003885.1, forward strand.
GAAGTGGAGAAGGACTCACAAGATGGCTGACACTGGCTACTGCTGTGGGGAGCACAAGGCCCTGCTGGCAACTGTGCACCAACAAACAGCAGGACACCACTGACTGACATCCTGAGAGACAACTTCCACTCCCTGCAATGCAAGCACGTTCCATGGTGGGATATCTGGCTAGCTGGGTGGGAAGGAGGACTTGCAGCACTGACCATAGTCACAAGCACCTCCCCTCACACACCCCCAACACAAACTCCACAGAACCCACCTGGTAGAATGCAATGCCCCCATCCTAACACAAGATCCCACAAAGAACCACCACCCTGGGTTATGTTGTGTGAAGCACAGGGCCACTCTTGGGACTTTTAGCCAAACAACTGCCAGGACAACACTCCCAGCCATCCTGTCAGCACAGCCAGCCCACCCCACAGGGAAGCAGAGTCAAAAGGAAGGAAGCATGGGCATGCTGGGAAGGGGGTGGAGGCAATAGCATGATGGGAGTCGTAGTCACTGATATTGGTCACCCCCACAACTGTCCCATCAACACCACCCTGAACCATGCTCACATCACAGGAAGTGGAGAAGGACTCACAAGATGGCTGACACTGGCTACTGCTGTGGGGAGCACAAGGCCCTGCTGGCAACTGTGCACCAACAAACAGCAGGACACCACTGACTGACATCCTGAGAGACAACTTCCACTCCCTGCAATGCAAGCACGTTCCATGGTGGGATATCTGGCTAGCTGGGTGGGAAGGAGGACTTGCAGCACTGACCATAGTCACAAGCACCTCCCCTCACACACACCCCAACACAAACTCCACAGAACCCACCTGGTAGAATGCAATGCCCCCCATCCTAACACAAGATCCCACAAAGAACCACCACCCTGGGTTATGTTGTGTGAAGCACAGGGCCACTCTTGGGACTTCTAGCCAAACAACTGCCAGGACAACACTCCCAGCCATCCTGTCAGCACAGCCAGCCCACCCCACAGGGAAGCAGAGTCAAAAGGAAGGAAGCATGGGCATGCTGGGAAGGGGGAGGAGGCAATAGCATGATGGGAGTCGTAGTCACAGCTCTACATCCCCCACCACATGGCCCAGCAAGCTCACACTCACGCATGCACATCCCACAGAGAGTGGAAAGGCCCATCAAAGATGTCTGACACTGTTGCTGTGTCGTGGGGAGCACAAGGGCATGCTGGGTACTGCACACCAACCAACAGCAGGACACCACTGTCAGCCATCTTGCCATTGCTCTCACACCCACACACACTGAACTCCCCACAAAAGCAAGTAAGTATGGGAATGCTGGGAAGTGGGGTGGAGGCAATAGCATGATGGGAGTCGTAGTCACAGACATAGCTCACCCCCACAACTGTCCCATCAACACCACCCTGAACCATGCTCACATCACAGGGAGTGGAGAAGGACTCACAAGATGGCTGACACTGGCTACTGCTGTGGGGAGCACAAGGCCCTGCTGCCAACTGTGCACCAACAAACAGCAGGACACCACTGACTGACATCCTGAGAGACAACTTCCACTCCCTGCAACGCAAGCACGTTCCATGGTGGGATAACTGACTGGCTGGGTGGGTGGGAAGGAGGGCCGGCTGTCAACCAAACACAACCAATGCAGACCATGTTCACACCCCAGAAAATACATAGAAATGCCCAAATAATGCAGGACAATGTGCCACACCAATATCAACCCCTGACTGTGACGACTTAGGACAATGCAATGTACAGGCCCGCACCCAGAGGCACAGTCACAACTGTCATGTGTGTCAACCATTGATGCCTGCAGAAACATAACATACATTGTTTGTGTCTCCCAAAAACAGGTGATGATGGGGACACAGCAGCAGACGCTGAGGAGTCCCAGTCCCAGGCTCAAGAGGATGCGGAGCTCACTGGCGTCGTACAGCCTCTGTCCTCCTCGGACGATGAAGACCAACCTGGCACATCCGGTGCAAGTCAACATGCAGCACCAGCAGGACCACCAGCTGCAGCACCAGCAGGACCACCAGCTGCACCCCCTGCACCCACCCCTCCAACGACTGTCACCACAAATACCATCCCTGCCGACATGGACAGAACAAGGAGCAACACCAGCACAGGGACCCTGGACCAACCTGGGGCCATGGACACCACCACCACCACCAACCCCCAAGGTGGACCAGGGTTATCTGTGCGTGCCACTGCACACACTGCACATGTCAGCAGGGGTGGTGGGAGGGGTGGGAGACAGAGGTCGCTGCTTGCAGACGTTGCTGGTGTGCATGATGACCCACAACTGGTACGCATAGCTGATGCGTACCAGTCCAGCACCGGAGACCTCAGCCAGGTAGTGGGGCTCCTCAGAGACATGAAACAGCAGCAGGCTGCCCATCATGCCCGCTTGGACTCCCACATGTCCCACGTGGAGTCACACATGTCCCGCGTGGACTCACACATGTCCCGCGTGGAGTCCAAGTGGGATGCACTGCATGAGATGACGGCGGTGCACAGGGACATTTTACAATGCCTCCGCCAGATGAACAGCAACCAGTCCACACCTCCCTGTGTGCCAACAACATCTGGTGCCGAACAAACTGCAACTGCCACAGGGAGGGAGGAGGACTCTGGCGGAGAGTCCCCTGCACCGCAGCAGCCTGTACTTGAGGGGCCCCCCCAAGAAGAGGGGTCGTCCGAGGAGGGAAAAGTGAGAGGCCGATGGCCAAGCGCAACTCCCAGGAAGCCTGAACCTGTTCTGGATGTTCGCCTTTGTGCACAGACTGTTCACCCTGTTGACGGCAACACTACTCCCACACATTGCATGGGGAGTACAAGTTGGACCAATGTGTCAGACAACTGTGGCCCCGATACTGGGGATCCTGTCTACCAGGACTTTCAATTCACCTAGGAACTTCGGATTGCAAGATTTATGTACAGCACTACCCATCCTATGCACTATTAACACAAATGTATCACAATAAACACACTAATACACCATACTTGCCTCTGTCGTGATTCCAACGTGGGTGCTGTTATGGGGATGATGAACTGCAAAATTACACTGTGTATGCGAACTGCAACAGCAAGGACAACACAGGCATGTGAGTAAAGGCAACGTGACACATATGAGGGAGACACACCACCAGGGCTACACAACACATACACACCTAGGCCATCTGACTCATTGCCTACACTGATGTTGCCAGGGAAGACGGTGCAATGCACAGACACCACACCCATTCCCAGTTGTAGTCAAGTAGCCCACAGGTGCAGTAAGCAAATGGCAGTCAAATGTGTGACCACAGACAACGCACATCACAAAGTGAAGCACAGGTTTATTACACAGTTGCAACATGTCGTAACCACTACAGATGCAAGGTAATCCCACCTGGCAGCGGGCACACAGTCAACAACTGTAGACGGAAGGAAGTCCATGGGTGTGGCGCACATCACCTGTAGGGACACAACAGCTACCACCCTGGATGTGCAATCACGTCGTCGGTGGACACAGTTGACCAAACGAATCTGAAAGTACCCTGTGAAGGACAGAAATGACACACAGTCAAAAGCAATGGAGTACAGGACAGAACAGCAAAACTCATGCACAATACATGTTACAAGATACCCACCCAGAACCAAGTTAGCATGTCAACACTGTTGGGGAGTACAGCCCACCTGTTAGCACACATCGCAACACACATCCAGTCAAGTAGCCCATGGACACACTCCAACAGCACCAGAGCACCACCCACACATCATGCCAACTCACATCATTGACATGACACCTCAGGATACTCACATTCAGCTAAAGAAGTTGGTGATGAGCTGTGTGCGGACATCACCATCATCATCATCATCATCATCGTCACTGGCATCGTGGTCCAGGCCAGGATCCTCCACAGGTGGCGGATGTTGGTCATTGTCATCCTGGATGAGAGGCAACTCCTTCCGCACTGCCAGGTTGTGGAGCATGCAGCAGACGATGATAATCTTGCACACTTTCGCTGGGGCATATGGGAGGGACCCTCCGGTCTTGTCCAGGCAGCGGAAGCGGCTCTTCAGGAGACCAAATGTCCGCTCAATCACTCTCCTGGTCCGACCATGTGCCTCATTGTAGCGCATCTGGGCTGGTGTCACAGGGTTCCTGAGGGGTGTCAGCAACCACGGCATGTTGGGGTATCCCGAGTCACCTACGGACAGACAAGTGCACATTAGCTGACTTGGAAAAGTGGGCGGAATACTACAGATCAGATCACACACAATGGCACAAAGTCAGTACACACCGACAAGCCAGGCACGCTGGTTCTGCATCTGTGCCATCATCCTGGGGATGCGACTACTCCTCATCACAAAGGCATCGTGTGCTGAACCAGGGAAACGGGCACACACGTGTGTGATGGTCATGTCTGCAAGACACACCACCAGTGCATTGACCGAGTGGTAGTGCTTGCGGTTCCTGTAGGCCTGCTCCTGGGCCTGTGGTGGTACCAAAGCCACATGTGTCCCATCAATGGAGCCAATGACATGCGGCATCCTCCCCAGGGCATAAAAGTCACTCTTCACGTCAGTGAGTCGTCGCAGTCTAGGGAAATAGATGTACCGGTTCAGGAATAGCAACATTGCCGCCAAAACATCGCGGAGCACACGGCTCAACATGGTCTGTGACATCCCACCAGCAGTCGCCACAGTATGTTGGAAGGTACCGGTGGCAAAGAAGTGTAGGGCTGCCATCACCTTCACCTTGGGGGTCAGCGCTGTAGGATACGGCCGGCCAGGCTGCAAATGTGGGGACAACTGCACTGCCAAATCCTCAATCAGCTGCCTGGTGAAGCGGTACCGTCGGATGCTGTCCCGTTCCACCATCGTTGCCAGGTCTGGGAATGGTCGATGGACAGCAGGAGCCCTGCAGTGCAGAGGAGAAGTAAGCAAGATTGTCAGTCACCCCACATATGCGGCATTGAACACACTCAAGATCCCAACATACATCATTATGAGGCACAACTACATGAAGTGTGCAGTTCCGGAAGGACATGTATGGTACATACATGGCCAACATCTGTCAACACGGTCCAACAGGTGGCATCAATTAGTCCCAGGTTGGCCCATTGGATATCATGAGGCCGTGTCACAGTTCCCATCTCCTGCTGCCGTGTCACAATAACCCCCACAGTGACATGTGAGGACAGATGTGCCCCAGGCACCACAGCTCAACGACAGGTACATTCCCAGGGACCCTGTATTGCCACATGGACACTGGCATTACATGGAGTATCATGTATACACCACAGCAAAACAACCATGACCCCCACAGGTAGTGGCCCCACTTGCCACGGCAGGACAGACATGGACGTCTGTGACACACACACGCACAACATCAAAGTCCATGCACACACAACCTGGATGTGGAGACTGTCTCCCATTGTGCACATGAAATCAGAGACATTGTAAACACTACATGCACAAAGACTGTGGAGGACCATCACTATTGTGCCACTGGGACACCCTGGCTCAAACATACCGTCCCACATGGGACTCACGGGGTATGTGACATGACATACACATACACCACCGTGAAATGTGACCATGGCACATGCACAGATCTGAACAGTTGCACATCACAGTGGTCATGTACACGTAACACCCAGGATCCTGTCCCCATGAACACGTGCACAGCCTGGGGGTGGCTGCCCACAGGTGACACCCACAGGACAACATGTACACCAACATACACACAATAGGAAATGCAGCCTTACATGCCTTATGATAAAGTTTGGACAGGCTGTCGTGATGTAGGTGTGCCCCTCACTCCCTGGGAGCTATCTGTGGCTGGCATATGTCCATCTGAGACAGGCATGCTGACATATGCCAGTCACATGTACAGTGATGCGTTGTACTGCAATGGACCGATCGGTGCCCCGGCCGGCCCATTGCATTCAATGTGTGCGGGTACGCGTTGTACCCCTGTACGCGTTGAACTGCAATGGACCGATCGGTGCCTCCGGCCGGCCCATTGCATTCAATGTGTGCGGGTACGCGTTGTACCCCTGTACGTGTTGTACCGCAATGGACTGATCGGTGCCTCCGGCCGGCCCATTGCATTCAATGTGTGCTGGGTACACGTTGTACCCCTGTACGCGTTGTACTGCAATGGACCGATCGGTGCCTCCGGCCGGCCCATTGCATTCAATGTGTGCGGGTACGCGTTGTACCCCTGTACGCGTTGTACCGCAATGGACCGATCGGTGCCTCCGGCCGGCCCATTGCATTCAATGTGTGCGGGTACGCGTTGTACCCCTGTACGCGTTGTACTGCAATGGACCGATCGGTGCCTCCGGCCGGCCCATTGCATTCAATGTGTGCGGGTACGCGTTGTACCCTGTACGCGTTGTACTGCAATGGACCGATCGGTGCCTCCGGCCGGCTCATTGCATTCAATGTGTGCGGGTACGCGTTGTACCCTGTGCGCGTTGTACCCCTGTACGCGTTGAACTGCAATGGACCGATCGGTGCCCCGGCCGGCCCATTGCATTCAATGTGTGCGGGTACGCGTTGTACCCTGTACAGCGTTGAACTGCAATGGACCGATCGGTGCCTCCGGCCGGCCCATTGCATTCAATGTGTGCGGGTACGCGTTGTACCCCTGTACGCGTTGAACTGCAATGGACCGATCGGTGCCTCCGGCCGGCCCATTGCATTCAATGTGTGCGGGTACGCGTTGTACCCCTGTACGCGTTGAACTGCAATGGACCGATCGGTGCCTCCGGCCGGCCCATTGCATTCAATGTGCGCGGGTACGCATTGTACCCCTGTACGCGTTGTACTGCAATGGACCGATCGGTGCCTCCGGCCGGCCCATTGCATTCAATGTGTGCGGGTACGCGTTGTACCCCTGTACGCGTCGTACCGCAATGGACCGATCGGTGCCTCCGGCCGACCCATTGCATTCAATGTGTGCTGGCAGCTGCAGCGTTGTACCCCTGTACGCGTTGAACCGCAATGGACCGATCGGTGCCTCCGGCCGGCCCATTGCATTCAATGTGTGCGGGTACGCGTTGTACCCCTGTACGCGTTGTACTGCAATGGACCGATCGGTGCCTCCGGCCGGCCCATTGCATTCAATGTGTGCGGGTACGCGTTGTACCCCTGTACGCGTTGTACCCCTGTACGCGTTGTACTGCAATGGACCGATCGGTGCCTCCGGCCGGCCCATTGCATTCAATGTGTCGCGGTGCAGCGTTGTACCCTGTACGCGTTGTACCCCTGTACGCGTTGAACTGCAATGGACCGATCGGTGCCTCCGGCCGGCCCATTGCATTCAATGTGTGCGGATACGCGTTGTACCCCTGTACGCGTTGAACTGCAATGGACCGATCGGTGCCTCCGGCCGGCCCATTGCATTCAATGTGTGCGAGTACGCGTTGTACCCCTGTACGCGTTGTACCGCAATGGACCGATCGGTGCCTCCGGCCGGCCCATTGCATTCAATGTGTGCGGGTACGCGTTGTACCCCTGTACGCGTTGTACCGCAATGGACCGATCGGTGCGCACCCATTGACAATGGGCTTGCCTGGCAACGGACGCGTTTTCGAATTTCGAACGAGTCGGTTGCTGGAAAATCAGTTGGTCACCCACAACAATGTTGCAAAATCATGTATGTCATGAAGTTGAAGATTTGAAGGATGCTGTGGGCGTGTTTTGGTGTTGCTATTCCATGGATTGGCCAGATTCAGAAGATGCAAACGACTTGGACCTATCACTTTGGACACAAGGGACAGTATCTGCCTCTCCAGCACCTATATATTGCTGGCTGTTCCCCTGAGAGCTCACTTGCCTGCACTACATGCTCCAGGACGACATCTGCCACTGCACTGCTGCTGTCTCTGCCCCTCTGGACCCTGCAATGGCACGTACTGTGGAGAGAGCCCCAGCCTTCAGCCTTGAAGAGAACCAGGCCCTGCTGGACAGCCTACTTCCACAGTACAGCAAGCTGTATGGGACACCAGGGGAGCAGGTGAGTGTTCTGTGCACTGCCTTTCTGAATGTGCATTTTGTCTGACTAGCAAGGCTGAAAGTCTGCACGCCACTGGCTAGCAGGCTCACTGAGTAGTTGTCAACCCCCATAGTGTGTAGTGACATGCACTGGACAGGTATGGTGCAGTGACAGTGCATTTGAACAAGGTTTTACTTCCCATGCAATGATACCATGTAGTGACGTCTGGCAAACTGTCCATGGGCAGCTTTGCACTGCCTGTGTACATCATGTGCCCCTGTGATTGAGACATGTATATACAACTGTGTCATGCACGGATATGTTGCATGTGTGGTAATGGCCTTTTCACTTTGTCATCCTGACAGGTTAATGCCCATCGGAAGCAGGAGATCTGGAAGGACATCGTCCGGGCCGTCCGGTCCGTGGGGGTCTACAAGCGCCGGATCCGCAACTGCCAGAAGAGGTGGCAGGACCTTCGGGGCTGGACCCGGAGGATTGCACGGGTCCAGCTGAAGCTGTCGCCTCCTCGCAGGAGGGGCGGAACACGGACCCTGACCCCCACATGCTCCAGATCCTGGCGGTGGTGTTTCCAGACCTGGATGGGCAGCTGAAGGCCAGACAGCAGCAAGGAGGGGGTGAGTCAAAGACTGCACTGTGAACTCTGTATTACATGCTTTGTGCCCTCCTCTGGCCTGGTTCAACTGCCACAGTGCAGCAGTCATGTTGTCCAGGAGCCATGTCCCTCTATTGTGCACTGCCCACTGCTCATCTGATACCCAGGTGTGGCCCTTACATTCAGGGAATTGTGTCACTTGGGACTGTGTCCTTGCAGTTTGCTTCACTAAAGGTGGGGGACAGCATCTGTTTCCCTAACTCTGTTGTGGGCATCATGGGTGGGTCCATTGTTCACACAACGCCTGTGTTTGGACATGTGATCTGCGTGTTGCTTTGATATGCGGTCCACTTGCTGAGCTGAGCCACCACATGTGCCTGGGGTATGTGGCACACGCCCATGCAGCGGGTGGGAACAATGTTTGGGCCCCAGGAGTGTGCAGATTACGTGTGTCACGCATACATAGCCAGCTATCCACTTTCCAGGGCACATCCCTCATTCATGTGGAGCAGGACAGTCATGCCTACTCCAGGCCATGCAATGCACTCTGTACTCCCACTCCCGTGTATCAGCTGACACATTGTGCACAGTGATTTGACCCCTCAGGTGTCTGCCTCTGTGTCAGTGTGCTGTGGATTAGTTGCCAGGACTGCTGGGGTGTTTCTTGGTAGGGGCTCAGCATGCCCCTGGAGATGTGACCATAGGAGACGATACTTGTGTGTCACATAGGTGTTTGATCAGCTGCCCGTGCAGACTGGAGTATGCGAATGTGAAGTTCAGGCAGCTGTTCCCCATTCACAGCAAATTGTGAGGGGCTCAGGTTCAGAGGGTAGTGTCACAGGTCTCCCATATGTCCAATAGGTATGACCTGGACAGATGAGGGTTAAGATGATGTGTTGTGTGGGGGATGTACATGTGCACTTGTGCAGCTCCAGGACTTGCATTCCCCATGACCTACTATTGTGACACAGTGCATAGTGTTGTTGTCTGGCTGCCAAGTCATACATCACTGAGACAGTGATGTATGACTTAGCAGTCATGCCTCTGCCATGGCATGTGTCAACTTATTGGTGGTCCTGCAGGGGAGTGACATGTGCTACATGCACACCATTGTGGCGATGGCTATCAGGACATGGGTGCATCATGGTGTCTGTCGCTGGTATGCATCACATGCATTTCCTATTTGACTCTGGGCATCCCTTTCATCCGGAAACCTGTACTGACTCAGTGGCAAGAGCTGTGATGTGTGCATGTCCACATGCCACACCGTGTCCTCTGCACTGTCCAACTACTGTGTACTTGGTGCATGTGTCCACACTGGGGTGTTGCAATCCAACAGACACCAGACAGATGGGTGCAAGGCCATGTGGGATGTGAGTGCCATGCTTGGCATCAGACTGACAATTGGCTTCTCCTGTTCAGTTAGGGCACTTTTAGCAATGTACAACTAATGATGCCAGGGCTTGCTCTGTAATGTGCTGTGCTCACAGTGGTGTGTGCGTTTGGTGCAGGTGACTGATGTCTGTCTGTTTCCCCATTGTTTGCAGATACATCCACGGCCACGGAAGGGGACAGCTCCACGGACCAGGAGGAGCCAGAGAGCCAGACTGGGTCAGCAGCCGAGGAGTGGTCGGAGGGACCCAGTGGCACGGAGGGCGAGGGGAGCCACACCGAGGAGTCCTCAGCACCATCCACCTCAGCTGAGGACCAGAGCAACTCGGAGGATGACTCCCTTGTGGAGGCGGGTGTCAGCAGCCACCACACCCCAGCTAGTGTTGCTGTCCCCGCCACCACCAGCACCACCACCGCCCTCCCATCGGCTCCCATTCCCCAGGTCCGTGGAGGCTCCCATGTTCGGGAGCGTGTCTCCTTTGGGCCAGGCACCGCACCCCCTGCCCCTGTGTCCCCTGCTGCCCTGAGTGAGGAGTCTGTGTACCTCCTTCGCCAGCTCCATGTAGGGCAGACAGCCATGCTGAGTGTCCTCCATGCGCACACCGCACTGTTGACTCAGCTGGTGTCGTTCATGGAGGGCATCTCATCGGGCATGTCTGACCTACAGAGGGGCAATAGGTCCATGGACTCCTCCCTGACGGCAGCAGTGTCCCTCCTCAGACAGTCCCTCACCCCTCCTGCCTCTGCTACATCCACACTCCCCAGCACCTTACCCGTCCCAAGCACACACACACCGGCACAGGCACACACCAGCACACACACGTCCAGCACACAGACTCACACGCCACAAACAAAACGCACACGCACGCACAGTCAGGGGACTGAAACCAGACTCACAGGGGATGGGGCCCTGGTACACACACACGCATCCACGGGCACTGCGCAGTCCTCAGTTGCCTCTCCTCCAAAGCACCCTCCCTTGCCTCACCTGCAACCCCAAAGACCCAGCGCCTCTTCCTCAGTGACCTCGGCCTCTTCCCCTCCGATCCAGCTGCTCCAGCATCCAGGGTGAAGAGGAAGCCCCCCACACGGAGCAGAGTGCCCCTCGCCCCCGGACACCCTCCCCCAGGCGCAGACAGACTGAGGCCCCCACCCGCAAGTCCCCCCGGAGTGGTAAGAGCAAGACCCCGCCGCCGCCCTGCAGCTCAAGCACCAGGTCTCCTTCCTCCATCCCTCAGGCCCCCACTCCACAGGTGCCCCCACCACACCCTGCCCCAGGTTCCCCCACCCACAGATATACCATCCCCAAGAGGCTCCGGCCTTCTCCCCTGCCACTTGCTCTCCCGGCACCACACCCCCGCTGCGCTTGTCTGTGCCACTGATGTGGTGAGGGTGTCCTCCCCCTCTGTCCAGCCCACCTTGCCTGTTCCCCATTCTCCTCCCCTGGTGGTAGGCACTGCAGTGGAGTCCACTACCACCCTGTCTGACTTGGGCACTGCAGTGGCGGACCTGTCCACTCCATCTGCAGGGTCCACTGCAGTCGTGCCGGCACCCACAACATCTGAGCCATGCCCCCAGTTGTGCCGGCACACACCATGTCAGACACCTCCACTGCAGTTGTCAGTGGCTCTCCAGCACCCACCACCCCTTCCCTGCTTCCTCCTGGTGAGCCCTGATCCTGTCCCTGCGGTGCCTGGCCTACCCCCCGGTTGCCCCTCCTAGTGGATTGTCCCTGGTTTTGTGCAGGCATGTGTAGGGTGGCATCTGCCACTGTCACCCACTTGTGACTTTGTTGATGGACTGGCCATTGGCCTTTGTTTATGTTCTACCGGACTTCTACTTTTAATGCCACATATGCTGAATAAAGCAACTTTCTGTTCTCTAGTGCTTTTGCTTCTGATGTACATGATGTTGATGATGCTAACCATGCCCTTGCTGCAGTGATGGTGATATTTGGTCTCATGATAATGAAGTGTTACTGTGCAGGAACCCATGTGGTCCAGGGGGAATGTGTCCTATCCTGTGGTGTATCCATGTCATCCATAGCAGCATCTGAGGGTGTCATGTGTTCAGTATTTGGCAATGGGATTTCCTACTTAGATTGGCTATTTCACATCTGTGGCTTCCACCCCTGCACATCTGTTGTGCCTGCCATTGTTCAATGTGTCTACTTCCCTGACCGTGTGGCCATCTCCAGTGGACATGCAGGTTTGGGCATCAATGGGGAAGGACTCATCTGTGTTGTCAGTGCAACATTGCTATACAAGTGTGTTGGATCTGTGCTGATGATTCCGTTGGCAATTCCATGACCAGGCTGATATGACGGGAGCCCTCATTTGGTGCTAATTGTTGATTGTGTGACCAAGTGCTCAGCTGACATGATGGGGCCCTACTGAGGCAACATATGGCACAGCTTTCCTCACACAGGAGTGGAGTCCCCTCATGGCAGTGTGTACTCCTGTGACATTGCCTGCGCCCAAGGTGTGTGTTGTATGTGCATGTCTGTGTGTTCACTTCCGTTTAGCTGTGCATGCTGTGATCCCTAGTGTTGTACCTGTTTGTGATGCTAGCTGAGTTGAGCTATGTTCCCCCAAAGTCTTCTCCCTGGGTTCTCTGTGATGTGGGTGCATGGCACATTACTGGTCATCAGGGTGTCACCCATAGGTGTGTTTGCTGTCTGGGCTGAGTTTGTGTGCAGACGCAGATGGGTCACAGTCAGGTTTCCCCTTGGCACTTGTTGTTTGCCCCTGTCATGTGATTTCCAGTTTGTGTTATCTTTCAGTGATTGTGACACGTTGTGTGTGTGACTGCTGGCACTCCTCAGGGTCCGGGCTGCAATGTTGGTTGTTGTCTATGTGTGTTCTTTGTGGGTGACCTTGGCTTCTTCATTGGTGTGTGACTGTGGCTGGGATCCCATTGGTTGGTGTGGTATTGCCGTCATGTCCATGTACAGCGTAGTGTGCAGTGTGTCAGACATTCAGGAGTCTTGTTGAGTGTCCATGTGTGATGTGTTTCTGCACCTTGGTTCCCACCCACCACCCTGGAATAGTCATGGGTGCATGTGCAATGTCACCAGTGCATGTGTGCTTCACTGCTGCACATTGTTGGAGGTCGAGGGTGTGGTGTTGAGTGTGTGCAGATGAGAGTTGTTGCCCGGCTAGGCCCCTGCCTCCATGTTGGCCTTGGCTTACTGGCCATGCTGTTTGATTTGTGCTTGTGTAGGTGTGATGGTAGTTAGTTGCTCAGTACACATGACTGTGGTTCACAGTGTGAACCACATTTAGCTTTGTCATCACAGTGGGATTGTAATGCAGCCCAGGGTCACCACATTGTGGGGGCCCTGGGGGTGGTGCTGTGGTGTGTCTGTGTCTTGCTGTGTCAGTTGCTGTCCCTACGTGCCTGTGTGACATGTGTGATTTGTGCTCCCTCTCATCTGACAATGCCTGCTTGCCCACATAGGGGATTTGGATCCATGAGTTACCTTTGTGTGGCACTGTATGCACATCTGTATGATTGGTATTCAGGTCTCCTCATGTGTTGTGTGGTTGCCTGGGGACACTGGCACCCCCCTCACCTGTTGTGTATGATGTGCAGTGTGGGTCTGCCTGTTTGTGTTTGTGCATCTGCACCACTGCATTGGCATATCTTGGGTGTGCCATTGGCTGTATGTAGTTTGGTGGGTTTCCCCTGCTGTCCCTGGGACTCCTAGGTCATCGGTCAGCACAATGATCATGGTTTGTGTGTCCCATTGCTGCCATGGTATGGTATCTGTTCACCTCACATCTGCAGTCTCCACAGGGTATCTGCATGTGTGTGCCCATTGGTGCAAATATGTGGGTCTGCATTCTGATGGTCACTTCTGTCATTGTGTCATTGATGATTGTTGACGGTGTCAGCCCCCATGGGTGTTGTTTGTCTGCACATGGCCAAAGGTATGTCTTATTTGCACTGCAGGATTTGGCTCCCCCAATTTATGTTGCAATGGGACACATACACTACTTTGCCACTGATGTGTTTGTTGTTCTGTGACCAGGAATCATCCATGCAGTTTGGCAGTTGCACCTCTTTCTTTGTCAACACTTACCTTTTGGTCACTGTGATGATGGGGGTTTGGACCCCATTGCCACAATGTTCGAAATGTGCTTCAGCTATGGACCCCACACTTACATTTTGGTCACTGTGATGATGGGGGTTTGGACCCCATTGCCACAATGTTCGAAATGTGCTTCAGCTATGGACCCCACACTTACATTTTGGTCACTGTGATGATGGGGGTTTGGACCCCATTGCCACAATGTTCAAAATGTGCTTCAGCTATGGACCCCACACTTACCTTTTGTTCACTGTGATGATGGGGGTTTGGACCCCATTGCCACATTGTTCAAAGTGTGCTTCAGCTATGGACCCCACACTTACATTTTGGTCACTGTGATGATGGGGGTTTGGACCCCATTGCCACAATGGTCATGGCCTGCTTGCATTGTGGGTGCCACACACATATATGTATGGCACATGTGCTAGGGGGTCACATTGTATGTTCAAAGTCATGTTCGGTGTTGTAGGCATTTGACACAGTCTACACACGCTTGTCATGGTGTTGGGGGATGTCTTCTTCTTGCATTCCCTAGGTTGTGGTGTGCTGGTTGTGTCATGCATTGTCCATCCTATGAGTGGGGGTGGTAGTTGTGGTAGGCATCCATCCCCCCCTGGGTGAGGGTGGTAGTAGTGGTAGGCATCCAGCCCCCCCTGGCTAAGGGTGGTGGTAGGCATCCAGCCCCCCCTGGGTGAGGGTGGTAGTAGTGGTAGGCATCCTGCCCCCCCTGGCTAAGGGTGGTAGTAGTGGTAGGCATCCTGCCCCCCCTGGGTGAGGGTGGTAGTAGTGGTAGGCATCCAGCCCCCCTGGCTAAGGGTGGTGGTAGGCATCCAGCCCCCCTGGGTGAGGGTGGTAGTAGTGGTAGGCATCCTGACCCCCTGGGTAAGGGTGGTAGTAGTGGTAGGCATCCTGCCCCCCTGGGTAAGGGTGGTAGTAGTGGTAGGCATCCTGCCCCCCTGGGTAAGGGTGGTAGTAGTGGTAGGCATCCAGCCCCCTGGCTAAGGGTGGTAGTAGTGGTAGGCATCCAGCCCCCTGGGTGAGGGTGGTAGTAGTGGTAGGCATCCAGCCCCCCTGGCTAAGGGTGGTGGTAGGCATCCAGCCCCCCTGGGTGAGGGTGGTAGTAGTGGTAGGCATCCTGCCCCCCCTGGGTAAGGGTGGTATTAGTGGTACGCATCCTGCCCCCCCTGGGTAAGGGTGGTAGTAGTGGTAGGCATCCTGCCCACCCTGGGTGAGGGTGGTAGTAGTGGTAGGCATCCTGCCCCCCCTGGCTAAGGGTGGTAGTAGTGGTAGGCATCCTGCCCCCCCTGGGTAAGGGTGGTAGTAGTGGTAGGCATCCTGCCCCCCCTGGGTGAGGATGGTAGTAGTGGTAGGCATCCAGCCCCCTGGCTAAGGGTGGTGGTAGGCATCCAGCCCCCCTGGGTGAGGGTGGTAGTAGTGGTAGGCATCCAGCCCCCTGGGTAGGGGTGGTGGTGCGCATTCAGGCCCCTGTGTGCATATGTGGCATTGGTGATGGGCATCCCACCCCTATGGTGCTGCTGTTGCTGGTGTAAGTATATTCTGCATCCCTCTGTGTGTGTGTGATGTGTCGTGTACGTGTTGTATGTGTTTTGTGGTTGGTGTCTGGCTTACCTTCTGCGCCGTACGCGTCCGTGCCTGTTCCGGTAGTAAATGTAGAATATTGGTATGATCGGGACGAAGGGATTCATGGTTGGTTCGTGTAGTTCGTCCTTCTCGTTGCTTCGCGTCGTCCTCGTCGCTTCGCCTCGTCCTCGTCGCTTCGCGTCGTCCTCGTCGCTGCCGTGTTCGTCTCGGAGCCGTGGATCGTGTTGTGGCGCGAATCGGAGCTTATGTGCGCCTCTCCCGGATGCTTTGACGAGCCGTGCGTAGCGACGGGTTCGGCGCGTACGGAAAGCGCATCGTACTCGTTCGGCCGGACGGAGCTGCATTTTCCCTTCCGTGCGACTCGATTCAGCGTTTCCGGATTCGCCTCGGTCGGGGAACAGGACCTGGTTTGGGTGAGTACGGCTCGGCCGGATTCTTTGCTGTTGTGCGCATCGTACTTACTCGTTCGGTGTGCTGTACGGATCGGTCGGGAAACAGGCTTTCGCATGGCTTTTTTCCCGACCGAATGGTGTTGGGTGCGCCTCCGACCGAGATCGGAATCGGCCCCTAAGTCAGAAGGTTAAAATTCTGACCGGGTCGAACCTGGTTTCTGTAGCTGACCCATGCTCCATCGCAGTCGGCCTTAAATTGTGCAAAGGTACCGGTGAAGCGCACCCAATGACCGCGGGTGTCACCTCTTTTTGGCACTACTTTTATTTTAAACTTTTTCAAAATTTATAGCTCCGGTTCCCCTTCATGGACTTTTGTCATTTTGGTGAAAAATCTTCTCTAGTTTTGTAATATGAAGTGGGATTTTTATTGTGTTGCCTTTTTAACTGCTTTGGTACTTCTCAATGCTTTACCAGCTTTCTTAAGTTAAACCTGCCTGCTTTGTACCATAGCTACCATGGGTTGCGGTCAGGTTTGAATTACTAATTCCTTTACTGGGCCTAACAGAACCAGTGTCATCCCAACTAATAATCACTTCCTCACAGGAGTAGACCTACATTTCAGTGTAGACTTTTAGGTCTTTGGTGGATGTCCCATCATTCCAAACTATAATTAACCTCCTTAGTTCTGCCGTTGACAGGAATAAATCTCCAACCATTTTCAGGTTAGAAATGTGCCATGGAGATATTTATGAGCAATCACAACCTGATGAGCTTGATGGTCGCCAAATTTCCATGGCAATCCCACCATGGAATGCCTGCTCTCTGCCCAGGGAGTAGATTTACTCCTACTTAATGTTAGTCAATACTGCTGTAAAATTAATATTGAGTAATTTGAATTACAATTGAAAATACATGTTATGTGAATTGCAGAAGTGAACTTGCACTTGTAAATCACGTAATTTGCGCACTTAAATTGAATTTGGGTGCGCAATTCTCTTTGTGTTGGGCAGGGCTTTAAGAAGGACAGGTCCTGCCAGTGCTGAGCACCGGCAGTTTTAAAAAGGGGGCTTCGAAACGGGTCCCTATCGTGCTCAGTTTCGATGCCCTGGCCTTCTTATGCCCGGGCCTGGCAAAGAAAACTGTAGGGCACTTCTAACAAACATGGCTCACGCAGCACTACGTAAGCCACACATAACACTTCATTTGGTGGTTTAAAGGCATGCCAGGCAGGCTTTTCTCCAGAGTTGAAATGGCAAAGCGGGCAGTCAGCCGCCGGCCGATGGGCCAGTGCCTGCGTGCCAGCTGTGGGCCGGTTTCTTGGAAGGCAACAGTCCACCATGTCCTAATGGCCACCCAGCCCCCTTCATGTCTAGCTGCTCAAGCCTCTGCTATACAGGGCTGGCATGAGCAGGCAGGATGCAGGCACACAGTGCTGTGCTTGGAGGTGGGGGTCTAGGACGAGTGAGCATGCAGTGGCGTTGTTGGGAGGCCGGTTCTGCAGCTGTAGCTAGGCCATCTTCTCTTTGGCCCAGAAGCAGTGCTTTTCCCCACTCCTCCCTGCCAGGCCATCACTCTGAGGCCTCGATGGATGAGAGAGGGAGGTGTGAATGCAATGGCCTCCCTGGGGGGCCAGGTGTAGCTCTGACCGTTAAGCTATTCACACCTTGGCCCCTGTGGGGCTGGGGAGGTTGTTGCGGGCAGCAGCAGCTCAGCACAGAAGCAGTGTCTTTGCTGTTCTCCTCTCCAAGGCAGTCACAATGAGGTCATGGTGGGCGGGGAGAAGAGAGTGTGAAGAGGCTGATGTAGTGTCCCGCTGTACACGTTCAGTGTTCAGGAGTGTTATGCTGTACACTGTACACCCACCCATCACAGGGGTCACCGGTCAGGTGACCTGGCTAATAAAAGGGGCCAGGCGCACAAGCTCTGGGCCAGTTTCCAGTCCCATACTTCTGTGTCTGTGTCCATCCTTTATAAGTATGTGGGCCTAGAGCCCACTACTCTACAATGGCGACGAAGGGGTCTGCTCTTCGTGTATGCTGGTGGCAAACTCGCGGTTCATTCTGGGGGAAAGTGTAGCCTGCATTTAAGGCACCCCGTGCTTGCTGCCAGCACGAGAGCGACAGAGGCAGACTGGGCATGAAGAAGGACATCCAGTGGGTTTACTGGTGTCCACTGGTAAGGCCTCTGCAGCTGCCCGCATGTTCCTGCCCCCGCAGCCACCCGCCGTACTGACCGGCCCGAGGAACACTTATGAAATGCTTGTGTGGGCAAAGGGACTGCCCTTGCAGTGAAGAGGGCAATGTACCCGCAGGAACGGCTCCCCCTAAAGTGAGCCGAGACTGAGCCGGCCCCAGCGTGAGGGAAGCCCACACCAGCACTAAACCCCACGCTTCTCATTGGTTCCCCCAGTGAAGAGGTAAGAGAGAGAAGCAGGAAGTGTGGTCCAGGCGAGAGATGTCGAGTGTGAGGTGCTTGGCAGGACCCATGGTCACACCTGCCCTAAGTTCTACCCTTCCTGCATCTGTCCTTGCAGCACCCAAGAGGGGCAACATGACCGGAGTGTCAGTGGAGCTGCCGGGGCACCGGCAAAGCATGGCTCAGTGAATCACACCGCAACCTGAACCAGCACAAGTAAGTGCCCTGCATGTGGTGCCCGGGGCTAACTTGGCGAGAAAGTATGAGCTGCCCTGCTGCACCGACACTGAATGTCCTGCGTGAGCAACGCTGCTCAGACATATACATGAACCGCATGAGAGCAACCCTTGACCGCAGATTGCCTGGAGAGAAGCGGCAAGCCTAACCAGAGAGTTGAGGGTCAAAGCAGTGCTGCCAGTGTGAGGACCCTGAGGGCAAAGTTAATGCGGCACCAATGTGAAAGTTTTTATGCCCCATTACCAGTCACCTGGGCCCGTAGAGGGGTTTGCCGTCATGAAGAGGTGTTACGGCCCTGCAAGAGGCTTCCCGCCACGTGGCCCTGCTAACGACGAGGCCTCACGGGCACTGAAGAAAGCACTGCACCGGCATCTCCAGCTCATCAGTGCTCCCAGCTTCACTAATGCTGCCACACATGTGAAAGGCAGCTACAGCACCACCTAGTGGCGGCTCATCAAACCGCACCCTGCACTGGCAGAAACTGTGTTTGGAAACCGACCCGACTGGGCTAGCATCAAGGAAGTGAAAGTGATAGCGAAAGGGCCAGTGGTGCCCTGCGACCACACCCTAAGGAGAGCGGCGGCACTAAAGCACAGTAAAAGAAGCCCCTCTGAGCCTACACAAAACTTACCCAAGCACCTGTCTAAACAGCATCCACATGAGTTGTTGGGCACGCAGCCTCAGGGAAACTGCAGTGGACTACTGAAATAGCCGGCAATGCCACCTAGTGATCAAGTGCTGCACCGCACCTCAGCCCTGGCCTGGGGAGATAGTACCTGCAGGTGTGAAGAACCTGCACAGAACAGTGAAACATACTGACTTCCGGCAGCAGATGAAGCCGGTATAGAGTGATCTGGGCGTGAGGCTACAGGTTTATACCTCCGCCCAGAATGGCTGACAGCAAAGAAGGCACAAAGCAAAAACCTGAAGTGCAACTGTTCCCCCACATGAACTAAGAAGCTCCTCCCATACTGCAGAAGAGTCAGAGGCTGCATGGAAAAGCCGGAGAAGTTAAGCATGTCCCCTAATGGCAAAGGCCACTGCTGCTCTGTCACCACAGAAAGAGACTATTCAAAGTGGGCGCCACACGCCTCCCGTGGGCTGCTTAGCGGGTTAGAGGGGTGAGACTATGAACCCCTACCAGGTGAGAGCATTCAAGTAGCCCAAATCTACCTCAGCCAGGAAAACTGCCAGGAGTCCAGTTGGAGCCAAGGACGTAAAGCATCAACCAGCCAAACCGACAAGCAGCAATCCTCACAAAGGGCATGAGAACGTGCACTGTGAGCGTGCCCCAGTGGCTCTCTGAAGCCACCGCAAGCAAAGAGATTGCGCCACATGCCCTCAGTGATGAACGGCCACAACCGCAAGCCAGGAGAACAGGCGCGGCAAGTGTCAGAAGAAGGTGCACATGAAGTATGACCGAGAGCGTGAAGTCAGAGGTGCGCAGAGGGCCGCACCGGGAAATCTGACAGCAGGGCAGGAGCCCTGGAGTGAGAGATCTCCGAGAACAAGAAGGAGTGTCTCACGACAGAGGCCGTGCCAGCCGGTTTCCTGCGGCACAGAATGGCCACTGTTGGCCCAGCATTGAGCACGTCACACAAAGTGACCGACCCTGCCAAGCATGCCTGAAAGGACGCAGGAGCAAGTGCCGTGTTGGCGCAGACTCGAGGCACAAATGATACGCCCTCAATCAAAGAAGCAGAAAGAAGGTGACCCTCCATCCAGGGGTGGAGCACCGAGAAGATCCCTGAGGAAGGGACAGGACCTGTGAGAGGTCTGCGAAAAGAGGAGAGTCAAGTCCTACCGACAGGACAGACCTGTGACATGTCCGCAGCAAAGAAAAGACACAGTCCTAAGAACTGGACACGACCAGCAAGATGTCCATGTGAAGCGAGCATGAGACACATGGCATGATGCCACCTTACTACGAGGAACCTGGTCGGAAGGAGAGAAGAGAGTCACATGATGCCACAGCGTGAACAACTACGACAGGTGAGCAAGAGAAATGGGAGAAGAGCAATAAGTCCAAGGACTCACGCCACTGCCGGAGAGGGCATTCATCAACACGAGGCAGCCACCAGGGTGCAGAGACGTCACTGGAGACAGCTTTGCGGGAGGACATACTGTAAGCCACCAGAAAGTGCGGTCTACGTCCAGGCCCCATGCTTTACAGTGCGACTGTCCAGTCACCTGTAACCGGCTGCTTGGCATAGATGGCATACAGGCTAGCACTTCCAGAAGAAGAACTGCAAGTGCCTACGAAGTCCTTTAAGTCCTCCTCACTCCAAACAAGACATTGCCACATGTAGTCCAAGTGGAAGATGGTAATCGTCATCAGTACCAGGCACATCGCCAGAAAGATCTACGAAGCATCGCACCACTACTGTGGACCCAAACGCCTGAAACGTCCGGAGATCAACAAGGCATGCCGGGCACTATTGGAGCCACCCAGATATCTTCTGTGAGCCCCCGTGAACCTGAGACCTGCCGAAGAAAGCATACTCGACCATTGGACCATCCACCCTTGGGGTTGCACGAGGCTTGGCTGTGGCCCTGTTGGGAGTCCTGCAGTGACACCTTTGCGTGTCACGTGGTAATCCAGGGGAAAGCGCCTCAAGGGAATGCCAGTGAGAGGGGAATCCTGACAAGAGAGATGCATCTGCAGTAGCTCCATGACAGGCACCTGGAAGCACTGAGGTCGCGGACAGAGACTGGTCACCCAAAGACTATCTGATGAAGGCACGTGTATCTGAGTCTTGACAGCCAGAGCACACAGACCATGAGACATCACCCTTTGCAGCTGCAAGAGCGACTTGGCTGTATTCCTGTTGGCAGTTCCTCAGCTACGCCTTCGCACAGCCTATGAGAGGCCCTGCACAGTTCATACAGTCCCGTGGCAGCCCGGCAGAAAGGGCCTCAAGGAGACTCCTGTGAGAGAGGAGTCCAGGCAGGACAGGAAAGTCTGAAGTTGCTCTAACAGCGGGCACTTGTACGCATCATCGCCTTCAAAGAAGACTCCCATTTCATCAATGTCATCCCTAGTCTTTTTGAGGACCTTCAAGAAGATCTCCGAAGTGGACTCCACCACCGCTCCGGATGAACCCACATTGAACTATGTAAATAGTCTCCATCATTGTGAGGCCAGGTCGGTCCGAATGACATAGCTGAGGTGGACTAAAACATTGACAGGCGGGGCGGAGTGGGGGGGTCAGGGAAGTCGACAGGATAAGTTAAAATAAAACCACTTACCTTGCACTCACCACATCACCGGCTCGGCGATGCGGCAAACTCAAGACTTATCCTATCGTATGTTGACTTCCCTGACACCCACCCGGCCCGCCCCACCGCCTCACTGCTCTTGCATGTGCTGGCTGCCACTGGTCACCGGTGAGGTGACCCTGTGAATAAATGGGGCCTGGCGCATGTGCCCTGGGCCAGTTTCCAGTACCATACTACTGTGTCCGTGTCCATCCTTTATAAGTATGTGGGCCTAGAGCCCGCTACTCTACAGTTGAGAGACTACGCTGGGACTCCAGATCAGGTGTGGAGGTCATTCGGCTATTTTCACTTCGACCCAAATGTACTAAACTTCAATAATTAACTTACCTGCACATGTCCCCATTTTTCAGACAGTGACGAAAGTACTTGCAGGAAAAATCTGTGCTTTATCTAGTAACATCTTTGACCTATCATAATTTAGCACAGAGGGTTAATGTGCCTGCTGCAAAACAAAACGTGTAACATGCAGATCACAAATTTGTTTTTTATGTAGATAAATCAGTGGGTTACTGCTTTTATGTCAGAGGTACTTTTGTTACTTACAGTTCATAAGTTACAATCCTTCCACTGTAGCACAGTGAGTTATGAATTAGCATCAAGGCGCTGCATACAAACTGAAAGGCATAGGAAAGCACTGTATTATCTTTTTACTTAATCATTCTCTATTCTAAGGTTGTTAAAAGGTCTCTTTGGGTAATAGTACAGTCTTATTAGCAGTGAATATAGGTTATTATACACTACTGGTTGTATTTAAAACAAGCATTGGCGAAACTAAAGGTCTCGGCCACGCAAGCTATTGGCTTTGTCAATGTTTTAGTCATGTTGCACAGCAACGCGGCTACTGTGCTGTATGGCTGAAATTGGAAAAAAGCACTATGACGCAGCCAGCGGCATCCCTGTCGTAGAGCTTTGTGTGCTATGGATGGTGGGTTGGGGCAAGCAGTGTCAACGGAGCTGAGGAGCAAGCAACAACAGGAGGGGTGAAGGGAGTGATTGAATTAAGGTTTTATTAAAAAATATCTATGACACAGCCAGCACTGTCCGCATCTTGGTGCTTTTTTATTGTTATGGCGGGTGGGGGAGGGGGTAACACAAACAATGGAGGTAGGGTGGCAGGGGAAAGCAACAAAAGGGTATTCAATGGTGGCAAGCAACAAGACAAACAGCAACAGTAGGCAAGCAACAATATGGATAGCGAAATGGGGCAAGCTACAACAGAGAGCGTGGGGGGAACAAGCAACAACATGTACGGTGGGAGGGAGAGAAAGCAACAATCCAGACAGCAGGAGGGGCAAGCAACAGCACAGACAGGAGCTGGGAGCAAGCAATAACATGGAGGGAGAAGGGAGCAGCAGTAACACGGACAGGGATTGGGGGCAAGCAACAACACAGAGAGGTGGAGGGGGCAGGCAACAAGAGCAAGCGGGACAAAAGGACACGGGTAAAAGAGAGACATGGGGCAGAGAGAAGTACAAGAGGGAGATGGCCTTCAAAGACATGCACTCTTATGGAGTGCTTCAACAAAAAGAAAAAAAAGTAGCTCCAAAAGTGCACGCAGTAGAAGTACACAATATTTCGTCATCCTACAGGTGAAGGACAACACAAGGAATAAGGGAAGCCGGAACGTGCCGACAAAAGAAAAGCAAGCAAATGAGAATGACGATAAAGCCAACCAATGGTAAGCAATGGGAGGGCTCTAAGCCCATTGTAAGTTAATGAAATGTCTCAGAAGCTACAGCGCATGCACTGTTTCAACTGAACCTAAAAAGTTTGCAGAAATAAGGCAGAGATGTCACAGAAAATGAGAGCTTTTATTCTCTCAAACCCTTCTGTAATGAATCGTGGACAGGAGGAATTTCAGAGCTGCTTGTCATTGTAGGTTGTTTTCCCAGAGATCCTGACCGAGCCCTTCGCCCCACGACTTTGTGTTCAATTTGTGATTTATCTGATAATCTGGATCAAAGACGCAGTTTATTGGGAGTAGGTATCTCACTACGCTGTGCAAGGTGTTGAAACTGCTATAACTATTCATATTTTACCCCTGTGGTATTTCCAGTCTTGACAAATGATACTGACCCTAAAAGCTCTAAAATGCTTAATTTACCATACATTTCTCCAAGGTAACGCTTCTCCATTGTGGGCCACTCTCTTTAGAGTGCCCCGGCCTATTTTTGGTCCCAATCTGACCCTACCCTTCTCTGCTCAGTTCGAGTAACGTGGCTAGAGTAACTTTGGAGCCTCCTGAAGCTGCCCCTTGTGATATCCCGTGAACCTCGCCTTTCCGGCTAGATGTGGTGGTGTTTACAACTGAACTAGAATCATCCCTGGGCAATGCCTGGGCAGACACGCAGGGAAGAAGGTGAGCCACGGGCGTCACTTGGCAGGGACAGGACTAGATTCTGTCTTCAATCTGAGAGTGCTATTTTGAAGATCCCTGTGCATTTTAATGCGACTTTCATTATTTTTACAAAATGTGCTGCTGCAGTTCTATGGATCTGCCCACTTAAAGCGAAAAAAGGCAAATATAGACTGAGAGAATCGAGTTATCCTTATAATTAGAGCATAATAAGCATTGCACAACCCATTCGATTAGGATTGTGAAAACCATGGTCCTCGAAATCCAGGAATGGGAATACAAACGGGAATGACAAAAATGTGTGTCTGATGATTTTGGCCATAGTCTCCAGCTTGCTCTGTATGTGCTCAAAGGGCAGGCAGAGGACACAACAAATATTTTTATGAGGGGTTTTAGTTTGGTAACTATGTCTTAGACTGTTCAATATTAACGAAAATGAAAATGTTTGTTTTCTCTTGTTTAGTATTCTCTGTATTTTACTCTTATGTTTATAATGACGAGTGAAAACCTGTCTCCCCCTGCAAAAAAGTTCACAGTTTGAGGCATTCTAAGTTGCATGTTTTATTTACAGTAGCGGTAATCTAATTGAATACGTTGATATTTTAAACTATAATAAAACATATTGGACTTTTATCCTAAGACAATGTGAACTACCTAATGGCCTGCCAATTTTCTTTCTCCTAAGATTATCTAAGTAAGGTCTCACAGCTCAGATAATCAGATGTCGTCAATGTCATAATGTCAGTTTGAACACCACTCAGCATGTAATACAAGTTTGTCGAAAGCAGGACCAAACAGTTGGACCAGGAATTACAGCTAGACCCTCATTTACCCTCATTTACCCCTAGCTTCCTCCCAGATAAGTGCTTTCCCCTCACCCGGAGCCGGTTCCAAAAAATTGCCTGGACTGATTTGTGTTCTCAGCCTGGCCCTGCTGACACAGGGAAGTAACCAAACCTAACTTCACTCATGCATTCCTTTAACGTCTGCTTCCTCTTTCATGCACTCATAATTAACCCTTTAACCTACGGTAGCTGCAGGATTTGATCAGACTGTCAAACTACACCTTGATCAAAAAAAAGAGGTCAGTTAGGGTCAAAAATGCTATCTTTCGTAATCCGCGTGAGGGGGGGGGGGGGCGTTGTACAATCAAGAGAGGAAAGCACAGGCCTGAACAAAGATGAGACACACGTCGTCTCGCCTGCAGATAACCTGATGTCTGGCGTCACGTGGCCGCCGCTCTGACGCTCGATTCCGAGCATTCCTTTCACAGCAGCTATCTGCAGCACGAGGAACAGGCTGGTCTCAGAAGGTGCTCTATTAACATAACAGGCGCACGTTCACCCCGCCCGTTGTTTATTGTTACTTAATTCAGTGGTACTCACATTTACATTTCTATGATCTCACTTTCGGCCTAGCAGCTTTTGCAAACACAGAATACAAAGAAAAGCAAGGATGTAGGGTTTAAAATGTTTGAACGAAAATGTTGCGGGGGTTTAAGGGTATGGGATTGTGGAGCATAAGCTGGGAAGATGTGGACGCAAGAGAAAAGCAAATTAATACGAAAAAAAGCACATCAGTGCACGAAGACATTATTAGAAGACTGGGCAGCGTGTTCTACAGTGTGGTCTGGGCCCGATGCCTACTGGTGAGGCATATTATGTTAACACAGTTATGCTACAATCATGGTGACTGTAGTATCTTACTTCAGTGACGTGTTTCATCTATTGCCCCCGCCGTACATTATCACAGAGGAGTTCCATAACCATATAAAAGAATGAGTCCGAGGTGACTTGCAATATCCTTCTCATGTACGTGAGGGGGTACTTTATTCCATGTAATACAAGGTCATACCATCACCTTTCTTAACAAATCACTTAAAACCTTGATGTGAAGCTTTTTCATATAAAAGAACTAGCATGTTTGCAAACATGAAGAATAAAAATAAAACATTTAGTGCAAAATTAAACACATCAAAAACCTGTTAGATATTTGTTGCAAAGAGATATTAGAAAAAGTTCAATGCAAGTCAGTTTTTTTACAAAAAAAAAGCAGCAGTAGCCCCGAATGTGTAGAAACATGCAGAATGATTCTAGCATTTCTCTAAGGAGTGAATAAATAAACATATTCTCTCTGTTTGTCGTTGTAAGCTATTACAATAGAGTAAAAAGAAAAGCAACGTTTCAGTTTTGGTTGCTTTAAACACTGCTTAAATTTTATTGCAAGACCGGAGACTCCTATTATGCGTCTCTGATCTTGGATTTATTTTAATAGCAGCAGTCACGAAAACTGTAAAACTACAAATACCATGAGGCTTAGAGACAACTACCCAATGGGAAACCAAATGTAGTACTAATAACAGCCAATAGAATAACAGCATTACCTATACACCTATCTTGACTGCAAATAGTCCTCTTTTCTTGAGCGAGAAGTTAGGTATAATTGTGAAACAAAGGAAATATAGATAATACAATTGTAAATGCTGATGTAAATAAAAATAGTTCTTGGCAAAAGTCCGTAAATCTGAGTCCCAAAGTGAGAGCCGGAAACTGAGAAGAATAGGAAATGCCATGAAAATATGCATCTGAAGGTTTCACAGGAGATGAACAATGGTGTGCCGAAGTGTCCTTCCGTGGATGAAGACAGTGGAGCAGGAGTAACTGTCAGGGTGGTAAAACACCAAGTTAATACTGTTTTGAGGTGGGATAATCCTCGCCTCCGTATCTTTAATAAAATTAATACTTTCCTTCATAAATTACTAGGAAAATCTACATTTTATTGTAAGACTGAAAGCTCCTATTATACTTCTTTAAAACACGTTAATTACAATAATTTTTTTTAAAGACACGGAGGCGAGTATTCTGCTTCTCAGATCTTTCATTTATTTCAATAGCAGTACTCAAGAAAACTGAAAAACTACAAATCCAATGAGGCTTAAAGACAACTAGCCAATGGGAGACAAAACGTAGTACTAATAACAGCCAATAGAATAACAGCATTACCTATAAAACCTATCTTGTCTACGAGCAGTCCTCTTTTCTTGCTGCTCGTTGTCAAGATAAGTATTGTGCATTATTATAGTTGACTACATATGGTATTAAACTGTACTGTTATTATGTGCATATCTTTACATGCCGCTTGGTTTGTTTACTTGCTTTAATGCTGAGTTGTTCAGTGACTCCGGTGCTCATGGTGCTCACGAGTGCTTATGACCCACATACCTCATTGCACATCTACAGTCGCGTTCGGGACTTTGGTGTTGCAGCCCTAGAGACGCTTCTCCTGTGCTGGTTAACTCTTTTCTTTGACTTTGCGTGTTAGTCATGGGCCTTTTTTATACGGCCCATTCGTTGTCCAGCCTTCCTGGTAGGTGCCTGCTGGTTCTGATGGGGAGTCTCAGATACTCCCAGGGGTGCGGCCTTGCTTCCCTCCCTTTCCTATTATCTTCTGACTTTTCACTTGGTGCATACATGTCCATAGGAAGGGGACAGTGCTCTTGCTCCTCCCTGTCCAAATTTAACCAATTTCTTTGCCATATTTTTACAAGTTTCATTCCTAGTCACTACGAACAATGCAATTAGATAGCTCCCCTATAATAAATAAAAATGAGGAGGGTGGGGAAGCTTTTAAAAATAATTTAAATGAATTAATTCATTCATCTGTGGAACAGGCTGCGGCAGACTCAATTGATGAAGTGACAAAAAATATCGAAAATTCTGTCATTAATCTGATGTCCAAGACTATTTTGGCCCTCTGTACCTCACTTGTGTGGGTAGGCCTAGTGCCCGTGACAAGAAACAGCCCAAATCTCAACGTGGACACATCACATTTTTCCACTGGAATTTGATCCTTTTTTGCAATGTGCCTAGCTGTGGATTTTGGGCCCTAGTTCAGCCGGAACCTAGGGAAACATAGAAAACCTGTACAGTTTTGAAAGGTTGACTCCCAGGGGAATCCAGAATGGGGTGTCTTGTGTGGCTTTAAACAGGTTCTGTTTCCCAGGATCCCTAGCAAACCTCAAAATCTGTCTAAAAAACAAATTTACCTCATATTTCTGAGATGGAAAATTCTGCAATCGGAGGGAAGCTTCATACTTCCTTCCTCCCGCATTCCTCCAAGTCTCCTGAGAAAAATGGTACCTCATTTGTGTGGGGAGGCCAAGTGGCCGTGACAGGAAATGTCCCAAAACGCACTGGGAAACTACAAATTTTTCCACTGAAAATTGACCCTTTTTTGCAATGTGTGTAGCTGTGGATGTTGGGCCATAGCTCAGCCGGCACCTAGGGAAACCTAGAAAACCTGTACTTCTTTGTCTCCACGTTTTATTACCCAGAATCCCTTGCAAACCTCATAATTTGCCTAAAAAACACATTTTCCTCACATTTCTGTGATGGAAAGTTCTGGAATCTGAGGGGAGCCAAAAACTTCTACCCATGCAGCATTCCCCCAAGTCTTCCGATAAAAATGCTACCTCACTTGTGTGGTTAGGCCTAGTGCTCGTGACAGGAAACGGCGCAAAATGCAACATGGACACATCACATTTTTCCACTGAAAACAGACCCTTTGTTTGCAATGTGCCTAGCTGTGAATTTTGTGCCCTAGCTGAGCCGCCATCAACGGAAACCTAATAAACCTGTACATTTTTTTAAACTAGACACCCAGGGAAGTCCAGGTTGGGGTGAATTGTGTTGCTCTCACCAGTTCTTCTTACCCCAAATCCCTTGCAAACCTCAAACTTTGTCTAAAAAAACCACATATTTCTCACATTTTTGTGATGGAAAGTTCTTGAATCTGTGGGGAGCCACAAACTTCCACCCACTCAGCATTCCCCCAGTCACCAGATAAAAATGGTACCTCACTTGTGTGGGTAGGCCTAGTGCCCGCAACAGGAAACGGCCCAAAACGTAATGTAGACATATCACATGTTTCTACTGAAAACTGACCCTTTTTTGCAATGTTCCTAGCTGTGGATTTTGGACCCTAGCTCAGCTGACATCTAGGAAAACCTAGAAAACCTGCACATTTTTTAAAACTAGACACCTAGGGGAATCAATGATGGGCTGACTTGCATGGCTCTCTCCACGTTTTACTACCCAGAATCCCTTGCAAACCTCAATTTGTCTAAAAAAAACACCCACATTTTCCTCACATTTCTGTGATGGAAAGTTGTGGAATCTGAAGAGAGCCACAAACTTCCTTCTACCCTCAAACACCCTAAGTCTCCCAATAAAAATTGTACCTCATTTGTGTGGGTTAGCCTAGTCCCCGTGACAGGAAGCAGCCCAAAACGCTACATGGACACACCACATTTTTCCACTGAAAGCTGACCCTTGTTTTGCAATGTGCTTAGCTGTAGATTTAGGGCCCTAGCTCAGCCGGCATCTGAGGAAACATAGCAAACCTGTATATTTTTCAAAACTAGATACCTAGGGGAATCCAAGATGGGCTGACTTGCATGGCTCTCTCTACGTTTTTTTCACCCAGACTCCCTTGCACACCTCAAAATTTGCCAACAGAGATGATCCCCTGCAAAACCAGGTTATTTTGTGATAGATAATTTTGATGTCTTCACAATACATTTTGGGCCCTTCCCTGTCGCGGACACTTGGCCCATCCACACAAGTGAGTTAGCATTTTTATCCGGTGACTTGGGGGAATGCTCGGTGGTAGGATATTTGTGCTGGCTCTGTGATCCCACAACTTTCCCACACAGGAATGTGAGGAAAATGTGATCTTTTAAGCTAAATTTGAGGTTTGCAGGAGATTCTGGGAAAGAAAATGTTGGGGGATCTACGCAAGCTACACCTCCCTGGACTTCCCCAAGTGTCTAGTTTTCAGCAATGTCTGGGTTTGGTAGGTTTCCCTAGACGGCGGCCAAGCCCGGGACCAAAAATGCAAGTGACCCACTTGCAAAACCAGGTCGTTTTGTGATAGATACCTTTGATGTCTCCACATTACATTTTGGGCCCTCCTCTGTCACGTGCACTTGGCCCACCCACACAAGTGAGGTAGCATTTTTATCAGGAGACCTGGGGGAACGCTGGGTGGCAAGAAATTTGTGCCGGCCTGCTGATCCAACAACTTTCCCACACGGAAATGGGAGGAAAGTTTGACTTTTTAGCTTAATGTGAGGTTTGCAAGAGACTCTGGGTAATAAAATGCTGAGGGATCCATGCAAGACACACCGCCAGCCAAGCACCAGTCCACGCACACCGCCAGCCAAGCAACAGTCCATGCACACCAACAATCAAGTGCAAATAATGCACACCGCCAGTCAAGCGCCATCCATGCAAATCGCCAGCGAAGTGACAGTCCACACACACACCGCTAGCCAAGCGACAGTCCACGCACACCGCCAGCCACACACCATCCACACAGACCGCTAGCCAAGCTACAGTCCATGCACACTGCCAGCCAAGCGCTAGTCCACACACACTGCCAGCAAAATGCCAGTACACACACTGCCAGCCAAACGCCAGTACATCAGCAGACCATCAGCCGAACTCCAGTTCACACACACACAGAAACTTTCCATAGTGTTTAGCGGTTTTCTGCCCCCCTTGGGAGCAGATGAGCCTAAAAATATCACTGATCTGCTCCCAATGAGGCAGAAATGGGCAAAATGTGTGCCACCCCAAAAAAGGGGAGCTGCCCTTGCCTAAAGGGCCCCTTTCTGGCATGCCCATAAACATATCCCGCATGCCTAGTGGGCTTTCTGCCCCTCCGGGGGGCAGATCAGGGGCTAGTGCCCTCATCTGCCCCCCCAGGGCCAGAGCTGCCGACTTTGGAACTGGGGCGTCGGCTCAACATCCTGTGGTACTGAGCAAATCACTTAATCTCCCTGTGCCTACCAAAAAATGAATGTGTCCTGTAACTGGTGCTCATCTAAAGCGCTCCAATACCTTAGGGTGAAGTTTGCGCAATATAAAACTGCAAAAAAAAAGGAAAACTGTGACCATTTGTTTTTGGGGGAGTGGGGGCATTGACATGCACATTCTGGGCAGCCCCCACACGTACATTATTGAAAAAATAGTCCCTGGTGCCTAGTGGGCTCTCTGTCCCCTGGGGGAGCAGATATGGCGCTACTGCCCCCATATGACCCCCCGGGGAGGCAAAAAGACTGTGCCCATTTGTTTTTGAGGGTAATGGGGGTATTGGCATGCCCATTCTTGGCAGCTGCACTCCAATACTCTGGCTAAAATAAAATACTTCCTGGTGCCTAATGGTCTTTCTGCCCCCCGGGGGGGCAGATTGGGGGCTATTGGTGGAAGAAAGACTGTGGCTATTTTTGGGGGGGTTGGGGGCATTGGCTTGCCCATTCTGGGTAGCCCCCACCCCTAATATACATACAAAATAGTGCCTAGTGGGCTTTCTGCCCCACCGGGGGGCAGGTGGGGGGCAGAAAGACTGTTCCCATTTGTTTTTGAGTGGGGTGGGGGTGTTAGAATTCCAATTCTGGGCAGCCCCCACCCCTACCCTGGCTAAAAAAATACTCCCTGGCTTCTAGTTGGCTTTCTGCCCCCCCTGGTGGCCAGATCAAGGAGTATTGCTTCATCTGCCCCCCCCCTGGGGGGGCAGAAAGACTGAATTTATCCAAAAAGATTAGGAGGAGCAAAAGCCATTGTCCAAGGGACCGCTCCCCCCTCCCTGGTGTCTAGCAGTGGATTCCCACTAGGGGTTCGCCCTCCTGCGGTGTTCCCCAAGCAGGGCTCCACTAGCGAAAGGTACCATTGAAAAGGGGAGATTCTCTCCTTTCCAGTGCTACCTCTGGCATGGGACTCAGTGCTCGGGGACTGAGACATCCCCGCGAGCACTGAAGCAGTGTTAAACAAGCATTGGCATAGCCAATAGGTCTCGCCTTTGGGACCTTATAAGTCTTTAGCCATGCAACAATTGTGCTGCATAACTGACACCTGGTTAAACACATATACAGTCCCAAAGGCGAGACCTATTAGCCAATAGGTCTCGCCTTTGGGGCCTTATAAGTGTTTAGGCAGAGCTATTGGTTTTGCCAATGTTTTTAAGAGCATTGTGGCTGCTGTGCAGCATAAGCATTTTTGTTACTTTATATATAACTAAGACGACATTATGTACAACTGAATGACCCAATTAAAAAAGAATAAACATAAGAAAGGTCTTGTCGTTTATTTTGTCGTTGCAATGTTGGCAACTTCTTCCTGCCTATTCTAATGTTGAGGTGGTGCTTAGTGATGCTGAGGTGGTGTTGAGTGATGTTGAGGTGGTGCTGAGTGGTGTTGAGGTGGTGCTTAGTGATGCTGAGGTGGTGCTGTGGTGGTGCTGAGTGATGCTGTGGTGGTGCTGAGTGATGCTGTGGTGGTGCTGAGTGATGCTGTGGTGGTGCTGAGTGATGCTGTGGTGGTGCTGAGTGATGCTGTGGTGGTGCTGAGTGATGCTGGGGTGGTGCTGAGTGATGCTGGGGTGGTGCTGAGTGATGCTGGGGTGGTGCTGTGGTGGTGCTGAGTGGTGGTGTGGTGGTGCTGTGGTGATGCTGTGGTGGTGCTGAGTGGTGCTGTGGTGGTGCTGTGGTGGTGATGTGATGCTGTGGTGGTGCTGTGATGCTGTGGTGGTGCTGAGTGATGTTGTGGTGGTGCTGAGTGGTGTTGTGGTGGTGCTTAGTGATGCTGTTGTGGTGCTTAGTGGTGCTGAGTGGTGGTGTGGTGGTGCTGAGTGGGGCTGTGGTGATGCTGAGTGATGCTGTGGTGGTGCTGAGTGGTGCTGTGGTGGTGCTGAGTGATGCTGTGGTGGTGCTAAGTGATGCTGTGGCTGAGTGATGCTGTGGTGGTGCTGTGGTGGTGCTGAGTGGTGGTGTGGTGGTGCTGAGTGGTGGTGTGGTGGTGCTGAGTGATGCTGTGGTGGTGCTGAGTGATGCTGTGGTGGTGCTGAGTGATGCTGTGGTGGTGCTGAGTGATGCTGTGGTGGTGCTGAGTGATGCTGTTGTGGTGCTGAGTGATGCTGTGGTGGTGCTGTGGTGGTGCTGAGTGGTGCTGTGGTGGTGCTGAGTGATGCTGTGGTCGTGCTGTGGTTTTGCTGTGGTGGTGCTGTGGTGGTGCTGTGGTGCTGCTGAGTAATGCTGTGGTGGTGCTGAGTGATGCTGTTGTGGTGCTGAGTGATGCTGTTGTGGTGCTGAGTGATGCTGTTGTGGTGCTTAGTGATGCTGTTGTGGTGCTTAGTGATGCTGTTGTGGTGCTTAGTGATGCTGTGGTGGTGCCGAGTGATGCTGTGGTGGTGCTGTGGTTGTGCTGTGGTGGTGCTGAGTGGGGCTGTGGTGATGCTGAGTGATGCTGTGGTGATGCTGAGTGATGCTGTGGTGATGCTGAGTGGTGCTGTGGTGGTGCTGAGTGGTGCTGTGGTGGTGCTGAGTGATGCTGTGGTGGTGCTGTGCTGAGTGATGCTGTGCTGAGTGGTGGTGTGGTGGTGCTGAGTGATGCTGTGGTGATGCTGAGTGATGCTGTGGTGATGCTGAGTGATGCTGTGGTGGTGCTGAGTGATGCTGTGGTGGTGCTGAGTGATGCTGTGGTGGTGCTGAGTGATGCTGTGGTGGTGCTGAGTGATGCTGTGGTGGTGCTGAGTGATGCTGTGGTGCTGCTGAGTGATGCTGTGGTGGTGCTGAGTGGTGGTGTGGTGGTGCTGAGTGGTGCTGTGGTGGTGCTGAGTGGTGCTGTGGTGCTGCTGAGTGATGCTGTGGTGGTGCTGAGTGGTGGTGTGGTGGTGCTGAGTGGTGCTGTGGTGGTGCTGAGTGGTGCTGTGGTGGTGCTGAGAGATGCTGTGGTGGTGCTGAGAGATGCTGTGGTGGTGCTGAGTGGTGGTGCTGAGTGATGCTGTGGTGGTGCTGAGTGGTGTTGTGTTGGTGCTGAGTGATGCTGTGCTGGCTCTGATTGATGCTGTGGTTGCGCTGAGTGATGCTGTGGTGTTGCCGAGTGAGAGATAGAGTGAAGATATAATGCCCAATTAGAGAGGGTGGTGAGAGAGAAAGAGAGAGAGAGAAAGGGTGTACATAGAATAAAGAGTGGAGCGGGATAGAGAGAGAGAAAGAAGGGGAGAGAGAGTGAATGAAGGAGTTTGAAAGAGAAACAGATAAAGGGGTGAGAGAGAATGAAAGGCTAAAAAAGATAGAGAGGGAGAGTTAATTAAGTAGAGAGAGAATTAGAGAGGGAGAGAGAGAGAGAAGGAGAGAGACAATAAGAGTGGGGGTGTGGAGTTTAAATAGAGTGAAGAAGTGACGCGGAAAAAGTAACCTTAAATATAGCTTTGTGCAAATAAATATAAAAAAAAAAACAGTGAGAGACAAAAATACTGGTAATTAGGCTGTGACTCCCAATATAAAACAAATAGCGATATAAGGTGAAATCAACCCACCGAAGCAATATTTCTAACTAGACAAAAAAAAGCTTGCATTTCAATGCTAATCGCTGTTGTTTTTCATGTGACTGTAGTCCAGGGCCCTCAGTTGGTAATGTGAGCTGCTGCTGCGATTGAAACATCAGAGTCCAGAGAGTTAATGAGCCATGACGAGGAAATGAGGAAGAGATAGGAAACAACAGATGGCAGCTGCGCGTGCACGCCATCGTGAACTCAAGCTGGTCGCCAGCCGAAAGCCAGTGTTTGCACTTCCAAAACCCGCTTACTAAAACTCTCGGCCAGACCAGCGCAAGCGCTGGTGCAGGCCGAGACCTAAAAAATGAGCTGATCGGCCCATTTCACTTTCACATTCAATGTATGACGTCAGTGCGCCATGCGCGCCGATCGTCATTACAGTGGGAAATAAATGACTCTGGAGGCTGAGGAAACTCTTCCCCAGCTCCCGAGGTTGAAAAACAAAAAAGGAAATCCCTCTGCTGTAAACAGCAGGGGGATTTCAGGGTTGTGTGCAGAGGACGGAATGATTTCGTCCTCGGCACACGAGCGCACGGCCGAGGACAGAACCGTTCCGTCCTCTGCACTGAACCGGTGAAGCCTGTCTGCTCTGTGCCATAGCAGTCTGGTATGAGACCAGTTTTATTTATTAGAACTGTATTTTTTATCTAATATGATTTCAGAGATATTACTTGGCATGGACTTAAATCTTCCCCAACTAATAACCCATTTTCTTATACTGGATTTGTGAGTTACACAGCTGATTTTGGATTTTATTCTTGCCTCCAATAGAAGCCAATGGGATTAATTAGAATTGGCATAATATGGTCGAATTTCTTTTTGTTCCAAATTAATCTTGCTGTTGCATGAAATACTGCTTACTTACCTCTCCCTAAAATTAAAGCATTCATATCTTCCCATTCATTTACACACTCCGGGGCCCCCTAAAGGTAGATCGCTGTACCTGCAGTAAGTCTCTGTGTGCTGCTATTTCTGTCTGTTTAATCGGAGGTGCTACTCTTAATGCCTGTTTATTTCACAGCATGCAGAAGAACTGTGTTCTGTTATGTCGCTAAAAAATATGGAGGTTTCTCCATGATAAGTCAATTATGCGTGTCTATGAAATTAAATGAAGCAGTCGTATCTTAGGGTCATGCCTACCCTTTGAGTTTGTTAGGGAGATTGTAAACAGGTGCCTAAAAACAGTTTCTGTGCTCTAGAAGAGTGGGAGTTTGTTTTATTCTGCCTGCTACTGGTCCACACAGTGTGTTGCGGAGACCGTGCACTATCATCTCTACCAGTTTGTAAGGGAAGGCACCTGCAAGTTTTGTACCATATTTAAAGTTGGGAAGTGTCTATTTTCCTAGTGGCCGGCAAAATAGTACATGATCTCTGCTGTTTAGCTGGCCAAAGACTAAATAGTAGGGATGATGTACAATTTGGCCATTGGATAGATAGTGTGAAGGAGATGTTTATTTAGCCGGCCATAAAGAAAAAAGGGACTCCAGGCAGTGGTAGAGTGGTGGCAACCTTATAATGGGGATGCAACACATGTGAAGCATTTGAAAGTAAGTGCATATACAAATGTGCCATATTGTGTAAAATGGTAAGTGTGTGAATTAAGTTAAGCTGTTTACAGAAGAATAAAGTAAAATCAAATTTTCAATAACAACATTTATGTTATTTTAATATGCAAATAAGACAGGTAGAAATGAAACACAAAGCTTCAGGGTGTGGCACACATTTTGTGCTTCAGTCAGAGTATTTGGCTGTCAGCAAAGAATATTCAGTATGGTTTTAAAGCATGTCAAATAAATGTTTTATTCACTCATGAAAATACCTTGGTTTTTTGTGTTCATGATGTTCTTTTTGATGATTGGTGAGAGCTGAGCTCTTTTTGGGCTACTTAAGGAAGGTCTTGTGCTAGTCTTAGGCTTCTGTTTAAGGGGGATTGTGCTTGCTTAGTATTTCAAATCTGGTAACACAGGGAATGCTGACAGATAGGTTGTATCTGGGCCCCAGACGTAGGGACATGCACAGTAATTGGTGTTTGGAGGCACAGTGCTTTGGGACACTTGGAGGAGGTAAATTGAGTGAGACTCTGTAATAAGGCTTCTATGGAAAGGGGAAGTAGAAGCAGGAGACAGGTAAGTAATGCATCTGGGTAATTCATAGGAGTTAATTCTGGTGCCTGTGAATAAATGCACTTTTTCATACTATTCACCCAGCAGAGTAGGTTTAGTGCATTGATGCTTGTTTGTTCCATGTCATGAGTGGCTCCATCATCCACACTGACATTTTAGTCACATGAAGAGTGCATCTTGGGAATGGTTGTTTTGATTTTTAACATCTTAAGCAGTGTAAGGTCCTGTCTCTGTTGGGCCCTAATTTCTGTAGGGGATAGTGCTGTCTCAGCAAAAGAAATCTGAAAGCCAAAAACAAATATTTGTGTGACATGCTTGGAGGCTGTACTTGACTAAAATCATTGTGGTGGGGGTGGGGAAACAAGCAGTAGGATGATGAAAAGTAGAAGAAGGGCCAAGAGGTGAACCACTAGGAGGGTTAGGACAGCCAGAGCCATAAGGACCAGGACAAGAAAAACTAGGCTCAGGGAGATCTAATATATGAGGGCCAGGGTTACCAATGCTAGAGGGGACCAGGCAAAATAGACAATGAGGAACAGGAAAATTAATAACAGTGCTAGGGGTAACGTGGCCAGGGTGAATAGCATTAGGAGGGCCAGGCGGATGTGGAACAGAGGGATCTGGACCCAGTTGAGAAAGTCCAGAGGTAGAAGGAACAGAATGCCCTGGACCATAACGACAAGGATGGCTTTGAGGGCCTGTGTACACCGACCAGGACCATAGGGGACTAGGACAACCAGGGACAGGAGTAGCAGACTCAAGTAGACAGAACAAAGAGCACCAGTACCAGGAAACCAATGGAGAGAAGGACCAGAGACAGGAAGTCCAAGACAACAGCCATCAGATAAAGAAGGACCAAGGGACCAGAAGCAAAAGGACCAGGTCTAAGAAGACCACAGACCTACCAGGGCTAGCAAGACCTGGAGACCCTTGATTATAATTTCTGGGGGTTATAAAGGATGAGGAAGTCAAGGTCCAGTGGGACCAGGAACAGAAGGTCCAGGAGTGTCAGACGCAGGGGGATCCTAAAACAGGATGACAAGACCTACACAAACCAAGGTGACCCACAACATAGGAACTAGGAGGACCAGTGCCAGAAGGATGAGAAAGACAAGACCCAATAGGACCAATACTAGGAGGACCATGACAGAGGGGCCCATGGTCAGATGGACAAGAACAGGATAGAAAAGGCAAACCAGGAGACCAGGAAGACTAGTAGGAGTAGGATAGGATAGGAGGGCCGGGGACTAGAGGAGCTAGGGAAACCAAGGGCAGTAGAACTAGCACCAGAAAACCCAATACATGAGGGCCAGACAAAGAAGTACCAGATCTAAGACCAGGGCTACATCGACTAAGGTGATCAGGATCAAAAGGATTAGGTATAGGCAAATGAGGGTACTAGATAAACCAGGGGAGCAGGACCGGGAGGACTGATGGATGAGAATAAGGGTGAGGAGGATGAAAAGGTCCAGGACCGGGAGCCTGTGAAACAGGAAATCCAGGATCCAAATGACTAGGGGCAGGAGTACATGGGAATGACGACCAGTCAAACCAGGACCAGAAAGTACAGGGCCAGGAAGTTCTTAGACTAGCATGAACTGGAGGTCAAGGAACATCAGAACTACAAAAGGCTACGATGAAATGTGACAGGACAGGTTATTGCAGAGCCATGCGGGCAATGAGCAGGAGAATGAGGTCCAGGACCAGAATGAAAAGAACTATGAGGATCAGGACCTGAAGGGCAATGGCCAGTATGTCCATGATACAAAGATAAGCAGGACGGGGATTAGGGAGACAGAGGGGGGCAGTACAAAGGGCACCCAGAAAACTAGAGCAAGAAGACTAGCTAAACCAAAAGGATCATGACTAGGAGGACTGGAAAAAGGGCTAAGACAGTCATGAAGATCAGGACCTAGGGGCCCAGGGCTCAGACTACCAAGTGGGATAGGGCAATCATTACAAGTAGCAGGACCAGAGTGAGGAGGATCTGAGGTAAGAAGGTCAATCAGCATCTGGAAGACCAAGTGGAATGGACAGTTCTGGGCAGGAGGACCCGAACAAGGAGGACCTGGATCAAGAGGACCTGGAACAATGGCTGCAGTACCAGTAGGACTAAATGGACAAGGAGCAGATTCAGGAGAATAAGGACAACCCAAACCAGGTGGACAAAGACTAAGTGTGCTGGGACTGGAGATGCCAAATGGACCAGGATCTGCAGTACCAAGGCTAGGAGGTTGATGGTGAGGAAAACCAAGACAATGTGACTTAGACCGAAAGGACCACATAGGAACAAGGCCAGATAGACCAATACTGTGGGAACCAGGAAGAGCCATGATGGCCGAAAGGTAAAGTTTATGATAAGTTTATGATAACATAAATAGGACAAGAAGGACCAAAACCAAAAGGATCATGACTAGGAGGACTGGAAAAAGGGCTAAGACAGTCATGAATATCAGGACCTAGGGGGCCACCGGCTCAGACTACTAAGTGGGATAGGGCAATCATTACAAGTAGCAGGACCAGAGTGAGGAGGATCTGAGGTAAGAAGGTCAATCAGCATCTGGAAGACCAAGTGGAATGGACATTTCTGGGCAGGAGGACCCGAACAAGGAGGACCTGGATCAAGAGGACCTGGAACAATGGCTGCAGTACCAGTAGGACTAAATGGACAAGGAACAGATTCAGGAGACAGATAGACCAATACTGTGGGAACCAGGAAGGGCCATGATGGCCGAAAGGTAAAGTTTATGATAAGTTTATGATAACATAATAGGACAAGAAGGACCAGGATGACCAGGACCAAGGAGAATCAGACTAAGATAGCTGGTGGGACAGGTCCAGGAGAACTAGGTCCAGGAAAACCCAACCTATATAGAACAGGACCAAGAGGATCAGAGACAATGGACACAGAATCTCAAGAAGGACAAGTACTATGAAAAACAAGAATAGCATGACCTTGACCAGGAGTGCCAGGCAGTTGAGACCAGGGACACAAGCAGCCATAATCAGATGAAAACTTTCTGAATGGACCAGGAAACAAAGGACTAAGGGGACCAGGAAGATGTGGGCAAGAGGTTTAGGACCTTGAGTATCAGGAACAAGAGGACCAGGGTGAGGAGGAAAAGGAGGATTAGTGCCTGGTATATCAGGACCAGGATGATCGCATCCTGGAGGTCCAGGCCACGAAGGTAGGAACAGGAAGATGAGTAAAAGGATGGCCAGATCCAGGAGGACCAGATAAAGGGGGACCACAGTGGGTTTGTGTAGCAGCATGAGGACAACTAGCAGGGGGGCATTGCCACGCAGGCAATGGAGTCGGACGTGCTCTGTTAGAGCTCCATCGTAGACTCTCCCTCGCCCGCTTCATTTATCCAAACACAACGCGATCCGAGGGCCTCAAACTGGACCGGATGCCCTCTGCTGTGCTGTGCTCTGCGACCCGCTGGGCTGCTTGAGGTCGCACCGCTCTGAAGATATCGGCCCCGCAGCCATGCGGCAGTGACGGAGCCCGTTTGAGCTGCGACGTGCCCGGCGGCTCCTTGTGGGAAACGCCTGTGTCTGACTCCGCCCACCAGGCCGCGACAAACAGTACACGTGGAGGTACTGCAGCCCCCGAATTCCCCCGATTCTTGGAACCTGGCTCGGTCCCTGGTGCGTGCCTGTGACTAACGGAGGGCCCCCGAGTGCTCGGCTACAACAAATGCCGATACGCCGGGGCGACTGGCTTGCATTGTGCCCATCTACAAGGGAGGCCTGAAAATGGACACCACACAAGATGGCACCTGATAATGATCCTGTATTGTGCAGTATAGAGCCTGAGTAACACGGGACCAGCAAGGGTGGCCAGGACTGTGACACTGGTGGAACGTCAGCGGTGGAGACCGCATACCTCAGCGGAGGACTTCCCGGCCCATGCGGGGAGACACAGAGGCAGGCCCTGCCCGAGAACACTGCTGGCTGACGGCGGCGCTGTGATCCCGAGCCCAAGAGGTCTGACGAGGTGAGGTAGGATGAGCGCTGGGGCCCGCATATGATTTACAGGGCTGGTGGTACCCGTACAGGGAAAGGGATTGTATACAGAAGGACCTCCTGTAGCGGATGAGTGCCCATTAAGAACCTGAGGACCCCACAGATTACTGGTGAACGAATAGCATCTCAAAGGCCTTACAGAAGTGCGGAAGTGCGCAATCAGCGGGAAGCCGTTTGGGGTACTGAGTCACCGTCCCAGTGAGTACACGACTGTCGCTGACTACTAGGCGATGCAGGCTGCAGGCCTTTGTGTCCCTTCGTCACTGTAGGCAGCGCTGCAGGAAGTGACGTTGGACATCCTTTCGATTGAACCATCGCGATGGCGTTGTAATCGGAGGGCCTACACAGGGCACTGGCTGCATGAGGATCTGAGCGGAGGTGCAGGCCTCCCCTACCTGCCTTAACCTGCAGTGGTCACTAACACCTACCTGGCGGCACTTCTATGTCACATAGAGGCCGACCTCGAACTGGCGCTGGGGGTCCACCAACTCAGCCCCCCCTGACACGAGCGCAGTCTGATAAGATGTCTGGGGAGGTGACAACCGACCCCATGTCCAGCAAACTAGATGCTGTTCTAGCAGCGGTGGAAAAGCTGCGCGAGACTATGGGACAGACGCGCAATTCCCTTGAAAATAAAATTGACAAAGTGGCCATCGACCTGAACCTCCTACACGCGGACCACCGCAAGCTTGCGGACAGAACCTCTGCGGTGGAAGACACCTTGAAGATAATCTCCCCCCAGGTGACAACAGCAGATAAACGCCTTAACGACCTTACGGACCGAGTTGGATATTTGGAACAACGCGCCGAGGATTCCGAGGGCAGGTCCCGGCGCAACAACGTGCGCGTGGTGGGCCTTCCGGAAGGTGTGGAGGGGAAGGATGCAGTGGCCTACGCTGAAGGTTGGCCTCGTGATCTGCTGCCGGAGGGAACACTTTCTGTTCACTTTGTCATCGAGCACGCACACAGAGTTCCAGCCAAACGCCCTCCTCCGGGTACCAACCCCAGACCGCTCCTGATACGAGTGATGAACTAGAGAGACAGAGACGTCATCCTCCAAGAAACTAGGAAAATGCCCAGTATACAAGTGGAAAATCACTCCATCATGTTTTTCCCTGACTATACGGCACTTGTGCAGAGGCAACGGTTCTCCTACATGGCAGTGAAGCATTGTTTACAGCAGCAGGACCTTAAGTATTCCCTGCTATTCTCAGCACGCCTGAGGGTGATCGCAAATGGCAAAACGCACTTCTTTGCTGACCCTGGGGAAGCAGGAGACTGGCTAGACACGTGGAACTCTGAAGGGGAAGTCTCTATGGCGTCGGAATCAGCGGACAAAGGTCAGGATGTCCTCTCTGGCCGACGCGGGAAAGATAGACGGCGCAGGAAAATGCACTTCTCTCAGGGCATCGGCCCTGACCCCATCCAGATGATCCAAGACCAACGTGATGCTCTCCAGGCAGTATTTGAAATCAGTGGGACTATGGGGCATGAGTCTTCCACCTCGGGCCAGCAGGGATGTGACAGCGACGGAGAAATATCGGACAATACGATGAACTCACAGGACTCGGACGGTGCCCCGGTGGTCACCCCTCAGACGTCGGATGACATAATGTAACCTCCACAAGGGAACCGTGTGTATGCAGCTTCTAGAACATATCGTGGGACATGCAAGTATAACTGGACTATTATTTCACTGTTTTATGCTGTTGCCCTTTCTTTATTGTGTGGGAGGGATCTTCCGGACCCATAGAAGGGGATGTCACGGGGCCTGGGGCGTGAGTGGATGTAATCCCAAGTCACATATCCTCCAGAACTCTCCACAATAATGGCTCATACTTTTGCTGTAGAGGCCCGGATGCTCAGTACCTATGCGGGGAGGGGGAGTCTTTATCATTCGGTGCTTAATACCTGGTAGTAACTCACTGCCTGTGTGGGGATCCCCCTTGTTTTAGACAAAATGTTGTTTTTCTGTATTGTTTTGACGATAGCATGTTGCATTCTCGCCCTTTTGGCATTATATGTTTTAGGTTTTTGTTGTTTTTTCGTCTGCCGCGCGCTAGGCCCACATCGAACAGACACCAGCTACTCAAATAGTCTACCACTGTCCCTTATCTCTAACATGCATTTCACCTGTCCCCGAGACCCCTGGACCCAGGACAGTTCACGCGCTTGTCCATTCCTGATGTTATGGCTCCTATCAGGATAGGTACGTGGAACGTGAGAG
Source organism: Calotriton arnoldi (assembly GCA_963921515.1). NCBI lineage: Eukaryota > Metazoa > Chordata > Amphibia > Caudata > Salamandridae > Calotriton > Calotriton arnoldi. The sequence goes on from CAWUFW010003885.1 coordinate 235,795, forward strand.
GTATACACAGCCCCTCCCATAGATATATTATTTATTCATACTTGAAACGCCATCATATACAAATCGCTCTCCTTCAGGAGACGCATTTGTCGGGGACCGAGGTAAAGCATCTACACAGAAGATGGAGAGGACAACTCCATGCCACGGGATACTCGGCATATGCTAGGGGGACCTTAATATGGGTTAGACCGGGCACTCCTTTTCACATAGAGGACTCCCTCATTGACCAGGATGGCAGGTACGTTATTGTCAAGGGTAGACTAGATGGCCAACCCGTCATTATTGCATCATTATATGCTCCCAATGTAGACCAGGTTTCCTTTTTTAAAACTCTAACAAATTAGCACACTGGCACGGAATACCGCTGATTCTGGGTGGAGATTACAATAGTGTCCTTGATGTGTGCCTGGATCGCTCCTTTCCTCCATTGCCCAGCGCACCCACGACTGCCGCCATGAAGGCATTAAATACCTGGGCGGAGCAGTGGCATCTGGTAGACGCCTGGAGACATAGGTATCCACATGACAGGGTGTACTCATTTTATTCTGGAGCTCATGGCCTCCATGTCTGCTTGGATCGGATAATGGTATCTGATGACCTCCTACCGGTAGTTACGGAGCCTCAATATCTTGGGCGCACCCACTCAGACCACAACCCTCACACTTTACAAATTGACTGGAACAGTGGTACGCCCCCGATACCAAGGTGGCGCTTACAACCAGATATACTGCTAGATGGGGAGTTTCGGGAGACCTTGGGCACGACCATAGCACAATACTTCGAAGATAATGCAGGCACTGCTTCGTCACCACTGGTGGAATGGGACGCTTTTAAGATAGTGACCCGGGGTCATTGCTTGGGTACGCAAGCTGGCATGCGTAAACAACTGGAGAAGGACCTCACTGCCCTAGAGAGAAAACTGGCATTACATGAGGGAGGGCCGACTGCGGGCGCTCATGGGAGACTGACGCACAACAGGGAGGAACATGCTAAGTTGTTGGAAAAGCTCAAGTGCCTGAATTATGCGGCACACTCGGCGCGCACACATCACTCGGGCAATAAGGCGGGCAGACTTTTAGCCTGGTTGATCCGACAAGAAGACAACATCTCTCCCGTCACTTCAATCCGCTCGACACAGGGCGTTGTGTTATATTCCCAACGAGATATACATAGAGAGTTTGTGGCCCACTACACTACTTTATATAAGTCACATATCTTAGCCACCACTGAGGACATTCAGGAGTACCTGGCAGACGTTCCTTTACCACAGGTCACACCCGAGCAGAGAGCTGGTATTAAACGACCCCATCCTGGTGGAGGAAATCCGGGCAGGAATACGCTCGTTGGCATCGGGTAAAACTCCTGGCCCGGACGGATTACCGGCAGAATTTTATAAAGCCTAAGTAGACACTTTGGCGCCCCAATTATTAAAGATTTACGATGACGCGATAGCGACCTCTACCCTTTCTAACTCGCAAAATGAGGCGTTGCTGATCTCTCTCCCTAAACCCGGCAGGAGCCCGGAAATGCTGGGCTCGTACAGGCCGCTGGCCTTGCTTAATACGGACTATAAGATCCTAGCGTCCATTATAGCGGCCCGGCTTGGCCCGTTGGTTCGGACTCTGGTGCATGTCGACCAAAATGGTCTTCCATTTAACGTGTTGAATTGTGGGATTTGCAGTCCAAAACCTGTAGTTTTTCCCTCTCATTCCTGGTGACTATTCAGTTTTCCCTCCAAATTTCTCCTTTGCTCTGTGCTAAGACCGGTACGTTAAACAGTGCACCCCAGCCACCATTTTGTGTTAACAAGCCAGTGAAACCAGCCCCCCCTGCCTTCCCCCCCAGCAACAGGGATATTCTACATCAGAGGGTGCTTCTGTGAGCTGCTTAAACTGTGTTTAATAGGGACTGTGCACTTCGTTTTTTGGCCAGGAGAGGGAGTAAAGTTGTATTCAAACAGTAGTGTTAGATTTCAAGTTTGTGAGGCCTTTACCTGCAGTAGTCCAAAGTGTGGATTGAGCCTGTCTATCTCCTGGAGATTCTGAACCGGAGAAGCAGCTTCCAACTCCCTGGCCAGCAAACCTTGTCTGAGGTTGCTGGGACCTTATATAGTCTGCTAGTGGTTGGTACATGTATACAGTGATTGGTGGTTGTATCTGATGTTTCTACTGGATTGGGTTAGTGTCCTCATTGGTTGGGTATTTGAGGGTTCTGATTGGTTTCTTGGTCTGTGATTCAATCAATGTAGGGTTGGGACTAGGGCTAGGGTTATGATTTCTATTGGAAGTAGGGACTAGGGCTTCCTGTGTTATTTGTTGTTGGGACTAGGGTGGAACTAGGGCTAGGGTTTAGCCTTTAATTGGAAGTAGCAATAAGGGCTTCTGGTGTGATTGGTTGCTGGAATAGGTGTGGGACTAAGAGTAGGGTTAGGCTTTCTATTGGAAGTAGGGACTAGGGCTTCCTGTCCCATTGGTTGCTTGGACTAGGGTTGGGACTACTGGTAGGGCTAGGGCCTCTATTGGACGTAGAGATCAGGGTTTTTTTTAACTGATTGGGTGCTTGGAATAGGGCTAAGATTGGCTGTAAGGTCCTAATCTCCTATTGGTTCTAGCTTTTAGGGCTAGTGTTGTGATTGGATAGTATTAGGGCTAGGGTTCCCAATGGCTGACGGGGTCACCTGATTACCAGGGCTATAAAAGGCCAGGGTTAGGGCGTCTCAGCCCGGGCGTCGAGGCTAAGGGCGGAGAGGACAAGGGCAGTTGCCTGTTTGAGCCTGTTCGAGACGGGCCAGGGCCAGAAATGCTGCCCATCCTCCCATTAATTAATGTGTCTGTTACTTTTCTCCTGAAAAAGCATATCCAATGCACTACCCTATTTCTCATCCTGTACCTCTATCAATATCTTTAATCTATATATACTTACCTCCTTTATGCATCTATATACTTTCAATGTACTTATGGATCTATATATTTATCACTTTCTTCTAATTTAGCATTTCCAATGCACTACCCTATTTCTCAGCATATACTTCCCTCAATATATCTTCTAGCCCAACTTTCTGACTCATCTCAAACTTCTTTCTACTACTCTTTCCAATTCACTACCCTATCTCACCCTATACATCTATCACTATATCCTCTACACCCTCTGTTGGACTTGGCCCTTTTTGGCAGGTTCACCCCTAAACCTTTTGCCTTGTATGTTAGTAGTTTTAAGTCTCTGGGCACTTTAGCACTGTGGTCCAGTGTAAAGTGCGTGCGCGCTGTGTGCGCGTGTGGTGAGATTGGCCTGCCCTCCAATAGGAATGCATGGGGGATATGTGTGTCCATGGTAATTCCTGGTATGAGAGGAGTGCAGGGTCGAGTTTAGTATGTGCGAACTCGTGAGAATAAATGCTGCGCAATGGTGTGCGCAGATTTATTATAACTAGTGTAGAAATGCCACTTCTAGAAGTTGGCATTTCTGTGTGCTCTGTGTCTGCCTGCCTGATGTGAATTGCATGTCTGGCTTGTGAGTGACAGGGGCTGGGAGGTGTGTGTGGCTCCAGGAGGGGCAGGGTGAGTCAGCGCAGGGCTGAATGGAGAGATCTCCATGTAGATGGGTGGGAGGAGTTGCACCTGGGACCTGAATAGGGCTGTGCCTTCCCTCCACAATGCTGGCTCCACCTCCTGTGGTGCGTCTGATGTCCCTGGCCTGCCCTGTGAAAGGGAGAGAGGAGCTGAGCAAAACAAAGTGCTCAACAGCTCCCCATAACCAGTTGTATCTGGCTCCCCCAAACCCTGCACCTTTGCACAAAGGAAATGTGTGTATAAAAGAAGGGGCTGTGACCCCATGAAATTGTTCAGTGTTCAGTTTTTGGGTGCTGTTCCTGCAGGGGCGTGCTGCTGCTGGGGGCCCAGGGGGGGCTGCCAGGAGGGCTTGCCTCCCTGGGCCCTGCATTGCCCCCTTGATGCCTTAAGGACTCTCTTTTGGGTCCCTTCTGATCTCCTTATCAGCCCCCAGGATCTTCAGGACTTTTTTGGTGCCTCTAGCGCCCTGTGAGCGCTTTATTTTTTTATTGTTGTGCCAAGAAAAGGAGCGTGTATGCTCCGCAGCGCTCAGCTGCCGTCCGTGATGGAGGGAATCCCCGTTGTAGGGATTCCCCCGTGGTGCCGGAGTGCGGATGCCCACTCCGCTCATGCTTGCATTTGGGTGGCGGGAGCCCACCCCGCTATGCATTCTAGATCAAGAGGGAGCCTACCCCTCATTGTCCCCTTTATCTTTATTTGTTTGACTGCGGGTGCCCACCCCGCGTTCTCTGCCTGTTGAGAAGCACCGCCGCAGCCCGATCGGCATTCCCGACCCGGAAGCCAGGCAGAGTCCGCCTGACTCCGGGAGGGTCCAACGCAGGAAGCAGTTGACTGGCCAATGGTAGCACGGCCGGAAGTGTCCGGGGCTCCCAGGAGTGAGGGAACAGAGATTTCCCCTGCCTACAGCCAAGTCAGGAGGCGCCGAGGTGCAAGCCTGCCCGCCGCCAGAGGAGTCCGGTGAATGGAGCTGGTGCGGAGGGGGCGCGAGGCACATTGTCAGTGCCTGCCCCTCCGCGCTGGGGAGAAGAAGCGGAAGGCGCCCTGGAGCCTCGCGGGCTCCACCTTGAAGTCCCGGTCCCAGAAGAGGGACCGGGCAAAGCCGGCTGATCGGAGGGGCTCCCGTGAGAGAGGGAAGCCCCGCGCCAGGGAAGAGGAGACCGTGGGAAGCAGCGCAGAGTCCAGCCGCATGGAGAGCCCGGTAAGTAGGGGCTTCTCCGTTTTGTGGTGCCGATCGAGGCCCAGGCTGGAGGGTCAGATACTGAGCGGCCCCGTCTGGCAGCGGGCCGCTCCAACGAGGTATTTTATTGCTTGGGGTCATTTTACGGCACGGAGAGTGCCAGTGCTCATCTCTCCTTGGGGGCAGTTATTTTTAGGAGCCCCAGAGAGGAGCTTCATGGGTGGCACATTGTTGTTTAAGGGCCCGTGAGGGCCTAGCACCCTTGAGTGGCCATTTTCCCTACAGCTGCCCCGCTTGCTAGAGGGCAGCTGCAACGTTGAGGGGATGATTCCAGGCCAGAGATCCCAGTGGGGGTCCCCAGATTGGAGCACATTGTCGGTGCTCGTGCTCCTGCCTGTGGGCACATTTGTTTTCAGGGAACAGTCGGTGCCAGTGCCCTCATTGGATACTTTCCCAGCTGCCCAGCAAGTAGTGGGCAGCTGCTACGTTTAGGTTTGCGCAGTTGCGCACCCTTGACTTTCGCTGCCTAGGCAGCAGCCCTGACTCTTTGGACATAGGGCATTTGAGCCCCTTTGAGAGATGACCAGTTGGCCAGGGGCACTGTTAGGTTTGTAGGGCGCCAGGCCCTAATGCGATTTATGTGCTAATGTACTTTATGTGGTGCTAGGAAATGTGATGCATTTACTATGCTTTACGCACCCTGTGTTATACCTCTAAATGTGTTTTATGATCATGAGGTTGTTTGGCATATTATGGTTTATGCTAGTGAGATTATGTTTCACTGTGTGATTTACGCCCCTAATGTGAGTTGTACTTAGGAGGTTAGGGTCTAATGCGTTTAGACTTGTGAGGTGATTGCATAATGTGTTTATGCTGGTGAGGTTGGCGCAGAATGTAATTCGCGCCTGATGTGATACTGTGCATAATGTAGTTTATGTTACAGGCTGATGCTAAGTACAGTGATTACCAGTGTTTACTGGTTGTACGGTTATGATCTGTTTTACTTTTACTAAGTTCACTTTGTGATGGTTCTGACAGTGGTCCAAGTGGCCCTGTCATGTGTAAATAATTCCCTTGTAAATATGACGTAGTGCCAGGTGGCACCATGTATATTGTGCGAGTACTATTCTAATGTGTTATGAGAATACAAAGGCTATTTTTGATATAACCTTGTGTGGAGTTCCTTTTGTAGTGTGCCTGGTATGTTGTTGCTGTGCGCGTGCGCAAACGCTTTACACATTGCCTCCGAGATAAGCCTGACTGCTCGTGCCAAGCTACCATGGGGGTAAGCAGGGGTTATCTTTGGCGTGTAACTCCCTCGCCCTGACTAGAGTGGTGGTCTCTGCCTGGCTTTGGCGCAAGCCTTAGCCATCCAGAGATCCCATTTCTAACATTGGTTGTCAGCGGTGGGGATTAGGACTTGCGTTTGCGCAGTACCACAGCGACAACTGGCTGCATTACAAAACTCTGCATTTTAGATAGTCACATGGAAAGGGATTATTGTGTCTAAGTTGGTTCTAAATGTCATTTCTTTGGAAATGTGTTTCTTGTGCACTAGGAGTTGGGTGTCCTGCCAAGGACAGAAACCAGAGAATCTGGAGGAGAGACTGCCCTTGAGCCATTGCGCTGGTTCTTGGGTTGGCCTACAGTGGGGACTTAATTGGTATGGAGTCACTAGCTCGGGAGGGTAGATTATCCCCTAAGTGCAGTGTGAGTTTTCTGGGTTCCCCAGTAAGGGTGGTATCCAGTGGTGGCAGCAATATGAAGTCCAGTGCAGAAAGTCCCGGTCCCCAGACGGTGGTACCTGGTTCCCGGTTAAGAAGGGGGCAGGTTGAGATTCAGGGGCAGTAAGATACTGTCTCACCAGTCCGGGGGGGCGCCTGTGGATGAGTGGTGTGTTGCACTGGACGATTGGGTGTGAGCTCTCTGAAATAAGGAGCTTGCATGGGGGAGTGAGTCCAATAAGAGTGGCTCGGGTATCTTCCGGTCCTGTGTGGTGGAAGAGGTTCAGTGTAGCCCAGCTAGGTCCCAGTGTAGCGGGAGGGGTGTAGGGGCTCACGTCCTGTCTCAGAGGAGAAGGAGTGAGTGTGCCTGAAACCCAGTCCCAGGGCCTGGATGGTTTCTTCAGGGAACACCAGGTTGGGGGCCTAGTCTGTACTTGTAGGCCATTTGAGGAGGATCTCCCAGTGTCTAGAGGACATGGAGTGTCTGTAATCAGAGCTCCAGCGATCCTAGTGTTGGGCAGCGCCGCTCCTAAGTGGAGGGTGCAGAAGTCCTGATTGATGGGTGAGAGGGGGAGAGGTTCCCCAGTGGAAAAACCAGTGGGTCCAGAAGGGGCCATGGGGACACCACTTCTGCCCTGGGTTTGTGCCCGGCAGACTGTCACACAACACATTAGATGTGTTACCCTCTGGGGAGTGGTACAGGCCTGGCCGGGATCTTTGGGGTCCCTGGCTGAGTATGGTAGTACTACCTTGAGGGCAGGTGGGGCCTATCTTAAGTGAAGGGACCCTGCTCTTCAGGATGCGGGGGGGGCATGCGTGCTCCCCCGGAAGTCCTGGTTCGCCAGGCATCTGACCAAAGGGTAGCGTCCCTGGGTTGGGGAGCCAGTAGCAGGTGTTTCCTGATCTGGACGGCAGGGCGGCTGTAATCAGTGTCCTGGCCGGTTTGCCTTCTAGGGGGTACCACTCCAGTTGGGAGGGTATCGGACTCTGGAAGGGGGTGCAGAGGGAGGGAGTCCTCGCCTCTGACCCCGGTGCAGCCGGTGAATTTATGTCCCAGGTGGTAGACCAGTGATGGAGAGAGGTCCTGAACTGGTGGGAGAGTTGTGTTCTGGTAGGTGCTTCTCCTGGGAGAGCGCGAAACGTCAGAAGTAGAGGTAGGGTGAGGAGACGCTTCGCCCGTGACTACTGGTCAGCCTAAGGGTGCGGACCCTAGGTTGAAGGATCAGTGGTAGTTTGGAACTACACTGAGAGGGAGAGTGGAGAATGGCTATTGTATGCCAGGGGTTACTGCCCCCCACTCTGTGGATTGGCAAGGACCAGTGGCATCTGGGTGGCCTAGGGCCTGGTCCTGGCCGTGGACAACTAGGGAGTACCAGTGGGGTAGCCTAGTTGGTCCTGAGTTTTATTTTTTTCCAGAGGGAACCACATGGGTTCAGAGTGGCATAGAACCGGAGGGTGTCCCTGCAGTGCGGGCCCGCGTCCGTGTTCTATCGCCCCAAGCAGGGAAGCCCATCACAGTGGTGATTGGTCTGCCCTGCGTTTTGGCTGGAAGGGGGTTGTGTTGGACTTAGCCCTTTTTGGCAGGTTCACCCCTAAACTTTTTGCCTTGTATGTTAGTAGTTTTAAGTCTCTGGGCACTTTAGCACTGTGGTCCAGTGTAAAGTGCGTGCGCGATGTGTGCGCGTGTGGTGAGATTGGCCTGCCCTCCCATAGGAATGCATGGGGGATATGTGTGTCCATGGTAATTCCTGGTATGAGGGGAGTGCAGGGTCGAGTTTAGTATGTGCAAACTCGTGAGAATAAATGCTGCGCAATGGTGTGCGCAGATTTATTATAACTAGTGTAGAAATGCCACTTCTAGAAGTTGAACATGAAAAAAGATGCAAGAATGCACTCCTTCCCTTTAAGTTGGCATTTCTGTGTGCTCTGTGTCTGCCTGCCTGATGTGAATTGCATGTCTGGCTTGTGAGTGACAGGGGCTGGGAGGTGTGTGTGGCTCCAGGAGGGGCAGGGTGAGTCAGCGCAGGGCTGAATCGAGAGATCTCCATGTAGATGGGTGGGAGGAGTTGCACCTGGGACCTGAATAGGGCTGTGCCTTCCCTCCACAATGCTGGTTCCACCTCCTGTGGTGCGTCTGATGTCCCTGGCCTGCCCTGTGAAAGGGAGAGAGGAGCTGAGCAAAACAAAGTGCTCAACAGCTCCCCATAACCAGTTGTATCTGGTTCCCCCAAACCCTGCACCTTTGCACAAAGGAAATGTGTGTATAAAAGAAGAGGCTGTGACCCCATGAAATTGTTCAGTGTTCAGTTTTTGGGTGCTGTTCCTGCAGGGGCGTGCTGCTGCTGGGGGCCCAGGGGGGGCTGCCAGGAGGGCTTGCCTCCCTGGGCCCTGCATTGCCCCCTTGATGCCTTAAGGACTCTCTTTTGGGTCCCTTCTGATCTCCTTATCAGCCCCCAGGATCTTCAGGACTTTTTGGTGCCTCTAGCGCCCTGTGAGCGCTTTATTTTTTTATTGTTGTGCCAAGAAAAGGAGCGTGTATGCTCCGCAGCGCTCAGCTGCCGTCCGTGATGGAGGAATCCCCGTTGTAGGGATTCCCCCGTGGTGCCGGAGTGCGGATGCCCACTCCGCTCATGTTTGCATTTGGGTGGCGGGAGCCCACCCCGCTGTGAATTCTAGATCAAGAGGGAGCCTACCCCTCATTGTCCCTTTTATCTTTATTTGTTTGACTGCGGGTGCCCACCCCGCGTTCTCTGCCTGTTGAGGAGCACCGCCGCAGCCCGATCGGCATTCCCGACCCGGAAGCCAGGCAGAGTCCGCCTGACTCCGGGCGGGTCCAACGCAGGAAGCAGTTGACTGGCCAATGGTAGCACGGCCGGAAATGTCCGGGACTCCCAGGAGTGAGGGAACAGAGATTTCCCCTGCCTACAGCCAAGTCAGGAGGCGCCGAGGTGCAAGCCTGCCCGCCGCCAGAGGAGTCCGGTGAATGGAGCTGGTGCGGAGGGGCGCGAGGCACATTGTCGGTGCCTGCCCCTCCGCGCTGGGGAGAAGAAGCGGAAGGCGCCCTGGAGCCTCGCGGGCTCCACCTTGAAGTCCCGGTGCCAGAAGAGGGACCGGGCAAAGCCAGCTGATCGGAGGGGCTCCCGTGAGAGAGGGAAGCCCCGCGCCAGGGAAGAGGAGACCGTGGGAAGCAGCGCAGAGTCCAGCCGTATGGAGAGCCCGGTAAGTAGGGGCTTCTCCGTTTTGTGGTGCCGATCGAGGCCCAGGCTGGAGGGTCAGATACTGAGCGGCCCCGTCTGGCAGCGGGCCGCTCCAACGAGGTATTTTATTGCTTGGGGTCATTTCACGGCACGGAGAGTGCCAGTGCTCATCTCTCCTTGGGGGCAGTTATTTTTAGGAGCCCCAGAGAGGAGCTTCATGGGTGGCACATTGTTGTTTAAGGGCCCGTAGGGAGCCCGCACCTTTGAGTGGCCATTTTCCCTACAGCTGCCCCGCTTGCTAGAGGGCAGCTGCAACATTGAGGGGATGATTCCAGGGCAGAGATCCCAGTGGGGGTCCCCAGATCGGAGCACATTGTCGGTGCTCGTGCTCCTGCCTGTGGGCACATTTGTTTTCAGGGCACAGTTGGTGCCAGTGCCCTCATTGGATACTTTCCCAGCTGCCCAGCAAGCAGGGGGCGGCTGGTGACATTTGAAAGTGGTGGGGCGTAGAATTATTGGCATAGTGCACCGTAGCGAGCGGCGTAGCGCAGCTCAACAACCTAAGGTGGGTTCGGGGGTTCTCCCCCGAGAAAATTTTGGAAAAAAGCGGAAAAATGGTGCATTTTCAAGCAAATTTGAGAAAGCAGGAAGGTTAATAAAGCAATTGTGAAAGTGCAGTTATTACATTAATAAAGAGATGTCATATAACATAGGTAGCTGCTTATTCAGTATAACCACAGAGCTTCATAACAGACTTCGAGATACAATGCATTTCTGAGTACCTCACAGATGTTTTTTATTGAACAACAACAACTAAACTGGTCGCAAAGTAGCTGCATTGAACATATTGTTTACTTTTTGTAAATGAAATCAGCACGTCTCTCTTTAAGTGCAGCAAACTTTTCAATAATTTTAATGTTAAAGTCTGGTATTTTTTGAACTAGCTTGCTCTCTATAGAGAGCATTGCCAAAGCATTGAGTCTTTCCTCAAGCATGGTGTTTCTCAGGAAAGTCTTTATCCTCTTTAAGGTTGAAAAACATCGTTCTGACTCTGCTGTTGTCATAGGTGTAGTTATTACAATTTTTAGTAAAGCCACTGTCTCTGTAAGTGACTTTTCCATATTAAGTTTATGTATTAAAGCCAGCAAAGAAATGGCACCTTTGGCCTTCCGGTACACAGGCATTGCGTACAGTACAGTCAACTCAGTTCTCAGCTCCTCTTTTTGAGCATGGGATAAGCTTCCACAGCCTCATTCAGAGCACGCTCAGGGAAAGATTCATCATATTTTGCAAACTGTTCACTTTGCAATAATGTGGCACTCACCAAATGTTTTGTGAAAGAAAAACGTTCTTGTGCCTGCACAATTACAATGTCACATATCGCCTTTGCAATTCGGACCAGAGTGGTGATGTTTTTCCTGCGGTTTGAAAAAGTAGAATGCTCTGGCAGTTTGCTGTCTAAATTGTCAACCCCATCTCTCACTTTGCTTATGCTTTGTACAAACATAGTGGTATATTCTTGCACTTTGACAGTATCTATCTCTCGTGCTTGTAACTGATTGTATAACAGGTCGACAGCTACCATTATATCATGAAATAAAAACAGTAAGAACTGAAACTCTCTGTCTTGTAGTGTTCTAGCAAAGCCACGGGCTTCAGCCTGACTTTTGTAATCAAACTCATTATTGTCTTCTATGGCTGCAAAACATTTCTCAAGGTCCTCCCTATGTTCATAGATTAGGTTGACTGTACGGATGTTAAAGTTCCAACGAGTTGAGGATCCCCTTGGAACGCTTTTGTCCACAATCTCATGAAGTGCTTCCGTTCTTTGGGGAACGTGAGAAGAATGCTGCCATGCCTCCTACATCCTGAAAGAAAATTCGTGTCTCGCTGATCTTTGATACTGCCTGTTGCATAATAAGATTAAGTTGGTGGGCGTAACAGTGCACATAATGAGCATTAGGGTACACATCTCGAATTCTTTTCTGTACTCCACGGAGGCTTCCACTCATTACAGACGCACCATCATAGCTTTGTGCGATAAGTTTTTTTTTTTGAGGCAGCTCTGGAAAAATTACGCTCAGTTGACGCAGTATAGCTGCAGTAATGGTTTCTGCACTAGAGTCTCTTAAATGTGTGAAACCATAGAACCTCTCCACAACTTGTCTGTCATTGTCAAGGTACCGAAACACTAATACGGACTGTGTTTTAGTGGCCACATCAGTGGTGTCATCAGCCTGAATAGCCACAAAGTCTGTGTTTTGCAACTCTTGCACAATATGGCTTCTCATAATTTCGAGCATACACTCAAGGAGTTCATTTTGTATTGTTTTAGAGGTGCCCTTAAAGACTGTAGCACTTGCTAAATGGGCTTCCATTTCCTTGTCTATGCTTGCTATTAAATCCACAAGGCCTCTGAATATTCCAGGTTTCGGGGAACGTTTTGATTCATCATGGCCTCGCAATGCCAGTTCGAAAGCACCACAGAAACGAATGCAATCAATTATTTTGGATAGAATCTGTCTGTTCCTATCAACTGCTTCATTGTGTTTCTGTATTGTTTTGCGGTATGCATCGTTTATCTGCTGCTCAATCGGTGTGTCTTCCCCCAACATTCCCAGTCTCGTCAGGTTTTCCATATGCCTTCTTGTGTGTGCATGCTTCTTTATTTTTTCAGACAAATGCTTCAAGTCTGTTACTCCTTCATGTGTCCAAGGAATCTCACCACCAAACAGCAAGCAGGGGAAGCAGAACAGAGACTTTCTTAAAGGGCACCCTGTAAGCCAATCAGCTTTTGTGTACCAGGCGTTTGAGAATGTACGTGTGGACAATTTTCCCCTGTCCTGGGAAGTTTTCTGTAGTTTTATGTCAGGCCGATGAGGTCCTAATTGCTTTATATGTATTTTCTCTTCTAGTGGCCGTGCCTTGAATGACCTTGTAATTAGCTGTTCTACTGTATTCATCATGCCGATGCTGGCCTTACCAATATGAAAGAAACCTGTCAATAATCAAAGTGCAACGTATAAGGTGTGGTGCAATAATATCAAATTTCAGTATAAATACATATATCTTGTGCAGTATCGCAATAAATCTCCAACAGCTCCCCTTTGCACATCATGACTGCTAAAAATACAGCCTTACTGGCTGCTGCCTCTGTGTGCCATAGTGGTTGGTGAAGGCACTGAAACAGACACTGCTTGAGGGCCTTGAACAAGACAAGGGATAGATAGTGGCTTTAACAACCGTTATTGCCCAAAGCACAGGGCTAAGGCTATTAGTAAATTCCATCCACTGAGGGTACAATATTCAGAATGTGCACCCACCCCAACCACCATGTAGAGTGACCACATACATAGCCCTAACTCCAATCTAAAAACAAATAGCATCAGTTTCCTTACCTTTAACACTGGTGTTTGCTGGGTCGTCTGGGCCCCTTGTTCTTCTTCCAAAATTGCCCAAAAATTAGGTAATGGCTCAGGTTGCTGAAAATAAAAATATAACAATTTATTTTTGAAAACGTTAGGGTAATCAAACAAAGACTAGGGGGGAAAAACATAACGCTCCAATTTTTACCTTGCAGTTTGCATGCAGCTCTTAGATGAGAGTTAATAGCTCACTTTTGTATGTTAGGATTTTAACTTACAAACTGCAAGTAACAAAAGGATCTCTCTGAGAAAAGCAGTGACTCACTGACCTATTTACATCATGTGCATTTTGTGATCTGCATCAGGTACATGTTCTTTGCAGCAGGCACATTAACCTTCTGCGCTACCTTGGGGTAAGTCAACAGCAGTCAAAAAAATACAAATCACAGTCAACATTGAGGAGGAGGCAGGGAACACACTACTGCAGCTGCAGCATAGTCTTTTACTACCTTTTTACCTCTTTGCAGACACACCACCTACCAGCTCACTCCGAATGCCAAACTGTAGTTAAGTTTGGACTTGGCACTGGCAGCCATCTTAGGTGTAAATTCACAGGGTGTCACGCTACATGGGACCGTCTCTGCTGATGGCAGGTGAGGTATGAGGTGCAAATTTGAACATTGATTGGGACCCTAAGGTTGTGATCGAGGATGAAAGCCTCCCACCCTCCCCGATTTCAGCCCTTGCTGCCAGAACTCTGCTCTCCCTCCACGCCTCTCAGTCTCATCCCTCCCTGGTTGCTCCCTCCATAGTTGGTGCTTATTTATCATATGCAATTAACAGAGCCGATAGTTCTGGCTTGTTGTAGGTGTAATGTTTCTTGTTGTATTTTATATCTGGATGCAATGACAGAAGCAGCAAAATACCTGTCGGGAGGCACACTACTCTAAGCACAGATTTGTAGACTTTGGCCGGTGGTGTCGTCCTTTAACTGAAATGTTCATAGCTTTCTTTCGTACAACTTTCCCAGCTCGCACCAGTGAGCGTCAGTTGCACACATCATAGTATCACAAGTGGTCGCCAACGTGATAATAATCTCTTTGATTAATAGGTAGCTACTGTTTCGGATTTTTTTTTCTTTTTTTTTTTTTCTATTGAACTTTCTCAGAGACCCTACAGATAAACATAAAATAGCGTTTTTACACAACCTGATACTATTTTTTTGCTCACTTTCATCCTAAGCTGAGGCCCTTGGACATGTGGCTGTTTACGAAGTGCCTGAACGGAATCTGTATTCGAAACAATGATCATTTACATCAGTGGCTAAAAGACAGATTTAGAATAGGGAAAGAACCAAAAATCCAATAAATTATGTGTGAAGTGGTAAATCCGTTCTCTGCTGGTAAAGAGTCCTCTGACCGCAGAGCATATGCCATGGGGTGGGAATGGCAGAGGTAACTCAACACGGAGATGGTCCACCTGTGGAGAATTGTCCAATGGAAGATTCACCACTTCCCCATTAAATAAATACATTTTATGTTTTCAGCTCTCTCCAATGGCCTCCACTGAGTGCCCCTGCAGAGTGCCCAGTAACTTCCCCTCCAAAAGTTACCAGCAACACAGGTGATGGAATTAAAGGGATATTACATTTTCAACCCTGACGATCCCTTAGAAATGAAGAATTACCATGGGAATAGGTAATGCCAGTTCCAGTTACCCTGGTTGTTCCTCATGTTATGCCTGGTATTTCACCATCACCAATACCAGATCTGTAGGACTTTGACAGTTGAGTGGGCATTATATTTGGGTTAACGTAACTTCTATTGTAGGTTTAACCAAGAAATAACCAAATTAATAAGAAGCTTGTCACTTCTTAATCGGTTTAATGGGTTAGAATCTGTGCTACTTTGTCCTTTAGAATGTGTGGGTCCATGGAACCCCAGCAGCACAAGACAATCATTTGCCAAAAATAGCTCACACATGACAAAGGGGGCCTGAAAAGCTAGCCTTCCCTTTAATTAGTTGAGTTGAGTGACAGGCATTCTGCTATGGATGCTGCTGTATAAAGTGCCTGTTAGCTCTGACATCAGGCCTCGGAAACCACAACTCTATTACAGTAAAGAAGATTTGTCATTTTCTTATTACAAGTGACTAGCAATGTCAAAAGTAGACTGTAATACGTAAATTAGAGGCAGGATTTTATGTGGTGATTGCAGGCTTCCATGAGGCATAACTAAATACCTTTACTTACCAGAAGGCAAACAAAAAAATATCTGCGAGGCCTCCAAATACAGGGTTGATTCGCCGCATATACAAGCAGGGACAACTTAAATGAAGCAATGCTCATTTGGGTCATGTTATGATAATAGATGCTTACCTGTTTAACAGTCAATCAGTGAGCATCTGCGCCTTGAATCAGACTTTGGTTTGCATAGTGGACGATAACGTAATAAAACATAATATAACATAACACACAATAACACATCATTGCATAACATAACATTACACAATAACATAGCATAAAGTAAAATGTATAAGATAAGATAGTATGAGAAAGCATGCCACAACATAGTTATAGCAAAGAATAGCATAATGTATTGTAGCTTAATATATGATGATATACATAACACAAAATAATGCATATGGCAGCATAGCATATCGTAACATACTATGACAAATCAAAACATCACACACATCGTGCTCAGGATCTACAATCGCCAGAACAATAAAATAATTATTTTTAAGTTGATACATTCTTAAAAGGCCGTGTCTGAGTAAACTGGAAATAATTTCTAAATATTCGTCTAATCTGTGCGTATTTTGCCAGTGCCACATGTAATTTCCCTCAGTCCAGTAACGTTTATTTATTCTCTGCGAAAAATACAATTCAGAAAATGTCCTGCAGCGGTGCAGCCATAATGCAACCATAAAAGAAATTCAGATTGATGAATAAGACTGTACACACCATGGAATTTGTCACAGCTCAATGAAGGGAATCAGTACAGTAGCAGCTGTTGAATTAGTTTAACCATCCATGCAGTTATAAAGTCTTTATTACAAAAAGATTTTGGAAAAAGCATGCAGTTATTTCAGACTGCATGTTAAGCAACACATGTGCTACAAACATTAACATTAGTACACGTGCAACTCAACAAGGCACTGCAGTCAAGCAAGTGCAGGAGGGGGCTGGGGCACCAATCAGGGAAGGAAGAGAAGCAGAGGTCACCGGACAGCAGTGACTGGTATAATTTGCTCCTTCAATGGCCAGCTGACCCTCCCCAGATTCAATGAGTGACCGGAGCAGCGAAGGGGGGAGGGGGCGCCTCATCCTCTGCTGCCTTCATCCAGCATGTCCTGCTTCTGAGAGCACACGTTTTAAAGGTCAGGAATGCTTGGTTCCTCCAGACGAGGTCCATTATAATAACTACAAAATATCGAAAACATTTTTACTGTAAAGTCTAAACATTTCAGGCAACAAACAGAAGAGAAGTGTAGTTCACATTCAAGGCACCAGACTGAGTAGCTAACCTCCCGAACCAGCCCCGCTCTCGTCTCATCTCACAGTGCCGAGAAACCATCAGGATCCCTCAGAGGAGCTTCAGAACCACCAGCGGCAGGAGGGCAGCGAGTCCAGCCAGCATGGAGAGTCTGACAGCAGTGCCAGAGTTGCACAGGTCACCGGTACAGCAGGAATGGGTGACCGTGTAATCTAGGCCCAGAATAGAGTTGGTCTCTGTAGAAAGACACTTTGTGACATCCAGGCACCCCTTGGCCTTCAGCTTTAGGTCAGGCTGTGCGGGTGTCACACGTCTGGAGGAGGCCACAGGTGGTTGTGGTGGTGATCAAACTAACATGGATAGTCGCACTGCTTGCAAGTTGCACTCCAGCCCCTCACCCAGGTCCAGGCTGCAGAGCAGGAGGAACGCGGCGCTGACGAAGGCCTTCATGCTTCTAGGAGCTGGACAGAGACCCGTGTACAAGCGGAGGCAGAAGAAGGAAGGGTAACAATGCAGTTGACTGCTTCCGAAATATGAATTCATTTTCACAGTGTATTTTCGGGAATCATCGTGCACAGTTGTCCGTCAGCATTCTTTTTCACACAAGGAGACCGCTTAGCCCATCGAATACAGTAGCAAATGGAATAAAAATTGCTGTCCTCGTTAACCTTGTTCATATTTTTTCTCATCTCATGTCTAATTTGCATGGTGTCCGTGAATTTTAGTCAAGCTCTTTTTGAAGCGCATAAAATGATTGAGCAGCAGGCATCGAAGCGCCCTGTTACTTCCAGTTAGCAAGAAAATGCACTTTACAATCTCATGGGCTGTAAATTTTGATTCAATACTATGGAGTCAGAACACAGCAGATGAAACTAAAGGAGTATCGAGTTTGAAAATGTATGTAAAGCGACATTGGCTCGGGTCGGGCTCCCAAATGCATTCCCAATCCCATCACAACGTGCACTTAAATATACATATTATTTAGACCAGCATAAATTACCTGATTCAAAGAATCGAGCCACCACGAGATCTGAGGTGTGGTGATGGCGGTGTGTGTCCGTGTCATCGTCGTGTGCAGCGCGGTGACGTGACTGAGTCACGTGACGGACTGCTGCGCGGTGTCTTAGCCAATCCTGGCGCAAATAGACAGCAACAATGTGCCAGGATTGGCTAGGGGGGCATGGTAACTCCTCGCCCATAGATATGAGACCCGGCCGGGCTGCTGTTCCCTCGGGTCCCTCCCAGCTCCCTCCCTCACCAGCAGCCGATCTGCGGAGAAGCCTTCAAGCTAGTGTGCGCATGTTCGGGCTGGTCATAAAACTGACCAGCCCAAAAATGAACATGCGCACACTTCACTACAGTACTGCAGCGCTGAGTGGACTCACTGTCACTCAAGCTGCCGCAGCCCCGCCCCCAGGCCACCCAAGGCCACCCCCTTCAGCGCCGTCCCTTTTCGCTGCGTATCATTATGTGAATACAACCTAACCAATTTGTTATGTGTCTCAGTGCAGCGGCAGTGCGTCCATTAGGGCGTTGGAAGGTGGGGCAACGCCCCAATGGACGCACCGCCGCTGCCAGCAAGTAGTGGGCAGCTGCTACGTTTAGGTTTGCGCAGTGGCGCACCCTTGACTTTCGCTGCCTAGGCAGCAGCCCTGACTCTTTGGACATAGGGCATTTGAGCCCCTTTGAGAGATGACCAGTTGGCCAGGGGCACTGTTAGGTTTGTAGGGCGCCAGGCCCTAATGCGATTTATGTGCTAATGTACTTTATGTGGTGCTAGGAAATGTGATGCATTTACTATGCTTTACGCACCCTGTGTTATACCTCTAAATGTGTTTTATGATCATGAGGTTGTTTGGCATATTATGGTTTATGCTAGTGAGATTATGTTTCACTGTGTGATTTACGCCCCTAATGTGAGTTATATTTAGGAGGTTAGGGTCTAATGCGTTTAGACTTGTGAGGTGATTGCATAATGTGTTTATGCTGGTGAGGTTGGCGCAGAATGTAATTCGCGCCTGATGTGATACTGTGCATAATGTAGTTTATGTTACAGGCTGATGCTAAGTACAGTGATTACCAGTGTTTACTGGTTGTACGGTTATGATCTGTTTTACTTTTACTAAGTTCACTTTGTGATGGTTCTGACAGTGGTCCAAGTGGCCCTGTCATGTGTAAATAATTCCCTTGTAAATATGACCTAGTGCCAGGTGGCACCATGTATATTGTGCGAGTACTATTCTAATGTGTTATGAGAATACAAAGGCTATTTTTGATATAACCTTGTGTGGAGTTCCAGTGTGCCTGGTATGTTGTTGCTGTGCGCGTGCGCAAACGCTTTACACATTGCCTCCGGGATAAGCCTGACTGCTCGTGCCAAGCTACCAAGGGGGTGAGCAGGGGTTATCTTTGGCGTGTAACTCCCTCGCCCTGACTAGAGTGGTGGTGTCTGCCTGGCTTTGGCGCAAGCCTTAGCCAACCAGAGATCCCATTTCTAACACCCACTCTCTCATTTATCCCAAACGCCATACCACTACTATGTTCCCCAAAATAACCCTTTCTTGACTCTCTCCTACTCTACCCCTCCTTGCATCTTCTGACACCTCCTTTACTGTACCGATCCCCAAAACAAACCTTTCTAAACTCTTCCCTTTGACTCTTCCCCTCCAGAAACCCTTTTACTCATCCAAAAGCCTCCTCCTACTGCTATGACCTAAAAAAGAAATCCTTCACTCTTCTATCCCTCCACTATCCTTTTCAATCAAAATAACAGACTAGCATGTTCACTTCTCTAATTCCATATTCCACTATACTAATTCACCACTAATCCTTTATGGGTTCCAGAGTAGCGTGCTACTCGCCAACAAAGCGCTTCAACACCCATCAGGGGTAACAGGCGCTATATGAATGCAACCCTTTCTTTCCCTTCTATCCCTCCACTATCCTTCTCACTCCAAATAACTGACTAATATCCACCACTCAAATTACTTTCATATTTCACCATACTAATTCACCACTAATCCTTTATGGGTTTCCGGAGTAGCGTGCTACTCGCCAAAAAAAGCAATTCAACACCCCATCAGGGATTAGAAGCGCTATATAAATACAAACCTTCTTTCCTCTTCTATCCTTCTGCTATCCTTCCGAATCCAAATAACTGACTAACATATCCACCATTTAAAATTTACTTGCATGTTTCACTATACTAATTCAACACTAATCCTCTATGGGTCCCGGAATAGCGTGCTACTCGCCGAAAAAGCGCTTCGATGCCTCGTCAGGGGTAGTAAGCTCTATACAAATGCAATTACAATACAATACAATGGGTTCGTTCCCACTAGAAGTATGGCCCTCAACATCTGGCGCCTCTTTAGGGTACAACATTATGCAGCGGAGATATGGCCCCGACCTGGCTGCTAGGTCTTGGATTTAGAAAAGGCCTTTGATTCCCTTGAATGGCCATACCTCTTTGAGGTGCTGAGAGGATATGGATTGGGCGACTCATTCTTGCATATGATCCGGCTGCTATACATGCGGCCATCTGTTAGAGTCCGGACTGGCCCCCTGATATCGGAGAGCATCCAGATACATAGAGGCACTAGGCTGGCCTGCCCTCTATCGCCGCTCCTTTTCTCGCTCGCCATGGAGCCCCTGGCAGAACGATTGCGCAGGGAAGGAGTAGGTTGGGGCATTCAGCTAGGGGATAATCTACACCCGGTTTCCCTGTATGCTGACGATCTGCTATTATATTTGAGAGACTTACATGATATCCCCACTACAATCGCAGACACTCTCTGAAATTTCGCAGAGATCTCGGGCCTCAGGGTAAACTGGGCGAAGTCAGGACTATACCCCTTTCGGGACGGTATCCCTGATCCTAACATTCGCATGAATGATTTCCCCCCTTCGCTGGCATCCTTCAACATTCTGTTACTTGGGCATTTTTATATACAGGGATCCTAACGACATCTTGGAAGGTAATCTGACCAGAGCAATATCGGCCATCCGGGCACAAATCCAGTTCTGGAAGACACTCCCGTTGAACGTAATGGGCAGAATTGCATTGTCTAAGATGGTGGTTTTACCGAAATTACTATACTACTTTACCAACCTGCCCGTTTATGTTCCGGCCACCATCTTCCGCGAATTGGATCGCTTGATCCGTGATCTCATCTGGAACACGGCTCGACCTCGGATGGCGCTCTGGAAGCTCCATGCTCCCACCAGTAGAGGAGGTTTGGCGGTCCGGAACCTGGAACTATATTACCTGTCAGCACAGCTGCAATGGGTGACGAAGTGGCTAGCGGGCTTTGGACTGGATGACAGCCACTGCGCAACCACCATGGTCCCAACACCAGATATACCAATTGTTTCATCCCATTGCTCGGCCCCCATGTCCGACGCAGGCCTATCTTGCCCTGGCACACCGCTGTTATAGAAGAAGCCTATACCTTACCAGGAACACGATCCCTTACGCCCCGTCGCTACCACTTCTGGGAATGCCCAGGGGCAAGGCGAGTATCACCAGTGGAGCACTGACGTGCTGGCATGAGGTGGACCTGCATAAGCTGGGTGACCTTTACTCCGAGGGTGCTCTAATACCCTTTGAGAATTTAGCAGACGAATGCGCTTTGCCCACGGGTCAATTCTTACTGTATAATTCCATATCACGCTCGCTCACTGCGGCATGGGGTGACATTAACACAGAACCGGAGACGCATCTTCTATTGCAATATCTGCACGTTATGGGTAATGGGTCACACATTGTCCACTGGTTAGCAGAGGCACTCCACCCCGCACCAAATGGGAGACAGACAGAGGCAGCACATGGGAAGATCACAAATGGGCCAAGATATTGGCCACCCCCACATACATACCACGGAATTCCAGGTTTAGGCTCATACAGACATATATCGTGCACAGACCATATCTCTCCCCAGATAAAATTAACAAATATTTCCATCTGAACACAGCAGTATGCCCCCGCTGCCTGCAGGTGAATGCAGACTTTCTATACATGCTGTGGTCCTGCTCCTCCTTATGCGCCTATTGGAGAGAGGTCAGTGAGGTGCTTATAAGCTGCACCGACAGAGTGTTGCCACATACATGGGAGGTGTGTGTGCTGGGTTCCTACCCCAGACTAAAAAAACATAGAGTCACGACTAGGTTTCTTTATTTGGGATTCATTGTAGCTAAAAGATTAATCACAAAAGATGGAAGAATGCCGACCCCACTGTGGCAGCTAGCTGGAGAAATTCGCTTTTAGTGTGGGCACGAGCGGAAAGCACATCACTACATAGAGAAGAAATAGCCGGGTTACGCAAATACCCTATCGCCCAGCTATAGGACACCATACTTGCTGACTTGACACGAGCAGATGGAGTAGAAGGGACCAACCCTACGCAGGTAGCTGGTGGGCAGGACCCAGCTGCAGGACCCCGAGCGCATGGCTCCCCTGATATGCAAGGCGATAAGATCCGGGACGAGGAGGGTGGTCATGTCTAGGGCATACATGAGTGAGAGAAGGGGAGACATAAATGCTTACTTTTCCAAATCTCAGGGGGACGGGATGATATATACGCAATGAGGTGACTGGGTTGGTGACGCACCTCCTTTATATATTTTGGTCAAGGCACGATGTTATGACGGCAGTCTTCTTTGTTTGTTTATGTTTGATTGTAATAGCAAAAAAAAAAATTGTATCTGATTTTGTTTCAATTTGTCACTGAACGGGATGGCCAGATACAATAATGGATGTGTACAGCTATCTGTATCTGGCAGAATACCAAAGGATGGAACTATGGACGGTTGAGGAATATGTACCGTACTAAGAAGAAATTTATGGACAGTGACCTGCTGTATAATTTTGTGGTTTACTATAAGAGGCATATGTTCCAATAATAACAGTGGTACCTTTTATTTTATTGTAATTGAAATGGCTATCCATTCCATATCTCATCCCAGCCCTCTACCTTGCCTTCTCCCTATCTCCTCCCCTATATGTAATCTGTATGTTTGACAAAATGCAAATAAAGATATAAAAAAAAAAAAAAAAAGAGGACAACTAGCAGGAAGACTGTGGTAAGTTCCTGGTATACTGCGATACATACGCATGATAAGGCAGTATGTGATTGGCTAATCGTGGTGTTTACCAAACGTAAAATGCAGCCATGCCGTTTTTCGCAAAGTTTAGCTGCATTTTGCGTTTCTCTGCGTTCTGTGTTAGGGTCTTAGATATAGGTAAGTAGTAGGTTTTATTGTTGTTCACTACCTATTACCATTATATTTTTGGTGTTAATAGATAAACAAATGTATTTATAATTTTCTACATATTTTTACACAGTTTAGGGAGAACTGTGCATTTAAAAAAAGTAGTGCGGTAATTTGTAGGTATTTCCACAGCACTCTGTAGACTTTTTGGGGAAGATATAAATATGTTGAAAATAGAACATACACTGAAATACACTATGGGCCAGATGCATCAACAATCCATTTTGCGATTTCCTAATTGCAAATTCTTGCGATTCGCAATTAGAAAATTGCAAAATGGAATGCATGAAAGTGTGTTTAACACTTTCTGCGATTCCTAGGGGATCGCAAATGACCTACCTCATGAATATTAATGAGGTAGGTCGCAATTTGCGACCCCCTAGGAATCGCAAAAATCACAGGGATGGTGGCCTGCTGGGGTCAGCAGACCACCATGTCCGTGATTGCTTTTAAATAAAGCAATCTTTTTTTTTGTAAAGTAGCTCGTTTTCCTTAAAAAAGAGAAAATGAAAACTTTTCCTTTCATTTTCTCCACGGACCACTGCCTGCTCTTAGAAAATGCATTTACAGACATTCACAAAGGGGAAGGGGTCCCTTGGGGACCCCTTCCCATTTGCGAATGGGTTACCACCTACTTGAAGTAGGTGGTAAAATGCGAATGTTTTGTGACCGTATTCCGGTCGCAAAACATTCCTGCGTACCGATGCGATTCGGTATTAGGAAGGGACGCCCTAAACACGCCCCTTCCTAATAGCGAATCGCAAACCCATTTTGCAATTCGGTAACAGGTTACTGAATCGCAAAATAGGGTTTGCTGCATCAGAAAGGCATTTTTTTGCGTTCGCAAACGGCCGATTGTGCGAATCGGCCGTTTGCGAAGGCAAAAAATGCTTGATGCATATGGCCCTATATTTGTAAAATATAGGGTAGTACAGTATACTTTTAATTTTTTACATAATGTTACTTTTTTAATATATTTTACTGAACGGCAGTACTCTTAAGGCAGTATTCAATCAATCAATCAGGGGGATTATAAGCACGCTACTCACCCGTGAAGGTCTCAAGGCGCTGGGAGGGGGGGGGGCAACTCCGCTCAGTCGAAGAGCCAGGTCTTGAGTGCCTTCCTGAAAAGGTTCAGTGAGGGGGCTCGTCTGATGTTGATAGGGAGCTCGTTCCAGGTCTTGGCTGCGATGTGGGAGAAGGCTCTTCAACCTGTTCTGGCTCTGTGGATGCGAGGGGTTGCAGCGAGGGTGTGGTCGGTGGATCGGAAGTTTCTGTTGGGTACGTGGAAGGAGATTCTCTCGTTGAGGTATTGGGGTCCGGTGTTGTGGAGGCATTTGTAGGCGTGGGCGAGTATCTTGAAAGTGACTCTCTTCTCGACAGGGGGCCAGTGGAGGTTCCGCAGGTGTTGGGTGATGTGTTCGTGTCGAGGGATGCCAAGGACCAGTCTGGCTGCGGTGTTCTGTATGGTCTGGAGTTTGCGGAGCAGAGACTTGTTGATCCCGGCGTAGAGGGCGTTACTGTAGTCCAGCCTGTTGTTTATGAGTGCGTGGGTGACGGTCTTTCTTGATTCTTGGGGGATCCATTTGAAAGTCTTCCGGAGGATGCGGAGGGTGTTGAAACAGCTGGCAGTGACGGCGTTGACCTGTAGGGTCATGGAGAGGGAGGAGTCAAGAACGATGCTGAGGTTTTGGGCGTGGTCCGTGGGGGTTGGAGGGCTGCCGAGGGCGGTGGGCCACCAGGTGTTGTCCCATGCAGAGGGGGAGGGTCCGAGGACGAGGACCTCTGTCTTCTCCGAGTTGAGTTTCAGGCAGCTGCTACTCATCCAGGATGCGACGTCCTTCATACCTTCCTGGAAGCTGAGTCTTGTGGTGATGGGGTCCTTGGTGAGGGAGAGGATGAGCTGAGTGTCGTAGGCGTAGGATACGATGCTGAGTCCGTGCTGTCTGACGATGGTGACGAGTGGGGCCATGTAGATGTTGAAGAGCGTGGGTCTGAGCGTCGATCCTTGGGGTACACCGCAGTTCATTTCCGTGGGTTCGGAGAGGAAGGGTGGCAGTCTGACTCGTTGGGTTCTGCCGGTGAGGAAGGAGCGGATCCAGTCGAGGGCAGTTCCCTGTATACCGGCATTATGGAGTCTGGCGGTGAGTGTGCGGTGGGAGACGGTGTTGAATGCTGCCGAGAGGTCGAGTAGGATCAGGGCCGCTGTGTGTCCTTGGTCGAGGAGGGTACGGATGTCGTCTGTGACGGCGAGTAGGGCGGTCTCGGTCCTGTGGTTGCTGCGGAATCCGGATTGGGAGGGGTCGAGGATGGAGTTTTCTTTGATGAATTTTGTTAGCTGGGCATTAACGGTCTTCTATGTGACTTTGGCCACGAAAGGGAGAAGGGAGATGGGTCGGTAGTTCTTGAGGTCCGCGGGATCTGCTGAGGGCTTCTTGAGCAGGGGTCTGACTTCTGTGCGTTTCCAGTCATCGGGGAAGATGCCGGTCTTGAACGTGGCGTTGATGGTGTGTCGTAGTTCTGGTGCGATGGCGGCTCGGTGGAAGATGTGCAGCGGGCAGGGGTCCGTGGGGGCTCCTGAGTGGATGCCTTTTATGGTTGAGGTAGTGTCTTCGGTGGTGACTGGGGTCCAGGAGGAGATGGTGGGCTGGCTGGCGAGGGAAGTTGTTTCGGAGTCAGGTGTCTGGTCGTTGAAATGGTCGTAGAGGCCCTTGATTTTCAGATGGAAGTAGGATCCAAGCTTGTTGCAGAGGTCCTGGGAGGGGGTGACGTCCATGGTTTCGCTGGGGGGCTTGGTGAATTCCTGGATGACGCTGAAGAGTTCCTTGGAGTTGCTGGAGTTGGCGAGGATCTTGCTCTGGATGAAGGTCCTTTTGGTGGATCTGATGCGTTGGTGGTATTCTGTCATGGCGTCCTCGTAGGTGGTGCGATCTTCTGACGTTTTGCTGTTCCTCCAGTTCTTCTCGAGACGTCTGCAGGTGCGTCTGGATTCTTGGAGGTCGGTGGTGAACCAGGTGGCCTTTCTGGGGCTCTGCCTGTCGGAGTTGCGCAGGGGTGCGAGCTTTTCTGCGCAGTTGGAGATCCATCTGTGGAGTTCTTTGGCTGCGAGGTTGGCGTCGGTCGAGGTGGTGGGGGTGTCGCGGTTGAGGGTGAAGTTGAGCTGCCTCTCCGTGATTTTGCTCCAGTTCCTTTATGGAGGGCGCAGAGCAGGTTTAGGCGGCTTGGGTTTGTCGACATGGAAGTGTACGCAGTGGTGGTCCGTCCATGGGGGTTGTGTGGTGTGGCTGAAGTGGATGTTAATGCCTCCTGCGAAGATGGGGTTGAGGGCATGTCCTGCCTTGTGGGTGGGCGTGGTGACGAGCTGTTTCAGTCCTATGTTGGCGAGGTTGTCCAGGAGGTTGGTGGAGTTGGGGTCGCTGGGGTTGTCGAGGTGGAAGTTCAGGTCTCCGATGAGTATGTAGTCTATGGAGGCGATGGCGTGGGGCGCAATGAGGTCTGCGATGGTAGTGGCGAATGTGGCACGAGGTCCCGGGTGTCTGTAGGCGAGGGTGCCGTGAAGCGTGGTTCTAGGGCTGGTCTGGATCTGGAAATGGAGGTGTCCGGTGGCGGAGAAAAGGTCATTCGTAGTGGAGGTGGAGAGTTGGAGGGAGCTCTTGTGTATGACAGCGAGTCCTCCTCCTGGTCGGTTGGGGCGGTCCTTCCTCTGGATCTTGTATCCGTCAGGGATGGCGGTGTCGGGGGCGGAGGAGGTGTTGGTCCATGTTTCTGTGAAGAAGGCGACGTCTGGTGAGAGGGTGTCGAGGAGGTCGCAGATCTCTACGGCGTGTCTGTGTAGGGAACGCACGTTGAGGAGGATGCACTTCAGTTCCTCTGAGGTGTTGGCGTTTGGTGCGGGGGCGGTGGCCATGGGGGGGCTGACGTTGGTGAAGGTTCGGCGGCAGTGGCAGCAGGAGAACTGTTCATGGGTAGTGCTCGGTGTGGACATCTGGCAGTTGTTGTTCCTTCTGGGGTTTAGTGCGAGGAGGGTGGTTGAGTCGTAGCGGTGGATGGTCGGAGATCCAGGGTTCCTGGTGCGGGTCGCGGACGGGCGCAGATGGGCTTGCCTTTGGCGCGCCTTCGGAGCACCAGCGGCGCAGCCGCGCAGCGCCCACCATTACATAGGGGAGGGGGGAGGGGGGCATAGCTGGGAGGGGGGCACGGGAATCGGCGGGGGGAGGGGTATTCAGATTTTGTTTTAAAACATATAGAAACTTATTTATAATATTCCCTACCTATTACCACTTCAAAAAAGTGGTAACAGGTAAGGAAAAATATCAAACATAATACTTGGAAACACAGAACACAGCCAAAGTGTACCTAAAAACAATATGGCTGCCTTTAACTTTTGTATAGGCAGTTAGTAACCAATCACATAATGCCTTGTCATGGATATGTACTGCTGTACTTCTGCGAAATACTGCAACAACCGATATTACTAAGTTTAAATGCCTTATAACTTAAAAAATACTTTTCCATACTTACCTGTAGTACCCGAAAGGATCATCTATGCACCATAACGTCTAATCCTGCCAAATTTCATTTAAATCCATTCAACCATTTTCACGCTACGCCTGATACAAAAGTATAAGGAAAATGCATTGGTGGAAAAAGGCATTATGGGACCCCCCCTTTTATCTTTGCACCTCCTTGACCTATCAACTCAAAACTTTGCATACTCCGATAATGTAGAAAAAGCTCTAGGTCTGAAAAGTTTTGCGAAGATTTTTCAAGTAGGGGCAAAGTTATCAGCAACCAAATTTCCGTGGAATTCCTATACTTGGGAATCCGAACCATAACTACAGAGTGACTACTGCCCCTCTGTACATATGTATATATGGGGGTGGTGGTTTACATACCTTATATACACTTACCTTGCGTGGTAAAGGCATGCGAGGTGAAAGCATCTGCATGCTAAAGGATGTTTGGAAAAGGCATGCATGGTAAAGGCATGCATAGTAATGGCATACATTCCTAAAGAACTTTTATAAATACACTGCAAGTCTAACAGTTGTTGGATTAGAAGATCAGGTGGTCACCATAAGGTAATGTCCATCTGGTGGAATATACTGGCTATAGGGCAATATTTATAATCGTGATCCAAAGGTCACGCCCTATGATTAATCTCAATTGAACATGCCCTAAGACCATTTGCAATGGTTTATGTCCATACAGGGGTTCAGCGCAAGACCTAACCAAAGGCAAGGCCTGCTCCCAACCCCTCAGGTACGGCAGAAGGCTGTGCTCAGACGTGTATGCCCATACATGGACTGGTTTGAGGACCTGGCTGAAGGCCGCACCCTACTACTAAACCCCAGCTGTGTACAGACAGATGAGGAGGCAAGTGTGTTATGTCCATACTGGAACGCAGCACAGGGAGCTGTTGGAATCCTGGGCTCTACACTTAATCCCTGTTGCACAAATCAGAGGGCTATGCACAGCGGGTTACAGCGAGACTTGAGGACTGATGGAGGGTCTGGGCTTGGCCATGTGCAGTTGGGTGGGCTGAGTGCAGGGCTGGCTGAAGGTGAAGTTATTTGTGAGAGCAAAAAATACCAGCATATAACCAGACTACATCAGTAAACACCAGTGCTTATTCAAAATAATGATTGAGGAACCATAGTCAATGGTGATGTGATAAGGGATATTACCATTGACGTTATTGATGATGTCATCTGTGACATCATGAGTGACCTCAAGAGCACTGCACTGGTTTTGCTTTTTGCTGCTAACTGGTTCGCCGCAGGGCCTAGTCAGCCTGATGTGTTCCTTCCCAGGACAAGCCTCTTGGGAGGACAGTCGGTCGCAAGACTTGGGGGAGGGACTGTGGTTTCTGCGTTTTAACATGAAGAATTATGCTGTGGCTGGATTAGCAACCCTTGCGAGCTCCATCATGCCCAGTGTAGCAACAGAACATGCGGTCCAGACAACTTGTCACAAAAGTGTCCTGCATGGCGCAAGTTGCGCTGTGCGACTAACAACACAGGCACTCAGGTTAAATACTGGCTGGAGTGACCGCATGTGCCTCCAGCTCGCTCTTTTATTGGCAGTGTCGCCTGACTGGTGATGTCTGTGTGGGGCTGGGGTGGGGATTTGTAGCGGACAGTCCTTTGTGAGACGGGGATTGTCCTGTCACTGGTCCTTCTGGACACTATGTGGAGCACTTATTTCCTAACACAGTCTTTGGAGAATTTGTAGCTTTATTCTACTGTATCAGTTTTGTCTTAAGACACATGATAGGGGCTGTAGTCTGTGGAATGATGTGCGTGCATTGGTGGGTAAAAATAAATGCAGTTTTGTATATACGTGTAAAAGCTATCTGTGTTGAAGCATAATGCATTTTATGATGAACAGGTGTCAGTGTGGCGCTGACTGACACTTTTTGGCTGCCCTATCCTGCGACACCTCACAGATTGAGTCAGGGGTCAAGAAGCTACCTGCCTAAATTAACTGATTTCAAGAGTGTTTTTTACTGAAACCGGTGCAGCATTGTGAATCACAAATGGTGCTGCACTCTTGAAGCTGGTAGACATAATGTGCATCACAAACGTGATGATGACTTGTCTGTGTGTGTTTTTTATATCTTCAGATCGTTGTCACTCTATTTGTTGTGCTAGGTCAGGAAATGCAGCAACGAGGTCATGCAATAGACCCTGTGGAAAAGTCACTCTATGAGGGAGTACTTGTGCCGAGTATATTTGTGACATGTTCCATGTTTTTTGTCTACATGTAGGTTCCAACGTATGTTGTCTCAATTTGCAAATGCAATTGAAGGCTTTGGTGTCTGCTCATGGAAACAGGCCTGTCTCCGTGAAGAAGCCCGCAGTCATTCCGCTTCAATCACTGAACGTAGCACACCACTGGTGTGCCTGTGCGGACTCTCTTTGAGATGTGCCTCGGGGTTGTGTCTGCAAGACGTTTACACTTGTCATTCTTAAGTTATTAAATGGACATCACTCTGTGTGTGGCCTGACCTTCGAAAACAGCTGCCAATCTTGCAGCACATCTGCCACTGAAAGATAATTCAATTGTAGTGCAGGAGCGCCGGCAATAAATACCTTTGCCAGAATATTTCTGCCTAGGTTTTTTTCTTACTTTGTGAAGAAGTACAAAGGAGGCAGGATGGTTCTTTAGATCAACTTCTTTATTCAAGCTTGAGGTACAGCAACGTCCTACCCACAGGGCACCCCTTAGCAACTGATTCTGGAATGGGTAGGTTCACGTTGTTTCCAAACTGGCTTTATGGGATTTTTAGTAACTAGCTTTGTGGAATTTTTGGTAACTACGTGAACTTTTTCCTCTAAGACACCATTTTCCTTTTTGATGACCTCAACACAGGCGAGAGAGTGTTCTATCCTCTTGGCTATTGCCACAACCTCATCAAGCTTTGGGTCATCCTTTTGCCAAAGTTCATCTTTAATTTTCTCAACACTGCATCCGAGCATAAACTGATCGCGGATGCCTTCTTCCAAGGACCCATCAAATTTACAGGTGGCACCAAGTTTGCGTAAAGCGGTAATATAAACTTCAACAGATTCTTCGGATTTTTGTACCCTCTTTCCAAAATGATACCGCTCAAGAATGGTACTTACTTTTGGAAGATAGTGCTTGTCGAGTTTTTTTAGGCAAATCTCGAATTCATTAAGACTATCTAATTCACTCTCATTCAAATCAGGAAGGTGTTCGAACAACTCCTGTCCTTCGGAACCTAGATAGTGTAACAGTAACGCTGATTTTCTCTCTGCACTCAGAGATACACCACAAACCCTTGCATAATTAAGGAATACCTTTTTCCATTTTGACCAACGCAAAACTGGATCACCAGGGTTAGAGAGAAAGAACGGAGGAGGTGTAACATTTTGCATTTTGCAACAAACAACTTAATAACTTGGAGAGTGTGTCACGTCAGTGAAAAAGTATTTATCTTGACTTCAAGTTTGCTGAAAGTAAGATTCAGGCTTTAGTTGTCAGAGCAGAAAGCACACTGTGTCAAGACGCTGTAATAGTAAAAATTAAAGTTTATAGTAATTGAAGAGCAGTAGACAAGCAATAAAGGCGCGTTCTTCTGCGTAATAAACAAAAACAAGCAGAAATTGAATATTCAATAAGACGATACCAAATGTAAATAGAAATGCTGTGCGTATCAGCATAATAATGTATATTAAAATTGAGTCGCTGTGTGCATCAGTGTATTGACAGAACTGAATAGCAGTGCACGTATAACTGTAGATGAGACAGTCCCTGGAGGTTTGCTGAATAAACTAACTCAAAAG
This sequence comes from Calotriton arnoldi, assembly GCA_963921515.1. Classification (NCBI taxonomy): domain Eukaryota; kingdom Metazoa; phylum Chordata; class Amphibia; order Caudata; family Salamandridae; genus Calotriton; species Calotriton arnoldi. Next base: position 266,903 of record CAWUFW010003885.1, read on the forward strand.
AGCTGACACGCAAAATGCTGTGCGTATCAGCTTAGAGGCAGTAACTGCAGAAGAAAAGTAATGTGCTGTGCGTGTCAGCGCATTGAATTAACCAATAAAGGTAAAAGATAATTGATATGCTGAGCGTATCAGCGTAGACAAGCAGAAAAGTATATGCTGAAATAATTGACACGCAGAATGCTGTGAATCTGTGAAATACCACCCCCTTGGCCGAGGGGACAGTGGGGGTTCCCCGAACTAGAGCCAGGGAACAAAGATTTTAGTGACAGGAACGGGACAGGGACAGGAACAGCTAGGCCTCTCTGCAAACCGACGATCAGCGACGCATCACCCTTCTCTCCTCTCTCTCTCTCTCTCTCCTACTCGCGCTAACCACACCCCCAAAGGCACCCCAGTTATACCCTAAAACCTACATGTCCGTCCCACATCAGTTGAAACATTTCACGAAACTCGACAATTCAGTGGTGGACTTTGAAGGTGGTCTGTCACACCACTGTGATTTCATTCATTAGTTGTTCGTGAATATAATTCTACATCCTTTCTCATTACCTAATAACTGACTCGTTCACTTGATTTATTATATGATACATTTCAACAATTTTGCATATCTTTTTTCAACAATGTCCGCAGAGCAGTCTTTAGTCCTACGGTCAGTCACATCCTTTTGGCAGACGAACAATGCATTCAGTGCTGGGTCTCGTTGAACTTCTTGTCCCTTCTTTACAGCCCTCAGCACTTCTGGCTGCTCTGTCATGACTTTTTCGCTCTCACTCCAGCCCTCCTCTATCCGGCTAACTTTCAGCTCACTACGGCAAATAAAACATAAGCATTCATTAATTACATAGAAATGCACTTTTCACTGTTTACCACCCACCTTTGCACTATCCCCTGTTACATGTTTTCCTAGCAGAAGCTAAAGGCAAAAGCGGTATTATTCCTTGTTTTAAAGCAAGATGCAAGTTGCGAAATTTAAAATGCAGATTAAACATACATTAATTCTGTTTCTTTCTAAACGCATTTTAGTATGCGGCCTAGTTCTTTCATGCATTAGTTTACAGTAGTACACACATGCGTAAAGTGGTTTCCCTCGTGTTCATGTAATGTGTATGTTAAACTATCACTGCACACTGTTAGTACGTATTATGGGGGTGTTAATTCGACAAGGTTTCATTTTTTCGAAACCCCGCTCCATCAATCCCCCCTCTGATGGCTTACTGGAGCCATCATAAAATACCTACTATACCAAGTGCCATCTTCTTCTATCTAAAATTCAGTAATCTTTTCTCTTTTCATTAAGTTTTCATCTAAATCTTTCATCTTGTCATAGTAATCTCCTTTCATCTCCTCTAGTTCTATCTCATCTGTTTTTCTTTTTCTTGCTTTTCGTTTGTCTTTTGATTTTGTCATTTCTTTTCTTCCACACCTACACTTACAACATTTATATATTGTTATTATCACTAAGGCTACTCCAGCTACAGAAACGATTGGCATTATTATTTTTCCTAATAAACTACTTACAAAGGTAGAAAACCATTTACCTACAGAAGAGAAACTCTTACCAAGTCTCTCCCAGACACCGTCAACCTCCAGTTGGGTCAAGTCTTCATGTAATTTTGTAATATTCTTTATCTATCCCTCAATACCTTTACTTTTGTCAGGGATATAAGTACAGCAGTGTTGGATTTTCAACATGCCACAGACTCCACCCTTTTTGCCAATAAAATATCAAGGGCAAGTCGATTTTGCATAACCATTTATCTGATTGCAACCATTTCTGTGTCAATCATCAAGAACCCACCAGCAGTATCTGTTGATAAACGATCAACCACTGTGGACAATTTTCGAATTTTATGTGAATTCAGAACGACTCCAACTGAGGCTATCAGTGCACCAAAAATATCACCTACTATTTCTAAAAAACTTGCTCTTTTGTTTTGTGTTAGTCCTTGTTTTATTTCATGGATACTATTTCTGTCTCTGTCTACATGGTAGACCTTTGGAAAGACGATTGCAAAATAACAACTACCATACCAATGTGCAGGCAACCTTTAATAGGCTTTCTTACCACACACATAATAAACTCCCGGGAAAACAGGATCAGTTCCACCCTTCAATCCCCAACCTCCAGTAATTTGGAAAGTATGCTCACATTCACTAGTACCAATGAAATAATTGTTATAGTTAGTTTTCATTCTAAGCAAACATATTTTTCCCTTTTGATGCCAGTCCAGAGACATTGCAGCGTATGTCTCGCCTTTCTCATAATTTCCCTCTCTGAAAGCTCACGGTGGTACCTGTGATTTCTGTTCAGCAGCTTTTCTTTGGAAACTTTCCCTTCTACTTTCTACCATTTCTATAAATACTTTTTCTTCAACCCGTAAACTACAAGTTAGGTTGTTTTTGTAAGCATATTCTATATCTAGTGTCTTAGTAATATGAAAAAATTCTCCCATATAACGTGCATTTTTATTACTTAAAACCTTGTTCAGTTCTTTATAATTGGTATCTCTGAAAATACTAAATCTATATTAGAATAATGATATTCGAGCTTCCCCGTCACGTAGAAGAGGCTGGTTAAAACACTGCAAGACACACCATATGTTAAAGGTAGGTGATGATATGTAACCCCCTCTGAGACAGACGAAGGTAATTGCATGCACACGTAACAATCACTCACATTCATTGTTTCAATATATTCATATAACAATTTAGGGGCCGATTCTGATGCGGGTTGGAAAAGCTTCCCGACCGAATCGGTTGGGAAATGGTGTCCGACCCACTCGGATCGGGAAAGTCCGACCGGCGGAGTAGGATGCATCCGGATGCTTCCAGATACGATTTGGTTGAACTCCCATTGACTTCAATGGGAACATTTGTTCCTAACCGCATCAGAATTGGGCCCTCGGTCGGGAAGACACGTTCCCGATCCGATTTGGAAGGAGCAAATGCCGTTAGGAGGCCTTCCTAACCGCATCAGAATCAGGCCCTCGGTCGGGAAGCTTTTCCAACCCGCATCAGAATCGGGCCCTTAGTAAAGACATTTAATTAGAAATCACTAATTGATTTATCATGATGGAGAATGTTTCCATCCATTTGTTCTATATTATTATTAGGGGTTTCTTTAGTAACATCACTCATTCTTTCACTTATTACATCATTAGTACTGTTTCTATTATTTGTTACCATTAGAATAGGTACAATGACAGTTAGTATTATCCACATAAATGTCAGTAAAAAGACACTACATAAGCAAGCTTTAATACATCTACGGTTTAGACTAGATTTTGGCTGTTCCGTCACTTTTGCTTCAGCCATTTCTGTATTCTACTAGAAAAAAAAATCTATATCTATAGAAACTCTAAACTTGGAGTGGAGAGGTGTGGTGCAGCGGCCAGGGCAGCTGACTTCGGAGCACAGGGTTCACGGTTCGATCCCCGGCTCCGGCGGCAGCTCAGCTCAGCACCATGTGACTCTGGGCAATAGCTCACTTAATTTCCACTCCGGCCCCCAGCGCCTTGAGACCCGTAAGGGTGAGTAGCTGCGCTATATAAAAACAGACTTACTTACTTACTAAAAAAGAAATCTGAAAAATAGTGTAATCCTACACTTCATGGCTTTCTTCTTTACCCCTTTCTTTTATTTTGTTTTCTTTAAATCTTCTGAGTCCTTTTAATTCATTTCATCTGGCAACGTTGCACCTTAATTTTTCATAGTTCTTTTAAGGTGGTTTCAATTTGTTTTCATCCACTTGCTCAGTGCCAGCACTGTCTTTTTCTTCACTCGGATCTGAGCTTTCAATTTCTTCCAAGATAACGTAAGTCCATTCTGATGCTGAATAATTTCTGCTTGGAATTCTTACTCTCTTTGTTTTTCGTACTGACTCTTCTGCTTGACTTGAGACCTCATTAATTTGCTCTGGTCTTCTCTTTGACTTTCTCCTCCTTACAAGAGTGTATTTCAGTCTTTTCACTCCACCTGGCCAATTGTCACCCTTTCTTGGCCTTTTAACTTGTACTACTTTTTCACCTTCTTCATCTGGTTCACAGGTTCTTTTATTTGGCCTTCCTTCTACCTGCTCTTCTTCTTGATTTTCAGTAATTTCCCTTTCTTCTGGTTCAACAGCAGTCTCATGAGACCCAGTATCTGGTGCACACTCTACTTGACTTGTGCTTGGCTGTTCATCATCTGTTTGTTCTTCAGAATCGGTTACTCTAGATGCTTCACACACTTCAGCTTCTGGTCTTTGGCTTTGGTTTACCAGTTGCTGCTCTTCTCGTCTTTCAAGTGGACTTGGGACTCGTCTGGTATGGCTGGCCTGCATCCAATTTGGCAAACCACCACACTTCACTGCCGTTGTCGTCACCAGAATTACCTGGTAAGGTCCGTACCACCTGGGTTCTAAACACGACTTCCTCACATGCTGTTTGACAAGAACCCACTCACCAGGACTCAGATCATGAGCTTGATTCGGCTGTGTCGTAGTGGCATCTTCTCCAACCTGACGAGACACAGAATGCACCAGATCAGCCAATCCTCTGCAATAATCAAGCACTAGATCATCAGATATATTCATCAGTTTGTTCGCTGGAATAAATGCTTGTCTCATTGCTCTTCCCATCAGGACTTCATGTGGACTCAAACCCGTCTTTTTGTCAGGAATGCTTCTAAGACTCATCAATACAAGGGGTAAAGCATCAGGCCATCTCAGTGTTGTGGATGCACACACCTTTCCTAACCTAGATTTTATTGTGCAGTTAATCTGTTCAACCACTCCAGATGCTTCGGGTCGATAGGCACAATGCAGCTTCTGTTCAATTTGTAATGCTGCACAAATCATCTGAATTATCTCGTTATTGAAATGGGTTCCTCTATCTGTTTCTAAAGTGACTGGAAATCCAAATCTAGGGATCAGTTCCCTCAAAAGTAGCTTTGCGACAGTGAGGCTGTCATTCCTTCTCGTTGGATAGGCTTCCACCCAGCGAGAGAACAAGCAGACAATAACCAACACATATTTCAGCCCGTTACATGGGGGAGCTCTATGAAATCTAACTGAAGCCGGGTGAATGGACCTGCTGCTTTTCTAATTCATCCCCAACTAACAATTGTCTTCCTGCCTGGATTCTGTTGCTGGCAGGTGACGCACCTCTGGCAAAGACTCTCTGCAATGATCCTGAACTTGGGGTTATACCATGATACCATGATACCATGATTGCTTGAAGAGTCTGATCATTGCATCTCTTCCAACGTGCGCAATTCCATGGTACACCCTGGCCATGTGGGATAGTAAACTGCCTGGCATGACTGGTCTTTCGTCTATGTACACCCACACTTCGTCCTCAGCTCTCTTGCTGCAGCCTGAATTTTTCCAGATTTCTTTTTCCTCATCACTTGCCTCTTCCTGTAACTGCCTAATCTCATCCCAAGTTTCAAAAGAAGAAGAAAACATAAGATGGCAATTGGTATTTTCTTTTTCAATCCCTCTGTTTAGGGCAATTAAATTTTGTGCACAGAAATGCGCTACTAGATCTGCGTATCTGTTGCCCCTCGTCACATAGTCATCTCCTGACTTATGTGCGGAACATTTGACCACTGCAATTCTTTTGGGCAATTGTAAAGCATCCAATAAATCTTTTACAGTTTTGCTGTTCCTTATAGGGGAACCTGAAAAAGTCAGAAATCCCCTTTGCATCCATAGCTGCCCAAAATCATGGACAACCCGAACCCATATTGACTATCAGTAAATATAGTTACCCTCAGGCTTTGGCAATTTTGCACGTTCTAATCAGAGCTATTAATTCAGCAATTTGAGCAGAGTTTAACCCTTTTAGACAGGATGCTTCTAGAACTCCCGCTATGGTGCAAACAGCATAGGCAGTACATAATTCTCCTTTTTCATTTCTTAAACATGATCCGTCCACAAACATCTCACAGTCCGATTCCTCTAATGGGACGTCCTCAATATCAGGCCTGGGCTTTGTGCACAACTCTGTCACATCCAAACAATCATGATCCGCCTCCTCTCTTACTTCCTCACGATATGAATTCGGCAAAAGAGTTGCCGGATTTACTGTAGTGCGCCTTACCACAGTCACATTTTCAGCACCCAAGATCACTCTTTCATACTTAGTCAGCTGACTAGAGGTCATGTACTGTGTCCTAGTGTGTGTCAAAAGAATCTCAGCTGAATGTGGCACATACACCTTTACTGGATGTCCCATCACAATTGCTTCACTCTGTTCCAGACTCACACAAGTGGCAGCTACTGCTTTCAAACAGCCTGGTAATGCTGCGGCTACTGAATCCAAAGTAGCAGAAAAATATGCTACTGGACGTCGTGCCATTCCATGTTTTTGAGTTAAAACTGAAAGTGCACATCTCTTTCACAACAATACAATGCAAAATCCTTGCATAATCTGGCATTCCTAATGCAGGTGCTCGACACAGACTGTTTCGCAGTTTAGTAAACGCTTCCATACTTTCATCATCCAACACAATCGGATCCTTCACATCTTTTCGTGTCAACCTCTGTAGAGGTTTTTACAATCAGTGAAAAGCCACTGATCCATTGCCTACAGTATCCAACCATTCCCAAAAACATTCGGACTTCTTTCTGAGTGGTAGGTGGGCTCATCTGTTTAATCACACTAATTATTTCTGGTGTCACCTTTCTGACTCCTTTTTCTATTTTGTGTCCTAGGTACTGGACTTCCTGTTTACAAAATTGCAATTTTGCTGGTGACACTTTGTGTCCTCCTTCTGCCAAATGGTTCAGTAAGGCAATGGTATCTGTCACACATGCCTCTCGGGTCTTTGATGCCACAAGTAGGTCATCAATGTACTGAACCAAAACTGAATTACCTGGCATGACTAAAGTCTCCAGACATTTTTTCAAGATCTGAATAAAGATTGAGGGACACTCTGTGTACCCTTGAGGAACTCAGCACCATGCCAAAACACGGTCTCCGAACCAGAACGCAAAAAGATATTGGCTTTCCGGATGCAAAGGAATCGAGAAAAATGCTTGGCACAAATTAATCACTGTGTACCATTCAGCGTCACAGGGAATCTGATAAAGGATTACTGCTGGATTTGGTACTACTGGACAACAGGGCACTACAATCTTATTTATTTTCCTTAAATCCTGCACTATTCTGTATTTCCCACTGGGCTTTTTGATACCTATAATAGGCGAATTTCAAGGACTGCTCAGTATTTCTTTCAGTATTCCCTGTTCAATCATTTGATCAATTACAGGTGTGACTCCTGCAATCACTTCTGGACTCATTTTGTATTGAGGTGTGTTTGGATATACAGCACCTTCTTTCACCGTAACCTGAATCGGGTCTACATCTGTCATTAGTCCAATCTCTTTTCCTGTAAAATCCCATACATCCGACCTTACTGTACTCTTTAATTCTTCAGGCAGATTTTCTTCTGTGAGAAGTGAAAACAACTCACCCACTTCTGTCCCTTGCTTTGCTAGCATCATCTTAAATTCGACATCCTCATCAGGTGTCTGAAATGCAATACCATCTGGCATACAATAGATGGTGCAATTCATTTTACACAATAAATCTCTACCTAAGAGATTTACTGGACTTGAGTCACATACCACAAAACGATGCATGTCTCTGAAATTTCCAATATGAACTTCTATTGGATTTGTGACTGGTGTTCTAATATGCTTATTCGAGACTCCTACAACTTGGATAGTTTCTCCCGAGAGGAGTAGGTTTGGGATTTCTGCTGCCCTCACAGTAGAACGGGTAGCACCAGTGTCCACTAGGAATGTAATATCATTACCTTCCACTTTTCCTTCAACAAATGGACCTGACTGATCTACCGCCAAAGATGCGCCAAGTATGCACTCTTCCTCCCCCCTCAGGCACCGTCATTGAGATGAGTCTGAATCACTCTCATTGCACTGCAACCAGTATTGCGGAACCATTTGCACACTTTGATTCTTACCAATTTGGTCACCTCTGTGAAATCCAGTGTTCGCACTGTACCTCTGCACCTGAGCATTCACATTATTTGGCATGGGAGCTTGTGGCACCTGTTCTTTACTCATTTTACCTCTACCTCCATTGGGTATTTGACCAATTTGATTCTGACCATTCATTTGGTAACCTGTTTGAGAATTATTATTTACTTCTTGCTGCTCTGCTAACTTCACTTGTGCCCACATCATTTTCTCTTTTAACTTTTTATGTCTTGATTCAATGTCATCACTACAATATTTTGCATACCTTAAGATTTCGTTAATTGTTTTGCTCTGCCAACAAATCAAATGCTGCTGAATCATATTACTAATTTCCGGTTTCAATTCAAACACAAAACGATACACAAAATGTCCCATGTCTTTGTCTCCAATGTTCTCAAACCCACTGTACTGTTTAAATACCTGCAACAACCTTTCATAATAAGCATGCACTGACTCTTTTGGTTCTTGGGTTGTTCTATCTATCTTAACCCAATCTGTTTCTTTAGGGGAAATTTTCCCTTTCAAGAAAGTGATCACCTGATTGTACTTTTTCATCACCTCATCGGATGGTGCACCTGTTTTAGGATCTCTAGGGTATTCTTCTTTTGGCCAATCAACAGTGATATTACACTCTGTCCACAAATCTGCTGGAACAACAATCTCAAACAATTCATCTAGATCCTTTGACAAAACCTTTGAAACTTTCACAAACCTCTCTACCTGTTTATACCACTCAACTGGTTTTTCTCTGAACCTGGGAAAATCATTCGTAAAAGATAATATATCCTGTCTTGACCATGGAACATGAACATATCCACCACCTGGAACCTCTCTCATCGGACACGCCCTTTCAACTTGTTCTGTTTCTTTTAACGGAAACATAGACATTTTTTACCAGCTGCTGCTTCTTTCTTTCTCGTCCATCTACCTTTCCATCATTCCACATCTCCCCATTTCTTCAAAATATTCATCAACTCTTTTATCTGCAACCTTTTTCCAGACGCATTCAAACTCTCTAAATCCTTATCAGTGAAAGCCAATCTGTATGATTTCTGCAACACCTTCGATTTTTCTATGTCTATTCCATACTTACTAGCAGCCTCTGATATTTTCTCATGTAGATTCCTCGCTCTCCAGGTAATGCTTTTACACAAAAACAACAGTTCATCATTTCGGTAAGTTCCTAATCTGTCTGGACTTATTGTACCAATAATCATCTCTTCCAAATCTACTTTCAATTGGCTCACATTTATACTCTGTGGTTGCGGTTTTGGCTTTACCATTTCTTTTATCCAATCATTCAATTCCTCTGGCGAAGGACCTGCTGAACTCCCTGCCATTGGAGTGACACTCTGCCCTATTCTCCTTGGATCTATTTCTACACTTCTTCTAGGGGTTTCTGTCATCATCTCACAAACCGGAAGATCTAACAAAGTATTATTCGTGTCAGCCTGTTCATCCTCATCCGCTACCGTCACCATTCCACTCCTGATGCTACTCCTTGGAACTGATAACATATGTGCTTTTGATACATTCTGTTTTTCTCCGTACAATGGGACAACGGGACCAATTGTTACCGGTACCGTTAATGCTTCTGCATTCAGACTTAACTGATTTAATTTCTGGACCTGCTCTAGTCTTGCCTTATTTAACAAACTTATTTCATTTTCTCGTACTACTCTAGCTATTTCCGTGACTTGTGGAGTTAATGGGGTTCCCAATTGTGGCGCACTTAGGGATACCTCACTTGGACTTTCTTGGTATGGCGGAGGTCTTTTGGTCATAATGTCCTCCAACAACTCATCATCAGAATCGTTCAGATCATCTCTTAAACTTGAAGTCTCTATATTTTTCTTTTTCTCTTTACATTTGCCTCCTGTCTGATCATCAGCAACTAAAACTGGGTACAAACCTTCGGTTACCACAGCTCTCCTCCATCTTTTCATTGTATCTTCTCTTCTCTCAAAAGGATATCTAGGCCCAAAACCTCTGTATCTCCTACCACCTCGATATCTCTCTTTCGTATGCTTCTACCTCCCATTCCTCTAACGCTTCATACTGTGTAGGTCTGGGATTTGGCTCTAATGAACTCATTCGATTCCTCAAATTCTGCAAAATCCTCATATTAAACGAACCATGCTGTGGGAAATCTATAACACCATCATCCTTTGTATATTCCACCCAATTCTCTAACCAAGTACACGTATTGTATCCTCGCTCCAACATCATATAAGCGGCTGGCGTTCCTGTAGGTGGAACAAGAACTCCCTCTCTAGTCACTATTGGTTTATCTTTCTTAAAGAAATTCTTTATTTTCTTTAACAACTTCATTTTTTTCTGACTCTTTACGCAAATGTATCACAACAGAACACACAAAGAAACCTTTCCGTAATTCTTCTTATTCTATTTGCTAGTTCTCGTCCAATACCAGCGCGACTCACACCAACCGTCCAATCACGGCTCTCTACGTATCTGCTTTTCTCAACCAATCTCAGCGCGGCTCACACCAACTAACCAATCACAGCTCAGTACACGCCCGCTGCCTGACCAATGCCAGCGCGGCTTTTTCTGACATCAGTATTACTCCTTCTACTGACCCTCCCTTAAAAAAATAATACGGCAATATTTTCTAAGTTTTCTTAATCAAAAAAAATTCTGTTAGTAACAACACAAAACAATGCTACCTTGTCTGCTCCGCTAAATAAAGAGACAGTTTTCACTTTCCGAAGAGAAGTTCTTTCAATTCAGGCAAAACGACGACCAGCGCAATTTTACCTTTCAGACAAGCTACAAGTGGACTTATTACTCCTCTAGGGATAAGGCCAAAGTTTCGCAAGAGGACTTTTTGGTGTAAAAAGAGGTCTTGGTACTCCTCTGAGGATAAGGCCAGAGTTTCGGAAGTGGACCTTTCACTATTTTCAGACACTCTTCTCACGTACGAAATTATCCCTAAATATAACACCTACAGCCCTCCGTAGCCTCGGTATTATAACAACAGACAAAGTACTTCTGCAGTGTGATTTCTTTATCCACACTCTTCTTCTGCCTACTCCAGGCTAATTCTTATTCCTCAGGTATCTCCGTACCTGTACTTCTAGACAACATAGAACAGGACACTAACTTTTCATGTTAAGAACATATAATCAATAATCATTACCAAACTAATCAATAATTAAACCGTCCTCTGCTACCAGAAAACTGATCCAGCGCGACACCTAATCAGGGATCGATACTCATCAATAATTCATACAATGGCCCATACACTTTCACCCAAGTCCCTGATGCGCTGGGGGTCAAGTTTTAATGACGTGAATTCAGGTTCCTTCACAGATTCATGTTTAACAAGTCTAAATACATAACTAGACCTGTATATCAACTCTCGTTCCTCTCGGTCGATAGACCAATTAGTTGAGTAGTTGATGGTAATGATAGCACTTATCTAACTATCTAGTCAGCTAAATAATCACAGACTCTTGGTAAGATTAATAAAGTTTATCTCAAATTGAAGTAAATCATCAATGCTCAAATGCATACGGTTACAAATGCAAACACATGAAATTTCACAAGAGGGAGAGAAAAATCAATCAACAATGCAAAACAGTGTCATAACTCATCAACAATTAACAATATGCATATGAGGGAGTGGATAGATGAGGAGACATAAGTTTCAGCAAAATAATGCGGAAACAATATATATATATGACGGAGTGGATAGATGAAGAGACATAAGTTTCAGCAAAACTAATGCGAAACAATATACATATATCGGAGTGGATAGATGAAGAGACATCAGATTTCAGAGACAAGAATACATTTGCTAAATAATTATGCAAAGTTCGAGTCAGAATAATACAAACCCAAAGGATCTGTGAAATACCACCCCCTTGGCCGAGGGGACAGTGGGGGTTCCCCGAACTAGAGCCAGGGAACAAAGATTTTAGTGACAGGAACGGGACAGGGACAGGAACAGCTAGGCCTCTCTGCAAACCGATGATCAGCGACGCATCACCCTTCTCTCCTCTCTCTCTCTCTCTCTCTCCTACTCGCGCTAACCACACCCCCAAAGGCACCCTAGTTATACCCTAAAACATACATGTCCGTCCCACATCAGTTGAAACATTTCACGAAACTCGACAATTCAGTGGTGGACTTTGAAGGTGGTCTGTCACACCTCTGTGATTTCATTCATTAGTTGTTCGTGAATATAATTCTACATCCTTTCTCATTACCTAATAACGGACTCGTTCACATGATTTATTATATGATACATTTCAACAATTTTGCACATCTTTTTTCAACAATGTCCGCAGAGCAGTCTTTTGTCCCACGGTCAGTCACATCCTTTTGGCAGACAAACAATGCATTCAGTGCTGGGTCTCCTTGAACTTCTTGTCCCTTCTTTACAGCACTCAGCACTTCTGGCTGCTCTGTCATGACTTTTTCGCTCTCACCCCAGCCCCTCCTCTATCCGGCTAACTTAAGAATAATGGAGGCACATTTCAGCTCACTACGGCAAATAAAACATAAGCATTCATTAATTACATAGAAATGCACTTTTCACTGTTTACCACCCACCTTTGCACTATTCCCTGTTACATGTTTTCCTAGCATAAGCTTAAGGCAAAAGCGGTATTATTCATTGTTTTAAAGCAAGATGCAAGATGCGAAATATAAAATGCAGCTTAAACATGCATTAATTCTGTTTCTTTCGAAACGCATTTTAGTATGCGGCCTAGTTCTTTCATGCATTAGTTTATATTAGTACACACATGCGTAAAGCGGTTTCCCTCGTGTTCATGTAATGTGCATGTTAAACTATCACTGCATACTGTTAGTACGTATTATGGGGGTGTTAATTCGAGCAGGTTTCATTTTTGCGAAACCCTGCTCCATCAGGTCTTACGGTCCAAATACAACGTGGATTTCTAATAAACTGGGAAAAGTCTCAGCTGTTTCCATCTCAAGGCAGGCGCTTCACTGGAACAAGATTTTGAATCTCTATATCCAATCTCCTACATCCCACTCCCCTACAACTGAAACGTTTTGGTTGCAAGTTCAGGGGACCTAGCAGTGACAAGATTTTTGGTTCCAGGTTTCTTCTACACAAGCTGATGAGACATATCATGAGATGTTGGAGTCCGATATCTCAAGATCTTTCTTTTCACCCTAATCCTCAAGTTTTTGATGATCAGAGTAAAGAGAAATAAGTCCTGAATGATCTTGATAGCACCAGCATGGCCCTGCTCATGTTGGTTTCCTCTCATGACAGCAATGAAAGTCTCTCAGGAACTCTTTTTCCCCACAGATCCTTCTCCCCTGACTTTTCTGGGTTTGCATCAGGAAACCCTGTCGAAATTCAGGATAGTGGCCTGGAGGTTGAGAGGCTAGGGTGTAAGAGCAGGGGTCTGTCAGACTATTTAGCCTCTACTCTTCAAGCATCGAGAAGGGCATCCACTTTGAAATGTTATACCAGACATTGGGGTTCCTTTAACAAATGATGTGTCTTGAACGATTTGGATCTTCAGATTATGGATTTGGTTCACATTCTGTATTTGCTGCACAATGGGATTTAATGTGTCCACATTGAAAAATCAGTGGCATTGATTAGAGCCTTCTGGAGTTCCTGGGGGCACCTTTAAGATGATGAAGGATTGGTTCAATGTTTTTTCAGGACATGTAATAATATACTCCCTTTAACTGCTCCCATGTTTTCTATTTGGAATCTTGTCTTGGTTCTGGAGGCCTTAAAAGATCCGCCATTTGAAGCATTGGAATAGGTAAATGTTAAGGTCCTGACACTGAAAATTTTCTTTCTGATGGCAATAACCTCCGCTAGGAGACTAGGGGAAATGGGGTCCCTTAATTGTAGGCATCCATTCTGTGAGATTTTTGAGGACAGAGTCATCCTTTGACCCAGGCCTTCCTTTGTGCCCAGGATCAGTTCTACTTTTCATACAGAGCAGAAGGTGATTTTACCTAAATTCCTCCCATCTCTCGGGTTGGAGGAAGAGGTTAGACTTCATAACCTTGATGTGAGAAAGGCGCTCTTCATTTATTAGGATAAAGTCTCTTCTTTTAGAGCTTCCAATTCAATTTTGAGGACTTTGGTCCGGCCAGAAAAGGGGGAAGGGACCCCTCAGTTTCTTCCCTAATTAGATCAGATCTTTAATCTTTTAAGTCTACAGGGAGGTAGGCCAACTATCCCCTCAAGACAAGGTTTGGTGCTACTTTGTTTTCCTTGTAAGGCACTAAGGTGTCCTTATTCCGAGTTGCATGGCGCTGTAGCTTGCGCCATCTTGTAGGAGGGCTTTGGCCCGCTTTAGTGATTTTAATAAGATTATGCTTTGAATTTCTCCTATTTTATTTCATTTTAAATGTTCGTTTACCAGTAGTCCCCTGGCGCGGGGAAGCCTGTGCCAAAGATCAGAGTTTCCTTGACCTCAGATTGCATTTTTATTTGCCCTCACCTGTTTTCTGAAATCGCTTGCATTGCGACCAAAGCTTGCCACACCCCTGGTCACGCCCCTCTTATGACGAGCTTCAAAAGACACCCAGCAGCGCGTCCACGCACCTCGAGAGAAGGTTTGGTGCTACTTTGTTTTACTTGTAAGGCACTGAGGTGCTCTTATTCTGAGTTGACTGGCTCCGTAGCTTGCGCCATTTTGTAGGAGGGCTTTGGCCCGTTGAGTGATTTTAATAAGTTTATGCTTTGACTTTCTCCTATTTTATTTTATTTTAAACATTCCTTTACCAGTAGTCCTGTGGCGCAGGAAAGCCTGTGCCAAAGGTCAGAGGTTGCTGGACCTCGGGTTGCATTTTTATTTGCCCTTACCTGTTTTCTGAAATTCGGTTCGGTTTTAGAAAAATCACAGTACCAAAACCGCTCTGGTAGTAGCAACAGAGGAAATCAGAGCCACCCTGTATAAAGGAGGGAACGCTGCTCTGGTCTTTTTAGACCTCTCCGCGGCTTTTGATACGGTCAACCACACTGTTTTGGTTGACCGTATGTGGAACCTGGGAATTAGAGGCCCAGCACTTAGTGTCCTAAATACTTTCTTGACTAATAGGCAGCAGTTCAGTCGTCCCTCAGCCCTACCATGTTCAACCTATATGTCACGCGTCTGGCCAAGTTCATTAAGTCGTTCTCCTTGTCCCTGGCATCCTACGCAGATGACATGCAAATTGTTCTGTCGTTGGCTAAAGATGCTATCAACTCCGGTGACTCCTTCAGGGAATGTATGATCAAAGTAAGTAAATGGATGGATAGCAACTGTTTAAAGCTAAACTCATCAGAAACGGAGGTCATCCAATTTGGAAACAACTCCTCCTTCTGGACACCCACGTGGTAGCCTTCTGAATTAGGTCTACTCCCCACTCCAGTGCCAAAAGTTAAAAACTTGGGAATAATGCTTGATAATGAGCTGAAGCTTAAGGAACAAGTTACGAAGGTTACCTCGGCCTCTTTCTTCTCCCTGAGACTGGTCAAGAAAATTAAAAAATATTTGTCATTCAAACTCCTGAAAACAGTGGTCATCTCTCTTGTACTAACAAGACTTGACTACTGTAACAGTCTCTATCTCAATCTTTCGGTTGGTCTATTAAAGAAGCTTCAGACCCTGCAAAACGCTGCGGCACGCTTTCTGTTAAAAGTGCCCAAATTTGAACCTGCGAGAGGAGCCATCGGTACACATCACTGGCTACCGGTCAGGCAGCATGTTGTCTTGAAGGCTCTATGCATGGCCTATAGGACCCTCTATGGGCATGGACCTGCCTATTTCAAGAACAACCTAAGGTGGTACACGTCCAGCAGGACCCTCTGCTCAAGCTTCGCCAAGAACCTGGTGGTCCCTCCTTTCAGAAGGACCACCTGTGGTCCTAGAAGCTTCTTCAGGTCCACAGCTCTACTCTGGTATGGTTTGCCCTCTAAATTTAGAACTGCCCCTTCCTTACTTGTCTTTAGAAAACCCCTGAAGACCTGGCTCTTTGTATAAAACTAGGAGCTCACTACTACACTCCTTGTCCCGTTGTACAGTGCCAAGACGCCTCCAGGTATAAGTTTGCGCTTCATACATTTTCTTTCATTCATTCATCACCTCTTGGGGTTCAGGGCAGGTCCACAAGGGGGATATCAGCAACTCTTGCAGATTTTTTTTAAAGGGTCCCCTATTACAGAGATTTGCAGAGTGGCCATGTGGGCTATGCCTTATACTTTTCTAAATCATAGGATAATGCAAGAGTTGGACTTAAGGGATGTTTTTGGTTCAAAAGTCCTTTCCTCTATGAAGTGAATAGAGGAAGGTTGTGTGCTTTTGAAATGTAAGTTTAAAGGTTTTGTTTCACCATGCAACCTTAGATGTCCTAGAGTGGCTTTGGTACATCTCATGATGTGATAAATTCAAGAAAGGAAGGGACCAGGAGGTAATGCTTTAATTACTTACAATTCATTGCATTATTCCTAGCCCTACTTTCTTACTTCAATTCATTACTTCTCTCAAACACTGTCCTTTCCAGTCCACCCTGTATTGGTTTTGTCTTGTGTTTGACACAAACAGGATAGGTAGAGAGGGAAGGGGACTTTAAATTTGTCACAGCGTGGTGAGTGGTGTCTGTGGAGGCATGACTGCCTCATGATGTGATGAATTGAAGCAAGGGAGTACGACTCAGAGTAATGCAATTTCTGGTAAGTAATTTAAGCGTTACCACCTCGCTGGTATTCCTTACCTAGACAGACCCCCCAGGATTTTGCGGCTTTGAGTGGCAAATTTCGCGGCAAAATTTGCGGCCCCAAACCTCAAAATTCGCTGTATTTTTGCGGTGGGTAAAGAATGTGCCCGCCACAAAAATACCGAAGGCTTGTGCTCTGTCACTGCTGGAGACTGTGCTATGTCACAGTCTGTAACTTTGCAGAGTCTCCAGCAGCGCAGAGCCTGGAACCGGAGGCTGTCTGATACCAAAGAGAGCAGATTACCATATGAAACCTGCTCTTTTTGGCATCAGACAACTTATGCCTGCAGGGCAGCAGGGGTGAAGGGCTGGGAGGGGTGGGGGTGGCGGCAGAGAAGGTTGAGGGTGGGTAAAAAAAAATCAATAGGAGACATGGGAGGTTAGGGATTAGTCTGCAGGGGGGCACCCAAACGTGTGAGGTGGAAGGCTAATTGCTCATGAGGGGTTCTAGCTGCATTTCAAAGGCAGGCAGCAGAGGCTGATCACCCTCTCTTTACTGGCTCAGTGGCAGCACAGAGCCAGTAAAGAGAGGGTGAACTGCAGTTTTTTTTTTTTAAAGATATTTTGCGGGCACTTTTGTAAAAATCGCTGCATTTTTACAAAAGTGCTGATTTCGCGATTTTTTTGCAAATCGCGAAATCCTGGGGGGTCTGCCTAGAAGACAAGGTGCAAAGCAGTGGTTTCTCATAGACTATAAAAGTACTACTAAACCCATGTGCTTTTAGCCTACAGAATCCCAAACATACCAAGAGGGTATACAATTCAGTATACTGTTCTCAAATACATCGAAGTGCGATCTACCCAAAAAATAACGATCATGTTAGATTAATGCATGATGATCAGCACAAGACACTGCATTTTGGGTATCCTTGAGAAAAATTCCTTGCAGCACCATCCTAAAATCTTCAGGAATTTAATAGCGCAAAAATGAGCTGCTTGCTCCAAGTAGATTTACAGCACCCTACAAACACTTAGTGACTAGAGTGCAAAAACCTCTGAAGAACAGACAGAATGTAGAAAAATTAGACATAAATCCAAACTGACCTACGAGGAACAACACCAGCACCTTGGGACAGAAGACTTAGCTAAGCCGAATGGCAACCCTATCAGGAAAACATTTCACAAAAGTTATATTGTTATGTGTATTTGTAAACACTATCACGCGTGAGGGTAACCTGGCGCTTGTTAGACCTGGTACCATTGGCGTGAGTCTCCCTTCCATTTTTTCACTGATTGCCTCCTCTGTTTTTGATGTTTTGCTGGTTTAGATGCTTTGGGCACTGTGCCACTGCTATTCAGTGCCACAGTGCAAGTGCTCCCTATGGTAAATTGATGTATTGATTAGTGACTCCATGATTGGATCATTTGATTTACTTGTCAGACCCTAGTGTAGTGCACCAGGTGTGCCCAGGGCCTGTAAATCAAATGCTGCTGGTGGGCTTGCAGCACTGGTTGTGTCACCCACAGAAGCAGCTTGTAAAGTGTGTCTCAGGCCTGCCATTGCAGAGCCTGTGTGCAGTCTGTGACTGCCATGCCGACTTGGCAAGTGCACCCACTTGCCAGTCCCTAAACCTTTCCTTTTCTACATATCAGTCACCCCTAAGGTAGGCCCAAGGGCAGGGTGCATTGTATGTAAAAGGTAGGACATGCCCTGATGTGTGTAGCATGTCCTGATAGTGAATTACAGCCAATTTAGTTTTTCACTATTGCAAGGCTACCTGTCCCCATAGGCCAGAATGGGCAGTTTGATTATAACATCTTATAATCCTAACTGACCCAGGGAACATGGTAGAAAAACAAATTTAGTATGCCTGAACTCAGAATGATAAAATACATCTTTTAGTGAAGTTGGTTTTAACATTCTGTGTTTGAAAATACCACTTTTAGAAAGTAGGTATTTTCTTGCCTAACTATCCAGCCTGCCTCTGCTAGCTTGTGTATTGTATGTCTGGTTTTGTGAGTGACAGGGGCTGGGGGGCTCCAGGAGACAGGGTGAGTCAGCACAGGGCTGAATAGACCTATCTGCATGTAGAGTGGTGGGAGGAGTTGCACCTGGGCCTGAATAGGGCTGTGCCTGCCTTCCACAATGCTGGCTCCACCTCCTGTGGTGTGTCTGATGTCCCTGGCCCACACTGACAAAGGAAGAGGGTGTGTACTGGCAGGATGCACCCAGAACTGGTTTGGACTAGGTACAGGACCCTCTGCCTTCAGAGGACAAAGGATTTAGGGGTATAAATATTGGGGGCCTGATCCCAGAACTTTAGATCACTTCTGGAAACAACAAGACAAACCTTTGCCAAGGAGAAGAACCAAGGAAGCTGCAGGAGTTTGGACTGCCCCT
Source organism: Calotriton arnoldi (assembly GCA_963921515.1). Classification (NCBI taxonomy): domain Eukaryota; kingdom Metazoa; phylum Chordata; class Amphibia; order Caudata; family Salamandridae; genus Calotriton; species Calotriton arnoldi. The sequence goes on from CAWUFW010003885.1 coordinate 285,952, forward strand.
CTGCCAGTGTGCTGTTTGCTGGGTTGGCCTGCAGTGGTCTTCATTGCCAAGGAAAGGAGAAGGAACTTTTTAAGAACTTTCATCATCTTGCAGAATATTCTCCAAGGGCTTGAACTAGAGCTTGCCTCCTGCTGAAGTCTCAGGGCTACAAGACTTCACCACCAGCTCCCTCCTGAATTCCCTTGCTGGGGATTCTGTCTGCAGAAGCCTGCGTGTCGCTGGGAGCTGGAAGCGCGATGCATCGAGAAGAAGCGTGTCGCTGACGAAGCTGCTGCCGTCGCATCGCAGGAGAAGCGTGTCGCCGCCGCAGAGGCCGCCGCCGCATCACCAGAGAAGCGTGCCTTCGTCGCAGCTGCCTGCCGTCGCATCAACAGGGAAGCGTGTCACCACCGCAAGGGTCACCGTCACATCCCCCAAGAAGCGTGTCGCCGTCGCAGCTGCCTGCCGTCGCATCACCGGAGAAGCGTGTCGCAGAGCCTGTCTCGGCTCCAAAGATACAGAGTTCGCCGCACGGCCGTCGGGCGTGCACGCATTGTCTTCACATCGTCGCGTCGCATCAAGGGCGCACTTTCATCGCATCGCACCGGATCGTCGCACCGCATCGAGGCGCTTGCTCGCCGCATCGCCCTCCCTGCGGACCCTTTGTTTGTTTTGCATTACGCATCCCAGGTACTTTTGAGAGAAACGTGTCGCATTTACCATCAACTTGAACTAAGTTACTTCTACCATCTTTAAGTCTATTTTGAGTACAGTATTGTGGATTTTTGTCGTTTGTGGTCTTGTGTTAAGTCTATATAAAGAATACTTATTTTTATAAAACCTGTGTAGTGTCCATCTCTAGTGTTTTCACTGTATTACTGTATGTGTTCACAAATGCTTAACACACTGCCTCTGAGATAAGCCTGTCTGCTCATGCCAAGCTACCAAGGGGGTGAGCAGGGGTTATTTTAGTAGTGTATCCCCCTTACCCTGACTAGAAGCAAAGGTCCCTATTTGGTCAAAGGTGTATACCATTGCCAACTAGAGACCCCCAGTTCTAACATTGGTGGTCAGCGGTGGGATTCTGGACTTGCATTTGTGACTCATATACAGCGATTGGTGTACACTACTAGTGAGTGCAGACCAAACGCAACCACATACCTTTTTGGTAGAATTTCTTTTTCTCCTTGGACTGTTATTTTTCTGAGAACTGCCAATTCTTAGTGCCATGAGTCCACCAGCATCTATTGCATCTATGGATCCAGAGTTTGAGGAAGAGAGGTTGAATACCTATAATGGCAAGCAGCTGAAAGCCTTCTGTAGAAAATTTAAAGTTGCTATTACAGGCCTCACTAAAAAGGATGAGTTCCACAAGGCGCTGAGGGCCTGGGTGGAAGCAAGAAATGCATCTGAAAATGTGGAGCACCCTGTGGAGGAGGCAGAAGAGCAGCTACATGGGCCAGTGGGTCCAGGGGGGGAGAAAATACCTACCCCGCCAGGCAGCAGTGTTTCTTCCAAAGACCTGTCCCCAGGAGAGCTGGAGGATAGGGAGAGAGATAGAAGGCATAAAATGGAGCTGGCCAGGCTCAAAATGGAGGGTCAAAAGGACCTAGAGAATAAGAAGCTGGAGTTTGAAATTAACAAGTTAGCCTTGGAGAGAGAGAGAATGAGATTAGAGCATGAGAGAATGTTGAGGGAGTTGGAGATCAAAGCCAAAAGCTTAGATATTAATCCCTCTGGTGGCAGCACACCGTCTGTGGCTGCAGAAGGCAGGGTATATATCCCAAAGGATGTCATCAAAGATTTCCATAAGCATGAAGATATTGGGCAGTGGTTTGCAGCCTATGAGATAGCAATGTTGGCCCACCGGGCCCCTGAGAAGGATTGGGGAGCGGGGTTGTGGGGCCCCTTTGTGAGTGAGGGGAGGGATACACTGTTAGACCTACCCAGTGAGAATAGGATGTCTTATGCCCATATGAAGGAAGCCCTGATGACAAGGTATGGTTTGACCCCAGAACTCTATAGACAGAGGTTTAGGAAGTGTAAAAAGCTGGAGGAAACCACTTGGGTAGAATATGTATCTTTCTCTTGCAGAGCTATGGATGGTTGGGTGAAGGGTAGCAAAGTGAGTACTTTTGAGGAGCTCTATGATTTGTTTGCATGGGAGCACTTGTCTGGTAATTGTTTTCCAGAGCTACGCCAGCACCTTATTGATAGCAAGTTAACTAACCCTAGGAAGCTTGCTGAGGAGGCGGACCGCTGGGTGAGCACCCGGGTCCACAAGGGTCACATGGGAGACTCCGCCAAAGGTGGGATGTGTGCGAGAAGGAGTCCTGTGGAGCGGAGGTGTCTGGGTGGTTGATGAAAGGAGATGCGACCGTTCAGGTAGGTGGGGCCTGAGTTGTGTAGTGCTTTGAATGTGTGAGTGAAGAGTTTGGATTGAGAGCATTTGTGTATCAATAGCCAATGTAGTTCCGTGAGGTTTGGTGTGATGGGAGTTCTGTGTGGGAGGTTGAAGAAGATGCTGAGTTCTGTATGGTTTGTAATTTTCTAGTGGGTTGCTTGGTGATCCCGAGGTAGAGGATGTTTCCCTAGTCCAACTTGCTGGTGACTAGGGTGTGAGTGACAGTTTTTCTAGGGTTGCTTGGGAGCCATTTGAAGATCTTCCTCAGCATCTTCAGGGTGTCAAAGCAGGATGCAGTGACAGCATCGACTTGTACGGTCATGTAAAGTTTGCTGTTAATGATTATTCCAAGCTTCCCGCCATGGGTTCTGCCTCCATCGACTCAGCCACATTCCTGACACCTGAAAACATGACACGGTCATGCCACTGCTCAAGAAACTATACACTGACAAAGCCACACTTTCCAGCTACAGAACCATCTACCTCCTACCACACCCGGCAAAGATCTTGGAGAAACAAATAAATGCCTCACCAACCACCTCACCAACTACCAGCTCCTCAATGCCACGCAGTCCAGATTCAAGCCCAACCACAGTACAGAAACAGAACTCCTCACTGCCACAGATGACATGCGCATGATCCTTGGCAGAAGAGAAATAGCAGCCCTCCTTCTCCTGGACCTCTCTTCAGCATTTGACACAGTCTCACACTCCATCCTCATCAGGTGCCTGCACAAGATCGGCATCCAAGAACCCACTCTCCGATGGATCTGCTCCTTCTTAATAGATAGAACACAAGCTGTCACCCTGGAACCTTACTCCTTGGAAGCCCACAAAGGAATCTGCTGAGTGCCTCACGGATCAGCGATCAGCCCCTCTCTCTTCCACGCATACATGATCCCTCTGGCCAATGTCATCTGCACAAACAACATCAGCAACTTCTCCCACACAGATGACTTGCAACTCATATTCTTCTTCTTGGACAAGACCCCCAACACAAGAAACAAGTTTACCACCTGCATGAGCAAAGTTGCCAACTGGATGAAAGACAACTGTCTCAAGCTCAAGACAGAAGTAGTGATCTTCTGCAACAATACCTCATCATGGGAATCCAACTGGTGGCCGGCCGAAATCAGACCCACACCTACAATGATAGGTGGGATCCCTGGATATTGCTTTTTAATTGCTCCATAGACAGATTAGCCCACAGTCTCCGATACCACTATATTGATGGGGGGCATTCTATATTTTCCAGTTGTACGCTATTGTGAGTTTTGCCACTTTCAAGCACGGTAGGTACAAATGCCATTTGTCTTTAGTCATTCAGGTCAGATTACATGGCTTGAGGCCTAGTATCATTGCCTCTGGCTTTGCAGGGACAGGGAAGGCCAAAATCCTCTGAAGTAGCTTAGATACTTCCTTCCAAAAGTGTGGGATCACCAGACAGTCCCACCATACATGGAGTGCTTTGTCTGGTGCCCTGCATCCCCACCAGCACCCAGAAGAGGCATTATGGTACATGTGGTGTAGCTTCTGGGGTGTGTAATGCCAGCCAAAACAAACTTTATATTATATCTCCCATCCTAGAATGGACGTAGAGGAGCAGTGTATGTCTTTGTGCAGTTTGTCCCATCATTTAGGCATTACTGGTCTTTTCACAATACGTTTCCAATCTGTATTGTCTTGCCACGTCTGTGGAGTTTCATGTGCTAAGAGGAGTTTATATAGTGACAAAATCGTGCCCAAACTGCCAATCAGTTTGGGGAACTATAGTTCAAAGACAGTTTTAGCTCTTGTGAACCCTGCTCAAGTGAGGGGGGGGTGTAATCCAGTGCCGAATCTGAGTGTAATGGAGCCGCTCAGATTCAGTGATGTCATTAGCAAGTTTACCTTGTAGGAAGGTTTTTGATGTTTTGGAGTCAATCATGTCTTCCACCATTTTGCAGCCTCCGAAAGAGTGGCTTTAAGGGCGGGTGCAAATGCCGGGTTGAAATGAATTGGGGTGTAGGGAGATGGGTAGGACACTAGGCCCTGTGCAGTCACATATCTGTCCCATGTCTTGGCCCCCGGGATGCTAAGATAGGCGTTAAGAGGTCTATGGCATTGCTCCAGCCACACCAGGTCCCATGGGGCACAACGGACTATGGTATGATCCATCTGCCGCCAGTTTTCCCAGAAAGCATTGTGGACCAATCCACTATCAGTCATAGTTGTGCAGCTGCATAGTAGTGTTCGGATACTAGGGACTGCTAACCCTCTTGCCTCCTTAATTTGGGTCATGAGTTTCTGTGGGAGTCTTGGGGCCTTGCCCTTCCATATAAAGGCCATCAGTTTTTGTTGGATATGCTATAAGTATGTGGGCTCTGGCTATAGGGAGAGAGCCTCGAACAGGTAGAGCAGGCGCGGAAGAATGTTAATTTTAATTGCGTTGATTCGACCGAACCAGGAGAGCATTAAGTTCCCCATGAGTGGAAGTCGTTCGTGATGGCTGTGAGGTGACATCAAAGAGTCCAGCTAAATGATGCATGAGTTGGACTCATAGATATTTAATTGAGGAATAAGCCCGTCTAAATTTGAAGCAGGGTGATAAACCAGCCACTTCCTGATTGACCTTATAGCCGGATACCCTCTGAAAGGCCACAAGTATATCTACTATTGCTGGGATTGAAGTATGTGGGGAACCCAGCATAAAAAGTACATCCTTGGCATAAAGGGATATCTTGAATTCTCCTGATCCGAATGCAATCTTGGTCACTGCAGCAGTCTGCTGGATTAAGAACGCTAAGGGTACTATGAAGAGGGCAAAGAGGAGCAGCGACAGCAGGCAACATTGCGTGGTGCCCATGGAGAGTGTAAGGGCTTCGAGAGATATCCATTAAGAGTGACTCTAGTGACAGGGCTGGCGTGGTTTGAGAAAAACATCCGTAGGAACATTAGTCCTATGCCCATTTTCTGAAGTGTGATACGCAAGAAGTTCCAGTCTACCCTGTCGAAGGCCTTCTCTGCATTCAGCCACAGCTTTACCACTGGTATCTTTTTTAAGGGAGGCCTTCTCAACAGGTGAATGGTCATTCACACATTATTGTGGACCTGGTGTCCCTGGAAGAAACCGCTCTGGATGTACTAGTATGGGAAGCACTTCATTGGGGCGGGTCGCTAGGATCTTTCTGTGTAGCTTAGCATCAATGTTCAACTGGGCTATAGATCGGTAGGATGCACAGTCTCTAGTTTCACTGTGACCAATGCCTCTCCCATAGTCTGGGCTACTGCACCCTTAGTGGCACAGTGATTGAACAGAGAAGTAAGTTTTGGCATCAGACGGGGTCCAAATATTTTATTGAATTGGGCTGTGAGGCCATCCAGCCCCAGTGTCTTCTTCGGTTTAAGGCTTTCAATAGCTAATGTAACTTCTTTTGGGAGAATCGGGCTCCCCACAAACTCTATTTGGACATCTGTGAGTTTTGATAGGTGTATAGCCTTTAGAAAGGCCTCGCCCGTCCCCGGTGGTTTGGATGTTCCTCCACTTTCCTTGTATCCTCCACTATGGAGGTCCCAGAAGTAGCAACAATTTCTCTAACATATTCTCTCTTTCTTTTGCCCCATGGAATTCTAACAAGAGGGGTGCCAACTTTATCACCCACGATGTCTGAATGGTTTTTGAGGCGGAGCATAGAGAGTTTTGCCTTTTTAGTGTAGTGTATTTGTAATTGACCTCTGGCCATTGTGAGTGCTCGGGTGACGTGGCAGGAGGGCTTCCGTAGCTTCTCCACCTCCAAATCTCAAATCTCTGCCTCCAGTTTATGCACTTCTAGCTCACAGAGTCTCTTGCGTTCCACTGCTACTGCTATAAAACGGCCTCATATAACCGCTTTAAATGTGTCCCACACAACAGGGATGGGCACCTCCCCGCATGTTTTGTGCTCTAAATACTCATTTGTTGTCTTTTTTAATTTTTAGTGACTGGGACTCTAAGTAGGGATGGGTGAAGCTTCCAGTTGTCAACTTTGCCTGATTTCTCTGTGCATTTGCCAGTTCTGCTTCCCCCTGCCACCTGCTCGCTTCCCGCCATTTTCTCTCTCCCGCCGGCCCCACCCACTGCCTCCCAGCGAATCTCCCACCTCCCAGGACCTACTTAATGGAGGTCGCAGCACGACCAAACAGCAGACGCAGGCAGTGGGTGCGTCAAAGGCAAGCCCGTCTGCGCCATCTGCGTCTGGACCACGTCCAGCACCAGGAAGCCTGGCCCTCCGGCCACCCACAGATACTATGCAGCAGAGCTTCGAGCCCTGGACCCTAGTCACTGCAACAATAACTGCTGCATCGCAACTACTCGATTAACTGTAGGACCTTTTTCCTGCCGCTGCTGCCTCTTTGTCTGCAACTCAGGACCTACCGGACCTACTCCACTGCCTCCTTCTCAATGCCCGATCACTCTGCAAACATGCTCTCACCCTTTACATTATCTTCATCAAAGAGAACCTAGCTCGACCCTCCTCCACCGCCAATGTTGCCACTGAGATGCCCAACAGCTACAAGATAATACACTGGGACTGCACCAACAAACACAGAGAAGGCATTGCCATCATCTACAAAGAAACCACCCATTGCACCACCACCAAAGACGACACCACACCGATCATGGAACACCTCAACTTCCAACTCTAAATCGTCCACAAAACTACCATCAGAGGCACCCTCACCCACAGACCCCCAGGACCATGCCCCAGCTTCTGCAACACCATCCCCAAATTCATGGGCCCACTTGCCATCGACTCCAAGCACTACACTTTCCTCGGTGACCTCAACTTCCGCCTCAACGACCCCAAAGACGCAAACTCCGCAAACCTCCTGGAAAGCATGCGCAACATCGGCTTCACCCAACTGGTCACCAACCCCACACACAGCGCAGGAAAACACGTTGGGCCCAATCTTCCCTGGCAGCGACAGAGTCAAGTACAGCCATGTCACCAAACTCACCAGGACTGACCACGCCATCATCCACTTTACCGTCGCAGGATCCCCATGCACCACCACCGGACCACCCATGTCCACCCACCGCAGCTGGAACAAAGTGACAAGAGACCCAATGGATGGGCGCCCTCAACTCCACCAAGCCCTAGCCCACAACCAACCCTGAACAGGCCGTTCAGAATTTCTCCGCCTGGATCCCCAACTGCACCAACAGAGTCACCCCCATCAAGACAGTCGAAACCAGCAGATCCACTAAACAAGCCAGCTGCTATACAACCAGCACTGAGGACAAAGAAACGCAACTGCAAATGACTAGAAAAAAGATGGCGCACCAGCAGAGATCCAAATTGCAAAGAAAAGGGGCCCCCTGGTACTAATGTGAAGTTCACCTAGACCTGCACCAGCAGAGATCCCACAGACCGAGCCACCTTCAAGTCAGCCCACAACAATTACTACCAACGCCTAAAAGACACAAAAAGGGGCGACTTTGAAGACCTCATCAAAGCAAGCTCCAATCACAGCAAGGAACTCTTCAGCATCGTCAGAGAGTTCTCATGCCCGACAACCAGTGAGAAAACAATCTCCGAAGAACTCTGCAATACCCTGGCGGCCTACTTCCACAACAAAATATCCACCATCTATAGCAACTTCGAACCCCAACCCACTGACCTCTAAAATCTCCTCACAGTGACTAACGCTCACTGCATGGGAACAGCTCACCACTCAGAGCAAGACAGCCACCATGAACTCCATCCACTCTGAAGCACCCAAGAACTCCTGCCCCACCCACATCTACAACCCCAGAAGCTGGGAAATCAGTGGCGAACTCACCTTCATTCTCAACGCATCCACCTTCCCCGGTGGACGGAAACATGCATAGGTCAGTCCCCTCTTCAAGAAAGCCTCCGCCGACCCCAGCGAACTCAAGAACTACTGCCCAATCTCTCTTTTCCCTTTCCCTGCAAAAGTCCTCGAGAAGACTATCAACCACCTATTCACTGAACACCTGGACAGGAACAACATGCTGTGCACCTCCCAATCTGGTTTCCAGGCCAACCACAGAACCAATACCACCCTGATCACTGCCACCAATGACATCAGAACCCTCCTCAACTGGGGGGAAACAAAGGTCCTGATCCTCCTTGACCTCTCAGCAGTGTTCAACTCCGTATCCCACCACACACTCATCGAGAGACTCCACCACATCAGGATCCAGGATAACGCCCTCAAATGGATTGCATCCTTCCACACGGGATGAACCCTGAGAATCTGCCCACCACCCTTCATGTCGGAACCAAAGAGCATCATCTGCGTCACCCCTCAATGTGCATCCCTCAGCCCCTCCCTGTTCAACACTTACATGACGCCCATAGCCAACATCATCAGAACCCATGGACTCAACATAATATCCTATGCAGACGACACCCAGCTCATCCTCTCACTCTCAGAGTACCCCTCCACCACTAGAACCAACTTTCACAACGGTATGACGAGTGTCGCCGACTGGATGAAGACCAATTGCCTGAAACTCAACACGGACAAGATGGAAGTGCTGATTTTTGGGAACAACACCGTCCCGTGGAATGACACCTGGTGGCTTCCAAACTCGGACCCATGCCGACAGACTTTCCCGCAACATTGGCATCATCCTGGACAGCAAACTCATCGTGAAATGCCATAGCAACGCAGTCTCCTACGCCTGCTTCCACACCGTCCGCATGCCCCGAAAGATCTTCAGATGGCTCTCCGCAAGCACCAGGAAAACCGTCACTCAAGCCATAGTCATCAGTCGGCAGAACTACAGTAACATGCTCTACGCAGGAATCACCTCCCAACTCCTAAATAGACTCCAGACCATTCAGAACTCAGCTGCCAGACTCATCCTTGGCCTTCCCAAACGGACCCACATCAGCCCCCACCTCAGGAACCTCCACTGGCTCCCCATCCAGAAAAGATGCCAATTCAAAATGCTGATACACGCCTACAGGTCCCTCCATGACCAAGGACCAGCATACATCAACCACAGTCTGAACTTCCACCAACCCTCCAGAGACCTGAGCTCTCCACCCCCCTTGCCCTTGCACACACTCCCTGCATCCGCTGAAGCCACAGAGGAGGACTATCCTTCTCCTACCTCACCGCCAAGTCCTGGAACGACCTCCCTCTCCACCTGAAAACATCATCCTCTCTCCCGAAAGGGAGTCAAGACCTGGCTTTTCGACTGATCCCAGCAAGAACCTATCGCCTGGATACCCTGTTGGTGATAAGCTGCACCGTGTAAATCCGAGTTAATTGATTGATTAATTGAGACAATAGAGGGTGGACGGGAGCGGATGGGAACAAGCACACGGAATATGGAGGGTGGGTGGGAGGTTCAGGGGGAAAACACACTGACAACAGGGCGAGGGGATGTGGCAGGCACACAAACAGTGGTGGGAGGTTAGGTATTAGGAACTGGGGGAGACCACTGAGGTTGGAGAAGTTTCGAGGCAGACTGCTGAAAAACGTTCATTCTAGTAGAGTGGCTAAACAAAAGAAATAATTAGTGCATGAAACAGCATGCTGTGACAGGACACAGTGGTGCGTTCATGCTCCAGGGTAGGGACAAGCACACAAAGAAGAAAGAAGCCTATGGAAGCTGACAAATTAGACGCAAGCAAATGAGACTGATAATGGAGCCAAATCAATAGTAAGCAAAGAACGTCCTCTAAGACACCCCTTAGGTAACAAAGGATCTTGGAAGAGACAGTGCATGCCCTGTCATAGGCGAGACCCAAACAGAGGCCAAGCAAACGACTTGTCTCCAGGAGGTGGGGATCGTCCTTATGTAGGTAACGACTGTGAAAAGGAAGACCTGAATTTAGAGTAATGACAATCACTGTTAAGTAACTGAATCATTAAAACTCAGAAGAGGCAACAGAGAACCTATGTCTCAACACAAATTATCACTAAGCAGTCTCTTGAAACAAAGGTTTAACCCAGATTTCCATCCGAATTTCCTTTGAGAAAAAAAAACAAATAAGTAACATGCATCCACACACACAAAAAGGACCATCAGGGAGGAGCAAATAGCATACCAAGTTTGTTGTGGTTAAGTGAGATTGGCCTATAGTGTCTAAAAAGAAGGGCCAATGATAAAGGGATTTATTCTGAAAAGCCATGAGTTTATTTCGTCTGAATTCAATACTTACCCGGCCCTTCTAAAACATGACTAGAGTAGAAACATTTTCCCTGATAAATAATACAGCAAAATTCAGTTAGCTTTATATTTATCTCTCGCATGTAGTGAAGCCCCAGCATTTTATGAACAACTCGTGCATTTTTAATACTAGGAATAAGAAATTAATGGACCTTGCCTAGGCTCAATTTCCACAGACCCATTTCAGGCTCGCTGGTCACAAAGCAGGCTCACTGCTTCAGCCTACAAATTCTTACAGTCCAGAGGTGGTCTACAGCACCCCACTTAACACCATTCTTTGGCAACCGCTAATAGGTACAAGGGCATGTCCCAGATAAGAGCTATTGGCTGTCTCCCTTTACGCGGCGCCATGCCCGGCCTGTGGCCCTCTCAGCTGCTCGACACCTCTGCACAGGCAGTCTCGCCTCCGACTCCAAGACGAGCACAGCACCCGCTGTTTCCAGGAACTCATTCAACACCTCCACGCATTTCTCGTTATCTCTAAGATTACATAATATATTTGAGTAATATTATACACCAGACTAACCTTCCCATGTGGATCGTAATAATACAAGACAGGTTTATGTACCTCACACTTCAGGCTCTATCGAGAAACCTGGTGAGACCGTCCGATAAGAAGATTATGCCACGTTCTACTTGTTCTAAAAACAACTTTAACCAAACATATATCTATTCACACGTCGGACACTGGTCTTTGTCACCCCACTTTCTGTGCTGCGGTTTGGTGGTTTTGTGATGTATGGCTTCCATTGGAAAACTGTAGGGTGAATAACCAGATTCTAACCCTGGGTATTCATTCACTGCTGTGACGCAGTAAAAGTAGAAAACCAGAGCTGTTTTCCACTGTCGCTATATCATAAAGGAATTCCGGGCTGCTCTGACGGGGCTCTCTCTGACAGGCAGCCTGTCGGCACAGAGAGCACAGGTTCAGGTGGGGCGCGGGAAAGGCACAGAGGGTGGTGACAGGCGAGGCCGCGAGGGTAGCAGGAGACCAGGGTATTTTTATGTTTGGGAATCGAGTCCATGTCCCCCGTTATTCGCTGTTACACTTCTATAACTGTATGTTGTGCATTCAACTCTAATGGTTTCACCTACGGAAGAAAGTATCGCTTACACTGTTGAAAGCGCCGGCAACCTCCCCCTCCCGCCCCCACACTTGTTATAGGAAGGAATGTGCTGCTATCCAACCTTTCACCTTCTTCTTGGAGACGTAGAGGTTACCAGCTTTGTAAGAAATTACCAGACAGAATGACTGGTTCAAGTACAGATTACTGAAAACATCATGCCCCAGACATAACATCGTGTTAGTCGTGTTACCACATCGAACATCTAGTACAGTGGGGGCTGAATCTAGCATCCACGTATCTTTATTCAATTAGCTCCGATGGTGTAATTGCGAGACAGTGTGTAAAGAAATAGATTATGCAATTATATAAGAGTGTTCTGTGTATCATTCAACAACATCCGTCACGTGACCTGCGCTCCTCTTGCGTTTTTTCTTTTTTACACAGGAAATGTGGTGGTATATGTGTTCTGGCTTGCTGACTGGCCGCAAACAGAGTGCATTTTAAAATATCTTGTACGGTTAAGACACCTCTTAGAGAGATCATTGTGTATCCAGCAAGTATTAGGCTGTAACTGTGGTAAGATAAATTTGGTGGTTAGTGAACCTTCTGGAGAAATGTATGAGCAGTCTAGTCGCTGGTTGACTCATCATAGAATAGCATAGAGGGTGAATGTGGCTGCTGCAAAGCAAAGTGTGTAACACGCAGTGACAGTTTTTTGTGTTATGTGGATAGTTAAGTGGAGCACTGTTTTTTCACAAACATCCTGGTGTTACCTGCAGGCCACAGGTTACAATCCTTGTAATATAGCTTAGTTAGTTATGGACTTGTATCAAAGAGCTGCATGCAAACTGCAAGACATACTTTTCGAATCTTACTGTTCTTTTTCCCCAATCTTTATCTTTAGTTATTCTACGTGCTATAAAGGGTATCATTGGATAGGCATGGGGTGCTCCCGCTTCGAGCATTTGTTAACAGGTGGCAGGGAGCCCTCAAACTTGATTGCCCAGGGTGCGACCAAGCAGAAGAAACCGAATCACATGTCCTTTTCTTTTGCCCTGCATATGGTAGGCCAAGGTCTAAGTGGGTGTTACAACTCTGTAGAAACTTGGGGATTAGACACTGCACTGAGGCCCTTAGGCTCCTCAAGTATGAAACTGAAATACTTATTGTGTACGCCACTTCTAGGTTTCTCTACTCGATGTGGTGTATTCGCAGAACAATTTTAAAGAAAACTATTGTAGGAAAACCCTAGCCTCTAGCACCCTCTATAAACGCTGCTATGCCATGTTTGCACATATTTATCGTATGATTACTGTTATCACAAATCTTCTCCCATCTGATTTGTGTTTCGCAAAAAAAAAAAAAACAACAAAAAAATATTTTTTATATTATCCTTCTTAATGTGGTTTTTTAATATTGTTATAATCACCCATTAGATAAGTCAAAAGCATTTTAATATTTGTTAGGAGTTTTATATATAGCAAAGAACAGGCTATTTGTTTTAATACACAATATATTAATTCCCCCTGCACTTAAGGTAGAACACTCAACCCGTGATGATTACTGTCACATACCCAAGTGCAGCATTGAGTGTTGTTGTGAGAGAGTATATTCAAGAACGAATCAGAAAACTCCCCACAAATCAGATTCACACCACTTTTTAATATAACATTTATGTACATAAACTGTACGATGACATATTTTAATACTTTTCTTATGATATACAAAATGTACTGTATTGCCTTTTCTTATGTGCTTTTATGACCATACGGTCGAAATAAAGCTTTATTGACTGACTGACTGATATACATACAGGAAGTACAGATACATATGACATTCTTAAAGTGCATGCAAATCTCTTCCATACAAAGCTTGGAAGATTAAAAACTTTCCCACCAAACCATAGTTTATCTCTTAAGAACTTGTGCAGTGACAAAAAGCCAATTATCTCTGTTTCCTCAATGTGTTAGGCACATCAAGGATGAGACTCAAACAAAAAGAGTGTTGATAGCCTTTTAAGTTGCTATCCTGAATGCAAATGACACAAAGTAAGGGTGCCAATGAATGTGTCCTGGTTTCAGTAAATGGTACCGTGACTGTCATAACCTCTTTCAGAGGGCCACAGGGCAAGCAGGGGCTATTGGGCTTAAAGTGGGGGTCAAGGCCTCTCACTCCTGGTGACCCGACTTACTATGGATTCTGACTAACTGGGCCAAATACTCCTTCTGCACTTGACTCTCAGGGTAAGCATGATCCAAGCAGTCCCAAGCTCTCTCGGGAGGGGTGGGGGGCGGGGGGAGAGGGGAGGGAGGTGTGGATACAGGAGAGTGAACACAGACTCACAATTCAACATGCACGCAGCATCAGCAATAAATCATTGTCCAGTCATATACTCACTTTTGTGAAAAAAGAGAAGTATTTTCTTTTCTTCTGTCACAAACACAAAGGAAAAATAAATATGACTGACAAACAATTACACAGTCCCCACCCTTGAGGTCGGGGCTTTAGTTTCTTCTTATGTCAGCAAAAGTAGTTTTCCCTATTCACAATTAGTAACAGGGTATGCCCCACTAGCAGTCCGAGTATCAAGAGTCCACTTTAACTCTAAGTTAAAGTCAATAGTGTTCCAGCGCTACTGCGCTAACTAGCAGCTAGTTCCCCCAGGGCCGACAGATCCAAAATGAGTCTTACCTGCACTGGCAGGCATGATGCGTCTGGAGCTCCTTAGTGCGTCCTGTATGTCAGTGTTCAAAGCGGATGCAGCTGAGTTCTGGTGAGTCTGTCACGCGCGGTCCAGGCAGCTGCACTCAGAGGGTGCAGAGTCCCTCACTCACGGTCGCACTCTCGAAGCAACTGGAGGTTCTCTGTGGCTTCTCCTGCAGGGATTCCTCTCCCAGTGCAGTTAGTTGCGATGTTCCTGTCGCGGGTGTCTCACCTATAGGTGATGGTGTGCAGATGCTCCCACAACATCCTCACTTTTCTGGTAGGGGTTGCAGATCAGGTCAAAGTCCTTGATGCTTCCGGTGATCCCTCTGGCATACGGGGTCACCGTATCTCACAATACATGGGCTCCCGCATGATCGGCACAGTGAAGTCTTCAGCAGTGGCCCCTCCTTACATACATGGTTGTGACCCGCTACTGCACAAGGCTATGCCCATTACAGCATGGCAGTCTTCTTCATGCCGGCCCATCCTGACATTTGTATAGACTCCAGCCCGATTGGTGCAGTACGGCACATGGCTCCCTTCACAGTGGCCCTCCCTGGCATACAGGGAACACCGACTGTGTCCTGCACATGGGCAACAACCCGACCAGTGCAGCAGCCATTTCCTCACACCTCAGAGAGGGAGTTCACTCGGCAGGGATGGACCTCGCTCCCTCTAGTGCTCTCCTCTTCCTCACAGGGCACATTGGTCTTGGCATGCAGGTATGCACTGGTGATTCAGGCTCCAGAGCAGGTGGTCTTGGATTTGATGGCTGATGTCCCCTAATGCAGCAGGGAGAGTAGCAGGCCTTGGCCCCCAGACCTGGTCATAGGCAGAAGTCCTGAAGAGCTTCCCCTCCTCACACAGCCTGTCTGGCTGCTTTCAGATGACAATTTTTGGGGTCTTAAACTCCCCTTCTTATAGTCGTTTTCCAGGCACCAAATGCGATTTAGGGTCTGAGTCTTTGAAGTTTTATGTTGGGGGTCTGCTTCTTTTGAAGTGTTCACTTCTCTGCTCTCTCATTCTCTTGCCTCGAAAAGCAGTCTGTCACAGCAGGAGCAACTGCAAAGCTGATAGTCCCACACCACAGGCCATGGGATGTCAGCCACAGTGATATGTGCATCAAAAGGTTAGCCCAGGGCCCCCAGCGCTACTCTTTATGATTCTCTTATCACCCCCATCTGCTTCCTGAGATTTTCCTTCTGACCTCTCACTGAATCAAAAAGCACCAGTTGAAGAGTCGCAGACTCACACACCATTGATAATGATGCTTTGTACTGTCCCTGATGCCAGGTCTTAAAGGTGGAAGACCGAGCCTGGTTTCTGGGTCCCGCATACATTCAGAGCCCCCCTCAATCAATGGCAAACATAGGCACATGCAGCCGAGAGACACGGCAGCTGTGGTCCCACCTTCAACAATAAATGCCCTCACCCTCACGATTGATGAGGAAAAAAACACTAGAAGAGACCCCCAACAAAGACGTTGCAGAGAACAAAAACCGCTTGAGGAAACCCCCAGCAAAGTCAGTGGTGCAATACTGCAGCCAGTAAGTCGACTGCTGTACACAGCACCCTCTATCTCCTGTGCCTTACACCCTGCATCCTTTACCTGACGGGTCATGGCCCTGGGGTTTGCAGGGGCACCCCGGGAACTCCAGGGCTCTGACCAGCTGAAAGGGTGGACAGAGACCCCATTTGGAAGCTCCCTCCACGATTAGCGGCCATCTTGGATGTTCGTGGGAATCACAACACCTAACATCAATAGAAATAAATGGAGTCCCTACCTACACATGGAGTGGCAGACATCTTGAATTGGTCAGCCACTTGCAACCACCTTTCCTCTTCACAGCCCAGCTGCACAATCCAAAGACCAAGACCAGCATTCAATACTATGAAACCATTCATAATGGCATTACCTGAAATATCACCTTCGCCTCCCCTCTCATGAAAAACCAGGTCCTATAGACAAGTCAGATCCACATGAACACCTTGGGGACTGCAGGAAATTTCAGAGAACCCCCAAAATGGAGGCCATCTTGGACTAGTTTACCTCAAGTTCCATACCACCACTATCAGGCCGAACACTATTTTTCGAACTTCTTTGTCTAGACGCCACCTTTGCAGTCACCTCAAGATCCATTGTAAACAGGAACAGCCCCTACTCCTGAAGCGACAACACTCTAACTCAAGTACCACTACCCCTCCATCTCAGGCAACATAGTGGAAGAAACAGAGACCTCTTCTCACCGACCCAACCCCCACCCCTCAAGGTCCCGGAAAGACCCTAATAACCAAGAAGATGCCAGGCAACTCACGTCAGAAATTGCAAGCCAGCACTGAACCCCACACTCCTCTGCAACCCAAAAACCTCAAACCACACTGCCTAAACTCTTTCTCCATCATCTACCCTTCCAACCTCTCGGCCAATGCCACCAAAACCTTCAAACACATTTTACTCAAACACCACCCCGAAACAGTCATAGCAGATCTCTACCCAACACATCCATAGGACAACAGAAAAAAGATGTCATCTATAACACCACCCGCCCAGCGAAATGGAGAACTAATCTAAAAAAAACACCTTCAAATAACGAATCCCAGCAACATGCCCTACGGCCTAAAACTACTGATTTCCAACTCACCCATGTTCAAAGACAACACTACCATCACAATATCCAGAAATGGCAATGTCATGATGCAAGTCAAAGATTCCACCCTACGCTCATTTGAATACATATTCCCAACGCTATGTAACTCCATCTCCCACTCCTCCAACAATCCTACCGCTACCCAAACTGCCACCAGGACACAACGCAGGGAGCAACATGCACAAGTCACGCCAGAAGCTCACACCCCACCACTACTTCCATACAAACTCCCCCATGACCTACTCCTTTGTTCCTACCACCCGATCTCTCAAGACTCCAATCCAACCCCTAAACTCTTGTAACAGACCGCTCAATCAACTCCAACTCGTCAGATGGTATTGCACCAAACTCCAATGCCAGTCCACAGTCTACAAACTCACTGTTCAACCCCCTCCCAATTGACCCCTCCCTAACTCTCAACCCCCACACCTCCTCACCAGTCAAAATAACAACCAGAGGACATCTGCCCCCGGAAATCACAACCTACCATCAACCCAAACCATTCCTAAAAAAGCACAAGAGTGCACTCGGATTTCATACCAGTCACCACCTCACACCAAAGAAGAAACTTGCGGCAATGCACCTCTCTCGCCCCTAATGACCACCAACCCTAAAGTTCTGAACAACACATACATCAACACGTCAACTCACTCCCCAACTTCCCATCACTCTCTCCATCGAACCCCACATCCATAATCGACATAACCGAACATCTAACTCGCATGGAAAGACAACTTGAGTCACTCTCTCCTCTGAACCTGATACACAAGAATGTCATAACTAAACGTCTCACTCACCTGGAAATACATCTTGACATTGTAACGGAGGGCATCAACAACATTCTCTCGAACCTCAAGAGCTACTTTGAAAACACGAAACAATCACTCCCCCCTCCCTCAACATCTCTAAACAACCCACCCGGTGACTCAAAACCCAGTCGATCATTTGGCACACAACCCCTCTCAACAACTTAGCCCACAGGCAGAAAAGATTGAGATCCAAGATGTCCCTGAGTGAGGCGAAGGAGCTAGCAAAAACCTGCGACCTTATGGCAATCCTGAACCCCATCACCTCCAACATCCAGGTGATCACCGGATTTGGCAGAGTAACTAACCCACCTAGTGCGGTACATCATCCTCTCAGTGCATTGATATACCTAGCTGCCCAGAAGCACAACAGCAGCAACACTACGAACTGCATGCTTATAAACTGTAGGTCAGCAACTAAACATGCTACAGAGCTAGCAGAAGCTATCCTACACCATGACATTGACATCGCGTTCATCATACAAACCTGGTTAAATTCATCCTCCTATCCAATCCTTGACCTTCTAGTTCCCCCAGGTTTCTCCATCATTAAGAAGGAAAGGGATGACCGCCAAGGAGGTGGCAGAGCCATCATCCACAAAAACAGCATTAAGATGGCAGAAGAAAATTCCATCTCTAACCCCACATTTGAATATCTCTGTACCACCATAACGCAAAAAGACAATAATGTAAAGAAATTTCACCTCTACCACCCACCAGAAAACACACTCTCCTTTGGTGACTAACTATCAGATCTGATAACGCAATGCCTATCTCTAACGCCAACAACATAATCCTAGGTGACTTCAACCTATACTCTAATAACGAGAAGGACTCACTTCTCCAATCTTTAAATCAATTCCTACTCAGTAAAGATCTCACACAAACCTGCAGGGGACAAACCCACAACAAAGGCTCAACCTTAGATGCCATTATAGCCCAAAAGGAAGTGTTAAGCATAAACAACATACTTGCAACTGACTTGTTGGACCACCACATCATTCTGTTTCACATCAACCAAGAAATAACACCTCCTAACCGCCCTCAGAAAACCCTCAAATGGTCCAGAAATCTTAACCAAATCCCCTTAACTGACTTGGAAAAAATATATACCATTTACTACCACCTCTAACAAACAACCTCACAACTGAGGAGCTAACATCGCACTATATCTCATCGATAAAGACCGCCCTGTACCAGATAGCCCCCCTGAAATTAAAAAGGGTCGGAGACACTCCCTCAAGAACCTGGTTCAACAAAGAGCTCAACTCAGAAAGAAGACAAGTAAGAGCTACTGAAAGACTATGGAGAGTGAACCCATCCACTACTCACCTCTACCAGCTCAGAAGAGAACGTAGGAAATACAAAAACCACATCCTAAAAGAAAAAACTACCTTCTACCCCAACGCGCTTGATAAAGCAAGACACTACCCCAAAGAGCTCTTTAACATCATCAAAAACAAACCTCCAAACCAACCAAAGATACCCTCCCGGTCTCAAAGGAACGATGCGGCAACTCGCCCAATTCTTCAACGACAAAATCACGAAAATGGCACTTTCTCTCAGCTGCAACACTCAGACATCGACTAGCATCTCTTCACCCATAACGGAGGGTATTGTAACCCCAACACAATCCTTGGCTACAGAAACAAAGTCCCCTCCCCTAGGGAAGACCAGACCCAACTAGTGCCTTAGACCTTCCCAGCACCCAAGAGCTAGAAGACATTCAACCCACTCACAGAGGAGGACGTCTTCAAGGTGATCGCAAGATCCAAACCCTTTTCTCATTATGCAGACCCACTCCCAGCCTAACTGGCAAAAAGCCTCAAACACACCCTAACCCCTCTATGGACCAAGATAATAAACAGCTCTCTGAGTAGCGGGTCCATGCCTGACTGCCTCAAACACGGCCAAATCACACCCCTACTATAAAAAACAGGCGCAGACCCAGAAGACCTCAACAACTACAGGCCCATTTCCAACCCTCCCTTCCTGGCTACTATCCTCGAGAAATGTGTTCTCTCCCAACTCACTCAACGCATTGACACTAATGAACTACTCGACACTCACCAATCGGGTTTCATAAAGGGATGCAGCAGGGAAACAGCTATATTTAATATAGCAGATGACATACATAAATCCCCAGATGCAAACAGATGCTGCCTGCTCTTCCTCCGAGACCTATCAGCGGCATTCAACACAGTTGGCCATAGGTCACTTTTGGACCCCTTCCAAAAAAGCATCAGAGCAGACGGCACAGTTCTGAAATGCTTCACCTCATTCCTCCACAACTTCTACCAACTAATAAAAATATACAACTCAATGTCCAATTAATCAGCCAACGCTCATAAAATTTCAAAACTGGCTATCGCTCAACCACCTCAAACTCAACCAAGAAACAATTGAAATTCTTGTTTATCCAACCCCGGCCAATCACCACAGATCCAAGAAAGACTAAATAGCCTGAACGCCCTAAACTGGAAGCTGACTCTGGCAAACTCCATCAGATCTCTGGGGATCACCTTGCACTCTAATTTGAACATGCGCCCACACATAAGGGCTACAGCAAAGGGTGCCATATACAGCCTAAAACTCCTCAACAAAATCAAACCCTTCCTCCCTCCAAACGACCTAAAAACCGCCACAAAAGCACTGGGTCTGTCTAGACTAGACTACGGGATTGCCATCCTCACAGGTGCACCGAAAGCATACCTAGCCCCTCTAAGAACCACTCTAAATACAGCAGCAAGAATGGTTACTGGAACTAAGAAATATGACCACATCTCTCCCACACTGATAAAGATAAAGTGGCTTCCAATAGAAGCAGGCTGCTGTTTCAAAACTGCTCGTCTCACCTACACAGTTTTAAACACAAGGAAACCTAACTACCTAGCTTCCAAACTCACAAAAGCAGGTCAAATGAGGACTCTAAGAAGCTCCAACAGCCTTCTTCTCATCCATAACAAGAAACAGAAATAAAAAGCACTCACTCGCTCTTTCTCGGGCAATGCCCCCAAAATATGGAACACCCTCCCAGTACATATCAGAACAAATCCCTCCTTCTTGAGCTAAAAGAATTCCTACTGGACCAGCACCTTAACGCTCTGGGAAATAACTACTAACCCACCATGGAATCTCCACCATGGGATGTACATACCCCTTCCAAAGCTGGAAATATGACTCAACACCGGACTCTACAATTAGACTACATTGTCATGAACTGATAATGATGCGAACCTTGTCAATGCATATATACTGTACTAGAATTAAATGTTAATGATTAAAAATGCTGTAAAGCGCTCAGATACTCTCGGGTCTTGCGAGCGCTATATAAAACTCTTAAATAAATACACCCAGCGGATGTATACAGCACACACACCCTGTACAGTAGTGTATCCTTTATGTATTGTACCCCTCATAAGCACACATACGTCCAGTAAAGACATTTACCATGCACTCACTGTACAGTACTGTGTTCTTCAAGTATTGTACCACTCAGAGGTGCCCATACACCCAGCACATGCATTGAATATGCACATACTTCACAGCACTACATCCATCATGTATTGTACCACTCATAGGTACACATACACCCAGCACATGAATAGAACTTGCATGCACTGCACAGCACTACATCCTTCTTGTACTGTACCACTCATAGGTACACATACACCCAGCACATGAATAGAACTTGCATGCACTGCACAGCACTACATCATTCTTGTATTGTACCACTCATATACACACATATATCCAACACATGCATTCACCATGCATACACTGCTTAGCACTGCATTAGCCATGTATTGTACTCTTCCCAGGCACACATACACTTCAGCAGCACTTCACAACAATTGTAAATAGGCCAAGGGAGAGCGAAGCACACAGCAGCTGAACTTTAAAAGTGAGTGAACCTGTAGGCCTCACTCCAGTGACATGTTAAAAACGTTAACTCCTACTGATCACTTCACAGTATACTGCCACCACCATACTGCTTAACTCCTAGAGAAGGCAGTAGCCTTCCACCACTATGAGGGGAGCGCTTTGGGCGCCCCTTCCGGTTCAACAAGACCGCAATCCGTGAGACAGGCCTATGTCATGGGGCACATGCATGATCCATGTTTGCCAATGACAACAAAAATCAGCATTAGGGAACCAGACTTGAGTACAGGTGGGCACTCAGGGCAGGTGTGCACTCATTACCATGCAGAGGACATGTCTGTCCCTACAGCGACACAGTCAACACATTTCATTGGGGCTGGACTTGATCCTTGATCCAGTTCACAAATAGGTGCCAGATCCGATATCCTACTGGATCCCCCAGTATTCCAGAACTGGTGCCAACACTGATGACTCTCCTGCTTGCTGTGCAGACAAAAAAACATAACCTTTGACACAGAAATGCTGTTTGCAAAACCAGAACAGTACCACAGTGACCATTCTGCTACATGTTTTACTTTAATGTTCAAACATATCAGAACGGTAAATGGTAAAAGAGAGTGGCCTGGTAGCACCTTACAGCTGTGGGGCCTTTGAAAAATAAACACCATAAAAAAAACTCAGAGGACAGGGACAGGTGAAGGAGCACCAGAGAGGGATGGGCAGGGGAGCCCTGGATAGTACCAGACAAGTGGCGGGAGGCTGTGTAGGACAGCATTAAAATATCTGTGTACGAGGGGAGGGGGTATTGGTTGGGCACCCAGTGTATATCTGTGTGTGCGAGACTGTGGAGAGGCACGTCTTTCAGGCTGCTTGAGTCTTGGAAAAGCAGTAGCCTCTACCAATGCGAATGGACAGCTATGTTAGCCAATGCTAGCTGGACCACAGTATCCAACGGTTAAAAAAGGCTCTTCAAAAAAATTACTCTCAGTATATGTATCTGTATGTATGTGTGCTTGTTGTGTGATGGAAGAAGCTCTCCCGCTTAACTGCTAAAATTGTCTAACGACAAGACCTAAAATGTAACAGCCGTTACCTAACATTGGTCGAAAGCTACCCAAAAGGTCGAGAGAAATCAGAGATGCCCTAATAAGCATAGGTATGACGATACTATGGGAAGAACCAGACACAGCTTGCTTTCCTTCGAAAAAGATTCTGAAAGAAAAATATTGGGAGATGATCATGCACAAAACATTAAGAAATAGTGCGTCATCAACACTCACAGGAAACTTCTTGGAAGCCAAACTGACTCCGAGTCTAGAACCATACTGGGACATAATAGCTAAACCACATGACAGAAAACTATATTTTCAGTTTAGGGTGGGTTCATTGCCCACTAGAGTTTTTACAGCTAGGTGGTCTAAATCATGCGATAACATGTGTCCTCTATGTCAGACCCAAGAGGAGTCGGTGGCACACATGCTGTTTGTCTGCCCAGCCTATGCCGCTCCTTGTCGGGCTTGGCTTGTGCCAATCTGCAAATTACTCGGCACCAGAAGAAGCGAAGAAGCGGGAAGAATCTTACGTACAAATACCTCTATCCCAATTATTACAGCTGTAGCCAAATTTTTAGGTTGGTCATGGGCCATAAGGTCACACTCCCTTTCCATCTAACATATGCTATTTTGCACCTGTTTTGGGAGATCTATAACCACACTTTGGCCAAAATGTATTTAGTCTAGTAATGCTGGCCCCATACGCTAGGACCAAAGCTTAGTACTTTGTAGTGGAGAATCTTAATGGTGCTTGCTTTTAGTGGTTGTTCTTAGTGATAGTTACTATCGCTTTTTTAACATTATTTTATGGTTTTTTAAAATGTCATGATGACCTAATTGCATTTTTTTAAATAAGCCCTACAATCATGTCTTGCTCTTTTGCACAATAATAATGAATTATCTTTTTAGTAATATGTTTTGTATTTCGCTTTTATGACTAATTGTCGAATAAAGCTTGCTTGACTGACTGGCTACCCAAAAGGCATGCACCAACCATAATCTATGTGGTAAACTTACTTCAATGCCACACATAAGAAAGTAAGGGAGTCTCAGGAGAATTAATAGTTGAACTGTAACCCTATATAATGGGACGAAGTATACCTATATATTGGGACAACGACAACACAGAGGGTTGCTTTTCACTAAACAGGCAACAAGAGCAAAGAACCAGAAAGATAAAACGACTGCTTTAGGAACACAAAATAGACCAGCCGACCTGCACCCATTCGACCTCCACAAGTGGCAATAGACAAAACAAAACCTAAATAACCTGGGAGTCCTCACAATCAATGTATTTATTTTAAAATCTTTTTATTGAGTTTTTAAACGTAAGCATTGACAATACAATTAACATACTGCCAAAGGTAACAGCGGAAGTCGACCAAAAGTGCCGAATCTTAATCAAGCACATGAAATTAGGGCACACGGGGGTACTTATTCACTGATGAAGAAAGAGCAGCACCTCAGCAAAACCAAAGGACGTCCAACTCAAGAGAGGATCATCGAAGAGGCTTGCAGCACCTGGGGTGGGTATAGGTCAGCCGGGAACCAGAGAGGACGGGGAACCTGAGGAAGGTGCGGGGAGGTCAGCTCAACGGTCACTAGTTGAAGCATATATTCCCTATAAGGCCCCCACAATGGGCCTGTCTCAGCCATGGAGGTTACTTAGAGGTATATGTTTTGTCTTGTTCATTACAAAACGTCAAATTCCTCAACCGGCCATCACACTTAGGGAGTGGACCCTTCATCCACGCTCGGACCAGCAGTAAGAGTAAGGCAACCAGTCGTCTCGTGTATTGGCACACAACCAAGAAGCAGCAGGAGAGGGGCACAAAGGAGGGGTCTGTGTATTAGGCCATATATGGTGTCCGCTATGTCCCCCCAGAATGCCCGTATCGGAGGACAGCTCTACACCAAGTGCGGGAAGTCTGCGGGTCCGTAGAGCTTCGGGCACACGTGGAGGGTCTGGACTGATCTACTAATATACGTGATTAATGAAGTTAAAATGAAGGAGTCTGTGTCTGTGGTTAGGTGTCTCTGGATAGGCATTTTATTTGTTGACCCAGACTTTATCTGACAAGGGGGCCCCCAAGTCTATGTCGACGTAGGGAGAAGGCTCTCAGTTATTTTGTACAGTCAGGAGACCAAGCCCTTGCCTTCAGCAGAAGTGTACATATGTGTAAGGAGTAGAAACTCCTGTGGTTCGCAGGGAAAGTCTGGCCACTGACAGTGGCGTATCAAAACCTTAGGGGGCCCCCCTGCAAGATGCGATGAAGGGGCCCTGCTCAACTCACGCAATCTATGTCCCTCACCTATCACCTTTGCAAGGACTTTCAGAACCGCACAACATATAGACACTTTCAGCAGAACTATTCCCAGATTACACAAATCTTCAGGCTGTGGATTGAGATTGTGTTGTACCTCAAGTGAAAAAAGGCTTATAGGCTGCACACACTAAATGGCATCAACCAGATGGTTGGTAAACTGGGGAGTAGGTATGTTATTGATACAAGACAGAGAGGCATCTTCGACAAATTACTATTGTTCTTAGTGTAAGCAATGCTTGTGCTGGCAGAGAGGAAATCAGAAGATCTAAAACGATCTTTTATTTAAGTGAGGAAATGGCAGAGCCGGAATGCAAACAACGTTAGACAAGAATGAAAATCAATCAATTATGTAGTGCAAATTCCAAAAGCACTAAGCACTGAGCACTGACAAGCTCAATACTTTGTTTCAGGATTTGGGGACATGGTAGGCAGAAACCTTGAGGCTTTTTATTAAGCAATAAACACATGTTTGAAGATGTTGGTGCCTCTGTGCGAGGCAGCCAGTCTATCTAATAGGCATAAGTCTAAACCCTGGTTTAGTTGTCCATTTATCACCAAAGGGAGATGTGCAGAGCAGCAGAAAGGTGAAGGAAGAGAGAATTTGAGAAAGACAGGACTTGCTGTAGGTAGCATCTACAGCTCCATTAATAACTGGAAAAGGCAAAAGCTCTATTATACTACTACAATAATGGAAGCCATAACATCAAGCTTCTAGGGGGGGTTCAGTTAGCTTACTCATCCATCAGGCCTCTTCCTGATGGTATTGCCTTCACAGAGTTTGGTGACCAACTGGGACTCTTGCCTTTCAACACAAGATCATAATAATCCAGCACAAAATATGAATATTCTCTAGTCAGGAATTCAAATTTTTTCTCCCTATCTCACTGGGTGAGGCACTGTTGGGTCCCTGCCGAGCAGCATGTTGTGGTATCTGCCCCCGTTATGGCAAAAAGGTGTGGTCTCACAATAGATTAAAACAGATGTTGTGACTCCCCACCTTAAAAAAAGAAGGTCTTCCCATGGCGGACTGCCAATTTTAGACCAAGTTCTTATTTGCCGATAATGATCCAGCAGTATGTTTGTAAGTTTTACTTACTCAGTAAATGTTAATTAGGGTTTAAACTGGGGCATGGCACAGAGACAGTCATTTTTTTGATTGAACCTGTCCGTGTCCTATGATACAATCTGTTCTTCTGGAAAGCCAAGCTTTGTACCTCAAATCCGTAGGTAACAGTTGTTCCCTACGGATTTGAGGTACAAAGCTTGGCTGTAATCAGCTTCAGACCGGGTTTAGTGATTAAGATAATTAATCCATGGTGAGGGAGCTTTGTTCTTGTGCTGCCACAAGGCTTTGCAGTTTATCCATTGTTTTTTAAAGGCTATATGGCTGGAATTTCAACTGGACTGGACTTTCAGCACTAAATAGATGACACCCAAATAAGTGTTCATCTGGAGGAAGGTAGTTTCCAGGCTCAGTTCCCACATTCTTACTGGCTCACAGAGATTGTGGCCTCTCGGTGGCAACCTTTAATCATGGAATCATTGTCTTCATCCAAGAGCCTTAATCAGCAACCACACCAAGCACAGAATTAGCTGTAGTCTTGCACATGCCTTCTTGTCAGTAAACCCAACACAGCAAATGCCTTTAAGAAAACTCTGATCTCTTGAACATGCTCAACAATCAGTACACTTAAAAGGGAGTTTAGCTCCAACTGTCAGTGTTCCACAGCGTTTCGTTGCAGTACAGGACCTCTCCAGCTCATCTAAGCATTCTCAATTGTCCTACTGCTCACATCTGCTCCACATTCTTCTCCTTGCCTACCCCTTAGCGTGTACTCTATCATTCTTCCAGATTTCCTAGTCTTTTAGTTTCAAATGGTTCTCTTTGCCTTTTCAGTGCCGCTGTGCTACTTCTCTACTCGCCTACAATATTTAGCCCGGGTCAGACAGATACCTTTATTACCAGGCATTTTCAGATCAGAATTTCAAATAGAAGTGAGTCACTCCAGGCTTCTGGTTTCTTTGCCATCACTGCCTAGTCTACAGCTGGTTAACTCTACTGCTGATTACCATTTCACTGCAGAACCATTCGGTGTGGCAAGTTCGAAGACGCAATCTTGAAAGGCAGAAATTAGACTGCCATCATACTGAGGCTTGGTGTAATCAGGAGGCATGCACCATTTTAGAGTGAGGGTTGTTGTATTCTATCCCCTCATGTCTGACAATAGAGAGAGAGCAAATAACAGCTTCTTGTGGGGATGAGAGTAAGTAAACCAACTTTCAGTGGCGGAAAAAATGAAATATCACAAAATGAAGTGGCTATTCTATCTTAATCTCTGTTTTCTTGGCCAGAGTTCCTTATGGCAAGATCATGAACCAGCTCTACCATTAAGAACCTGAGAGTCTATATCGAACATCAACTCTCTTTAGTTCCCAAAATTAGGACAGAATTGAAAGGTTTAGTCCAGACTGGCCAGAAATAATCTTCCATTCTTCGGGCTCAACGAAAAGGGCTGCATTTACGAGGGTTATCATTGTATTTTGTATGGCCTATGGCAATGTCCTTTATGTCCAGATAACTGCTGGACAGATTTACATGTTCCAGATGGCACAAGTCCAAGCTATGTGATTGCTTTACAGAGAGAAGAAACCACATTATGTTGTGCTCCATAGAATTAAAGGTACTATGTCTGGCCCATAGACCTATTTATTACAAAGGCGATTTGTGCATTAAAAACTCATTAGAAGATACTGCCCCAGAAGACATTTGAGATATTCAGCTCCAATGAGACCTATCACTCTGAGATACTGTAAAATGAAGGAAGTGGGCCTATTCGGGTCACTCACGACCACCTCTCTGCCTTCTACGAAATGAAGAGTCAGTCAGACAGTGGAGAATACAAACCAATAAAAGTTTATTCAAAGTTCGCTCAGAGCGGAGCCCTGTCTGCCCAGTCGCTAAGAGTGTTGCAGAGAGAGTCTGACTTCAGCAAGCATAACGATACATTATGTACATTTCAGAATCAATGAAAACACACCCACCATGGAATTTTCCAGAAAACTGCAGCTGGACAGTAAATTACAAAGGAGTAAGTTTCGGTTCTAAAGCTGGGCACATATTATCTATCAGTCAAGGCCATCCTGCCTGTGCCCGCCACTAGACAAGTGGGAGAGGGCTTACGTCTAAAGGAAAGATATGCGCTAATAAGAACAGGGCATTCATTAGTGTGGCAGAACTCAGCTCCGAAGAAACATAACCTAGAGATAGCTGTTTCTCGGAAATGGCAGGGAATTAGTTTCGATCATGATACGAAATGGCGCCGGTGCACAAAAATGGCGCAGCAAATGCTAACTTACTAAGAACAATACAGAAGCATAATTTTTATTCTAACAGACCCTCCTTTTAGCATGAGCTAAGCAAACATATTAGGATAACAAAAGACAGATCATTCAATAAAACATGGTAATTTGATTTTAGGAACATTCCATGTCTTCAGCTTCAGGGAGAGAAACAGTTAGGAGGAAGAAGTCTCAAAAATACCCTCGTCTATCTGCATAAGATCGTTCACTTCCTTTTGGATCATAATTGTTGCATTGGTATCATGGATTGAGATTCTCTTAGGGGTGAGAAGGGTGGTGCAGTAAGAGCAACATAAGGGGAGACACTGCACCAGAACACAGCAAGCAATCAGGATCACAACAAAATAGATCACCCTTTCCAGGATCCAACCCCATCCACCAAAGAGGGACCAACTACAATTTCCACTTTCCATTCCTTTCACATTTTCTAAGATATCTAAAATATGTTGGGTAATATTCTTTTCCATATTAGTGATCTCGACTACACACTGGTCTCCGACTACCGCGCACACACCACCGCTCTTAGCTAGGATGAAATCAACTGCATATCTAGTTTGCTCAGAATATATTCGCATACCTTCTAATTGGGTGGTGTTGTCACACAAAGCCGCTACTGTGGAGTTAGACAGTATCTGCAGCTTACATCCAAAATATTCCCTAGCTCTTTCACCCCTGGCCATAGCGGTACCACCAAACGTAATAATGGAGGAAAGAATATATCCAAAGGTAATACCATTACTATAATTATTGACCTCCAGGTCCGTCACCCCATCGCAAAACTCCTTTGTCAGGGTTCTTTTAACTCATCTTATATTCGGCTTACTATACTTACAGGGCACACCAAGAGGAAGTATCATTCCTAAAGCAACGTCCTCTGTACCATTATAAACATTTGAGTAAGTACCATTGGACAGAAAGTAAAATCCTGGGTGCGCATAAAGTGGACCTTGATAATCTACAGGAGCATATCTGGTGTTCATTCCCACTGTACTCGGATCCTTCTTTTACACTAAAGACATTGTATTTTTGAACAATATTATTCCGGAGCAATTTACGTATAGAAAAGCGTCAGTACTGTTTACTATCGGACAGCATGCAGGATAATAACCTGCCTTTTGGGTAACTGTCAAATCTTGATAATGCCAGCCCACTAAGGTGATGTTCTGTTCCTCCATATACAAATTGTTACAATACATATTAGTGTCGCAACCTGGGTATCCCTTCCCTCGTGGCTTCCTATAATACAAACAAGGACCGGGATATCCCATCCCGAACTCACCCTTTACCTCTATGAATTGAGGTGGGCGAACATACGTATAATTAACCAGGGACAATCGGTAAGCAGACCCTAAACTTGCAACAGATTCAGTAGGGTAGCAAGCTGTACATTCACCAAAGAATTTCTTATGTGTATCTAGAAATACATTGTTCGGGATGGTCATTTTTGTACAAACTTGAGAAACAATCTTGTGTGTAGTACATGATGGTGCATTGTAATCACACTCCAAAACCCAAGACACCCCGCCCAGAATCAACAACATTAGTAACACAAGAACAACACAAAGCACTGTTTGCTTAGTAGACCAGACTTGTCGTATATGAGCAAGAGGAATTACTGGCTGCTCTTTGTCAGCAACCATTCTGCCAAAGGGGTGCAAAGCAAATGATAAAACAAGGGGGCAAATTGCCAGCAAGAGAAGTATACAAGTTCCCAGTGTCCGTCAGAGCCTCACTGGTACAGGCTCCTATTGTTCATCAAAACGTTGGTGCTCTTAAGCACCGGCGGTGGAGCTTGCTCTGTCCTAAGCTCTTGATGTATCCCACGCCGATCAGGATAATGTACCACCCTTCAAGGGAGTACGTTCAATTTATCCTGTCCAATGTCAAAACAGCACACAAATCTCACATCACCCTAAACTAACTCCGTTGGTACTACAGCAAAGTACACCCTAACTTGTACAGTCCATCCCTGTCTAATCTGACTTCTCCTTTTGTGCACTATTCCTCAGCCGAGGTCATTGATTGTACCTGGTGACTCCAGGCACAGAGGGATCAGTGAAAAGGGGTTCCTGTATAGCTCTTATCTCTGGTGGGACAGCCACGCTCAGGATGTCATCATTCTCCTTGTCACTTTGCGTTCATGTGAGGACAGCGTCGCTGAATGGGACAAAACGAGGAATCTGCTCTTCATTCTTGGTCAGCTACTCCCTCCTTGACCCACTGATCATAGGGTAACGGCAGGGGCACCCTCCTACATTGGGAGGCTTGCATCCAGAGACTTTAATGGCAGTGCGGGCTACCAGCAGAACCTGGAGTGGCCCCTTCCAGCGCGGCTCCAAACTCTTCTTCTTCTGAAAAGTGCGAACGAGGACAAAATCACCAGGCTGGATGTCGTGTCCGGGACCCTCTGGTGTAGCTGGCAGGGACTCACAGACCTGTTGGTGAATAGAACGCAAATTTTCAGTTAACTGGCACAGGTAATCAATTAACAAGGGGTACCCAATATCAGAGAACCGTCAAGGACGCGGACGCCCCAGACATTTGCCAGGCGTCCAAACACGACCTCATACGGTGACAATCCTGTCCTAGAATGTGCTGTAGTTCTTGTTGACAAAAGAGCTAATGGTAAAGGATCTGGCCACTGTAACCCCGTTGTCTCCTGGATCTTTGCCAATTTCAGTTTGAGAGTACCATTGTACTTCTCAACCTAACCTGCTGACTGCGGGTGGTTTGCAGCATGAAACTTCTGTTTTATCTGCAAACCATTACAAATTAACTGAATGACCTTGGCATTGAAATGACTTCCGTTATCACTCTAAATCAAACGGGGCAAGCTGAAACAAGGAAAGAACTCCTTCAGGAGTACTTTTGCAGTCATAACAGCTGTATTGTCTTTAGTAGGATAAGCTTCAAACCATTTACTGAAAGCACAAACAACCACTAAAACATATTTCAAATTATTGCACCGCTCCATTTCTATAAAGTCCATCTGAAGGACTTCAAAAGGGGAAGTAGGTGATGTGAAGCTACCGGGTGGGGTAGGAGTACCTTTTCCTGGAATGTGCATCATGCACGCCATTCAATACTTCACTAAATGTGCAGCAGTCTTTGAAATGTTATCATTCTGCCATACAGGATCTAACAACTTGCAAATACCCTTAGCACTAATGTGGGCTGGGTCTGCTTCCCTGACTTGTCAATGCAACATCCCTCATCGTTCAATTGTGCTGTACTTTCTTGCCACACTGCTAACTCCTCTGTTGTGGCCTCGATTTGAATCTCCTTCACATTCTCAAGTGTGTCTTCGAACATAGTAACCTCAGGCACCCACCTAGCAGGACCTGCTACAAACATTCTTTTCATTTTGGACCTTAGCTGTCTGATCTGCAAAAGCATTTCCCCTACCTACATCATCTGTGACTTTCTGATGGGCACTACACTTCACTATAGCCAACTTCTTAGGGAGCGTCAAAACAGACAGAAGCCGCAATATGAGGTGCCAGTGCTGGATTTTGGTGCCATGGGAAGTAAGAAACCCTCTCTCAGCCCAGAGTCGCCCAAAATTATGCGCAACTCCGAAGGCATATTGGCTGTCAAAATATATATTGACAACCAATCCCTCACATAATTTGCAAGCTCGGATTAGGGCAACAAGCTCGCAGCTTGCGCCGACTGATAGGGAACTTGTGATGTCTCAACTACTGTACGCAGCGTAGTGACAGCATACGCAGCAGTTGTAGTGCCATCTGGTAATTTAAAACAAGAGCCATCGACATATAGTTCCCCTTGTGGGTCAGATAAGGGAACATCAGTCAAGTCTACCCGTCCTTTCGTCTCTTCTTCCGTCCGGAAGATATAGTCATGTTTAAAAATCTCATCATTCTCAGAAGGGAGGGGCAGTAACGTGGCTGGATTCAGAGTGGCACATCTTTTAATCGTAATGTGTTTTGCAAACAACGTCAATTCATAACCTGTCAGATGTGCACTGGTGAGGTGCTGTGTCTTGGTCTTCTTCAAAAGTGTATCTACAGCATGGGGTACCATAACTGTGAGGTCAGTATCAAGTACGAGTCCAGCCGATTGTCTTATCGAGACGGCCACAGCTGCGACCGCTCTTAGACAGCTCGGGAGGGCTCGTGCGACAGGGTCAAGGACAGCAGAGAAATAAGCACACGGCTGTTGCTTATCTCCAAATCTTCGTGCTAAAACAGAATGCACGCAACCGGCCATCTCATGGACGTACAACACAAACGGTTTAGTGTAGTCCGGGGTGCCAAGTGCTGGAGCCGAACAAAGCGTAGTTTTCAATTGCTCAAAAGACTGCTAACATTCAGGCGTCTAAGGCAGGGGCTCATGCACGTCTTTTAATGTTAGAGCAAGCATGGGTTTGATTAATAGCGAGTAGCAACAGCAGACAGTAGGAGGTGATACCTATAAAAGTGCGCACATCTTTCTGAGTTTGTGGAACGGCCATTTTAACAATGGTACTGATGCGCTCCGGGGTCAATCTCCTACCCTCCTTTGACAGTAGGTTACCTCCTGTCGCCAATATTGAAATTTAGAAAGAGACACCTTATGGCCATGTTGGGCCAAATGCAACAACAATTTAACCATACTGTCTTTGCAACCTTGTTCTGTGTCAGAAGCGATGAGCAAGTCATCAACATACTTCAATAGTATATTACCTACAGGAAGCGAAAGTGAATCCAATTGGCCCTTTAATGCTCGACTATAAATACTCAGACTTTCTGTATAGCCCTGAGGAGCTCGACAGAATCTAAAGCTCCTACCAGCTAGGGTAAAACCAAACAAATACCTGCTATCTGGATGAATGGGAATACTAAAGAATGCGTTTTTCAAGTCAATGACAGAGAAAAAGTTAGCAGTAGAAGGAATCATTGTCAAAAGATTAGTAATATCAGGAACCACTGGAAACTGGGGGACCACTATTTTATTAACTTCGCGCAAATCAATCACAAAACGATAAACATCTTCATGGTCATCAGAAGAACCTGAGGGCGCCCTTTTAAGAATCGGAAGAATAGGGCTATTACAAATGTTAGCAGTTGTCTCCTCAACCACTCCCTTCCTAATCAAATCCTGTATAATTTGCAATAAATCTCGCTCTCCTGCCTGCGGTATTTTATACTCAGGGATACGAGGCAGAATAGCACCATCCTTAACCTGTATCGAAACCGGCGATATCTGCAACAATCCCACATCTGTGTCGCCTGTCGCCCACAGAGTGGGTGGCACATCTTTAAACTGAACAGGAAGGGGTGCATCTTTGGACAAACACTGCTTAGCACGTGCTACATCTGGACCCATTGTCATATAGACACCTGCCGGAGAACAATAAATTGTGGCATGCAATTTTTTTAACAAATCCAAACCCATCAAATTTTCACCACAATTGGATGTCAACAAGAATGGCGAATCCACTGTGAAAGGACCAACAGTTAATGCAAGAGGTTTTGAAATGGGGCTTACAACCGGTACACCAGAGAAACCAACCGACACATTATTATGGCCAGACAGAGCAGCCCCAGGGACCATATTTCGAGAAACAGAATTGTTTGTCACACCTGTGTCCACCAAAAACTCCTTAGTTGAACCTTGCAATTCTGCTGTTACATAAGGACCACACTGGTCTACAGGTATCGGAACTGGTCCCTCACTCTGCCCCTGGCTGTCCTAGCTGTAAGACATACCTGTCACCTCATCCATATCGTAATCATCATGATAGTACTGTCCATCTCGAGGGTCATCAAAATAATTATTATCAGAATGCCCCTGTGAGGCTGCAGCACTCTGTGCCCTATCCGCCCCACCAGCTCCACGACCCTGACCACGAGAACCTCGTCCCCTAGGGGCTGCCACCTTCTGCAAAAGGACAGGACACTCGCTACACCAATGTCCCTCCTCTTTACAGTACGCACACTGATTCGGACCCAAAGGCGTAGTTGTTGGCTGCCTACTAGTGGGTGGAAGCTGCCGAGCAGGACCACCACGTCCTCTCCCATTCCCTCTAAAAGCCTGCTGTAATAACACCTTTGTTTTTAAATCCTTATGCCTCTTCTCTGTCCTCTCCTTTTCCTCATTATCCCTATGTTCATAATATTGTGCCATATTCAAAATAACAGAGGGAGAGGAGGTGGACCAGGTACTCCCAGAAGCTTGCAATTGAGTCGCAATTTCAGGAAGCAAGTTGGAAACAAATCTATTAACAAACAACTGAACACCTCCCTCAATAGACAAATCCTGTCCACTATAATCTAAAAATGTACCTTCAAATCGAGTGAAAAAATCAGACACACTCATCTTTCTTCTGTCGACAAGCTGACAATTTATCCCAGTCCACTTTTCTCGGGGGAATTAGAGAATGCATGTATGTAATGATGCGGCCTGGCAAAGCAAGAATTTCTTCCCAAGGCTTATCATCTGGCTTTCTTTCCTGGTCCCATGCCTTAATTTGATCCCAAGTACCACCCAGCTCTGGAACATGATCTTGAGTATGGACCTGCCTCCAAATATCAACCGGAACAAGAAGACCAAAAAACATTTCAATGTCAGCAAGAGTCATTATCGTCGAAGAAGCAGCTTCAGTCAACTCTTTATAATAAGCGGTAGGATTCTTTCTAGGATCAGGCAAATGAGTTTTAAGGGATAAAACCTCACTCCTTTTCCATGGAGTATAAACCCATTGTTCTTTAAACCGGGCTGCTACTGCCACTCGAGTCACATTACCTCGCCCATCTGTTAACTCTGGTATCTCTGGGTGATATACAGGATGAACCTCTCTCATCGGAAACTGGGATACCGACTTGGGGCTTTTCTCATGCAGTCTCCCCCTGTAAGCTATGATTGTCGTAACATTAGCAAAGACTTGTTCTGGCCCCAATTCACTAATATGCACTCGGTCTCTAATATCATATAGAATCTGGGGTGCCTCCGCTCCAAAGTACTGCTGCCAAAGACCAATTAAAGTAGCTGACATGTGTTTAAGGGCATGCTGCTGTATAAAAGGCTCAAAATCTCTCATAGTCGCCCAGACATCCTCCACACTATAAATAGGATTATGGGCCCACTGCGCAGCCTGATTGGCTATTACCTGTTTCTCTTCATCTCCCACATCAGACCTCACTAACGGTCCCATGCGTTCCCTAAACTTCATCCAATCCCTATCCTCAAATCCACGCACCGGTGTCCCACTACTTACTAATGTCGGAGGATGAAAAACCACAGTGGGAGAGGCAATAGTAGTCACAGGCACTATCGTCGCTGGTGGTTGTGTCGCAGGGGAAAGAGTTGGCGAAAGGGATGCTGAAACAATAGGTGCAGCAGGAGTACTTACAGTCACAGTTGCCACAGACGGCGAAGAAACAGAAGAAAGAGGAGGAGCCAAAGCCACAGCCATTGAAGTGACAACAGTGGACACAGGGACAGAGACAGTAGACGCAACTGTGACGGGCGGCTGTGAGGGCACCGGAACAGTAGGATATATTCTCTGCTGGGCATATGGAGGCGGGGGTCGGGAATCCAACAATTCTTCCACAAAAGCATCATCTCCTCCTGAGCCACATATGATTTGTCAATATGTAATCAAAACCTTCTATCTTCACATTCAATACCCTTTTCCTGCTTTTCCCTGTCCTATGCTACAGCCTTCTGAGTCAACGTCTGCATTCTCCCTTTCCGGGCCTCTTTCTTTGCTTTCACTCGTCTCTGCTTAGCTGCTATTTGCCACGTTCTGAGGGAATCAAACATAGACTGCCTACTTCTTTTCTTAAACAACTGTTCTTGTAAATACTCAATCTTCTGTTCATCGAAAGTGCCCGTCAACGGCCACTGCAATTCGGCATTGTTTCTCGTATATTTGTGCTATAATGTACTAAACATAATAGGGCCAAGACCATGCTTCACATACTTATCAAAATTCGGAGTGCCGTCTGGAGGCGCCGGCTGACTTTCTTCCAATTGAGCATCAGTAGAGCAACAACGACAGCACAAGGCAAACAATTTACTTAAACTGGGCATTTTCAAAAGAAAACAAATTCACTATTCTATACCTAGCAAAACAATTGCAATTGCTTTTGCCCCAAAAGACGGTCTTTAGACCATACCAAAATGGTACCATATCCACAAAGAACCAAAACAAACTCACCTGATATATGCAGGTCAAAACAAATCTATTCTCCACTGCCGACTCTTCAGACCAAACGGTCAGATCCAAGGGTTTTGCCGTTCAGGACTCCAGTTGGGGATGACCACTGGGCAAGGCACCGACCGGCCAGACAGAAGGGGCAGCTGCGAGTATCAGAAACTCTTCGTGCAGGGACCCCTGATCGGTCCGTCCGACGGGACGATAGCATCGACCTCCACCCTCCCCCACCCCCCCCGTCCGCGGAAGGGCCACTCACCCGAAGGAGTCCCTGTTCGGGTGCCAACTGAAGGAAGTGGCCCGATTCGGGTCACTCACGACCACCTCTCTGCCTTCTACGAAATGAAGAGTCAGTCAGACAGTAGAGAATACAAACCAATAACAGTTTACTTAAAGTTCGCTCAGAGCGGAGCCCTGTCTGCCCAGTCGCTAAGAGTGTTGCAGAGAGAGTCTGACTTCAGCAAGCATAACGATACATTATGCACATTTCAGACTCGATGAAAACATGCCCACCATGGAATTTTCCAGAAAACTGCAGCTGGACAGTAAATTACAAAGGAGTAAGTTTTGGTTCTAAAGCTGGGCACACATTATCTATCAGTCAAGGCCATCCTGCCTGTGCCCGCCACTAGACAAGTGGGAGAGGGCTTACGTCTAAAGGAAAGGTATGCACTAATAAGAATAGGGCATTCATTAGTGTGGCAGAACTCAGCTCCGAAGAAACATAACCTAGAGAAGGCCATTTCTCGGAAATGGCAGGGAATTAGATTCGATCATGATACATAATGGCGCCGGTACACAAAAATTGGCGCCGCGAATGCTAACTTACTAAGAACAATATGGAAGCATAATTTGTATTCTAACAAAAAGTAATTCCAGTGGAGCCTTCTTTGCCATCTTCGTGGTTTCCCTATGTTACATATTGCCTTCGGATAGCCAGGCAACTGAAAAACTGTGAAAAAACAAAAACTGTATAGCTAAGGATAAGTTACTGCTCTACCGGGTGATGCTGTTCTTTGTACAGTGGCCAACACTCTACATACATACATATTCTCCATAATATAACACCTGACTGTTAATCTATATTTGTAATAGGACATGCTTACTTTTCTCCTTTGTGTTGTACTCCTCTGCAAGTTTCCCCTTCCTGTAGCTATTCTACCCATCTGTGCCTTCTCCTACTAATATTCTACCTCATGTGGCCTACTCTTTTTACTCTCTCCTTCACATCTTCCCTATCTTATGGTTCTCCTCTCCATTTCTCTGTCTTTTATCTCACTCCTCTCCTCTGCCCTCTCTTTAATGCTTTTTTTCCATCTCTCCTCCACTGGGTTGTCTGTCTTTTCCCCCTTCCATATTACTCGTCTCTGTGTCACCTGCTCTCCTCTCTCACCTCTCCCTCTCTTTCTCATGTCTCTTTATCATCACCGCTACCTTTCCCTATCAGTTGTTTCTTGATTACATATGTGTCTCTTTATTATCTCTTTCACCCTTCTCCTCACTCTTGCTCAGCTATTTCACTCACATAATCATCATTTAATTACATCTTTTCTACCTCTCCTCCATACCTGCTCTTTATTTCATGTCTGTCCCTTTATTAACTCGCTATCTCTCCCCGCCCCCTCTGCTCTCTTTCTAACCTGTCTCTGTATCACCATGCTCTCTCCTATCTCCCCACTCTCTCTCTCAGTTCTTTCTCATCTGTATCTGTCTCTTGATTTACCCTATTCTTTCTCCTCACTGTCTCTTTGTCACCTGTCTCTTGATCATGCCCACCATCATTTCTCCCCTCTTTCTCTGCTGCCCCATTCTCACCTGTCTGACACTTAATCACCTCTTTTAGCTTGTCCCTTTCTTACTTCTCTCTCTAACTTGTATGTCTCTTTCTCATCCCTCTCTTTTGTAACTACTTATGCTCTCTTAAGGCTATTGCTTTCTTGGCTGTCTCTTTATAACCTCTCTCATCTGCCACCCTTTTTACCTCTCTCAGTTGTCTTTTACCTCTCTCCATCTCAAACGGCTGTCTCCTCCATATCTCTGTCTGTCTCTTCTACTCTGCAGTCCTAGAGACATGAAGGCGCGTTTTCTCTGGGGCCTCCTCTGCCAACAATTAATTTTTAAAGTTTACTATATATATTTCACTGTGCTGGGATATTTCATCCAGTACAGCAGGCTTTAGCCAGGCAGCAGCTATCGTGTATTTTCCTACAGCCTTTGCGAGAAAGCTTCGGAAGTGGATGGGGGCTCCCTCCAGAGTTAGAGTACTTGGGGGGGCCCCCGCACCGCGGGGGCTGCGGGGGCCTGTGTTACGCCCCTGCGGGGATCGCAATGACGTTGGTCATCACGATCCCCGCGGTTACGTCGCGAAAACGGAAAGCAAAAGCAGGAATTCAATAGTCACCACCACATAAAAAAATTATAACTATATAATTAATTCTAACCCTCACAGTAGAAAACTCACTATCTACATAACTCTATAAAAACATTTATCAGAATCTCAATATCTCTATAACAATGCAAATTAATGATTCACTGATGTGGTTATTTTTTATATTTCCACCAATATTCGCGATGACGTCGCGATATTCGAGACGACCCCGTGAGGGTACACGAGGGGGCCGCGCTGGCATTGTCGCGAATATCGCACACGATCAAAACAATCAATTGTGGACACATAACTTGTGTCACTAACACACCCATTTCTCAAACATGGGGTCCGAGTATCTCCACCCTGACCCCTTATGTTAGCTTTCACACAAATTTTCAGCCCTGGGAACCTTTCCCGGATGGTAAAATGGCGGCTGCAACCGTCTGTTCAGGTTGCATCCAGCCAAACAGAGCATTCCCGTTGGCACGCGCATTCGCGATCCATCGCGAAACCGTCACGAAATATCCGTGGCCAGGAATATATCTATAATTTTCAGCTTAAATTTCTCAAACAATACTGGACAGATTTGTGCCAAATAACAAAAAGCACAATCTGCATAACAACATCTACCTTTCTGCCAAATTTGGTGTAATTCCGTCCAGCGGTTCGGGCTGTAGGTTCAACAACACGTTCCTATGGGAATTAACATTACATATATGCACCCTTTTTTCGCACCCCTATTTCTCGGTCCCCACTGCACGGATCACCCCCAAACGTTCCATGACAACCAGAACCTACTTTGACACTTTTTGGGGAAAATTTCATGAAGATTGTTCAAACAATGCCAATGTTATAGCCAAGTCAAAAAATGCTTTTTCTATGGAAACTAGGTCCTAACTATAACTACCTACTGACGACCGTATATATATATATATATATATATATATATATATATCCACTTTATAGTCCGGGTTGCCAGAGATAGGGATTCCCCAGATTTTTCACCATCAATAACTTTGCACCTGCTTGACAAATCTACACAAAACTTTTCAAACTCATTCCGTTTTCTACATTGGCTGAGTGTGGAAAGTTTCACAGTGATTGGTCAAGAGGGAGCAAAGATAAAAGGAGGGCCTCAAAACGCATTTGGGTACTCATGTATTTTTCCATAGACTTTGTACTCACACGTAGCAGCCAAATGCCCAGTCG
Organism: Calotriton arnoldi; assembly: GCA_963921515.1. Taxonomy (NCBI): domain Eukaryota; kingdom Metazoa; phylum Chordata; class Amphibia; order Caudata; family Salamandridae; genus Calotriton; species Calotriton arnoldi. The sequence continues at coordinate 326,090 of CAWUFW010003885.1, forward strand.
AATTTCGATGAAATGTGGCAGGATTACACATTATTGTGTGCAGATGATCTTTTGGGTAGTACAGGTAAGTAGAGGAAGTTTTTATTATTTTTTAGCTAAATTTGAGATTTGCAGAGGATTCTGGCTAAGAAAACCTTGGAGTATCCACGCAAGCCATACTTCCCTGGACTCCCCCGGGTGTCTAGTTTTCAGAAATGTCTGGCTTTGGTAGGTTTCCCTAGATGGCCGCCAAGCCCAGGACCAAAAACGCAGGATACCCCCTTGCAAAAACAGGTCCTTTTGTGATCGATAATTTTGATGACTCCACAATACGTTTTGGCCCTTCCCTGTTGCGGGCACCTGGCCCGCCCACAAAAGTGAGGTAGCATTTTTATCGGGAGACCTTGGGGATCGCTGGGTGGTAGAAAATTTGTGCCAGCGCGGTGATCCCAAAACTTCCCACACAGAAATGTGAGGAAATTGTGCTTTTTTTTTAAGCTAAATTTGAAGTTTGCAGGGGATTCTGGGTAATAAAACATTGGAGAATCCATGGAAGCCATACCTCCAAGGACGCCCCCAGGTGTCTAGTTTTCAGAAATGTCTGGTTTTGGCAGGTTTCTCTAGATGGCCGCTGAGCCCAGGACCAAAAACGCTGGTGACCCCCTTGCAAAACCAGGCCGTTTTCTGATTGATAATTTTGATGCCTCCACAATATGTTTTGGGCCCTTCCCTGTCGCGGGCACCAGGCCCACCCACACAAGTGAGGTAGCATTTTTATTGGGAGACATAGGAGAACGCTGGGTGGTAGGAAATTTGTACCAGCCCAGTGATCCCACAACATTCTCACATAGAAATGTGAGGAAACAATATGTTTTTGTCAATTAATCAAATTTACAAGGGCTTCTGGGTAAGTAAACCTTGTGGGATCCACACAATACATATCACATATTATTTCCTTGGTGACTGGTTTCCAAAAAGATGTGAGGGCAAAACGCGTTTACTACAGAGAAAGTATGCACTGACGGTAAAAAGCAAAAAAAAAAAAAACAAACATTACTGCACACCCATCCACTAGACAATCCCAGGCATTCTGGTTGGATTTGACAGAAGGGTAAGTAAATGGTTCACAAAACAAAACTTTATTCACAAATGACTTTACGAAATACAATCTGCAAAAGTCATTGTTAATAATTTTAACATTAGATCATCAAAGAACCACTGACTTGCAGCTCGAGAGCTGTAAAGCCACATCAAGGCACCAACCACTTTACAGTCCATTCACACGCCTTTCATGCGTCAGACAGAGAAAACCATTCACACTGCCAGCTGCGGGCCCAACACAATACAACACTTACATTTACAAACAGCGCCATTCAAGGGCCTTATCACTCTCATACGCCAACAGGACTGACACACCAATCTTACCACCAAGCACTCAAACATCAGACAACTGACAAACACACCTTAAGCAAGTCCCTACTCATACTGGCTACCAGCCACCAACAAACAACCAGTCCACGCACACCACCAGTCAAGCGCCATTCTACATACACTGCCCGCCAAGCAAGCACCAGCATACACACACCGCCAGCCAAGCACCAGTCTACACACATCGCCAGTCAGATGCCAGTCCACACGCACCACCAGGCAAGCGCTAGCCCACATGCACCACCAGCCGAGCGCTAGTCCACACGCACTGCCAGCCAAGCGCCAGTCCACATGCACCACCAGTCAAGCACAGTCCACATGCACCGCCAGTAAAGCGCCAGTCCACACACACTGTCAGCCATGTGCTAGTGTACACACACCACCACCGAAACACCAGTACATGCAGACCATCAGCAGAACTCCACTTCTTTCTCTCTCTCCGTCTCTCTCTCACACACACACACACACACACACATACATTCTCTCTCTCTCTCTTTCCCTGGTGTCTAGTGGCTTTCTGCCTTCCTTGGGGGCAGATGGGCCTAAAAATAAGGCTGATCTGCCCTCAGGGAGTCAGAAACGGCCAACATATTGCCCCATAATCAGGAATGACCCTTGCCCAAGGGTCTGCGCCCTGACATAGAAAGAAAATCCCTGGTGTTTAGTGGCTTAGATGGGCCTAAAAATAAGGCCAGTCTGCCCCCCACGGAGGTCAGAAAATGGCCAAAATATTGGCCTCATAATGGGTACTGACCCTTGCCCAAGGTGCCGTTCCCCAAAATTTTAATAAATGCAATTCCTGGTGTCTAGTGGGTTACTACCCCCCTGGGGAGCAGATCGACCTATAAATGTGGCCAATTTGCCCCCAAGGGGGGGCAGAAATGGACAAAATAATGCCCCCCAAAAAAGGAGGGAGCGCCCTTGTCTAAGGTGCTGCTCCCCCACATGCCAAAACACATATCCTTAGTGTCTAGTAGGTTTCTGCCCCCCCTCCCTTTGGGGACAGATCAGCCTACAAATATGGCCAATTTGCCCCCAAGGGGGGGCAGAAATGGTCAAAATAATGCCCCCCCAAAAAAGGGGGAGTGCCCTTGCCTAAGAGGCTGCTTCCTCACATGCCAAAACAGATATCCCTGGTGTCTAGTGGGTTTCTGCCCTCCATGGGGGTAGATTGGCCTAAAAATATCCAGTGGTGGTATGTAGGTGGGTGGCCCACGGGTGGAGCGCCAGCGCTTCCCCCTAGGGCGGGTGCCTGGACGTAATGGTTACGTCCTTGGCACAGCAGCACCGCAGCCGAGGATGTAACCATTACGTCCATGACATAGAAGGGGTTAAATCTACATCCGTTCACCTACTTTCAAGCTATGTCTGTTTTATGTGCCACACTCAACTCTGACACTCCACTCTATGCTATTCTACGACACTGCAGTGTACACCACTACACTGTATGCCCCTCCATTATATGCTACTTCACTCTACACTATTTTGCTGTACTCAACTCCACTCTACGAGACTACACTCAATGCAATTCCAGTCTATGCCACTCCACGACACTCCACTGTACAGTATTACAGTCTACACCACTCCACTTTACGCCACTCCAATGTACACCACTCCAATGTATGCTACTGCAGTGTATGCTATTACACTGTACAATACTCCACTCTACATCTCTCTACTGTACGCTATTCCACTATTTTGCACTTAACTTTATGTCACTCGACTGTACGCCACTACACTCAACGTTATTCTACTCTACATCACGCCACTGTATGCTAATCCACTTTATGCCACTCCACTCTACGGCACTCCACTTTATGTTACTACAGTCTGCGCAATTCTGCTCTACCACACTCCAATCTATGCCACTCCATTCTACAACACTCCACTGTACACCATTCCAGTGTACAAACCTCCACTCTACGCTACTTCACTCTATTCCACTGTACGCAACTCCACTCTACGACACTACACTCTACGCTAATCCACTCTAATGCTCCATTCTACAACACTTCACTCTACGCCACTACGCTGTGTGCATTTCCACTCTACACCACTACACTGTACCTCACCCCAGTGTACACCACTCAATTACCCACAGCTATACACTATGCAACTCCACTGTACCCCACTCCACTGTACGCCACTACTTCAATCAATCAATCAGGGGTTTATAAAGCGCGCTACTCACCCGTGAGGGTCTCAAGGCGCTGGGGGGGGGGGGGGTGCAGCTCCGGATCAGTCATAGAGCCAGGTCTTGAGGCACTTCCTGAAGGTGTGCAGAGTGGGGGAGCGTCTGATGTTGACTGGGAGCCCGTTCCAGGTCTTTGCTGTGACGTAGGAGAAGGCTCTTCCGCCTGCTCTGGTTCTGCGGATGTGTGGGGTCTCTGCCAGGGCGAGGTCGGCGGAGCGGAGGTTCCTTTTGGGTACGTGCAAGGAGACTCTATTATTGAGGTATTTGGGTCCGATGTTGTGGAGGGATTTGTAGGCGTGGGTGAGTAGCTTTAAGGTCACTCTTTTCTCAATGGGGAGCCAGTGGAGGTCTCGTAGGTGCTGGGTCATGTGCTCGTGTCATGGGGTTCCGAGGACGAGTCTGACTGCGGTGTTCTGTATGGTTTGGAGCTTGTGTAGCAGGGTTTTGTTGATTCTGGCGTAGAGGGCGTTGCCGTAGTCCAATCTGCTGGTTATAAGTGCGTGGGTGATGGTCTTTCTGCATTCGGGGGGGATCCACTTGAAAGTCTTGCGGAAGATGCGGAGGGAGTTGAAACAGGTGGAGGCGACGGCGTTGATCTGGCAGGTCAAGGCGAGGGAGGAGTCTAGGATGATGCCGAGGTTCCGGGCATGGTCCGTCGGGGTGGGTGTCCGAGGGCAGGGGGCCACCAGGAGCTGTCCCACGAAGTGGGGGACAGTTCGAGGACGAGGACCTCTGTCTTCTCCGAGTTCATTTTTAGGCAGCTGTTGCTCATCCAGGCTGCGACATCTTTCATTCCTTCTTGGAAGCTGAGTCTGGTGTCTTCGGGGTTCTTCGTGAGAGAGAGGATGAGCTGGGTGTCGTCGGCGTAGGATACTATGCTGAGCCCATGCTGTCTGACGATGGCGGCGAGGGGGGCCATGTAGATGTTGGAGTGTGGGGCTGAGCGAGGATCCTTGGGGTACTCCGCAGTTGATCTCAGTAGGTTCAGAGAGGAAGGGAGGGAGTCTGATCCTTTGGTTTCTGCCAGAGAGAAAGGAGCGGATCCAGTCGAGGGCGTTTCCCTGTGTACCAGCGTCGTGGAGTCTGGCTGCAAGAGTCCGGTGGGAGACGGTGTTGAAGGCTGCTGAGAGGTCTAGTAGGATGAGGGCTGCAGTGTGGCCCTGGTCGAGTAGCATGCGGATGTCATCGGTGGCGGCAAGGAGGGCGGTCTCGGTGCTGTGGTTGCTGCGAAATCCGGACTGGGAGGGGTCGAGGATGGCGTTCTCTTCGATGAAGGTGGTCAGTTGGGTGTTGATGAATCTCTCAGTGACTTTGGCTGCGAAGAGAAGGAGCGAGATGGGCCGGTAGTTTTTCAGGTCCGTCGGGTCAGCCGAGGGCTTCTTGAGGAGGGGCTTGACCTCAGCCCGCTTCCAGTCGTCAGGGAAGATGCCGGAATCGAGGGAGGCGTTGATGGTCCGGCCTAGTTCGGGTGCTATGGCGGCGGCGGCTCTGTGGTAGATGTGCGGTGGGCAGGGGTCCATGGGGGCTCCTGAGTGGGTGTTCTTCATGGTCTTGGTGGTGTCTTCAGTGGTGGCAGGTTTCCAGGTGCTGATGGTCGGCTGGTTGCCGGTGGTGGGGAGGGGCGCGGAGTCTGTTCGCTGAAGTTGTCGTAGAGGGTCTTGATTTTCAGGTGGAAGTAGGAGCTGAGCTTGTTGCAGAGGTCCTGAGAAGGTGTGATGTCTGTGGCTTCGCTGGGGGGTTTGGTGAGCTGCTGAATGACATTGAAGAGTCCTTTTACGTTGCTTCCGTTGGTGTGGATTTTGTTCCTGATAAAGGTCCGCTTGGTGGCTCTTATGCGCTGGTGGTATTCGTTCATGGCGTTTCTGTAGTTGTTCTGGTCTTCAGTGGTTTTCCTGTTCCGCCAGAGTTTCTCGAGGCTTCTGCAGTAGCGCCTGGCTTTTTGGAGGTCGGTGGTGAACCTGGCGGCCTTTAGAGGGCGTTGTTTGACGGGGTGGCGGAGGGGTGCGAGGTTGTCCGCGCAGTCGGCGATCCAGCGGTGTAGTTCTTTGGCTGCGGAGTTGGCGGAGGGGGGGTCATGGAGGAGGGTGGTGTTGAGGAGTTCCTCTGTGATCTTGCTCCAGTTTCTCCGTGGCGGGCGCGGGGCGGGTTTGGGTGCGGTGGTGGTGGTGAAGGTGAAGTGTACGCAGTGCTGGTCTGTCCAGAGGGGCTGCGTGGTGTGGCTGAAGTGGATGTTTGTCCCTCCTGCGAAGATGGGGTCCAGGGTGTGTCTGGCTCTGTGGGTAGGGGTGGTGACGAGCTGTCTCAGTCCGAGGTTGGCGAGGTTGTCAAGGAGGGTGGCGGAGTCAGGGTCGCTGCGGTTGTCGAGGTGGAAATTCAGGTCTCCGATGAGGATGTAGTCCGTGGAGGCGATGGCGTGGGGTGCGGCGAGGACGGCAATGGTGGTGGCGGAAGAGGCGCGGGGTCCGGGGGGTCTGTAGACGAGGGTCCCGTGCAGCGTGGTTCTGGGGCTGGTTTGGATCTGGAAGTGGAGGTGCTCTGTGATGGAGAGGGGGTCGCTCGTGCTGGAGGTGGAGAGTTGAAGGGAGCTCTTGTGTGCCATGGCGAGTCCCCCTCCTGGGCAGAGGGGGCAGTCCTTTCTTTGGATCTTGTATCCGTCGGGGATGGCGGTGGCGATGTCGGGGCGGAGGTGGCGTTGGTCCATGTTTCCGTGAAGAAGGCGACGTCAGGCGAGAGGATGTCGAGCAGGTTCCAGATCTCCATGGCGTGTCTGTGGAGGGAGCGTACGTTGAGGAGGATGCACGTCAGGGCTTCGGTGGTACGGGTGTCCATTGTGGGTACTGCAGTTGTGGGAGAGCTGTTGATGGTGAAGGATAGTCGGCAGTGTCGGCAGGAGAACTGGCCGTGGGTGGTGTTCGGCGTCGATCTCTGGCAGTGGTGGTTACTCCCGGGGTTAAGTGCGAGGAGGGTGGTGGCGGTGTAGCGGTGGGGGGTCGTAGATCCAGGGTGCCTGGCGCTGGCTGCGGTCGGGTCGGGGATGGGCGCAGACGGGCTTGCCTTTGGCGCAACAGCGACGCGACCGCGCAGCGGCCGCCATTAATTAGGAGAGGGGGGCCGGGAAGAGAGGTAGGGAGGCGGGAGCAGGGGCTGTGTAGGGGGCAGGGCCGCAGGGGCAGCAGCGGTGGGAAAATGGCGGAGCGAGAGGACTGGCAGGGAAAGGCACCTAGAGGGGCAGAGGAGAGGAAAGTATAAACTAAATAAATTAGAGGGCGAAGAATAAAAGAAAAGAGGGCGAAGAGAGGGCGAGAGAAGAAATCAGAGAATAATGAGGGCGAGAGTCAGGATTCAGGAGCAGTCAGCCGGCTCGAACCATCACCAGGAGAAGGACTCGGCGCGGCGGCGAGGTGAACAGAGATACTTCTCTATCACACTTCACTACACTCTACCACACTCCACGCCACTCTACACTAATCCACGGTATGCTATTCCACTCTACGCCACTCCATTGTACCTCACTTCACTCTATGCCACTCCACTGTACCCCACTTCACTCTACACCAGTGCACTATACGGTCTTCCACTGTACGCTACTACACTCTATGCTGTTACACTTTGCACTCTTTCATTGTATGCCACTCCACTGTGTGGTATTCCGCTGTACTCTACTATATTGGTCACCAATACACTGTACGCTACTCCTCTCTACGCTATTCCATTCTACTACACTCCACACCACTCCTCTGTAAGCTATTCCACTCTATGCCACTTCACTCTACACAACTACACTGTACGCCACTCCACTGTACACTACTCCGCTGTATGCCGCTCCCCTTTAGGCAAATCCACGCTATTTCACTGTATGGCAATCTACTGTACATTACTACACTCTATACCAGTCCAGTTTACGACACTCCACGCTATTTCACTGTATTCCACGCCAGCCTACGCCACTACATTGTACGCCACTCCACTATAGGCTATCCCACTCTATGCCACTCTACTCTACACCAACCCACTGTACGCTATTTCACTGTATGGCACCCCACCCTATGCTACTACAGTATATGCCACTCCAGTTTGCTACACTCCACCCTACACTATTGTATTGTACCCACTCCACTGTATGCCATTAAACGCTAAGCTAATCTACTGTATGCCACTCCACTTTACACCACTCCAGTGTATACCACTAGACTGTAAGCTAATCGACTGTATGCCACTCCACTTTACAACACTCCAGTGTATGCCACTAGACTCTAAGCCAATCCACTGTATGCCACTCCACTATACGCTATTCCAGTGTACGCCACTCCACTCTACGCCACTAGTCAACGCTATTCCACTCTTCACCACTCCACATAACTTCAGTATATGCCACTTCACTCTACACCACTCCACTCTGCTATTTCACTCTGTGACACTGCACTATACACCACTCCATGTACACCACGTCCCCTACCCCACTGCAGTATACCCTACTCCACTCTACGCTATTCACTGTACACTACTGCACTGTACGCCACTTCACTGTTCAACACTGCAGTCTACACCACTCGACTGTGCGGCACGTCCATCTACGCTACTCTACTGTACGCTATTCCACTGTATGCCACTCCACTCCTCTCTACTCAACGCTATTCCACTCTACACCACTCCACTGTATGCTGCTCCACTCCAGTCTATGCCACTCCACTGTGCGACAGTCCATCCCACTCCACTATATGCTATTTTTCTTACCAACTCTAATGTATGCCACTCCACTCTACGCTATTCCACTTTATGGCACTCCAGTCTACAGCCAGTCCACTATATACCACTCCAGTCTGAGCCAATGCACTGTACACCACTCCACTCTACATGATTCGACTCTACGTTATTCTGCTCTATGCTACTCTTTTACATGCCACTCCCTCTGCACCACTCCACTGTATGCCACTCCACTCTCCGGTATTCCACTGTTTGCCACTGCACAATATCATACTCCACTGTATGCCACTCCACTCTAGTCCACTGTACAACACTTGACTTTACCACACTACACTCTGTGACACTGTCCTCCACTATACTCTACCACACATCACTTAACAACACTCGACTCAATGGCACTCAACACTACAATTTGAAACACATTTTTATAAAAAAATAAAAGCCATTTTAAATTTAATGAAAAACCAAAGGTGAAAGCTAAGTTATAGTCCGGAAAACTTTATTTATTCTTTCTATACAAACCCAACTTAAACTATACAAACTCTAGAAATTCTAAAGTTATAGTTATAACTTAAATTTCCAATTTCACACATCACTCAGATTTATAATTTGTGTGGCGAGTGATGTGATGAGACTGTGTAAGGTGGTGAACGGCGTAGAGTAAATTGAAGGTGGTGCGTAAATGTAAGTGTGTGATGCGCAAATTTGTTTTTCCAGCAGAGTTTGTAGGCAAAGGATTTGCTCAAAAGGACAAAGACTTTTTGCTATTTTTATAGCAAAGTATTTCAACATAGGATTAGCAAGTACCATCCATGTCGAGCTGAAAAATTACAAGAGCCTTTTACCATTCTAGCACAGTATTACAGCTTTGGATTGGTCAATTACGAGAGCTTCACTGGCTTCCTGTGAAGAAAAGAGTTTGGTTCAAGGCCCTATGTCTGGCTCATAAAACCCTGTACAGGGATGGCCCAGCATTCCTGATAAAAATCTTTCTTGGTATAGTCCTAGTAGGACTTTATGGTCAACTAATTCTAGGACAGTCAATGTCCATAAAATCAGAAGAGAGAAATGGCGAGGTAGGAGCTTTATCCACTCCACAGCACAACTTTGGATTAATCTACCTGAACACCTGAGAGCCCAGCCTAATCTTTTTAGCTTCAGGAAATAGCTTAAGACTTGGCTATTCTCCTGCCCAATATGAACTGATGTAAGCAGTAAGCTTGAAGGTTGGGATTGTTCTTTATTCAATGTATTAGATATCAGCGCCAAGACACCATTGGCATTCGCACGCTTTACAAAACAAATCAATATCAATACCATTCAAGCCAACCTGGAATAAATAAAAGCAACACCTGACACTTGTGTTTTACTCTTATTAGAGCCCATCAGAGAGGTATAGCTTTGTCCAGACACAAAGGAGGAACCTGTATAAGTCAAAACAATGTACTTGCAAGCTTAGTGTAGCGCATGAATTATGCAAACAATGAAGCAGGGAACCCTGGGTAGTTCACAAGTTTTAGGTGGGAACTAACCAGGGTTCCCTCCTTCCTTTTTAGATAATGCACAGTGCTGTTATCAGCGATGTCATTTCAGATGTTATCAGTGATGTTATCAATGATGTCATAGAACATGTCAAGTGTGGTGTACTATGTGAGGTCATAAGCAGTGCATGGTGAGGGTGCCAGCTATAGTTCCATCGGGTGACTGGTGAATTTCACTGTTTTTTTAGTTTAAAATGTTATGTTTAAACAGAAAATGTTACCTAACTATAACATTACTTTAACCTCTGTTTTTTTCAGTGAATATATGTTAATATTACACAGTGGCGGTCTCCACTGTGCAGTTATACGTAAGACAGAGTTTCCATAGGAAGATAATTTTTTCTTTTGCTAATAACTTTGGCACTGTTTAACAAATCTTCATGAACTTTCTAAAACAAAAAGTTCATCCAGCTCAGCACCTTACTGGAAAGTTTAGGGGTGATCTGTGAAACGGAGGATGAATAAAAAAAGATGGGTCCCAAAACACTTTTTTCCCCCATGGGAATTTAGACAACAATATAGAAAACAAGCATTGGCATAGCCAATAGGTCTCGCTTTTGGGACCTTATAAGTATTTAGTTATGCAGCGCAATATCCTTGGTGCAACAACATTAACTGTTGCATGGTTAAACACTTATATGGTCCCAAAGGCGAGACCTGTTGGCTATGCCAATGCTTGTTTGTAGACCTGTTAACTCTGCTACTGAATGATGCTCCCAACCTGTGCTCGGAGACGTCATACAATTCTCCGGCAACTGCCTTAATTTCTACACTTCCCATTATTGAAACACACAGACTTCTGTGCCCCAGCATAGGGAGCTGAGGGGATGTTTTTTCCTAGCTGAAGAAAAACATTCCGACAGCATATGACTTGGGACTGCGAGCAAACTGCAACGCAAAGCTATGTGGCACAGGTCATGCATCACATACAAATAAAGATTCCTGCGCCTTTCATACTTGGAGCAGTACAGAAAGCACCAACAGATAGCCGGCTGGAGAAACAGAGGCAGACCATGGAGGGAACACCAAGTCTCAGCAGGGCTGCCCCCTCCTCGAGCTCTGGCAAGGGACCGGTCCTGCCCCCTCTGCTACCGCAGCTAAGGATGTAGCACAGGCAGAGCTGCCAATCACTGTTGATGTCACAGCTTGGTGCCACCCTCCGAGGGGGGAGGGTGGACAGGGCAGTGGCTGTCTGTCAGCAGTACACAGTGATAGTTAGTTTTAACAATATAACATTTCAGGAGTATTTGTACAGTTTATTCCAAATGGTATGGCGGCAGTGAAAACTTACGTTTCTTGTGACCGATTTTGTCGATCTCAGAAGGATGAAAAGCTCAGTAGGCCCCCTAGGATATTTGCACCTCTGACCATCATGTCATGAAAAGATTCCAGCATCAGTCACTCCGGCCTAATTTCGGACGGCTACGTTTTTACAGGCAGCTCAAGGAAAACAGCTAACCCGTAGATAACAACTTACAATAGGCACCTGACCGCCATACTTTGGTTTGGAACCGAGTGCGGCGTTCATCATGGATCCGTAGGTGGGGAAGGAGTCTGAGCCCGCAGGCTGGCACCCCCGGAACACGTCCGCCTTCCACTGCTTTTCCTGGGAGCCCCCACCACCAACTCTCCCAGTTTGGGCTCCGCTGCATTTTTTTTTTAATATATAAGTTTAGGGAAAAAATAGTTTGGCGGCCGCGCAAAAGTAAACAAAGGGGCGCGGTCTTTATTGTTGAAACGGTTCGTTCCAGCAGTGGTAAAGAGCCCACTGCCATTTCAAACAAAGAAGTTTGAAAACAACAGAGTTGGGCGGCCGTGCAAAAGTGTGTGAAACCACCATTGTGAACCCGAAAGCATGCATGGCGCGCTGAAAATACTAACAGGGGGGGGGGTGCTGGCGAAGTATGTCGACGTGTTGGGTGTAGGGGGGGGAGGTCCAGGTTAGAGACGACGAGCGGGGGGAGAGGGTCTGGGGGTTGGTTAAGAAGGACTACTACGAGGTAGAAGTAACAAGCGCGCGCGCCTCGCACGGCAGCAGGGGGAGGGGGGAGAGGAGGGAGCCTGCACGATTCACTTGCGGGAGCGAGCGGCGCCAGGAGCGATAATTGCTACCATATGGCGCCGCTCGCTCCCGCAAGTGAATCGCCAAACGTGCACGCGTTGCCATTGAAGGCAATGGAACGCGTGCACGTTTTAGGCTGAAAAGCCGAAACGATGGCAAAAGGTCTTTTTGCCTATGCAGCGCATGCGCGCTGCGTAGGCGAGACCTAAAAAGGATGAAAGGAATTACACCAAGTTTGGCAGAAAGCTAGATCTTTATTATGAAAGCGTACTTTTTGTGATTCGGTGTAAATCAGTTCAGCCGTTTTTGAGAAATTAAGAATCACAAATAGAGATATCTAGACGGTTGGTTCTCCGAGTCCTTTAACTTTTGCATTTTCCAGTGAATGTATGGTTTAAGCCTTTCTGACATGTGTCTTTCAATGGATGGTATATTGGTTCATGCTGTGAGAAGTTGGCCTGGTATATGCTGTCCACTAATTATAGTGGGCACCTTGCACCAGTCCAAACAACCCCTTATTGGAGATAGGTTAAAGACAACCTTTATTGAAAGCTATCCTAGTGGTAGCTATGGAGAGCAGCCTTCAGGCTAAGTCTTGAAGGAATGGAAAGCAGCTTGTTTTACCAGTCTATAATCTCTTCAGTGACCAAATGAAAGAGGACCACACCAGGTATATATTCAAAATATATCTATTTATTGCTAAACACACCCCTCTAGTCTCTTTATGAGGCTAGAGTTCAAAGTACATAAGTTATAAGTTAGTTATCAACAGTAATAGCACAAATACACGTTTGAGCCCTAGGGGCGTACCAAACCATATACCAATAAAGTGGTATAAGAACCACGACTGAGCTAGACACAAGGCCTAGAGCCTGTAGAAGTGCTTGGCCCTCAAGGAACCACCCAAGGTAGTGACACAGGGGACCCACGGGGGACGCGTGCAGTGTGAGAACACAGCCGCGAGCCGCCGTTGACTTCTATGGGGAATGTCGCGGTTGGAGTTTTAAAGAAAAGGGAGACTTAGAGGAGGACTTGGAGCAAACCCCTTTAGAACTGGGTTGTTCTAGAGTCTATACCCACGGGAGCACCAGAGTACTCGAGTTACCTCACCCAGGGAAGCCGGGTGCATAGGTGTCTTTCGGGGTCGGGTTTCGTCGTCGTTTTCAATGGCGATCTGCTGCAAAGTGCTGCTGGCCGCCCAGTCGAAAGTGTTCGGGTGGATCCAAAGGTGGATCGAAGATCTGAAGAACCTGAAAGCAGAGGGGACAGAGTCTGGGTCACTAGCCAGTGACCAGGAAGGCGATGAGCGGATGCCCACCGATGTCGGGTGCTTCAGGTAGGTTGACGGTCGTCTTGACTCTTCAGCCACGAGGTCCAGGAGGCGTCGACAATGACCAGGAGCTGGATTCGAGCTGTCCTACGACGTCTGTCGATTGCTGAGGTGTCGGCGACCGGATTGGACCCAACAAGCCTTGGCAACGGCAAGTCTCGTGGAAATAGAAGAAGGACGGTGGTGCAGACCAGCAAGGTCTGAGGGACTCACCCAGCAAGGGTAAGTCAGGGCACGTCTGGAGCAACCAGGGAAGCCCAAGCAGAAGAAGATTGGCCTTCGGGAGGGCCCACTAGCCAACGGACTAGCGACCGCGAAGGAGACTCGAGTGGACGCACTTAGAGCTGGCTCACGGGACACTCGTGGAGTGGAGGCCAGTGATCTTCGGTGCAGTCGGTGCTGGAGGCGGGGGCTACTCGGAGCCCAAAGCACAACTTCGTGGGAGACCAGGAAGAGGATGCACTTGCAAAAGTACTCAGTGTCCAGGGGTCACGGTTCCACGTTACCCACGACAGCTACGGGCCTCAGCTTTGCTGGGGACTCAGGGCAGCCTCGGGGAAGTCTGGAAATCCACCTCTGGTGTTGCAAAGACTTCGGCGTCCGGCGGGAGCTTCAGCGATGCAGACCGGACAATTGCTTCTTAGGTGCCTGCCAAGCAGGGAGTCACTCCTTGACCCCAAGGGAGATTCTTCAGTCCTCTAATCTTGAAGTAGAGCGTCGAAGGTCCAGGATTCTGTATCAGAGTTTCGTCCAGGTAAATCTAAAGTCCTAAGGACTGGGGTCCCATACTTATACTAAGTTAGGGGTTGGACATACTCTGGGGACCCACCTATGGGAGGGTCAGGGAAGAGGGGTGGTTACACCCATTCCCTTTGTCCAGTTTCGCGCCAGGGCAGGGGCTGGAAGCCCCTGAACCAGTTTGAACTGGGGTATGCACAGGGACACCAAATGTGCCCCCAGTGCTGGACTTCAAAGCACCAGAGAGTGCTCCCGCCCAGCCCCAATACACATTATCCTGTCTGGGGAGGTGGTTACACCTCCCTGGGACAGGAAACCTATTGTCCAGGCCTCCCCTGCCGGAGTTTCAGTCAGCAGCAGGAGGCCAGACCCGTGTCTGTGGCAGCGGCATCCATTTTGTGATGCCAGGGCTTGGAAAGAAGTTACCGGGCAGGCCGGTGTGTACATGTCTCTCCCTCTAGAAGGGTGGAATGCTACCCCCGCCGCCAGAACTGGCGGGGGGTAGTATTCCAAGATGTTTGACACCAAACACGACATGTTTCCGTGCAGCCATCCCAAAGTTAGCATTTAACGCGAGGTTATAATGCGCTTAAGAGTATATGGTCAGGCTGCACTACAAACAGCATCAGAGAAGGGTCTCCGAACGCTGCAGAGGGGCTCTGCTCATGCAGGGGCACCCTCTCACATAGGAACCAAGCACTCTGCCTTCAGGATTGACAAGGCCTGCCATAGGAGTGACTTATAGTTTTATATGTGTGTATGTATGTAGTGATATAGGTAACCTAAATCACAGTAAGGGGTGCATGCACCACCTTACCCAGGCTGCAGTAGCAGACCTGTGGTGTCATTTTGGATGGCCTTCCAGGGGTGGCACAATACATGCTGCTGCAGCCCCTGGTAGGCCTCTGAGGTACCTATGCCCTGGGTACATAGTATACCATATACTAGGGACTTATAAGGGCACTCCAGATTCCAATCAGAGATGTGCCTAAGGCACATGGAAACCATTTTAGAGAGGAAGCAGCTAGGCTGGGGTTCTGATTAGCAGGGCCCCAGCCAGACTAAAGTCGAAAAACAGTGAAGCATCAGCAAAAAGTGGGGGTACCCATGTGAAGCAGATCCTACTCTCCTACACCCCCCCCCCAAACGTAGGGACATTAAACTAACCTTGTCCAGTTAAGTCTTCATGTTCTAATTGGAAGTACCTAGAGAGTCCATCTGCATTGGCATGGTTACTCCCAGGTATATGTTCCACTGTGAAGTCCATCCCCTGTAGGGAAATGGACCACCTAAGCAGTTTGGGGTTTTCACCCTTCATTTGTTTTAGCCATAAGAGGGGCTTATGGTCTGTTTGAACAAGGAAGTGAGTACCAAACAAGTATTGCCTCAACTTCTTCAGAGCCCAGACCACAGCAAAGGCCTCCCTCTCAATGGCTGACCAACGTTTCTCTCTAGGGGTCAGCCTTCTGCTAATAAAAGCTACTGGCTGATCCTGACCTTCATCATTCACTTGTGACAGTACAGCCCCTACCCCCAAATCAGATGCATCTGTTTGGACAATGAACTTCTTGGAGTAATCAGGACTCTGTAGAATGGGAGCAGTGCACATGGCCTGCTTTAGGTCATCAAATGCCTTTTGACAGCTAACTGTCCACTGAACATTTTTGGGCATTTTCTTGGAAGTTAAGTCATTCAGGGGTGTCACTATTGACCCATACCCCTTGACAAATCTCCTATAGTACCCAGTCAGGCCTAAAAAGGCTCTCACGTGAGTCTGGGTAGTTGGAGCAGTCCAGTCCATGATGGTCTGGATCTTGCTCTGCAATGGTTGAACCTGGCCTCCACCCACAAGGTGGCCCAGGTACACAACCTGACTCTGCCCTATCTGGCACTTTGTGGCCTTGATAGTCAGGCCTGCTTTCTGCAGGTCCTGCAAAACATTTCTGAGGTGGACCAGGTGATCCTCCCAGGTGGAGCTAAAGACAGCAATATCATCTAGATATGCTGCACTATAGGCTTCCAGACCTGTAAGGACTGTATTCACCAACCTCTGAAAGGTGGCAGGTGCATTCTTCAGACCAAAGGGCATTACCACAAATTGATAATGCCCACTAGGGGTTGAGAATGCTGTCTTTGGCTTTGCATCATCAGCTAGTCTGATCTGCCAGTAGCCAGCTGTCAGGTCAAATGTGCTTAGATACTTGGCTGAGGCCAAAGTGTCTATTAGCTCATCTGCCCTAGGTATTGGATGGGCATCAGTCCTAGTGACTGCATTGAGACCCCTGTAGTCCACACAAAACCTCATCTCTCTTTTCCCACCACTGGTGTGAGGTTTTGGCACGAGGACCACTGGACTAGCCCAAGGGCTATCTGAGGGTTCAATAACTCCCAAATCCAACATTTTCTGGACTTCTGTCCTGATACAGTCCCTGACATGGTCAGGTTGCCTATAAATCTTATTTTTAATAGGCAGACTGTCCCCAGTGTCCACTTCATGAGTGCACCAGGTGGTCTGACTTGGAGTCAGAGAGAACATATGTCTGTACTGATTGAGCACTTGTCTACAATCAGTTTGCTGCTGAGCAGTGAGGCTGCCTGCCAAGGCTACACCATCCACTGACCCATCATCAGGGTTCTGTGAGAGCAGGTCAGGGAGTGGGTCACTCTCTTCCTCCTGTCCCTCATCAGTAGCCATGAGCAAGCCCATGTCTGCCCTGTCCACATATGGTTTCAATCTGTTGACATGGAGAACCCTGTGGGGACTCCTGGGTGTTCCTAGGTCTACTAAGTAGGTAACCTCACCCTTCTGCTCAACAATGGTATGGGGTCCACTCCATTTGTCTTGGAGAGCTGCTGGGGCCACTGGCTCCAACACCCACACCTTCTGCCCTGGCTGGTAAACAGTCAGTACAGCCTTTTGGTCATGCCAGGCTTTTTGAAGTTCCTGGCTAGCCTCAAGGTTTTTAGTTGCCTTTTTCATGTACTCAGCCATCCTGGAGCGGAGACCAAGTACATAGTCCACTATGTCTTGCTTTGGGGGCTTGAGAGGTAACTCCCATCCTTCCTTCACCAAGCACAATGGACCCCTGACAGGGTGACCAAAAGTTCAAAAGGGCTGTAGCCAACCCCCTTTTGAGGCACCTCCCTGTATGCAAATAAAAGGCAGGGCAAGAGTATGTCCCATCTTCGCCTAAGCTTCTCTGGGAGCCCTTTAATCATGCCCTTCAAGGTTTTGTTGAATCTCTCAACTAAACCATTGCATTGTGGGTGATAGGGTGTGGTGAACTTGTAAGTCACTCCACACTCCTTCCACATTGCTTTCAAGTATCCAGACATAAAGTTAGCACCCCTGTCTGATACAACCTCCTTAGGAAAGCCCACTCTTGAGAAAATTCCCAGGAGAGCTCTTGCCACCACAGGTGCTGTAGTGGTCCTAAGGGGAATAGCCTCTGGGTACCTGGTGGCATGATCCACTACCACCAGGATAAACCTGTGCCCAGATGCTGTTTGGGGATCCATGGGACCAACAATGTCAATCCCCACCCTTTCAAAGGGAACCCCCACCACAGGTAGTGGTATCAGGGGGGCCTTTGTAGTGCCACCTGCCTTGCCACTGGCCTGGCAGGTTACACAGGAGCGACAAAACTCCTTGGTGTCTTCAGACATGTGGGGCCAGTGAAAGTGAGGGACAATTCTGTCCAAAAGTCTTGTTCTGGCCCAGGTGACCTGCTAAGGGAATGTCATGGGGTAGGGTCAATAGGAAGCCCCTGAACTTCAGAGGTATAACCAACCTCCTGGTGGCACCAGGCTTGGGGTCTCTACACTCTGAGTACAAGAGTCCATCATCCCAATACACTGTATGGAGACCACTAGCTTTCCCAGCAGCCTCCGCAGCAGCTTGCTGTCTGAGGGGTTCAAGAGAGGGGCAGCTCTGCTGCTCCTGGCTCAGATCTGCCCTGGAAGGGCCCCCTGTCCCTAAGAAATCAACCTGATCAGGCTCAAGCTCCTCTGGGACAGTTCCTTCCTCAGGACTGAGATCATCTCCCTGAAGAGACTGATCTTCCTTCTGAGCCAAGGGGGAAGGCACTGCCTTTACCCTACTACTCCTCTTCTTGGAGGGCACTTGGTCCATTATTCCAGAATCCAAGGCCTGTTCAGTGTTAGACATTTTGGCCTGTGACCTGGTCACAGCAAACACATCTGCAGGGATGCCCAGCATTTCTGCATGGGTCCTGAGCTCCACTTCTGCCCAAGCTGAAGTTTCTAGATCATTGCCAAGCAAGCATTCAACTGGTAGGTCTGCACTTACCACAACCTTCTTAAGGCCAGTTACCCCTCCCCAGGAGAAGTTAACAACTGCCAGAGTATGGTCTGTTCTGACATTGCTAGCATTGGTCACTTGGTACATTTCACCAAGTATAATCTGCCCAGGATCCATAAGATCTTGTGTCACCATGGTGACACTTGCTCCTGTGTCCCTAAATGCCAAAGCCTCTTTTCCATTGATTAAGGGCTGTTGCCTGTACTTGCCCAGATTACTGGGACTCACAGAGGAGGTCACATCCATGCCTCCATCACAGACTAGGACAGCCTGAGTGAGTTCTCTGACTAGGTCAGAGCTCATCTCCTTACCCAGGGTCAACCCTACTAAACCCTTGGCTTGTGTAGTCCCACCACCAACTGTAACTGCACTAGGGGGAGCAGGTGCCTTAGGGGCATTGGTGGGGGCTGGAGTAGAGTCTTTGGACTTGGTGCAATCACTGGTCCAGTGGGTCTTTTGCTTACAGACCTTGCACCATGGTTTCTTTTGGCCTTTCCCTTTGTTAGACTGTGAATCCCCACCTGAAGAAGATTTTTGGGGGCCTTGTGAAGACTTCTGGTCTTTACCCTTCTCCCCACCCTTATCAGAGTTCTTAGAATCTTGCTTCTTTGGGTCACCACCTTGGTTCTGTACCTTCTGCCTCACCCTGGTTCTGACCCATTTGTCTGCCTTCTTTCCCAATTCTTGGGGAGAGGTCAGATCAGAGTCCACCAGGTACTGATGCAACAGCTGATTTTGACAGTTATTAAGAATCTGCTCCCTCATGATAAGATTGTACAATCCTGTGAAGTCACATACCTTACTGCCCATCAACCAACCTTCCAGAGCCTTAGCAGAACAATCCACATAGTCCACCCAGTCTTGAGTCTGTGCTTTTTGGGTATCTCTGAACTTTAACCTGTATTGTTCAGTTGTTAGGCCAAACCCATCAATCAGAGCACTCTTCAAGACTTTGTAATTGTCAGCATTCTCTTCTCTAACAGTGAGGAGCTTGTCTCTACCTTTGTCTGCAAAGGAGAGCCACAAGATTGCTGCCCACTGCTCCTGAGGGACCCTCTGTACTTTACAGGCCCTCTCCAGTGCAGTTATCCATTTGTGGATGTCATCCCCACTCTGGTAGGGAGGGACAATATTGCTCAGGTTTCTATGGTCATAAGACCTTTCCCTATCTCTGGGGAAATTGCTGCCACCATGGGACTCTAGTCCCATCTTTTTTCTTTGCTTTTCAAGCTCTAGGGACTCCCTGTCTATAGCCAACTGCTCTCTTCTGAGCTTCTCCATATCTGAGCAGTCTCTCTTTCCTTTCATGAGAGGATTCCCTCCTATGAGAGGAAACAGAGGTCCCTATTGAGGTGTCAGAGTGGTTATACTCCTGAGAAGGAGATCTAGGCCTTCTGGGCACACTCACAATTCTTCCTGGGGGGACAAAGGGGATGTCATTCTGATCCTCCTCCTCCTCCACAGGAGGAATTGGGTTTTCCAGGTCAAGGTCATTTTCACCTTCCTGGCCAGTTTCAGAGGGGGGGCCCTGGGTTTCTTCACCCCTGACCCCTTCCTCATCTTCTGCCCCACCCTGTCTGCCTACCCCTTCAGACCCTAGGGGTCTGCTGAGATCATCTGACAGTAGCACCTCCCTGAGGTGTTGGGTGCTGGCACTTTTGCCTGTCTTCAGCTTCCTAGTATTGCACAATGCTCTCAATTCCAAGAATGGGAGATTATCATACTTGGAGGGAAGAAGCCCACTGGCTTCTGGCAAGGACTCACTGGGTCCTGGCTTTGAAGACATTACTAGTGAGGTGTGGTGTATGCACTACCTACTCTGGTGTGGCCTACTAAACTCTCTTGAGTTGTAGAAAGGGTGTGCTATCCCTTAACACACAACTCTAAGTTCAGTAGAACTTACTGTATCCTAAGCTTAATTTATATGTACCTAAGGTACCCTTAGTGGTTTTCAGTTGATCAATTCAATTGAGATTATCTGGTAAAACAATAGCAAGCAGGAATCCCACACGCTGCACACCAATGTGAGAAGTTGGCCTGGTATATGCTGTCCACTAATTATAGTGGGCACCTTGCACCAGTCCAAACAACCCCTTATTGGAGATAGGTTAAAGACAACCTTTATTGAAAGCTATCCTAGTGGTAGCTATGGAGAGCAGCCTTCAGGCTAAGTCTTGAAGGAATGTAAAGCAGCTTGTTTTACCAGTCTATAATCTCTTGAGTGACCAAATGAAAGAGGACCACACCAGGTATATATTCAAAATATATGTATTTATTGCTAAACACACCCCTCTAGTCTCTTTATGAGGCTAGAGTTCGAAGTACATAAGTTATAAGTTAGTTATCAACAGTAATAGCACAAATACACGTTTGAGCCCTAGGGGCGTACTCAAACCATATACCAATAAAGTGGTATAAGAACCACGACTGAGCTAGACACAAGGCCTAGAGCCTGTAGAAGTGCTTGGCCCTCAAGGAACCACCCAAGGTAGTGACACAGGGGACCCACGGGGGACGCGTGCAGTGTGAGAACACAGCCGCGAGCCGCCGTTGACTTCTATGGGGAATGTCGCGGTTGGAGTTTTAAAGAAAAGGGACACTTAGAGGAGGACTTGGAGCAAACCCCTTTAGAACTGGGTTGTTCTAGAGTCTATACCCACGGGAGCACCGGAGTACTCGAGTTACCTCACCCAGGGAAGCCGGGTGCATAGGTGTCTTTCGGGGTCGGGTTTCGTCGTCGTTTTCAATGGCGGTCTGCTGCAAAGTGCTGCTGGCGGCCCAGTCGAAAGTGTTCGGGTGGATCCAAAGGTGGATCGAAGATCTGAAGAACCTGAAAGCAGAGGGGACAGAGTCTGGGTCACTAGCCAGTGACCAGGAAGGCGATGAGCGGATGCCCACCGATGTCGGGTGCTTCAGGTAGGTTGACGGTCGTCTTGACTCTTCAGCCACGACGACCAGGAGCTGGATTCGAGCTGTCCCACGACGTCCGTCGATTGCTGAGGTGTCGGCGACCGGATTGGACCCAACAAGCCTTGGCAACGGGCAAGTCTCGTGGAAATAGAAGAAGGACGGTGGTGCAGACCAGCAAGGTCTGAGGGACTCACCCAGTGAGGGTAAGTCAGGGCACGTCTGGAGCAACCAGGGAAGCCCAAGCAGAAGAAGATTGGCCTTCGGGAGGGCCCACTAGCCAACGGACTAGCGACCGCGAAGGAGCCTCGAGTGGACGCACTTAGAGCTGGCTCACGGGACACTCGTGGAGTGGAGGCCAGTGATCTTCGGTGCAGTCGGTGCTGGAGGCAGGGCTACTCGGAGCCCAAAGCACAACTTCGTGGGAGACCAGGAAGAGGATGCACTTGCAAAAGTACTCAGTGTCCAGGGGTCACGGTTCCACGTTACCCACGATAGCTACGGGCCTCAGCTTTGCTGGGGACTCAGGGCAGCCTCGGGGAAGTCTGGAAATCCACCTCTGGTGTTGCAAAGACTTCGGCGTCCGGCGGGAGCTTCAGCGATGCAGACCGGACAATTGCTTCTTAGGTGCCTGCCAAGCAGGGGAGTCACTCCTTGACCCCAAGGGAGATTCTTCAGTCCTCTAATCTTGAAGTAGAGCGTCGAAGGTCCAGGATTCTGTATCAGAGTTTCGTCCAGGTAAATCTAAAGTCCTAAGGACTGGGGTCCCATACTTATACTAAGTTAGGGGTTGGACATACTCTGGGGACCCACCTATGGGAGGGTCAGGGAAGAGGGGTGGTTACACCCATTCCCTTTGTCCAGTTTCGCGCCAGGGCAGGGGCTGGAAGCCCCTGAACCAGTTTGAACTGGGGTATGCACAGGGACACCAAATGTGCCCCCAGTGCAGGACTTCAAAGCACCAGAGAGTGCTCCCGCCCAGCCCCAATACACATTATCCTGTCTGGGGAGGTGGTTACACCTCCCTGGGACAGGAAACCTATTGTCCAGGCCTCCCCTGCCGGAGTTTCAGTCAGCAGCAGGAGGCCAGACCCGTGTCTGTGGCAGCAGCATCCATTTTGTGATGCCAGGGCTTGGGAAGAAGTTACCGGGCAGGCCGGTGTGTACATGTCTCTCCCTCTAGAAGGGTGGAATGCTACCCCCGCCGCCAGAACTGGCGGGGGGGTAGTATTCCAAGATGTTTGACACCAAACACGACATGTTTCCGTGCAGCCATCCCAAAGTAAGCATTTAACGCGAGGTTATAATGCGCTTAAGACTATATGGTCAGGCTGCACTACAAACAGCATCAGAGAAGGGTCTCCGAACGCTGCAGAGGGGCTCTTCTCATGCAGGGGCACCCTCTCACATAGGAACCAAGCACTCTGCCTTCAGGATTGACAAGGCCTGCCATAGGAGTGACTTATAGGTTTATATGTGTGTATGTATGTAGTGATATAGGTAACCTATATCACAGTAAGGGGTGCATGCACCACCTTACCCAGGCTGCAGTAGCAGACCTGTGGTGTCATTTTGGATGGCCTTCCAGGGGTGGCACAATACATGCTGCAGCCCCTGGTAGGCCTCATGAGGTACCTATGCCCTGGGTACATAGTATACCATATACTAGGGACTTATAAGGGCACTCCAGATTCCAATCAGAGATGTGCTTAAGGCACATGGAAACCATTTTAGAGAGGAAGCAGCTAGGCTGGGGTTCTGATTAGCAGGGCCCCAGCCAGACTAAAGTCGAAAAACAGTGAAGCATCAGCAAAAAGTGGGGGTACCCATGTGAAGCAGATCCTACTCTCCTACACATGCAAGATCAGGTTGCGCAAGCTCTTGATTGTAAGGACTCTGGCGTGGCTGGCTGCCAACCAAGATGGCCGCCTAGTCTGGTAGCTCCTCTCCCTGGCTCGATATATTCCGTCAGCCAATCCTTTCTCTGTCCCCAGAGGTCCTGATCCTGCAATAGTGGGAGTCACTGCCCCTCCTGGACTGCATATGTGCTGCGACTGTGTCCTATCGGCCCCAGTGAAACCTGTTGGCCGCCGCAGGGCCTGCAGCTGAGGTGCGACCAGGTCTGCTTTTGATGGCCCCTTCCCTGCAGTGGGGAAAGTTGCTGGCCCTCCTGGATTGTGTGGGGGCCTCGACTGTGCATGATCTACCTCTGTGCGGCACATTGGCTGCCCCAGGACCGTGTGCCTGCATGTGGTGTGGGCCACAGAACCTTCCTTCTAGACAGCTGGGTGTGGCATCCCCAGTCGCAGGCGCGCTGAACCAGAGGGTGCCCTCCCTGTCATCCACCTGATTTGTGCTGCCTGCATGGGTGCCCTCCTCCCTAAGGAGGTATAACGGCCTGACCTGGCACTGGTTTATACCTTGGGTGCGGAGCCTTCTCTCCTCCCCTCTTCGGCAGGGTGCTTCGGCTGCAGGATAGGTGACACTGTCGCCCCGGCTGTGGGCCGCCTAGCATCCTCCTGATGGCGTTGGGTACCGATTCTTGACTCCTCTGCAGGTGCCCACCCTCATCATGTAACTTTTGGGGCTTCCTGGCGCTGGCCCCGACGGCTGCTGCTTGTTCGAGCTGTTGGCTAGGGCCCCTGTACGACGTGTAAGAAATTTGCCCCTGTGCAGAGGGACGCCCAAGGACGTATTGAAGGCCATGCGGGCCCATCTGGGGGCATTGTGGAGGAAGCAGCAAAACTTTACAGAACACTCCAGGGACATGGATGCATCATCTAGATACCTGATTGACAACATGGAATAAATGTGCCCCCCCCTTTTTTTCCTTTGCAGGATGTATACATCTTCTCCACTCTACTCATTTGGAATTAGTCCGGTTCGCCTTGGCCCCTTGTGCCCTTGCCATCTGTATTTCCCATGTTTCCCTCCAGTTGGATTGGGGCTCCTGCACCTCTCATTGTTGTGGCCTTTGGCCGAGTTGCCTTATGTCACAGTTGCTATGTGGGCTTCTAAGACTCATCACAGTGTACCTTTATTTTGCTGTGCAGTCTGAATGCTACACTGACATTGAAGGTGGACCAGGGTGGATGGCACTGGTTCATGCTTCTTGTGCAGATTGCGTTATTTGAGGGTAAGCTTTGTGTGTTGGGTTCATTCACTAATGGTTGGGGAATCAGGGTGGGTGGGATGTAGGGGTACATTAGGTACTGTTTGTGATTTGTTTTTGTTCCTATATCGGAATCCTTCTTGAGGGCATCACTTTGGCGTGGATGGTGGGTTGGATGAGGGAGTTTCTATTGCCACGGATTTTATTACAGGAGGTTCTTCAGACAACAGATAGCTTTTCGGGAGGGTCAGATTGTTTTACCGTTGGATTCTACAAAGTGTTCAGGGACTTGCTGCCCCCTCCCCGGCCTCCTGGAGCTTTTTCGCTCAGCCCTTGAGGCCGAAACCCTCCACCCCATGGCCAGAGATGCCCTTATTTCCCTAATTCTAAAGCCGGGAATTTGGTTTGACCAGATCAGTCCGGCTTTATCCCCAGTAGGGCTACTTCCAACAATGTCTGGAGGCTGCTCTCCATGTTGCGTTGACTAAAACCTTAGACTCAGGTGATCTTGGTGATCCTCAATGCCGAGAAAGCCTTTGATTCTTTAGAATGGTCCTTTTAATTTCAGTTCCTTGCTGGATGGGTCTCAGACATTACTAACTGGGCACGATGAAACTACTGTAAACGGACCCAACAGCCTGAGTTCTGGTCAATGACCACTTTTCTAGACCGCTTGACATCAATGCTCCGGAAGAAACATCTCTATAGGGGCCTATGCAGCAATATCTCATCTCCCTCTATGCCAATGACTTGTTGCTTTTCATTTGAGATCCTGCCATCAACCTGGACCCTATTTCCAAGACATTACTCACTTCTGCGATTTTGCCGACCTGCCAATTAACTTGACCAAATCTGACATAGTTCCGCTTACAGATTTTACTGCCTCTGTCCCTTTGAACTTTCTGTTAATGTGAAATCAGCTGTAGTCCATTATCTGGGCATACAGATCACAAGGTTGGCGGGATCTAGCCTCTGTAATAACTATGATCTGGCATTGAATGGTCTCGCATCCCAGATTGAGAGATGGCTTGCACTCCCCCTGTCCCTGGCTGGGAGGATGGTGTTAATTTTTTTCTTTTTTTTCTTTTCTTTTCAGATTTTCACAACATTACAAAAACAAATCAGTGCAGCATTGCATTATTAAGTACTTGTACAATGTTAGAGTGACAGGAGTGGGGACAGGGGTTCCTCAGGTGAGGGCAGAGAGGCAGTGGGTCCCACATCCACATATATACAAGCACCACATGAGGGAATGTCGCAAGCCTAGTCATATGTAGTTCTGAAATGGACCCACCAGCTTCAGGAGGGGCAGATAAATGTGGGGTGGGAGGTTCATCGGCCCAGTTAATCCAGCTTCAGTGTCGTCTTTTGCATCAGGGGCTGTGTCATCAACCACTGATGTGGCGGAGGCAGACCTGTCTCCCGGTAATGTGTCATTGTAGGAAGGTGGAATCTGACTATATGGTTGCCCCCACTTTTTTTATGGTGTTTTGCTGGTTTATGACTTAGTTGGACTGGGATCCTGCTATTCAGGGCCCCAGTCTATCTGCTCTCTCTAAATGACATGGAGTGCACTCTAGGTGCACTAGTGATTGGTTACTGTGGTGCCTTATGAGTCCCTAGTATATGGTACCTTAGGTGCCAAGGGCATAGGTACTTCACAGGCCTACCAGGGGCTGCAGCATGTATTATGCCACCCCTGGGAAGCAGACTAAATCTGACACCACAGGCCTGCTACTGCAGCCTGGGTGAGGTGGTGCTAGCACCCCTCACTGAGATATAGGTTTCCTATATCTCTCCTGCACACACATATAAACCTATCAGTCACCCCTATGGCAGGCCCTATCAATCCTGAGGGCAGGGTGCTTGGCTTCTATGTGAGGGGGTGCCTCTGCATGAGCAGGGCCCCTCTGCAGTTCTCAGAGTCCATTCTCTGGTGCTGTTTGTGGATGCGGTTAAACCATATACTCTTAAGTGCATTATATCCTCGCGGTAAATGCTAACTTTGGAATGGCTGCATCAAAACATGTCGTGTTTGGTGTCAAACATCTTGGAATACTACCCCCCGCCAATATTGGCAGCGGGGGTAGCATTCCACCCTTCTAGAGGGATAAGACATGTACCTGCTGTGGAAACGCGGTAGAATCCTAAAGAGCCCTGGCATCACAAAATGGATGCCACCAGTCACAGACACTGGGCTGCCCTCCTGCTGATGACCGAAACTCACAGTGGAGGAAGCCCAACAATAGGCATCCTGTCACAGGGAGGTGTAACCACCTCCCAGACAGGGTTTAGTGTATTGGGGCTGGGTGGGTGCACTCTTAGAGTGCTTTGAAGTCCTGCACTGGGGGAGCAGAAGGCTCCTCTGTGCATATGCCAGTTCAAACCAGCTCAGGGGCTACCTGCCCCTGCTCTGGCGCGAAACTGGACAAAGGGAAGTGGGTGTAGCCACCCCTCCCTTGACCCTCCCATAGGTGGGGTCATAGAGCTAGTCCATCCCCTCTTTTTAGTATAAGAGGGGGAACCTTGCCATTGCAAAGCAGATAACCCCTGGACGACGCTCTACAGAAGAATCCTGGCCCTTCGACGTTCCACTACCTTTGGAAGACAGAAGAATCTCCCTTGGAGTCAAGGAGTGACTCCCCTGCTTGGCAGGCACCAAAAACGACAACGACGGTCGCAAACTACGCCGCTCCCGCCGGAGTCCGAAGTCTCTGCAGCCCAAGAAGTGGATTTCCTGACCTCTCCCAGGCCATCGTGAGTCCCCAGCGAAGCTGAGGCAAGTGGACCCCACGAGTAACGAGGAACCGCGACCCCTGGGTACCGTGCACTATTGTCGAGTGCAACCCCTTCACAACGTTCCACGAACTTGTGCTTTGGACCACGTGTGGTCCTGACCTCCAGCAGTAATCCCTCCGAAGATCGGAGGCCTACACCGTCCCGAGTGACCGTGGGCCCCTGTTGAGTGATTCCGCCCGAGGTGTCTTCGCGATCCCTTGCCCGCTGGCTTGTGGGTCCCCAGAAGACTTCTTAAAGAAACCAAAGGGCTCCCCTGGTTGCTCCAGGCCTGCCCTGACTTACCCTCGCTGGGTGAGTCCCTCAGACCTTGCTGGTCTGCGCCATCAACTTTTCTTCATCTCCCCGAGACTTGCGGCTGCCAAGGCTTGTTGGCTCCGATCGAGTTGCCGACACCGCAGTCAGCTGCAGACGTCGAGGGACACACCGAATCCAGCTCCTGGTCGTCGTCGACGCCTCCTGGACCACGTGGCTGAAGAGTCAAGGCACCTGCAACCGACCTGGAAGCGACCGACGACGGTGGGCATCCATCTTCCTTGCCCCGGGTCACTGCCAAGTGACTTTGAACACTGTCCCCTCTGCTTTCAGGTCATCCTTCTTCAGAATCCAGGCTTGGATTCCACCGGACACTTCTTCAGCTCCCGCAAGCAGCAAGTCTTCTTTGTTCGCCATTGAAAACGACGCCGCGACCCGACACCAAAGGACACCTGTGCACCCGGCTTCCCTGGGTGAGGTAACTCCAGCACTACGGTGCTCCTGTGGGTGTGGGCCCTAGAACTACTTACCCTGTAAGTGACTTGCTTGTAGGTTCTCCCGAAGTATCCTAAAACTCTTTATTTCCAACCGCGACTTGCCCCATTGAAGTTAACGGCGATTCGCGCCTGTGTATCCACACTGCACGCGTCCCCCGTGGGTCCTTTACTTACCTGCCTTGGGTGGTTTCGTGAGGCCCCAGCACTTCTGAAGGCCCTAGGCCTTGTCTCCTTGCAAGTCGTTGTTTCTAAGTCTCTTACTTAGTATATGGTCTGGTACGCCCCTAGGGCCCCAGCCATATTTTGTGCTTAACTTATTGTGAAACGTTGATTTGTGCATATGTTTGTCTTCTAATCTCATAAAGAGATTAGTAGAGAGTTATTTAGAAATAAATACATATATATTTGATATATATACCTGTGTGGTGTCTTTTCATTTGGTGATTCAAGAGATTATATGGTAAAACAAGCTGCTTTACATTCCTCCGAGACTTAGCCTGAAGGCTGCTCTCCACAGCTACCACTAGGATAGCTTTCTTTAAAAGGTTGTCTTAAACCTATCTACCATAAGAGTCGATTTGCCCTGGTGCAAGGTGTCCACTTTAATTAGTGAACAGCATATACCAGGCCAACTTCTCACATTGGTGGGCAGCGTGTGGGATTCCAGCTTGCCATTGTTTTACCAGAAAATCTCTATTTGAATTACTAACTGAAAACCATTATAGGTACTCAAGGTACATATAAAGTCAAGCTTAGTATCAATAAGTTCTACTGAACTTAGAGCTGTGTTCCAAGGGATAGCACACCCTTTCCACAGCTCAAGCTAGGATCAGTAGGCCACAAACTAGTGTAGGTAGTACAACACTGCACAACACTAGAATGTCCTTAAAGGGTGGACCCAGTGGATCCACTCAGCCTCAGTATAAGGACATGGCTTTCTCTGACTTGAGAGCCATGTGTGTTGACAGACACCTGAGACTAGGACAGAGTCCCTCAACACTACACCTGATAGATCTGCTGACAGCAGATGACCTTAGATTGGCTCTAGGAGCTAAGGGGTCTGAATCAGTGGGTGGGTCAATCATAGTATCTGGGTCAGATGAGGACAATCCGAATGACCAAGACTCTGTGGTTGAAGGGCCAGGCTTCAAGGAGCCTGAACAGGACAGAGGAGTTCTCCCTAAGAGAACTGGCAGAGTGGATGAGAGGCACAGATCCCCTTCCAGGGAATCTGAGCACTCTTATCACTCTGGCAGAGAATTTGTCCAAGAGAGGAGCTCATACTTTAACTTAAGAGAGACCTCCTCTGAGAGAAGGTGCAAACTGCTCCAGTATGAGGAAGCCAAAGTGGCCCTCAGAACCAAGCAGTTGGCACTGGATAGAGAAGCCCTGGAGATCCAGAGAGCTTCCA
This sequence comes from Calotriton arnoldi, assembly GCA_963921515.1. NCBI lineage: Eukaryota > Metazoa > Chordata > Amphibia > Caudata > Salamandridae > Calotriton > Calotriton arnoldi. The sequence continues at coordinate 355,365 of CAWUFW010003885.1, forward strand.
GAAGGGAGGGTTTAGAACCCCCTGGTGGCAGCAACAGTGTCCCTAGAGGCAGAGAATATGTCCCTGACCATAGGAACCTGAGCAAGGTTGTTCCTCCCTACCAGAGTGGGGATGATATCCACAAATGGATAACTGCTATGGAGAGGGCCTGTAGAGTACAGCAGGTCCCCCAAAAGCAGTGGGCAGCAATCTTGTGGCTCTCCTTTTCAGATAAAGGAAGAGACAAGCTCCTCACTGTTAGAGAGGAGGATGCTGATGATTATGAGGTCCTGAAGAGTGCACTGATAGATGGGTTTGGCTTAACCACTGAAGAGTACAGGTTGAAGTTCAGAGATACCCAGAAGGCACAGACTCAGGACTGGACAGACTTTGTAGATTGTGCATCCAAGGCTCTGGAGGGTTGGCTGGTTGGCAGTAGGGTTACTGATTTCAAAGGATTTTATAATCTAATGATGAGAGAACAGATCCTTAATAATTGTCAAAACCAGCTTTTACACCAGTACCTGGTGGACTCTGATCTGACCTCTCCCCAAGAATTGGGAAAGAAGGCAGACAAATGGGTCAGAACCAGGGTAAGGCCTAAGAATCAGGGTGGTGACCACAAGAAAGATTCTACCAAGTCCCAAGAGAAAGGTGGGGATAAATCTAAGGATAAGTCCACTACAGGGCCCCAAAATTCCTCTTCTGGGGGTGGGTCCCAAACTCCTTCCTCTCCTGAAAAGAAACCATATTGCCATGTCTGTAAAAAGCCTGGGCACTGGAAAACTGATCCCAGTTGCCCCAGGATTGGCAATAAAGAAAATGTTCCTCCCACAACTACTACCACCCCTCCTGGTACTACCAGTAGTAATCCTCCAGTTGGGAGTAGTGCACCCAAAAAGTTAGGTGCTTTTGCAAGAGGAACAGAGGTGGGCCCTAGTTTAGACAGGGACCCCTCAACAGACTCCTCTGACTCTGATGGTGGTATAGGATTTGCCACCTTTACCATGGGTCCCATAGCATTGGGCAGGTACAGACTGGAGCCAATGATTAATGGTCAGAAAGCTGTGGCATTTAGGGACACAGGGGCTAGTGTCACCATGGTGGCAGGGAAACTAGTCCCCCCTCACCAGCTTTTACCTGAGTTTAAATACCAGGTGACCAACATTGATGGTGTCAGAACAGATCACCCCATGGCCATAGTCAATCTCAGCTGGGAGGGGGTCACAGGCCCAAAAAGAGTGGCAGTGTCCCCAACCCTACCTGTAGATTGCCTGATGGGCAATGATTTGGAAATTTCAGCCTGGGCTGAAGTTGAACACCAAACCCATCTTAGGATGTTGGGCGTCCCTGCAAAGGTTAGTGGGGCTGTGATGGCCACAGCCCCAGCCCAAGAATTTGGAGAGATGGAGCCTGAAAGAATGGCCCACTCTCCCCCAAAAGAGAGCACAAGGGTTGAAGAAAAGTCTTCTTCCCCCAGACAGTAGGTAAGGGTCAGCCTCCTCAGGGAACTGACCCTACCCCTAGTGAAGGAACTGCCACAGAGGTAGTCAGGCCTGGCCTGGCCACACCCCTGATGGCAGAGGACCCTTCCAAGGTGGTACCCAGTCTGGAGCAGGTAACCTGCCCCTCTCTACCCTGCCTCAGTCAGCCCAGGGCTGCAGAGGTCAGGGAGGTCAGTGGACCCCCCGGGCCCCCTGTCCAGAGGAAGCCCCCATCAGCAGATTAGGGGCACCCAGTCTAGTAGCCCTAGCCAGGTGAAAATTCCTCTACACACTGAGGGATCCCCCATACCTTTATGTAGGGACCTCCCCAGAAGGACTCTGGTAGGCAAGGGCAAACCTGGGACCAGAAGGTTCCAAACCTGCCATGTCCCTCCAGTGTTCCATCCAAAGGGACCCAACCCCCAGCTGTAGGCAGCCAAAGGTTGACCCTTAGAGCAAAGTGCAACTCAGTCATGGAAAGACAGGCATACATGGTGACCAGTGATCTGAGGAAGCTGAGGCCAACATTCCTAGGGCCTCACTTCCCTACTCAGACACCTCACCGGCCTTGTACTTTACCTAAGCACACCAGAGGTAGTGATTCCCCATGGTGGAGACCCTCTCTTACCCTTAGGGCGAGGGATTGCTTAGTGGACCATAACATAGGGGGCAACCATGCTAGTGCAGGTGCTTCCTTATATGGCCACTTAGTCAATATAGGCTCAACTGGTCAAGGTTAGCCTTATCTCCTTTCGTTTGGGGGGGTTATGTAGGAAGGTGGAATCTGACTATATGGTTGCCCCCACTTTTTTTATGGTGTTTTGCTGGTTTATGACTTAGTTGGACTGGGATCCTGCTATTCAGGGCCCCAGTCTATCTGCTCTCTCTAAATGACATGGAGTGCACTCTAGGTGCACTAGTGATTGGTTACTGTGGTGCCTTATGAGTCCCTAGTATATGGTACCTTAGGTGCCAAGGGCATAGGTACTTCACAGGCCTACCAGGGGCTGCAGCATGTATTATGCCACCCCTGGGAAGCAGACTAAATCTGACACCACAGGCCTGCTACTGCAGCCTGGGTGAGGTGGTGCTAGCACCCCTCACTGAGATATAGGTTTCCTATATCTCTCCTGCACACACATATAAACCTATCAGTCACCCCTATGGCAGGCCCTATCAATCCTGAGGGCAGGGTGCTTGGCTTCTATGTGAGGGGGTGCCTCTGCATGAGCAGGGCCCCTCTGCAGTTCTCAGAGTCCATTCTCTGGTGCTGTTTGTGGATGCGGTTAAACCATATACTCTTAAGTGCATTATATCCTCGCGGTAAATGCTAACTTTGGAATGGCTGCATCAAAACATGTCGTGTTTGGTGTCAAACATCTTGGAATACTACCCCCCGCCAATATTGGCGGCGGGGGTAGCATTCCACCCTTCTAGAGGGATAAGACATGTACCTGCTGTGGAAACGCGGTAGAATCCTAAAGAGCCCTGGCATCACAAAATGGATGCCACCAGTCACAGACACTGGGCTGCCCTCCTGCTGATGACCGAAACTCACAGTGGAGGAAGCCCAACAATAGGCATCCTGTCACAGGGAGGTGTAACCACCTCCCAGACAGGGTTTAGTGTATTGGGGCTGGGTGGGTGCACTCTTAGAGTGCTTTGAAGTCCTGCACTGGGGGAGCAGAAGGCTCCTCTGTGCATATGCCAGTTCAAACCAGCTCAGGGGCTACCTGCCCCTGCTCTGGCGCGAAACTGGACAAAGGGAAGTGGGTGTAGCCACCCCTCCCTTGACCCTCCCATAGGTGGGGTCATAGAGCTAGTCCATCCCCTCTTTTTAGTATAAGAGGGGGAACCTTGCCATTGCAAAGCAGATAACCCCTGGACGACGCTCTACAGAAGAATCCTGGCCCTTCGACGTTCCACTACCTTTGGAAGACAGAAGAATCTCCCTTGGAGTCAAGGAGTGACTCCCCTGCTTGGCAGGCACCAAAAACGACAACGACGGTCGCAAACTACGCCGCTCCCGCCGGAGTCCGAAGTCTCTGCAGCCCAAGAAGTGGATTTCCTGACCTCTCCCAGGCCATCGTGAGTCCCCAGCGAAGCTGAGGCAAGTGGACCCCACGAGTAACGAGGAACCGCGACCCCTGGGTACCGTGCACTATTGTCGAGTGCAACCCCTTCACAACGTTCCACGAACTTGTGCTTTGGACCACGTGTGGTCCTGACCTCCAGCAGTAATCCCTCCGAAGATCGGAGGCCTACACCGTCCCGAGTGACCGTGGGCCCCTGTTGAGTGATTCCGCCCGAGGTGTCTTCGCGATCCCTTGCCCGCTGGCTTGTGGGTCCCCAGAAGACTTCTTAAAGAAACCAAAGGGCTCCCCTGGTTGCTCCAGGCCTGCCCTGACTTACCCTCGCTGGGTGAGTCCCTCAGACCTTGCTGGTCTGCGCCATCAACTTTTCTTCATCTCCCCGAGACTTGCGGCTGCCAAGGCTTGTTGGCTCCGATCGAGTTGCCGACACCGCAGTCAGCTGCAGACGTCGAGGGACACACCGAATCCAGCTCCTGGTCGTCGTCGACGCCTCCTGGACCACGTGGCTGAAGAGTCAAGGCACCTGCAACCGACCTGAAGCGACCGACGACGGTGGGCATCCATCTTCCTTGCCCCGGGTCACTGCCAAGTGACTTTGAACACTGTCCCCTCTGCTTTCAGGTCATCCTTCTTCAGAATCCAGGCTTGGATTCCACCGGACACTTCTTCAGCTCCCGCAAGCAGCAAGTCTTCTTTGTTCGCCATTGAAAACGACGCCGCGACCCGACACCAAAGGACACCTGTGCACCCGGCTTCCCTGGGTGAGGTAACTCCAGCACTACGGTGCTCCTGTGGGTGTGGGCCCTAGAACTACTTACCCTGTAAGTGACTTGCTTGTAGGTTCTCCCGAAGTATCCTAAAACTCTTTATTTCCAACCGCGACTTGCCCCATTGAAGTTAACGGCGATTCGCGCCTGTGTATCCACACTGCACGCGTCCCCCGTGGGTCCTTTACTTACCTGCCTTGGGTGGTTTCGTGAGGCCCCAGCACTTCTGAAGGCCCTAGGCCTTGTCTCCTTGCAAGTCGTTGTTTCTAAGTCTCTTACTTAGTATATGGTCTGGTACGCCCCTAGGGCCCCAGCCATATTTTGTGCTTAACTTATTGTGAAACGTTGATTTGTGCATATGTTTGTCTTCTAATCTCATAAAGAGATTAGTAGAGAGTTATTTAGAAATAAATACATATATATTTGATATATATACCTGTGTGGTGTCTTTTCATTTGGTGATTCAAGAGATTATATGGTAAAACAAGCTGCTTTACATTCCTCCGAGACTTAGCCTGAAGGCTGCTCTCCACAGCTACCACTAGGATAGCTTTCTTTAAAAGGTTGTCTTAAACCTATCTACCATAAGAGTCGATTTGCCCTGGTGCAAGGTGTCCACTTTAATTAGTGAACAGCATATACCAGGCCAACTTCTCACAGTCATGGCCACCCAACTTGACTAGCATATCACCCCAGTACTCGAGGTTCCTCTATGCATTGTTGTCCGTGCGAACTCTCTTAAGCCGGCATTCCTTTGCTGCTGCCCATTCCAGGAAATCTGTCTGCCATTTAGACAGAGTTGGCGAGATCGGGCTTGCCCAGTGTCTGGCAATGCATCTCCGTGCAAGTACTAGACCCAGTTGAGCAAATCTGTACCACATTTTCTTCCCTTTCTTGGGAAGAGGCAGCAGCCCCAGCAGGCAGTGTTGGGGTGTAGGTTCTACTTTAACCTTTGTCACTCTGCGCCCTTCCTGCTTTACCTCACCCCAGTGGCATAACAAAACCTTAGGGGGCCCCCCTGCAAGGTGCGATGAAGGGGCCCTGCTCAACTCATGCAATCTATGTCCCTCACCTATCACCTTTGCAAGGACCTTCAGAACCGCACAACATATAGACACTTTCAGCAGAACTATTCCCAGATTACACAAATCTTCAGGCTGTGGATTGAGATTGTGTTGTACCTCAAGTGAAAAAAGGCTTATAGGCTGCACACACTAAATGGCATCAACCAGATGGTTGGTAAACTGGGGAGTAGGTATGTTATTGATACAAGACAGAGAGCCATCTTCGACAAATTACTATTGTTCTTAGTGTAAGCAATGCTTGTGCTGGCAGAGAGGAAATCAGAAGATCTAAAACGATTTCTTATTTAAGTGAGGAAATGGCAGAGCCGGAATGCAGACAACTTTAGACAAGAATGAAAATCAATCAATTAGGTGGCTTATGTAGTGCAAATTCCAAAAGCACTGAGCACTGACAAGCTCAATACTTTGTTTCAGGATTTGGGGACATGGTAGGCAGAAACCTTGAGGCTTTTTATTAAGCAATAAACACGTTTGAAGATGTTGGTGCCTCTGTCTGAGGCAGCCAGTCTATCTAATAGGCATAAGTCTAAACCCTGGTTTAGTTGTCCATTTATCACCAAAGGGAGATGTGTAGAGCAGCAGAAAGAAGGTGAAGGAAGAGAGAATTTGAGGAAGACAGGACTTGCTGTAGGTAGCATCTACAGCTTCATTAGGGGCAGGAAAAGGCAAAAGCTGTATTAAACTACTACAATAATGGAAGCCATAACATCAAGCTTCTAGGGGGCGTTCAGTTAGCTTACTCATCCATCAGGCCTCTTCCTGATGGTATTGCCTTCACAGAGTTTGGTGACCAACTGGGACTCTTGCCGTTCAACACAAGATCATAATAATCAAGCACAAAATATGAATATTCTCTAGTCAGAAATTCAATTTTTTTCTCCCTATCTCACTGGGTGAGGCACTGTTGGGTCCCTGCCGAGCAGCATGTTGTGGTATCTGCCCTTGTTATGGCAAAAGGGTGTGGTCTCACAATAGATTAAAACAGCTGTTGTGACTCCCCACCTTAAAAAACAGAAGGTCTTCCCATTGAGGACTGCCAATTTTAGTCCAAGTTCTTATTTGCCGGTATTGACCATGTGTTGGAGGGAGTGGTACATGAAATGATCCAGCACTATGTTTGTAAGTTTTACTTACTCAGTAAATGTTAATTAGAGTTTAAACTGGGGCATGGCACAGAGACAGTCATTTTTTTCATTGAACCTGTCCGTGTCCTATGATACAAGAGATCACTTTGTTCTTCTGGAAAGCCAAGCTTTGTACCTCAAATCCGTAGGTAACAGTTGTTCACTACGGATTTGAGGTACAAAGCTTGGCTGTAATCAGCTTCAGACCGGGTTTAGTGATTAAGATAATTATTCCACGGTGAGGGAGCTTTGTTCTTGTGCTGCCACAAGGTTTTGCTGTTTATCCATTGTTTTTTAAAGGCTATATGGCTGGAATTTCAACTGGACTGGACTTTCAGCACTAAATAGATGACACCCATATAAGTGTTCATCTGGAGGAAGGTAGTTTCCAGGCTCAGTTCCCACATTCTTACTGGCTCACAGAGATTGTGGCCTCTCAGTGGCAACCTTTAATCATGGAATCATTGCCTTCATCCAAGAGCCTTCATCAGAAACCACACCAAGCACAGAATTAGCTGTTGTCTTGCACATGCCTTCTTGTCAATAAACCCAATACAGCAAATGCCTTTAAGAAAACTGTGATCTCTTGAACATGCTCAACTATCGGTACACTTAAAAGGGAGTTTAGCTCCAACTGTCAGTGTTCCACAGCGTTTCGTTGCAATACAGGACCTCTCCAGCTCATCTAAGCTTTCTCAATTGTCCTCCTGCTCACCACTGCTCCACATTCTTCTCCTTACCTACCCCTTAGCGTGTACTCTCACTCTTCCAGATTTTCTAGTCTTTCAGTTTCAAATGGTTCTCTTTGCCTTTTCAGTGCTGCTGTGCTACTTCTCTACTCGCCTACTATATTTAGCCCGGGTCAGACAGGTACCTTTATTACCAGGCATTTTCAGATCAGAATTTCAAATAGAAGTGAGTCACTCCAGGCTTCTTGTTTCTTTGCCATCTCTGCCTAGTCTACAGCTGGTTAACTCTACAGCTGATTACCATTTCACTCCAGAACCATTCGTTGTGGCAAGTTCGAAGACACAATCTTGAAAGGCAGAAATTAGAGTGCCATCATCCTGAGGCTTGGTGCGCCTCTTCTTGTAAATCAGGAGGCATGCACCATTTTAGAGTGAGGGTTGTTGTATTCTATCCCCTCACGTCTTACAATAGAGAGAGAGCAAATAATAGTTTCTAGTGGGGATGAGAGTAAGTAAACTAACTTTGAGTGGCGGAAAAAATGAAATATCACAAAATGAAGTGGCTATTCTATCTTAATCTCTGTTTTCTTGGCCAGAGTTCCTTACAGCAGCATCATGAACCAGCTCTACCGTTAAGAACCTGAGAGTCTATATCGAACATCAACTCTCTTTAGTTCCCAAAATTAGGGCAGAATTGAAAGGTTTAGTCCAGACTGGCCAGAAATCTTCTTCCATTCTTCGGGCTCAACGAAAAGGTCTGCATTTATGAGGGTTATCATTTTTTATTTTGTATGGCCTATGACAATGTCCTTCATGTCCAGATAACTGCTGGACAGATTTACATGTTCCAGATGGCTCAAGACCAAACTATGTATTTGCTTTACAGAGTGAAGAAACCACATTATGTTGTGCTCCATAGAATTAAAGGTACTATGTCTGGCCAATAGACCAATTTATTACAAAGGCGATTTGTGCATTAAAAACTCATTAGAAGATACTGCCCCAGAAGACATTTGAGATATTCAGCTCCAATGACACCTATCTCTCTGAGATACTGTAAAAGTCATTCTAGAGGAGCCTTCTTTGCCATCTTCGTGGTTTCCCTATGTTACATATTGCCTTCGGATAACTAGGCAACTGAGAAACTGTGAAAAACCAAAAATATGTATAGCTAAGTTACTGCTCCTGCGGGTGATGCTGTTCTTTGTACAGTGGCCAACACTCTACATACATACACATTCTCCATAATATAACACCTGAATGTTAATCTATATTTATAATAGGACATGCTTACTTTTCTCCTTTGTGTTGTACTCCTCTGCAAGTTTCCCCTTCCTGTAGCTATTCTACCCATCTGTGCCTTCTCCTACTAATATTCTACCTCATGTGGCCTCCTCTTTTTACTCTCTCCTTCACATCTTCCTTGTCTTATGGTTCTCCTCTCCATTTCTCTGTCTTTTATCTCACTCCTCTCCTCTGCCCTCTCTTCCATGCTTTTTTTGTCATCTCTCCTCCACTGGGTTGTCTGTCTTTCCCCCTTCCATATTACTTGTCTCTGTGTCACCTGTTCTCCTCTCTCACCTCTCCCTTTATTTATTTATTTTTATTTATAAAGTTTTATATAGCGCGAACAAGATCCCGAAGGATATCAGAGCGCTTTACAAAAATGATGGAAGGAAGGCCATGTCTCTTTATTATCACTGCTACCTTTCCCTATCAGTTGTTTCTTGATTACATATGTGTCTCTTTATTATCTCTTTCACCCTTCTCCTCACTCTTGCTCAGCTATCTCACTCACATAATTATCATTTAATGACATCTTTTCTACCTTCTCTCCATACCTGCTCTTTATTTCATGCCTGTCCCTTTATTAACTCGCTATCTCTCCCCACCCCTTCTGCTCTCTTTCTAACCTGTCTCTGTATCAACATGCTCTCTCCTATCTCCCCACTCCCTGCCTCTCTCTCAGTTCTTTCTCATCTGTATCTGTCTCTTGATTTACCCTATACTTTCTTCCCACTGTCTCTTTGTCACCGGTCTCTTGATCATGTCCACCATCATTTCTCCCCTCTTTCTCTGCTGCCCCATTCTCACCTGTCTGACACTTAATCACCTCTTTTAGCTTGTCCCTTTCTTACCTCTCTCTCTAACTTGTATGTCTCTTTCTCATCCCTCTCTTTTGTGACTACTTATGCTCTCTCAAGGCTATTGCTTTCTTGGCTGTCTCTTTATAACCTCTCTCATCTGCCACGCTTTTTACCTGTCTCAGTTGTCTTTTACCTCTCTCCATCTCTCTCAAACGCCTGTCTCCTCCCTATCTCTGTCTGTCTCTTCTACTCTGCAGTCCTTTTTTCACTTCTCTCTCTTAATCACCCACTCTATCTCGTTCACCTGTCTTCCCCTCCCAGTCCCCTCTGTGTGTCCTTTAAGCTGTCTCTTTCTCATATGCCTGTCTTTATCACCTCTCTCACACAAATCTCTCCTTCCATATCTCTCATCTGTGTTTAACTTATCTCCGTCCCAACAACTGTCTGTCTCTTTCTCAACTGTCTTTCTTTCTTACTGTTCTAGCTCTATCACTTCTCTCCGCTTCTATCTATAACAGTCTCTCACTTGTCTGCTATTTCTCTCACATCTGTCTCCTCCACACATTTATCCTCAATTGTCCTTTATAACATGGTTGTCTCTTTACCAACCCCATCTCACTCACTCTCTGTCTCTCTTTCTCTCTCTCGGCTATTTCTTTTCTTCCCGCAGTCTCTTTTGCACCTTTTTTAACTGGCCTCCCCTCTATCCCTCGCCATGGTGTTTCACCTGTCTATCGCTCACAAACCTGTCTCTTCTCTGTCTCTGTACCGTGTTCCTTTCTCACCTGTCTGTTCTTTATCACCTCTCTACTCTAATTCTCTGGCAGCTGTCTCTCGCCTATTTCTGTCTCACACCTGTCTCCTCCCTCATCTGCCTTTTTCTCACCTTTACCAAGTCTCCATCTCTCTCTGTAACCTGTTCTTTATTACCTCACACTAATTCTTGCCCTTCTCTATCTTTCTTCCTCTCACCTGTGCCTTTTAAGTCTCCGCTATTTCTCGTTTGCCTTTCTCAATCTCCTTTCCTGTGTTGTCTTTCCCCTCTTACACCCTGGGCTCTGCAGGTGTTTCCTTCCGCTGACATAAAGAGACATGAAGGCGCGTTTTCCCTGGGGCCTCCTCTGCCAACAATTAATTTTTAAAGTTTGATATATATATTTCACTGTGCTGGGATATCCCATCCCGTACAGCAGGCTTCAGCCAGGCAGCAGCTACCATGTATTTTCCTGCAGCCTTTGCGAGAAGGCTTCGGAAGTGGATAGGGGCCCCCTCCAGAGTGAGAGTACTTGGGGGGGCTGCGGGGGCCTGTGTTACGCCCCTGGATCCCCGGCCTCTCCGCGAAAACGGTAAATAGGTTTTAGAGATGGTTGTTCTAGAAATACACTAGAAAAATATGACTTTGAAGTGTACAGTAATAAAGCAAACACAAGGAGATGATGGATGGAGTGCTGAAACTTTTCAGACACTCACCCCCAGTCACAGATCTGGGTTGAATCCATCATCGTTCTTTAGCTCACGTCGCCACCCCAGTTTGGACCCAGCCATATGCAAATCAGTCTTGACCCAGTAATAAACCCCTAGTGTGTGAAATACTGTAATATGTGTGCATATATGTGTTTTTTACTTTATGGAAAAGGCACGATCGTCGCGGTTAACGGCAACGTTGCAACTTCCCGAATAATCACAAAAACGGAAAATAGGTCTTAAAGATGGATTTTAAAGAAACTTAGTACCAAAACATGAGTTTAAAGAAGCATGTATATAGTAATATGTGTAGCGCAATGTTTAGAATGGATTTTTTTACTTATTATATTTGGATGTGCTGGTGGCCGTTGAATGTCTGCTTTTGTTTTCCGTTCTCGCAAAGTATCCACGACCATCGCGACGTCAACGCCAAGATTCCCCAAAAATAAAAAAAGGATCTTTTTAAAGAAAATTAACAATATTTTGGAAACAAGAGCCTTTGTGTTGATTTTGTGTATATGATAGCTGCACATAAGACCAGATGCAGAGTTTCAAGTTACTTAGAAACACCCTGTTGCCTTCGTCTGTCAAGTGCACTCCATCATTTCTATAAATTCCATGCATGTCAAAACGCATATTGTTGTTATAGATACAGCCCATGCGATGGTGTCTGAGGGATGCAGAAACAGTTTTATTAACATGTTTCCTGGCTTTGTCAATCTGTGGACAGAATTGATTTTACCACTTCCATTTCTGTCTTTGGCATACATTAGAGTACACCAAGACAGTGCGAGGGAAAAGCGACATCAGCTCTGCAAAGGTTTCTTTCATTAGGATTTCCAGCCCTACCCCAGTCAAGGTGCCTAGGTCATTGCCACCACAGTGCACAATCATGAGGTGAGAAGCTTGGGAATACACAATGTATTTAACCAAAGCCAGCAACTAATGAAACTTTAACCCTCTCTGGCCAAACCGAGTAATCTCCACATTTGGCAAACCCAAGACCCTGTCAATACCTCTCTTTTTTGCAGCCTCTTTAGCCAATAGATGTGGCCCACAGGCAATACCCTAAGCATTTTTAAGTGAAGGAACAATAGCAGTCAGAAGAAGGCTGGAGCTGAATGGGGTAGTTTTCCAAATGAAAAGCAGTTAAAATGGAGGTGTTTTAAAAAACAAAAAGATATATTTCATTGGAAGCTGTCAGCATGAAAGTGAATAAAATTAGGTACTGTGTTGGATGCCTTAGCAAGAAGCCTATTATTGGCTGTTGTTTAAAAAAAGAAATGTAATACAGACCTGGATATGTGTTGAAAATTACCATGAGCAATGCTTTTAACAATGACAATGTTTTAAATGTCTAAGCATTATGTGCAGAATAGGTATATCTATATTATTTGCATTCTGGGAGTTGTGGCAGTTTTAGTCACATTATTAAACAGGAGTACTGTAGTCATGAATAAAACATAAGAAAATGTGCTGTGCCGTATATAAATTAAAAAGTAGCAATACTTGTTACGTATGCATTAGGAAGTGTTTGTTAATGTGGTTTTTAACTTATATGATCGGTTTCCATATAACAGATAGTTATATGTATGATGAGACTGTTGAGTTTACTTAAAGATGCAGAGAACTATATATTTTTGGAAAGATGGCCTGAAGGTGTATTTCTTTTATGAAATCACCTAAATGTTTACATGGTGATCTATGTTCTTCAAAGCTGTTGAAAATTTCATGTATATAGTGAGGGTGGTGCATTTCTTTCAACATGCTCAGTTTAAAATTGGGGAGGGGTAATAGTGCACAATGTCTTTTGGGAGTTCGTGTGTTAGCTTCACATGGCATGTAACTTTTCTTTGGGACATGCTGAATATATGTTTTAAAGAGACAAGAAATATTTGCGAAAAGATGTAGGTATACCATTTGGAAAAGGTTTTGTGCATTTAAAAAGGAGAGAATTGTTGTTTTAAGTTTTAGAAACTTACTGATGCATGTGGACGCTGAGTAACAGAGCAATGTACACTCTTAAAGAGCCATGTATGCAATTATATATCAAGTGTGATATCTAGACTTATTCAATCACAAAGGAACTACACATGCACTCTTCCAATCACACAGGCACTAATTATGTACTCATTGAACTACACAGGCAACACCCATGCATTCATTCAATCACCCAGATAGTAGCAATATAGTTATGTGAATACACAGGCACTAACTATGCAGCTATAGAACCACTGATGTAGTTCCTTTATACTCTGGGAATCATGCAGGCAAAACCTATATTCTGAGGGAATCACATAGTCACTATCTATGCTCTCATCCAATCATCCAGGGAGTATTGTTGTACTCAACCAGAAACACATGTATTTACAAGTTTTAGTGTGGAATATGTACTATTTTAGAACCATCTGGTGAATTATATATGTAACCTGTCACACACTGTTTGCATGTACTCGGAAGAATGAAAAATTTCCTAGCTAGCGTAACGGAAAGTTTCAATTCTATTAAGGACTCGGAGGCGAGGAATATGCCTTCTTTCTTCACTTTATTCAAATAGCAGCTCATTTAAAAGATAACAAAAACTAAATTTCCCATGAACCCTTGGGAAAAGGTAGTTTGCAAAAAAAACATGGTAACAGCCAATCAGGGCATAGCAACAATGTCCAATCAGGAGGCTCATGGCCCCAACATAGTCCTCTCTCACTGGCCCTTCGCCCTCTTTCGTCGCGCGAAGCCAGCCGTCGGATCACCTTCATGCATCCTGTTTGTTTGCATCAGAACCTACAAAGACAGAGAACATATTACCATCTGAGCACAAACTACAAAGCCTGCGAAACTAAGCAGCAAACGTAGTTAGTGCACAATAGAACAAACTTGTCCCACCAAACCCCTTATAGACAAGCAAGATTACTTACTCAAATACGGGGAGGGATGTCCTTCCTTGGACCCTAGGGTGGGATAATCCTCACCTCCGAGTCCTTAATAGAATTGAAACTTTCCGTTACGATAGCTAGGAAATTTTTCATTCTAGGTCAGGACTGGAGGCGAGGATTATGCTAGTTCAAAGCTTGCTCACAACGAGGTGAGCCATGTCCAGCACCGGCTTGAAATAGAACCTTTTAAAGGTGGAGTCTGAAGACCAATCTGCCGCGTTGAGGATATCCTCTAAACGGGCACCCAAGCCAAATGCTTTAGAGGCCATTGCCCCCCTGTTGGGCTCCAAAGTGACGGAGGCTAATGCCTGCTTCTTGCATCACCCATCTAGCAATGGTAGGTGACGAGACCGCCTTAAAAGGCTTGCGGAGTGCAATGAGTAGTTGGCGTTCCCCTGGGGGACGAACCTCCTCTGTCATCTCTTCATATGCCTTGAGGCATCTAACCACACACAGTTTCGGAGAGTCTGGGAATTCTGGGTAAGAAATAACCCTAGTATGACACTTCGTTCTTCTGAGAAGAGTGAACGTCACTCCATTAGGAGTAAACATCCTACTTGTGATGTCTAAAGCTCTGACATCAGAGACACGCCTGCAGGAGATGAGGCAAAGGAGCATAGCCAGCTTAGCCGATACCTCTTTCCTGGAGAGAAAACGGTACGGTTGCCAGGACAGAAACAAGTAAAGCACTTGGTTGACGTCCCAAAGAGCGGAGTAGCGAGGCTCTGGAGGTAAAGAGAGACGAATACCGCATAACAACCTGCCCACCATCGGGTGTTCGCCCACAGATGTGTCATTAATCGGCATATGCCCGGAAGATATGGCTGACCGAAAGGTGTTTATCGACCTGTACGCCATGCCATTGGAAGCCAGTTGTGCCAAGAAATTCGAGACATGCACTACGTCTGCGACCAGGGGATCAAAACCCCGTCGCAAACACCAACAGGACCATCTGCCCCAAGCGGATCTGTACCTCTTGACAGTGCTGTCTGCCCAAGCCTTGGACATGAAGGTTTCAGCCTCCTGCGAAAGGCCTGGGACCTCCCATCGTCCCCTGAAATCCGCCACGCCTTGAGCCACAGCGAGTTCGCCTGCACCAGAGGATGCGGAGCTTTGTCGGGACTCAAGAGGAGGGTCGGAAAGTGGGGGAGTAGGATTGGAGAATCCCAGGAAAGTTCCAGAAGAACTGGAAACCAGACTTGCGACCTCCAAAAGGGGGTGATTATGACTAAATCCGCCATCTGTCGTCGGACTTGAGCAATCGTTCTCGTGATCACCGCGAAGGGAGGAAAGGCGTACCCCTTCTCTGAGCTCCAGTCCTGGAGGAAGGCATCCGTGGCCACTGCCAGGGGATCCGGCCCCCAGCTGAAGAAGCAGGGAAGCTGGTGGTCCAGTCTCGAGGCAAACAGGTCCACCGAGAAGGGGCCCCAGCGGTCATTCAACATCGCAAAGATGCTCGGATCGAGCTTCCAGAGATTGGAATCCCTGAAATTGCGGGACTGAAAATCCGCTTCCTGATTCTCTCGTCCTGGCAAGTATTCTGCCATGACCGAAACATGGCTGTCTAGGCAGTACTGCCAGAAACTCGCGGCTAAGTCCAAAAGAGCTTTGGATCTGGTGCCTCCCAGGTGGTTTATATATTGGACCGCCGAAATGTTGTCCATGTAGAGAAGGACGCACGATTGCACCTTGTCCCTCGTCCAGCAGCAGACGGCGAAGGATCCCGCCAGAAGTTCTAAACAATTGATATGCAACTTCTGTTCATCGGGAGACCACAATCCTCCCGTAGCGAGGTCCCCGCACCTGTCGCCCCAGCCTGACCTGCTGGTGTCGGACTCTATGACTAGATCCGGCGCTGAACTGAAAATTGGGCGGCCGTTCCAGGCCTCCATGTGGTCCAACCACCATTGGATCTCCTCTCGAGCTTCGCTGGACAGGGAAACCTTGTGTGAGTAAGGATACCCCTTGCGAAGGAAATATGCCTTCAGGCGCTGTAGGGCCCGATAGTGGAGCGGTCCCGAGAAGAAGGCTTGAATCGATGCCGATAGGAGACCCACCACCCGAGCCAATTGGCAGGGAGACATCTGTTGTCTAGAAAGGGTACGTCTTAGCTCGTGCCGGATCTTCGCCACCTTCCTGGAGGAAAGGCTTAGAGTGGAGGAGGGGGAGTCTATTACGAACCCCAAAAAAGTTACAGACTGAGAGGGCTGTAACAGTGATTATGTCTCGTTGACCACAAAGCCTAAGCTCTGAAGCAGATCCACCGCCATCTGGAGATGGGCTGACAGCTGGCGAGGGCAAGAACCCATTAGAAGGAGATCGTCCGAATGCCTCGAGCTCTCAGGAACTCCACCACCAGTTTGAGAACCTTGGTGAAGCACCAAGGGGCTGAGGACAGGCCAAATGGAAGAGCAGTGAATTCGTAAGTTTGATGGTGCCAGATGAACTTGAGGAACTGCCGGTGAGGAGGAAAAACTGGGATTACCAGATAGGCATTGTTGAGATCTAGATGCACCATCCAATCCAGAGGACGTAAGACATCTCTGAGGAGGTGAATACCCTCCATCTTGAAGTGGCGGTAAACCAGCCACTCGTTGAATTCGCTTAGATTTATAACTGGCCTCCGGCCCCGTCGATCTTGTCGACCACGAATATGTTGCTGATAAACCCCCTGGGGTGCGGTGAGGAAAGGGAGATGGCACCCTTGTTGAGGAGGGATGTAACTTCCCCATCTACCAGGGCAGCTTCTTGGAGTGAAAACTGAATGGGACGGGGCCTGGACTGCTGGACAGGTTCCCCAAGATAATCTATGTGGAACCCCTGCACTGTCTGAAGGACCCACGCATCTCGTGTGATGGTAATCCAAGTCTGGAAAAAATTCGCCAGCCGTCCCCCTATTTTTAGTTGGGAAGAAGGGAGAACACTCACCGGGACTTGAGGCAGATGCTGCTCCTCGGAAACCTCTGCCCTTGCCACGACGTCCTCTCGTGGGGTAGAAATTCCCGAATCGGGACTGATCCTGATACTGGCCATGTCTGGAGCCTTGTCCCCTTTGGGAATTCTGGTGGGATTGGTGCCTGGTCGCGCGGCCACTACCTCGACCGGCCCTGTGAAAAACACGAGGGAACACCCTTTTAATGGTTGTCTGGGCCTTGTCCAGTGACGTGAAAGTATTGACAAATTTGCCAAGTTCTTTTACAAAAGGCTCTCCGAAGAGGCCTCCTTGGGCAATGGCGCCTGCCTCAGAATCCGCCAGGTCCCCCAATTTTGGGTCAACCTTAATGAGGAGGGAGCGGCGGCGCTCGCTGGACAGTGCGCAATTAGCGTTGCCCAAAAAGATTATGGCTCTCTGGGCCCACCCTGACAAAGTATCCAGGGAAATTCTTGAACCAGATTCTTTGGCCTCCTCGGCCATATCCAAGATTTTCGTAATGGGGTCCAAGGTATCCTGGAGCTTGTCCTGGCATGCCCGCCATGACCTGTCAATACCCTTCTTAGGGTCTCTGATGAACTTCTGTAAGAAGGTGGCCATGCAAGGGTCAATTTCCAGGGTAAGTGCCACATTCCCTTCGAGGGAAGGGCGGGGGCACTCCTCCCGGAGTCAATTACGGGCCTTCTTTTCCAGTGGCCTACGAATGCGACCCGCCACATAATTAGCGACCTTGTCGGCCGGGGCCCATTCGGAGGATCGTGGGTGTATAATATCGTCAGCGTCAAGCATGTCTGACGCGTTCTGGGTGGACTGGGAAGGGCGGGACGGAAGCCAAGGCCTGGATGGGCCTGTTTCATCATCTGCATCTCCTGCTGCGTTTAGGTCAGTGTTGGGCTCAACTGGCAGTGGGGTAGGGGATTTCCCTGTAGGTAGGACAGGTTGACTGTCTAGAAAGGCTTGCTTAAGCCTGGTAAATGCATCTAAATCCACCCTCGAGTCGCTGTACCGTTTGGGTGGTGGCGGGGCTTGTTCCCCTTGTTGTGGTCCCTCTGGGGTCGAAGGGGGGAGAACGGGCGTGGTGGGTTGGGGATTTAGCCTCTCAAAGGCTTGGGAAATCTGGCGGGAGTGTCTCTCCTCTAACGGAGTCATGGCCTCCGCCACTGTGCAATAAATTGAGGTGTCAACTGCCTCATAACACTCATCACCCCAAGAGAGGTCAGCAAGAGGGTCCTCCATGTCCTGGTAGTCCTCTTGATACTCCATGGCTTATCAGGTGAACTATAGGGTCAGAGACCAATTAGGGGTGTCTGGGTAACAGAACACCAGGCCTTAAGGTAGGCACTATATTTTTAAGGGCTGGATATCAGCCTGTCCTATGGTGCGAGTGTCTTGCAATTTAGGTGGGGTTTCCAGCCCCTTGGGACACTCACACTGGTGTAATTCTTTCTTAAATGGGAATATTAACCCTGTCACAAGGGAGCCGGTCTGGGCAGTGTCCCCACAGGCTTCTAGGCCTTAAGTACAGACCCAATTCCACTGGGGAGCAGAGCGTTAATTTAATCATTCAGGCGATCGGCTGCTCTTCTGAAAGCTGAACAATCACGTACTAACCCAGCAAGGCGGTGGAAATGTGCTTTCTGATGAGCACACCGGTGCAGGGGTCACCCTTCTCTTGTCCACGGGTCCATAGACCAACAAAATAGAGATTGGCACTGAAGCTGGAATTCAAATAACAAGTTTATTAATCACTCATGAGTGGGACTACGTCCACACAGCACTCTCCAGTGCTGCCTGAGGTAGTACACTGAAGTCACAGACCATGGTGCTTATATACAGAGTTTGTTGCAGAGTAAGCATGTAGTTACAAATAGAAGGTACAAGCATACACAGGAATAACTACCTACAAACATGGGCAGATGGGAGATCACTTAGTAAGCAGAGTGGGAGGGGGAACAGAACTGCTTACAACAGTAGAAAACAGTTGACAGTTGTATCTTTAACCAGGTGCATTCTAGCAGCTACAGGCCTTTGCTCAGCACATTGCTTTTAGCTCAGTACAGAAGGAGTTAACTAGAGTTGATGATACAAGCAGAATAGAAGGACAAGCAACAGTGAAGACGGAAGAATTACATAGCTAACAAAATGGATGCCACAAACAAGATGGCTTCAGCCTATGCTAACAGAAATTATTTCAGATTTCCACAGATGACCCTTTTAGCATATGCTGAAGACATCTTCTAGGCTTTATAAGGAGTACGGAAAATATCATGTACATCTATCTGCATTAATTCATTAATTTCTTGATCACTTGCTAATCGGGCATTTACATTCTTAACATTTTGTTTAGCCGGTATACACGAGGTGCAAGTAGAATCACAAAGGGAACAAAGCATTGGGCCGCATTGAATACATAGGCAACAGGTGAAAAGAATAGCAAGAAATATACATAAGGCTGACAATAGCTTCCAGCCCCATACAGTAAACATGTTCCATAGCCATCCAGTCAAAGTCCAAGTTCCTGAATCCTGATGGATTTCAGTGGCTATTTTGTGCAACTTGGAAATTGCGTCAAAAACAGAAGGGGCATGATCAGGGATATAGACACAGCAGCTACTCCCGATGATGCGACATGCTCCACCACGGTCGGCCAGGATGACATCAAGGACCATCCTATTTTGGAGCACCACAATTCTCGCAATTTGTAGTTCTTCTGTGATATTTCCAAGCGCCATTGCTGTCTGATTGGTTACAGCCTCTACAACACGTGTCAAGCGCCTTATTTTTCTACTGTTTAAGGCCGCACCAACAAAGAAGAATAGTCCCAAATTAAAGTCAATATACTGCTGTAGTGCAGTATCAGTTTGATCCACCTCATCATTGTTTATTGTCCTTTTGAATCTGTTCTTGGAAATGTCATTATACAGTTTATAGTCTTTATGGTAGGATGCAGGTGCCAAAAACACAGGTGGAAGCAAAAAGGACACGTAGCAGCTTCCCGACCAACCAATAGGTAGATGGTAATAACCTTTACTTCCGCAAATAAAATAGGTGTTGTGTGAGGACAAAAAGCTGCTATTGTTCATTCCAGTAATGTTCAACAGTAAAGTACAGTCACTTTTTCCCACAGGAATACTGCCAATACTGCTCACACAGAGATCCGCTCGAGCTCTAGTAACAGCAATAACAGGAGGCCCATTCCCCTTAGTTGTTCGAGTGTTAAGGAAAACATAGTGTATGGAGGAATTTCCTCGGCGATACTCCTCCATTTCCCACACAGTTCCTTTAGCTTGTGGATCTCCTTCCTCATCGGGGGTAACAAACTTTATTCAACTGAGCGTTTAGTCCACCTACATCAACATAAGTAATATTAGCAACTTCAGAAGCCCACAACAATGCAAACCAGGCTCTGCAGGAGCCATTATGTGAAAACGGCAAGGGAATAAAAGGCGTTCCTCCCTTTTTCGGATGAGCTGGCATCATTTCACATACCCAGCAATTGGTAACGTCGTGGCATTGTGGGTATGATGCAACATTTGAATGAAAGTGTTATTGAGGTAGGACATTCTATGCTTTTTCTCATGATACGGTAGAGTAAAATAATGATGTTCAATTGGGACAGGAGTAGTAGTAGTCAGTAGATTTCGGACAGGAGCTACTTCCTCTACAATCCATGTTATTATAGCAACAATAACAATAGTCAAAGTAAATCCAGTAGCAATTATTGTTCTTTTGCTACAAACTCTTGCAGCAGTTGGTTTCTTCTCCTTAGACATATTCATTACGTCGACAAACAACAAAGCAGATGGTGCCCTAAGGTCCTGGGCAGGCGTTGATTTCTTCACTAACGTTGAGACGAGTAGTCACTAAAAGACTACCTCCCTTTGTAGTTAGGCTTTAACTACCCAGCACAGTGGCTCAAACAGTCTCTTTCAATGAAATGTCTTTCTTCCTGGGTCGAAGCGGATATCGAGATGTACCAGGAATCGTGTTGTCCGGGAAGACTTCCTCAGGCCCTTCAGGTGACACAGCTTGTCCTTTCTCGGTGACCAGGATATCGCGGTGTTCTGCCAACACAGCTGGGCTCACTAGGTCTTGCAACACTTTTCGGCAGTGTGTCGCGTGGACCCAGTTTTTCCGGTTCGTCACCCGAACTGCAGTTCTGGTAGCCAGTAGTACCTGCTCCGGTCCTTGCCACCTCGGTGCTAGGGAGCTGGTCCTCTGAAATGACTTTACGACCACAAAGTCACCAGGCCGTAAACAATGGCCCTCACCTTGCGACCTGTCTGGAAGAGTCTCCCGAACCTGTTGATAAATAGAAGACAAACTGTCAGTCAACTGAGACAAATAGTCATTCATCAATACATAGGGTACATCATGTATAGGGCGTGGCTTAGGAATCCCCCAAATATTCATTGGCCTTCCAAAAACCACCTCATACGGTGTGAGGCCAGATCGTGTATGTGGTATCGATCTAATGGATAGCAATGCTAAGGGCAATGCATCAGGCCATTTCAAAGATGTGGAAGCCTGTATCTTAGCCAATTTCAGTTTCAGGGTAGAATTGTAACGTTCCACTAGTCCTGCTGATTGTGGGTGAAAAGCAGCATGAAACTTCTGCTTAATTCCCAACCCTTTCATGAGATACTCAACAACTTGCCCAATAAAATGGGGTCCGTTGTCACTCCACAAAACTCTGCAAATGCCGAATCGGGGAAAGAACTCCTTTAGCAGCACCTTTGCTGTCGTAAGAGCTGTATTATCCTTCCTAGCGTATGCTTCCACCCATTTACTGAAGGCGCAAACCACTACTAAGACATACTTTAGGTTGTTACAACGCTCAAGCTGGATGTAATCCATTTGCAGGAACTCAAAAGGTGCAGTTGGTATTGCAAACCCTCCTGTTGGAGTTCGTGTTCCCTTTCCAGGATTATACTGGAGACAGATCAGACAGGACTGGACTATTTTCTTAGCCGTACCAGCAATATCTGGATGATCCCAAACTTGCATAAGTTGCTTTGCTATTGAGGATGCTCCAACATGTGCCGGCCCATGTGCCATGTGAATCATAGGATGTAAATAGGCTGCAGGTAACTTCCATTTTGTCATTTCTTTATTCCTCCATCAGCCCTCGTCATCCAATGTTCCCTCCTTGGACCATTGGTCTAATTCATCAACAGAAGCAGATTGCTGCATGTCCAGCACCTCTTGCCTGGCATCATGCCAACGTTCAGCCTGTGACTTAACTACATACATAGATGTGGTACTTCGCTGCATTGCAGTCTCACGAGCTGTGCAATCCACAAAGGCATTGCCTGCTCCTATTTTATCAGTCACTTTCTTGTGTGCACTACATTTAACAATTGCCACTTTCTTAGGATAGGTCAAGGCAGTAAGGAGATTATGTACTAATTCCCCATGCACTATTTGTGTCCCATGTGAAGTGAGAAAGCCTCTTTCTTTCCAAAGTTGCCCGAAGTTATGAGCCACGCCGAAGGCGTATTGGCTATCAGTGTAAATGTTAACAAGCAACTCTGTACTAAGCTCACATGCTCTTGTCAGTGCTATCAACTCGTCTGCTTGAGCTGACTTCTGTGGGATACGAGCTGTCTCAACTACTGTCTGAAGTGTTGTAATTGCATAAGCAGCAGATGTAGTGCCATCAGGCAATTTCAGGCAGGATCCATCAACCCACAATTCCCCATCAACACTAGAAAGAGGTGTAGCTTATAGGTCAACACGACCCTTTGTGTGTTCTTCAGTAAGGGATATACAATCATGTAACTCTTGTGACTGAGACTGAGTAGCTGGAAATGGCAATAATGTAGCAGGGTTCAGAGTCAAACATCTTTTTAACATGATATGATGGGCCAAAAGTGTCAATTCATATCCTGTCAAGCGAGCACTAGTCAGATGCTGTGTTTTTGTTTGATTTAACAAGGCATCAACTGAATGGGGTACTAACACAAGCAATCTATGTGACAAGACTATTCCCTCGCTCTGACGTATGGACACAGCCGTTGCCGCCACCGCTCGAAAACAACCAGGCAGCGCGCGGGCAACTGGATCAAGGACAGCTGAGAAATATGCACAAGGACGTTGTTTATCACCGTGTGTTTGTGTTAAAACAGAGAGCGCAACCTTCCCTCTCGTGTACATAGAGTATGAAGGTCTTAGTGTAGTCTGGAGTTCCTAATACTGGTGCAGAACAAAGAGCTTGACGTAACTGTTGGAAGGCATCCTGGCACTCAGTAGTCCATGGGAGAGACATCGGAGTGTCTTTAGTCAAAAGGGCCAACAAGGGTTTAATAATGTGAGAAAAACTAGGGATCCACTGCCTACAAAAAGAAGTAAGGCCAATCAGTGCACGGACATCCTTCTGAGTACGGGGCACGGGAGTGTTTAAAATAGTTTGAATGCGATCTGGTGTGAGTGCACGTCCCTCCTTAGACAGGAGGTGACCTAAATAGGTAACCTGCTGTCTACAAAATTGCAGTTTCTTCCTAGAGACTTTGTGATGATGAGAGGCAAGAAATAACAATAATGACAGTGTTCCTTCTTTACACTGTTCAGGGGTATCAGCAGCCAACAAGATGTCGTCGACATATTGAATAAGAGCCACCCCTTTTGGTACAGGAAAAGAATCAAGCTGCCTTTTCAACGCCTGACTATAAATGCTAGGACTCTCTGTATACCCTTTTGGAGCTCTACAGAACCTGAATGATCTATTATTCAAAGTGAAGCCAAACAAATAATGGCTGTCATGGTGAATAGGTATTGAGAAAAATGCATTCTTTAAATCAATTACACTAAATGTAGTGGCAGTAGGAGGAACCATGGTGAGAAGTGTCGTGATATCAGAGACTACCGGGTATTGGGGCACCACGATTTTATTAACCTCTCGTAAATCTTTAATAAATCTGTAAATTTTAGTATCAGTGTCTTTTTTCAAAATAGGAAGGATAGGACTATTACAAATGTTATAAGGGACTTCTTCCACAACCCCCACCTTGATCAAATCCTGAACAATGAGTGTTAATGTTTCTTCGCCTTCCTGAGATATTTTATATTGGGGCAATCGAGGCAATGAAGCACCTTCCTTCACTTGAATATGCACTGGTGGAATAACCATGTGTCCCACATCGGTATCTGATGTAGCCCACAAAGTACTAGGTAAAGATGACAAAGCGATATCTTCTTTGATGAGACAAGACCTCTCAACCATTGGATAGTTATCATTTAAGATAACACGCTCACTTTCTGGGGAACAACGTATTGTAGCACGAAAATGTTTAAGCATATCAATGCCCACAATATTATCCGGCGTGTTAGGGGAAAGCAGAAATGGACATGCTGCAGTAAATTTATCAAGACTAAATGCAAGTGGCTGTGACAGTGGGCTAGGTGTAGGTGTCCCATCGAATCCTATCGATGTTATCATTGCGCCAGACAGGGGAGCCCTAGGAACCAATTTTTTAGACAGAGCACTACGAGTAGCTCCTGTATCAACCAGGAACCGATCAGTAGAACCCAAGACATTTGCAGCAACATAAGGACCCTTCTGATCTACTGGGACCTCAACCGGTTCCTTACCCCATCCTAGGCATTCCTATGCATAGTCAGAATCCGCAAGACCATCAGCCGAATAATCAGACATTTGATATTGATTTCGTCTATCAAAGGTATTAGAATAATTTGGTCCGTGTTCAACTGCCTCAAACCTGGGACGGGTTCCTATTCCTCCCCTATTTCCTGAATTCCCTGGGCGTCCTCTCATACTTCCTCTACCTCGTTGGTACTGCTGACCTCGCAAAAGGGGGCACT
Source organism: Calotriton arnoldi (assembly GCA_963921515.1). Classification (NCBI taxonomy): domain Eukaryota; kingdom Metazoa; phylum Chordata; class Amphibia; order Caudata; family Salamandridae; genus Calotriton; species Calotriton arnoldi. The sequence continues at coordinate 379,823 of CAWUFW010003885.1, forward strand.
CAGAACGCCAATGTCCAATCTCTTTACAATAAGCACACTGATCAGAAGACAAAGTGGATTGAGAGAAAGGGGGTACACCAGGTGTATATACTGCACGTCCACCTCTACCACCACCTCTGAATGGTGGACCATATACTTGAGCCAACATAACTTTTGTTTTTAAATCCTTAACCTTCTTATCCTCTTTGCCCTTTGCTTCCAATTCCTGACGCTCATAATACTGGGCCATAGTCAAAAGGGAGACTGGGGAAGACGTAGTCCACGAGCTCTCGCTAGCCTTAAGGCGACTAGCTATTTCTGGCAACATGTTAGCGACAAATTTGTCGACGAACACATGCTTACCCGTGTCATCTGTCAAGGACTGCCCACTAAAGTCATGGAATGTCTCTTCAAATCGTGTAAAGAAATCAGAAACTGACTCATCTGCTTTCTGTTTACAAGACGCTAACGTAGTCCAATCTATTTTCTTAGGGGGTATAAGAGTTTTCAACTTAGTCACAATAGCTTTAGGAAGATCTAATATCTCCTGTTGTGGTTTCTGCGCAGGCTCTCTAGCCGCATCTATTTCTTCTAAATGCACCCAAGTATCACCATATGCTACATTATCATCTATTTTCCGAATTGTTCTCCACATATCAGGGGCAAAATAAGTCCAAAAAACATATCAATATCTGGCAGAGTCATAGTACAGGAGCTAATGGCTCCTTCTACTTCTTCATAGAAAGCGGCAGGATTCTTCCGCGGATCGGGCAAAGCGGCTTTAAGAGCCATAACATCTGCTCTACTCCAAGGGGTATAAACCCAATTATAAATAAAATACCCTTTCGCATCATCTGAAGTCTTTTCTTCATCTTTTCCCACACCCTTTGGAGGAGCATACAAAGGCGCAGCTTCGCGCATTGGTCATATACAAACTTCAGCACTACTAGATCCATTATTTGTCTCTGAAGTTTCTACTATCTGCGCTGGGGTTTGGGCTACTTGTACAGTTTTAGTTTTACTAGCTTCTTTTTTCTCCGCTTTTAAGCGAAATGTTTCATCTCGTAATTTAACCACTCGCCTAATTAAATCAGGTATGTTTGAACAAAGGAAAGTTCCATCACTCAATTGTTTATAATCAGAATTTATATCAGTGGGCTCTAAGTTTTTTGACAGGTCTCTAAAATTAAGTATAACTTCCCAAGCAAACTTTTCTGCAAAATATAACTGCTCTAAATCTTTCCACTGCTGAACCATTGTTACAAGATCTGAAGGAAGAGTTTTCTTACGGGCTTCTGAACGAACAGTGGATCTAATGGTGGCTTTTTCATCAGTAGTTAAAGTAGAGCGAGTCTGTCGCCCATCTTGCTTATCTATATCTTTATCATCGGATGAATGATGGTCTTTATCGGAAGGATCCTCCTCAGGGGCAGAGGGAAATTTATACGGGGGCGGAGGTCGATCTAATAAGATAGAATCATCTTGAGGTTTATTAAGCATGGGATAAAGGGGGCGCCTAATAGGGTACTGGCCAGTTACCTCTAAACTACGCTCCCGCTCTTCTTTTTCTTTTATTTCCGTCATCTCCTTATTTTTTAATTCTAGCGCTTTTGATATATCGTTTTTCGTTGTTCTTTCTCTGCTATAGCTGCTTCTCTCTTCGCTCTTTTATTCACTTCTTTCTCCCACATTCGTACACAATCAAACATATCTTGTCGACTTTTTTTGTTAAACAAACACTGTTCTACATATTGAATCTTTTTAAAGTCAAATAACCCATTCACAGGCCATTGGAGATCAGGATCCTTCTTTGTATATTTGTTCCACAGTGTACTATACATTATGGAAGAAATACCGTATTTAATATACATATGTCTATTAGGTGTTCCCTCTAAGGGAGCCGGCTGACTTCTTTCTAAATCCATTTTGGTACCACCAAGACAGCAACTCAACCTACGGAGTGTGCTGGAAACAGGCATGCTACCAAGTTTTTGTAAAATATATTGTTTCCAAATTGTTCAAAAGTAGAGAAAAATCTCCACATTACCTGCCTTTATTTTCTGCAAAAAATAAATCAAACAAACAAAACCAGAATCTTGGCCAAGCAAACAAGAGTGCCGCTCCAGCGACCTTACCAAACAAAAGTCTCCAACCTCCAACTGCCAATCTCTTGATCGACCTAATGGTCACTGCAAAAATAACGCCAAAGGATACCTCAGTCAGGACCGGCCGCCACCTGGAAGGTCAAATCAAAAAACCGGAAAAGTCACTTTGGCTGCAAAGACAAGGATCTACTCATGCAGGACATCTCCTCAGTAATATTCCACTCTTCCGTCAAGACCACTTCTTCAGACGGCCGCGTCCTCGATGAGGCTCCACGTATCGGGCGCCAACTGTGGAAATGTGCTTTCTGTTGAGCACACCGGTGCAGGGGTCACCCTTCTCTTGTCCACGGGTCCATAGACCAACAAAATAGAGATTGGCACTGAAGCTGGAATTCAAATAACAAGTTTATTATTCACTCATGAGTGGGACTACGTCCACACAGCACTCTCAAGTGCTGCCTGAGGTAGTACACTGAAGTCACAGACCATGGTGCTTATATACAGAGTTTGTTGCAGAGTAAGCATGTAGTTACAAATAGAAGGTACAAGCATACACAGGAATAACTACCTACAAACATGGGCAGATGGGAGATCACTTAGTCAGCAGAGTGGGAGGGGGAACAACAGTAGAAAACAGTTGACAGTTATATCTTTAGCCAGGTGCATTCTAGCAGCTACAGGCCTTTGCTCAGCACATTGCTTTTAGCTCAGTACAGAAGGAGTTAACTAGAGTTGATGACACAAGCAGAATAGAAGGGCAAGCAACAGTGAAGACGGAAGAATTACATAGCTAACAAAATGGATGCCACAAACAAGATGGCTTCAGCCTATGCTAACAGAAATTATTTCAGATTTCCACAGGGCGTCTAGCCTCGGACCAGCCGCTCGAGGGGAAATGCGCGCGATGACAGAATTCCAAAGAATCTGAGGAATTCAAAGATAGCGCCGCATTCTGCGTCGCCTCCCCGCCCCCGTCGCTATGAGCAATACACCAGCAACAGCCGCGTAGGAGCGAGAAACACTCCCGAGGCGGAAATACAACGGAAAAGGGAAATTAATGCCGCAACAAAGCACCGAGCGCTGAGCAGATAAAGCGCATTACACGGAGCGGCAGCAACACGAAAAAGACACAGTGACACGCGCACATTCAAATCAGCAGTAGAACACGCAATTAAACCAAATAGCAATCATAATATAAAATAAGCGCAATACAGCACAATATACGCATAAATTAAGCACCACACAGCGAAAACAACTGAAGGGTTCTTATCTCGGCTGCGTAGCAGGGAAGAAAGAGGGCGAAGGGCCAGTGAGAGAGGACTATGTTGGGGCCATGAACCTCCCGATTGGACATTGTTGCTATGCCCTGATTGGCTGTTACCATGTGTTTTTTCTAAACTACCTTTTCCCAAGGGTTCATGGGAAATGTAGTTTTTGTTATCTTTTGAATGAGCTGCTATTTGAATAAAGTGAAGAAAGAAGGCATACTTCTCGCCTCCAGTCCTGACATAGAATTAGTGAGCTATATGCTGTGATACACATTAATGTGCAGATTTTTATATGGAGTGTTTCTCAAAATTTCAATCTGACACATCGAAGTAAAAAGTATTGAAACACTAAATGTACCAGTGTCATAGTTGTATAGAGGCACAGAAATAGGTCTTATGTTGTGTTTTGGGATTTACAGCATTGAGACACTATATGTACTTTTACACTTTGGTTGATGTTTATTTTAAAATTGACTACATAAGGGATAAAGCGGTCTTTTAGCGCATATAAGTGAGAACTGAGATATGGTGCAGCTGTGTTGTAGGACAGGGTGCTATAATATTACAAGGTAAGTAATAAATTAAGTTTTGTGTTTGGTTTGGGATTGGTACATTGAAGTAAGTGCTTGTACTTATGTAGGTAGGTTGATTTTCAGATTTAAAAACTGCAATATAACAAAAACTGTTTTTGTATTATGGGTAAGCCAGTAGTAAAGTAGCTGGTACATTGGCTAGAAAAAAAATTCAAATATAGTTTTCTTTTTTTACAGAACAATATCTGTATAATTACAGGCAGATTGCCTTCAAAAGCTCGGAGGGAAAAGGAACAGAAGCAACTACAGTGTCTATGCAGAACTGAGACTCAAAAGGGGCAAAATGAAGAACAAGTGGTGAACGAAAAAAGAGCTAGTGGTAAGAGGACAAACTAATTTCTTACAAATATATGTGGACATTTTCAAAGATTATGAAATAATGAAAATAAAATTCAAACTATGAGAAAGAAGAACAATGGACAAAATCTATGTAACAAGAACAGGAAAGAATGTAACAAAGATGAATACACCTAAACCAGAAGGCAGAAGAAGTTTAAGGAAATCAGAGCTAGGATGTTTCTTAGTAGAGTAGTTATTAATCTACTGAGATATATGAAGAAGTATAGAAGAAGGAGATATGCAGTGAAACAGAAAGAATGAGTTGAGAGAGTAGTTGATAAGGCCTTTGCTTTAAAAGTGAAGGTTTTTATTTGGATTATAAATATAATGAAGACTCTTGACAAAATGGTGTTGTGCTTGAGGAGACAAAACCAGGAAAAAAGATTAGTGAATAGAAATAACTTTTGTACAGTTTTTAGTGGCGAATGCATACATACTTCTAGTACAGAATCTTTCTTTAATGAAGAAAGTTATCTCCAGGATAATAGATTAGTTCATGATATTGATTACAGAGGATGATGTTATGGAATGAAGAATGGCACTCAATTCTGTCCACTGATGGTACCTACAAATGTAGAAAACGTTATTGGAGAACAGGTACAAGGAAGGCAGAGTCAAGCACCTGTATAGAAATGGAATAGTAGTAGTGTTTGTAGTATTCGACAGCAACTCATTGATATATTAAGGAAATTTCGACATATCTTTCCAAGGCGAAGTTTAAAACAGAAAATAAGTACTTTACAAGGATTAGATCCTTGCAAGATTAGAAAGCATACAAATTTGCAGGGACACTCACTAGCTTGTTTATCAAACAAGGTGTGCCAAAGCACCTTTTATCATTTCAGGATGTTAGTTGTACACCACTCAGCAATGCAACTTTAGTTAGGTGGCTGTACTATGTGAAAACTCCTGCTTTATGTTTAGGAAAAATCAATAGAGCACTTTTGTATGGTACCGTGGCAGATGTAGAAAAGGTTTGTGATGATGTGCAGTTTCATTTCTTTGGTCCTCAGCAGGATTCTAGGGAAAATAAAGAGTTGATAAGAGGAGGAGTTGTAGAACAGGACACAGATATTACAGCTGATAATTTTGAAGAAGAGATAACAAAATCTAACACAGTGTGGTCTAAAAAAACAGAGTATTTTTGCATATGCTGTCGATGCACTCACTAGAAGATTTAAACACAGACTGTTGACTTGTATTTAAAAAGTGAAAAAGTAAATATTGTTAACTGGCAAAAGTTAACTGAGTATTTATTTGTAGAGGAACACGTTGACTTGTCCATACAGCAAGTTATATGTAAGTTGTGTTACAATAAATTAGAAGATAATAAAATGAACAACCCATAGATATTAGATACCCATTTTGTAAGATAATAAAATGCCTGCTAATGTAGAAAAACTATGAAGGTCCAAAAAAAAGCCATCCACATTTATGATTCTTTGCAGCATTGTGAAGGGCTCTTATGGACTGCACTCCAGCACTCACTACAACTCCACAAGCCATGCAGTATGATTCCATCCGGAAAAAATGTGCAGTCAAATCTGGAAGTTGAGATTGGACCTCTGAAGGGACTCTCTGCCCAAGTGTTGTTGTGGCTGGTATTGAAGTTCAGGGTCCTTCAGCCTTGCATTGCCTTCTCGCAGCTTTTACACTACTGCTTTGGCATGTTTTTAGATGGTAAAATATGGACGTAGTCCCGGAAAAATATTTTTTATTTGTACCCCTTGACAATGTCTTGTGACATATTGTGCATTGCGCAAATCTGCTCACTATGAACTCCCCTTAAAACATGTTCAAAACAGATAAATGGGCGTTTTCTTTTTATTTTTTTAGTTGAAAAGTGTATTATCCAATAATATTCCTTTATTTCCCAGTGACATGATTTTCTGTCTTGTTTTTGAATTTATTTTTTTATAGGTTTTGTACGTGGCCATTCTTGAAAACTCTGGAACCATATCTGTTGCAGTAGTCTGCACCTCTCAAAGGACTTTCTGGGTGGAAATTGTTGCTGGTGCCACTGATGGAGATGGTCCTCCAGCTTCCCTCTACTTGAATGCCAGTTAGAGATGCTTTCTATGTTAGGTTTTAAGATGACAGGCCATGGACGTCACCCCACATGAATATTTTTTGTTCGTCCCTCTATAGTGGGTCTTTTCACAGAGTGTGCATTGTACTAATTTTGGAGCAGTTTTTGATTCCTGTTGAGTTTGGGTGAGAATGGGTAGTTTGATGGGTGTTTTGTAGCTATGTTCTATTCGTCAGTTCAGATTTTGAAAGTTAATTTTTGAAATTGTTGTTTTTGTTAAATGTATTGTTAAAATAAAGGTAAACAATTATGTTACTAAACAGCTAGACTCAAACTTTGTGTAAAATATGTTTATATATCTGTTTTAAATTTTGTCATTTTCATTTGTGACTACTGATGCCATTGCGACCTCCTGTGTTGCTGTGAAGAAGGAAAAGGCATTTTTGATGTAGTTATTTCGACAAATGAATACAAAGGGGAAAGTTAAATTAGTATCTTACTAAAAAGCTACTCTGAAACTTTATGTAAAATATGTATATATATGCGTTTTACACTTTGTCAAAAACACCCGGTATTCGCAGTGTGTCCTTGGCAATTGCACTCATAGAATCACACAGGCACTTCCTGTACAATTATCAAGGACGTCCTTTCTCCACCACTCTGCAAACGTGCCTCCTGGCACACTACTAGTTGGGGGATGAAGTCCCCTTGGCTATTAAGGGTCGTTGGGGGCCAACTACCCCTCCCGTTACCTCTAGCACGTCATACACAGTGAGTTTGCTAAGAGGTCTTCGGAGGCCATGCCCCCTTTCTGCAGCACGCTGCGAACGCGTCTTCTGGCACACTACTGGTTGGGGAATGAAGTTCCCTTGGATGCTAAGGGACCTTGGGAACCAATAAGCCCTCCTGGTACTTTCTGTAAGTCCTACACAGCGGGATTCCTGAGAGCTGGTCACTTACCCCATAGCTGTGATGCCTACGCGGGTGATAAAGCACATTGCCGTATCTTCCTTGGCAGCCAATTTTGCAGGATAATGGCACAAGGGAATGCTGGTACATATAGGGTGGTTTTCCCGCCCCGGTCACACAGGGTGTGCGCCCGGCTGTTGTCGTGGTGTATACGTTAATAATTCCGAGCGTGCTAGACCCTCCCTCTTTTAGGGCAATAGGGCCCAAAGTGGAGTGGGATATGCGTCATCGTGTTCCACTGCGACATGGGGCACATATTCAGGTGGCACATACCAATAATGCACGAATAAATAGTCAAGATGAAAATCCGGCGCATTAAATCCACCAGACGCATATGGCATTGCGAGGATGTCCCAACTTATTCTGGGCTCTTTCCCGGCCCATACCAGTTTCAACAAGTGTGTCTTGAAGAAATATAATGGCAACACTATGGGTATATTGATAAAAAGAAATTTGGGCACAATTACCATTTTTAGAATTACAGCCCTATCTGTCAGTGGTAGTGGCAGCCTCACCCACCTTCCAACCTGCTCTTCTAGTATTGCAATGGGCTTGCCATAGTTATATCGGACTACCAGTTCAGATTCTCTATGAATCCATATGCCCAAATATTTGACCGGATCTGTGTTCCACACCAAAGGGAACTCAAGAGAGCACTCCATGGTGCCGGGTGTTAGGGCAAATATGACGGACTTTGCCCAGTTTATACTCCGGCCCAAAAAGCGCTCAAACCGCACATACTCCTGAATCACCATTGTCAGGTTCCCTAATATACAATACCATATAATCTGCATATAAAGATATGCTTAGCGGTCATAGTTTAAAGTTTAATGCTGATGCTGCATGTCTCTGACATATATAACACATGCCAGCGGCTCCACCGTGAGGGCAAACAAGAGGGGCGACAGCGGGCACCCCTGCCTCATGCCTCTGCCAATGGGAAACGCATCGACATGTGTCCATTAATACGTACATGAGCTACTGGGTTCATATATAGGAGTCGGGTCCAGCGCAGAAAGGCCTCCAGGATCCCCATTCTTTCCATGGTCGTAAACATATATAAATCAAGTGAAGAGGGGGAACTAGGAGCAAGATGAAAGTCCATTACCCATGCTCCCATTAGATGTGTCAACACAAAGAAGGGGGTATCTGTTTCTATGGAAAAGAAATGAAGTCTAATGTGGAGTGTAGGTGGAAATTCTGCATTTAGGGCAAGGGTCTTCCTAAATGGAAGATAGAGCCCTCCCACACCCAGATGTGTGTCTTGCTTCATCATAGGGCTTAGCTCCTCATGGGACCGGCGCTGCAATGCCCCTCGGGCCTGCTAGAGAGCTCTTTGGCGGAGATCTTCTATTGAAGCCGTATGGTTGTGTGGGGGTCTGTAAATCTAGGGTAAGGGGGGCGTGAAATCACATTTCACGTGTGGAAACTGTCATATTTCATCACATACCAGCGACAGCTGTCTCACACTTTTTCTCTTTTTTAACCCTGCCAAGAAGATCATTTAATAAACCCTGATTTGAGACCCCTTAGGTAGTTTTAACCACAGTTCCTTTCACGCACACTCTATCCTAGATAAAGTATATCCCCATTTGATGGAGTTGAATGCCTTTGCGTCGTCCAATAGAGCCACCATTGCTGGCAGGGACAGGTTTAATTGATGTAGTAAGGCGAATAAGGTGTGCAGGTTATGTGCTATCGAACAGGACAGAACGAACCCTGACTGGTCGGGCAAGACCAAGTTAGGACGCAGGGGCTGGAGGCTGGTCGCAAATTATCTTAGCCAAGATTTTTGTGTTTATATTAATGAAGGAAAGCCTCACAGTGACTTGGAGTGTTCTGGTGTTTTGTCTGGCTTTAAACAGGTTACTATCAATGCCTCGCATAGTGAGGGGGGTAATTGTTTTTCATGGTATGCTTCTTCATACACAGTGTGTAAATTTGGGGAGACAAGATCTGCATATTCTTTATAGAATTCTCCAGATAGACCATCTATACCCGGCGCCTTCCCATTGGAGATCTTGCATATTATGTCCTGGACTTCTTCAACCGTTATGGGTTGTATTAGATATTCTCGCTGTCCACTGGATAACCACGCCAGTGCTATGTCGTCTAAGTATGACCTAACGAACAAGTTACTTACCTTCGGTAACGATACATCTATAAGAGACATAGATTAGTTATAGATTTCGTACCTGTAGAATTACCCCCAGGCGTCAGACTGGATCCGGAGAATTGTTTTGTCAGCAGTACCCCTGCGCGCCGAAAGGTGGCGTCGGTCGACTCCGCGTTAGTCGTTGACGTCGTGGTCGCCGGGATGACGTTGTGGTAGCTACTTAGACGCCGCTCTCGCGCGCTGACGTCAGTTCTTTTACACGACATTACACGCCAGAAGCGCAGAGCCATGCAAGACACTGACCACTGGTGCACAAAACTAGGGCCCTGAAAGGGATTCCCTGACCCTAGAAGTCAGTTCGCAGAACGGGGAGGATGGTGGGGCAGTAAGGAATCTATAACTAATCTATGTCTCTTACAGATATATTGTTACTGAAGGTAAGTAACTTGTTCATCTGAAAGAGACAGTTGGATATAGATTCCTTACCTGTAGAATAGATACCCCAGCAATACCAACCCCGGATGTGGGTCTGCGAACCAAGTTCACACCAGAAAGTCCTGGAGAACAGAACGGCCAGAAAGTCCTGGAGAACAGAACGGCCAAAGAAGCCGTCTCTCCGGACTTTGCTGTCCAGGCAGTAGTGTTTTGTGCACGTGTGCAGAGATGCCCACGTAGCTGCCTGACAGATGTCATTGAGGGGGACTCCCCGTCCCAAAGCAGTGGTAGCTGCCGTCGCCCTGGTGGAATGGGCGCGCAGTCCCACTGGAGGCTCCTTCTTTGCCAAAGAGTAGCAAGCTTTAATGCACAAAATGACCCACCTAGAGATGGTCCGTTTGTGCACGGCCCGACCTTTTTTGGCACCCACGTAGCCAACAAAGAGCTGGTCATCCACCCGGAATTGCTTGGTGCGATCCAAATAAAATGAAAGCGCACGTTTTGGATCCAGACGCTGGAGCCTCTCTTCCTCCTTAGAAGGAAGCGGAGGCGGAAAGAAGGTGGGCAAAGTGATGGTTTGACCAATGTGGAAAGAAGTAACCACCTTGGGAAGAAAGGAAGGTCTGGTTCTGAGGACGACCTTGTCCGGATGAACAGCCAGAAAGGGAGGCTTCGAAGGAAGAGCTTGGAACTCACTCACCCTTTGAGCAGAGGTGATGGCAACCAGAAAGGCAGTCTTTAAAGTAAGAAGTCTGAGAGGACAGTTATGAAGCAGCTCAAAGGGAGCGCACATAAGGTAAGTAAGAACCAAGTTCAAGTCCCACTGAGGCATTACGAAGGGAACGGGAGGAAAAAGATGAGTAATGCCCTTAAGGAAGCGATTTACAACAGGGGACTTGAAAAGAGAAGGCTGATCAGGAAGCCTAAGAAAGGCTGAAATGGCAGAGAGGTAGCCCTTCAGAATGCCCAGAGCAAAGCCCTGCTGGGCCAAAGAGAGGAGGAACAAGAGAACCTCAGAAAGAGGGGCAGAAAGGGGATCCACAGCCTTTGCTGGGCACCATGCCACAAATTTACTCCATCTGCAGGCGTATACCGTCTTAGTGGAGAGACGCCTGGCTGCCAAGATAACATCACAGACTTCGGGAGGAAGGTCGAAGGCTGTCAACTGCCGCCGCTCAATTTCCATGCAAGGAGGTGGAGACTGGACAGGTTCGGGTGGAAGACCGTCCCCCGCTGCTGCGACAGAAGATCCTCCTGAAGAGGCAGTCGGAGCGGAGGATCGATGGCCATGTGTAACAGCTCGGTATACCAGACTCTTCGTGCCCAATCCGGAGCCACAAGAATGACTAGGGCCTGGTCGCGCCTGATCTTCTTCAGCACTCTGGGTAGAAGTGGTATAGGCGGAAAGGCGTTTAGAAGACCGCAACACCACTCGAGACGAAAAGCGTCGCCAAGCGAGTGCCGCCTTGGAAATTCCAACGCGCAGAATTGCTGACATTGCGCATTCTCTTCGGTGGCGAATAGATTTAACCAAGGCTCGCCCCGCTGCTGAAAGAGACCTTGTGCCACCTCCGAGTGAAGACGCCATTCGTGATCCATCATGCATCTGCGGCTGAGTTCGCCCGCCCTGTTTGTTGCAGTACCATATGGCGGTGGTGTTGTCCGTGAACACCTGTACCACTCTTCCCCGGATAGAGGGAAGGAATGCTTTCAGTACAAGACGGATCGCCCGAAGCTCCAGAAGGTTGAGTGGAGCCCAGACTCTGCCGGAGACCAGAGGCCTCTGATCTCCGCCTCTCCCATGTGGCCGTCCCACCCTAGAAGTGATGCATCCGTCTCCACTGTGTACTCCGGTTGGGGAAGGGAGAGGGATCTGCCGTTGACCCAATCCTGGTTCGTCAGCCACCACTGTAATTGACGTGCAGTGCCCTCCGAGATCTGAACGCAATCGGACCGATTCCCCTGATGCTGTGCCCACTGGAACTTCAGGTCCCACTGCAGAGCAAGCATATGCCACCTGGCATGATCTACCAGCAGGATGCAGGAGGGCATGAGGCCCAGCAGCCTCAGGGTCATTCTGACCGAAACCCGGGATAAAGGCTGAAAGATCGGAATCATAGCCCGAATATCCCGGACTCGCTGCTCAGGAGGATAAACCCAAAACTGCGTTGTGTCCAGTACCGCTCCGATGAAAAGGAGCTTCTGAGAGGGAGTCAAGTGTGACTTCGGCACGGTAATAGTGAACCCCAGTGAGTGCAAGAGGTCCGCCATAGTCTGGAGGTGGGAGACGACTGCCAGGGGAGAGTCCGCCTTCAACAGCCAGTCGTCGAGATAGGGGAAGACTGGAACCCCTGATCTGCGCAGATGAGCTGCGACCACCGCCATCACCTTCGTGAACACCCGAGGGGCGCCGGTAAGGCCAAAGGGGAGCACGGTAAACTGAAAGTGCTCGTGGCCCACCGTGAACCGCAGGTAACACCGGTGGGCCGGCAGGACAGGGATGTGAAAACAAGCGTCCTGCACGTCCGACTCTACCATCCAGTCTCCAGGGTCGAGGGTAAACAGGACCTGAGCTAGCGTCAACATTTTTGAACTTCTCCTTCCGGAGGAAGCGGTTGATGTTCCTGAGATCCAAGATAGGACGCAGGCCTTTGTCCTTCTTGGGCATCAGAAAGTAGTGAGAATAGCAACCACAACCTACTTCTGGGGCAAGAACTCGCTCAATGGCTCCCTTGGCCAAGAAAGCCGAAACTTCTTGTTGGAGAAGGGCCAGATGATCCTCCGACATGCGATGGTGCTGAGGTGGCATGGATGGAGGGGTAGTCTCGAAGGGGAGGTAGTAGCCCCTTCGGACTATCTGCAAAACCCACCTGTCCGACGTGATGGTGCGCCAGTGGGGGGGGGTGATGGCAAATCCTGCCGCCCACTGGCGATTGGTGGATCTGAAAGGTCAGACTAGGAGGGTTTGAAGGCTGCTGCAGAGGGGGCGGTGGTGGAATGGCCCGCTCGCTGGCCCCCAGACCCACGGCGATGGGTCCCACGTCCCTGGCCGCGCAGGAGCTGAACAGCTTACGGCGGCCTGTGGCTCTGGGTGGAACGTGGTGGGGCACCCCTTCCGTAACCACGAAAGGGGCGAAAAGCTGACTGCGCAGGGCGGGTGGTGGAGAGGCCCAAGGACTTGGCCGCAGCCCGAGAGTCCTTGAAGCGCTCTAGCGCGTTGTCTGCTTTAGAACAGGCGACGGCCATCAAAGGACATTGTCATTAGGGTAGCTTGGACATCCCCGGAAAAACCAGTCGACCTCAGCCAGGCGTAGCGTCGAAGGGCTACCGACGTTGAAATCGTCCTGCCTAGCGAGTCGGTGGTGTCCAGTCCACATCGTATGGTAAACTTGGCTGCGTCTCTCCCCTCGGCAACTGCACGGGAGATCACGGCCCGGGCCTCCTCCGGGCACTGGGGCAGCACCTGCGCTACCGTATCCCACACAGGGTGGGTGTAACGGCCCAACAGACATGCGGTGTTTACTGACCGCAGTCCCAAGCTGGAGGAAGAAAACATCTTCCCAAGATGGTCCAGCTTTTTGGATTCCCTATCAGGTGGAGCGTTAGGGAATGCGCCTTTGGACGTCAAGGCTTGGACCACCAAGCTCTCAGGGGTGGGGTATTGGGAGAGGAAAGTGGGGTCGCCCGGAGCCGGACGGTGGCGTCGGGAAATCATCCTATCCACAGGAGCCCCTGTGTTGGGCCTGGACCAGGTGCCCAAAAGGATGTCAGTTAGGGCTTCATTAAACATCAGCAAGGGCTCTGAAGAGCTCGCTGCCGGTTGAAGCACCTCTGTCAGGAGGTTAGTCCTGACCGCCACCGTAGGTAGCTCGAGGTTGAGAGCCTCGGCCGCCCTACGCAACACCACTGTGTAAGAAGCTCCCTCCTCCGTAGCCACGATAGGAGGAGACAACATGCCAAGGTCTGGAGAGGAATCCAGACCACTGGCATCCCCCAACTCCTCTCTCCAGTCCGGATCATACGCCAACTGGTCAGTTAAAGGGTCTCCAGACCCCTCCCAGTCCTCCTCACCCTCCTCTGGTTGCCAATCTGGCCTGAAAGATCCAGGGTGGAACAGGGGTACAAAGGTTCCCGTCGGCGTCGGATCCAGTGTCGGTCGACGTCGGTCCGGCTCCGTGTCCACGTCGGGGTGGAGGCTGGGGTCGACGTCGGCTGGGGACAATACCGGCGTCGGCTGCGGTGCCGGTTAAATCGACGCTGGTGGAGGTGTTATGAGGTCGAACGGCGCCGATCCGGATCCAGGCCTGGATCCAAGGGGACCCTGCGGTGCCGGGGCCAAAGCCCCAGGGCCCCCAGCCCAGTCTGCATGGCCCGAAGGCGCGCCAGCGGAGTCAGGCTGCCCATAGATGGCATGCATTGCTTCGTAAAAACTTCGAAGCTGGGTAGGGGTCGATCCAGGTCCCAGAAAGGGAGGGAAACTCGGAGCCGACCTTTCGGGCTCCATACCCGGAGCCGCGAGAGGGGCACCACCTGCATTCCTCGTTGCGTCGGATGGGGAAAAGTTGAAGATGCTTCTTCGAGGAGGAGGAGGAGGAGGAGGAGGTGGTGGTGGCGGTGGCGTTCCGTGCGACCGGGACCTCAAATGGAGCGGACTGCCGGGCCTCATTGCGTCGGATGGGGAAAAGTTGAAGATGTTTCTTCGAGGAGGAGGAGGAGGAGGTGGTGGTGGTGGCGGTTCCGTGCGACCGGGACCTCAAAAGGAGCGGACTGCCGGGCCTCATGAAGCTTTCGGGACTGCTCCCGCAAAGACTTCGGATTCATGGTCCGGCAGTCGGAACACGACTCTGGATCGTGGTCGCGTTCCAGGCACCACAGGCACACGCGGTGCGGATCCGTCACTGACATCAGTTTTTGGCAGGAACCGCAAGCCTTGAAACCGGGCATCCCTGACGTGCACCAGGAGTCGAAGACTCAAAAACGGTGTTGACAAAAGTCGGCTAAAAGTCAGTCAAAAAGTGACTGAGGAAGCGCTCTCTCCGGATCTACGCTGGCTGGCGCGGAAAAAGAAAGCACTGACGTCAGAGCGCGAGGGCGGCGTCTAAGTAGCTACCGCGACGTCATCCCGGCGACCATGACGCCAACGACGAACACGGAGTCGACCGACGCCACCTTTCGACGCGCAGGGGTACTGCTGATGAAAAAAATTCTCTGGATCCAGTCTGACCCTGGGGGTAATTCTACAGGTAAGGAATCTATAACTAATTATCTCTTTCAGATTTCCTCTACTGTAGCTGATAGGCGACTGCTATATAGGCCAGCATAAAATCGCTTAAATGCCGCCACTATGGAGGGCGTGTCCTAGTGTTCACCCACCTCTAGAGAGGTTATCTTTACTATGTGGTATCTATCTTTTGGTGTGCATAGTCTCTCAGCCAGGCTGCGGCCGGGGCATCCCCCTTCCCCATAAGCTCAAGATACATGCCGTTTAGACAAAAACTGTACTTCTTGCACCGCTAGATTGTGAAATTCAGTGAGGCATTCTCTAATGCAGGCCAAAGTTGCGTGTTTAGGTAATACTCCCTTTCGGGTTCCCGTATGGTGTCTTCGGTTTAAGTCAATTGTGTGCAGATAGACTTTAGGAATCCAGCCTGCGTACTGATGCATAGTCCCCTAATTGTTACTTTAAACGCTTCCCACAGAGTCCCACTGCTTTCTACTGACCCCTCATTAGTCGCAAAATAGTCTCTTATAGCAGACTTTAACTCTTCTCAGAATACTGTGTTAAGCACGATATTAGGGGATTTTAACTTTCATTTAGAGAGTGAAAGTAATGTGGATACTTTCACCCTAATTGACAACCTGAAAGGTTTCAGACTAACACAGTTAGTCTCAGAGCCTACGCATACGGCCCTACATTCTCTGGATGGTATTTTCACCAACAACCCCATCATTACCAGAGATAAAGTTTCTCCCCTGACTTGGACTAACCATAGGGCCATTCATTTTAATCTATCCTTCGTGGACAATGGCAGATTGCAGTCTAACAAACAGCCTCCTACTAAAATAAGAGCGTGGAAAAAAATCAAGAAAGAAGATCTTGTAGAGATGCTAGATAAAAGCACACCTCAGGTAGTGGCAGACATTAACAAGGCGGCCGACTAATATGTGGGCTGGATCAGATCTGCGGTGGATCAGTTGGCCCCAGTAAGAAACACCAAAGTCAGGAAGAACAGTACCTCAGCTTCCTGGTATAACTCAGACCTCAAGCTTATTAAAACAAAATGTAGACGAGCAGAGAGGGCATGGTGGGTAGATTACAGTGATCAAGGCAAACATGATTATAATAAGCATTAGTGGAGTATAAGGCAGTGATTAGAAGTACTAAAACTAACTACTTTACTAATAAAATTGAAGCTGCCAAAAACTCCTCAAGAGAACTTTTCAAGACCGTTACCGCCTTGTCCAAATTAAAATCGATGAATCAATTTGCACCGGACCAAGACCTTTGTGATAAAATGGCAGATTTCTTTCAAGAGAAGGTCAAAACGGTGTACGATGAACTTGCTAGTGAGGTTCCGGCATCGACTGGACTCCCCCAACCTCTTGCGATGGAGGCCATTTCGGACTCCACGATTTGCCAGCTGAGCAGTTTCTCTGCACTAACGGTGGACAAAGTCAACAAGCCGTTACTAGACACAAAATCGGGCTCCCCGATTGATCCCTGTCCCCCGCAATACTACACCTAGCCTCTGACACAATTAGTATCACACTAACTCCACTTCTGAATAATGTCATTAGTTCAGGAACCTATCCGCTCTCTTGGAAAAAAGCTTGTATTAGACCAATTTAAAAAAAATCCTCTCGACCCACTTGACGTGAAAAATTATTGATCTATATCCTGCTTGCCAATGGCGGCAAAAATATTAGAAAAGTCAATTAACCAAGATCTAATTGGCTATCTGGATGCCAATGATCTTCTGGATTCAACACAACATGGCTTTAGACCAAGGCACTCCAAAGAGTCAGCGCTAATTATGGCAACAGATAAAATACTTAAACAGGTGGATGGAGGGGGTAGAGTCGTCCTGATACTTCTAGACCTATCAGCCACGTTCAACAAAGTGAATCATCAGGTATTGACGCAACGGGTTAAGGCAATAGGAATCCAAGAGATGGCTCTAGCCCTTCTCACCTCGTTCCTTACCGTTAGAGAACAGAGGGTGTGTTGGGACAATTTGACATCTGAGAGGCTTTCCCTTCCCTGTGGAGTTCTGCAGGGCTGAGCCCTGTCCCCTTACTTTATTTAACATATATGTTACGCCGTTGGTCAAGTTAATGAGGGATTGCGGGTTCTCGTTGGTGACCTACGCTGACGATACGCAAATTGTCACCTCCATTTTCTCAGATGCCGAAATGGTGGCTGGTAGATTCCATAACTGTGTGAAGCAAATCATGGGGTGGATGCACCAGAGCTATCTCAAACTGAACACAACCAAAACGGAGGTCATGGAGTTTGGTAAAGGGCCACCACTTTGGGATCAATCCTGGTGGCCAGCAGAAGCAGGTCTCTGCCCAAATCCATCAGCAAAGGTTAGGAACCTAGGAGTTCTGTTTGATGCCCAATTAAACTTTGCCAGACAGATTAACCAACTTACATCTTCCTGCTTTCTCCTCTTGAAAATCTTGCGTAAAATCCTACCGTTCATTCTGTTAGACCTCAGGATAGTGGTCATAGTTGCCACAGTCCTCTCTCGTATCGATTACTGTAATGCCCTCTTCTTGGGAGTTGACAAGCATCAACTGTCAAAACTTCAATCATTGCAAAATTCAGCAGTTCGAGTGTTGCTTAACATTCCTAAATATCAACATATCCCAAATAGCATTAGGGAGCTGTATTGGCTACCGATCAAGAAACGCATTGAGTTTAAGGATTTGTGATTGGTGCACAAAGCACTGTATGGGGGAGGGTCTGAGGATCTACAGAAACTCTTTCAGTGGTATTCACCAAATCAGAAGCTTAGATCGGCAAACAAAGGATTAGTTCTGGTCCCCAGGATGTATAAAGCCAGATGGGGTGGGAGAAGCCTCTCATACCGAGCAGAGAAGCTCTGAAATGAGCTACCATCCATCATCAGGTTCAAGCATTCCAGAATACGTTTCAGGAAAATGTTAAAGACCTGTTTTTTTCTTGATAGGAAATAAAGCCACTTTTTCCAGTCCGTTACCCGCTCACTGGCTACTTATAGCGCCAAGACGCCTCGGCATTCGTTGCGCACTACAAGTGTCTTAATTACTAAGCATTGCTGTCGCATGGACTCTCCATGTAAATCGGGCCTTGCTCATGAATGGAATTGATAACCTCAGCAGTACTGATGCATGGTCTGAGAGTGTCTTAGGCATATGTGTGATCTCCTCCACCCATGTGCACGTGTCTCGGAACACCAACCAGTAATCGAGTCTAGACCACGAGCCGTGCACCGATGAAGTAAATGTGCCCTACCGTTGGCCCGGGTGGCGTAGCGTCCAAATGTCCTCTAGCCCATACTCTTCCAGTCCCGCCCTCATAACACCAGCTGCCTGTTTACCATGCCACCCCATTGCAGCCGATCTGTCCATCTCGGGGTCTAGATACGTATTGAGGTCCCCCCTACACACAATATTCATAGGTGACATGGTATGGATTTGGTGCTAAACATTTGTGAAAAACTCCAGGTCATCCACATTAGGACCATAAGTGTTGATTAATGTTATGGGGGTTCCACATATGCTACCCTGCGCTATCGCTAGCCGGCCGTGGTCATCTACAACAGAGAGCTTTATTGTGAACGGCACTCCTCTTTTCACCGGTATTAATACCCCTCTGGCATATGACGTGTCAGGTGTGTCTCGTGTAGGAAACCTATCTGGAGTTTGTGCCGGTCCAAATATGAGATAACCAATAGTTTTCCACAGATTGTTGAGTCCCCTAACATTCCATGACACTAGTGTTATGTGTCCACCTGCTGGGCCATGACATTATCATGTATTGGTTTGTACTGCAATGCAACCAAGGAGTCATCGTGGAAGACATAGTGCTGGGTATGCGTGAGGCAATACACTGGTGGGGTCGAAAACAAGTAACATGAAGCCCTCCCCCCCACTTCAGCATCCCAATCATGCTGAAGACACAGCCCCTAATACACAATCGTAACATAAAACAGTCAGCAACACAATACAGTTGCAATTCTTATACCTATCAAAGTCATTCGGGGTGCACCCTCTTGAGGGCCGCCAAGGTCCCAGTTCACTCCCATGGTACGGAGGTGGCTGGGCATACAGGTCTCAGTATCCAGCTTCAGTTGTATTGGCAGTTGGGTGAATTGTGCACTGCTGCAGTTGTACTCCGCTCTGTCACTCCTGTTCGCTGCATTGTGAAGCTTGTCCACAAATTGTAAAACATGAGAATATTCCAGCTCAGTGTTAGATGCCGTCTTCTTCACTGTCTACTGCCGATTGGTCATGCTTCCGTGGTGTAAGGGTTTTCAGGTAATCTTTAGCGGCCTACAGTTTGCACAGATTTTTTGTCGCCCACCATGTTCAAAGCGCAGGCGTGCTGGGTAAAGCATGGCATACAAGGTGCCTGCTTTCTGGAGTGGACGCTTGATAAGTAGGTATTCTCTCTGCGCTGCCTGCACCATGGCTGTGAAGTCTGGGTAGAATGAGGTCTGGTTGCCTTGGTAATTTAGGTCCTTCTTTTCCCGCGCCATTCTAAGTACTGCATCCCAGTCACGGTAGTTGAGTAGTTTTGCGATGATTGGTGTTGGAGTTGCCCCCGGCGGTGGTTGAGCCATCAGGGATCTGTGTGCTCTATCCACCACTAGCATGTTAGACATATTCTCCTAGCCAAACAATGTTGTGATCATCTGTTCAACAAAGAGTTCCATTTTCTCTATGTTGGTTGATTCTGGAAGGCCGGTAATGCGCAAATTGTTTCGCCTTGAGTGAGCCTTCAAATCTTCATTTTTTGTGTGGATCACTGCTAGGACTTTCTCCATGTCCAAACATTTCGCACTCACAGTTTGGAGTTTGTCCTCCGCTGTGGATATCCGCTGCTGTGCCTCAATGAGTCACGACGATTGCTTGTCTAGTTTGGCAGACATATGATCCATTCGTATATTTAGAGAGTCTAGTTTCCCGTGAATCTATTGGAGGCTTTGTAGCATAGCCAGTAGAGTGGTCTCCAAAGCAGGTGCACCCTGTGCGTCTGCATCTTGTTCAAGATCATACTGTGGGTCCTGCAAAGTTTTGGCAGTCCTCCTGGACTCAAACGTAAGGCGTGTTTGACTTCTGTCGGTCTTTCCAATTTCCGCTGACTTGTGGTTGGCCTCACCTCACGTATGTACCATGCAGCAGAGAATCAGTGATCGCACTGAGCTACTAACAAGGCAGTTTGCTTAGGGCCTGATGATGCTGGCTAGGATAATTCATTTAGAGGGGCACGTGCCCTCTGTTCTCCCTTTTCCAGGTGCGTGGGTGACGTTCCGGCACTGCCCAACAGCTCAGCCCCTTTGGAGTTCCAATATGTAGGCAAGCGGTCAGCAATATGCCACTGTAGTCTTTTTGACGCTTAATCGCTCCACGCTCTTATGTGCACACACCAGTTACTCTCTTTCAGGCCTCAGTATCGTGCTGCAGGATAGGAGAGGGTGAAGAGCGGCCGTATAACCAGCATCTCAGTCTGTTAGCAAGTTACTGCTGAGTTCACTCCACCGAGACCAGGCCCAGGGTGTGCCGTACACCCATCCCATCTCATACACCAGGTTTAGTGGTGCTTACAGTCCGGTGTCCTTACCCTATGGGGGAGATCTGTTCTCCCCCTGCCTGGGAAACCACAATGTGTCAGGGCTTTCTTCCCACTGCGTCCTTCGCTTATTTATGCACACTGGTCAGCGCTGATTGGCCGTCCACACCGGACCTGCCGCCTTGCTTCTCGCTGTGATTTGACGCCCGCTGCGCCGCACCAGTCTACCTTCTGGTGCATGTCGCTGTGCTGGCGGGATCCACCGTCTATTCTGTGGCAGCCATGCGACCTCCTTCCACACTCACAGGGCAGTCTCCAACCGCAAGGAGGTAGGCGACGCTCCTCGCTGCAGCAGTAGGCCGGCAGCCCCGCCTCACTTGCCTGGGTCTTTTAGGTGCATTTCCTGGGGTGCCTCGCTGTTTGTCAGCCGCTGGGTAGTCCCTCCCAATCACCAGTGGTCACCCATGCAGCAGGCTCAGCATACACATGGAGCCCCGGTGCCGCTGAGGCCCCCAGGGCACAGGTGCCTTCTCGTTTGCACTGCTCATGTTTGGCGCACAGTGCTGCCTGCTCTGTCCTCTCCCAGTGTGCCCCGCACAGTCAGCAGCCATGGGCCGTTGTTGCCATGTAGGTGGGCTACTACGGGTAAAAATGGGGCCACAGATGCCTGCTCCGCAGCCTTAGTGCTTTTGGGGCCAATTTGCAAATTCAGGCTGTCAGATGGCAGGATTATGATGGATTATTGCGCCCAGACGGCAGAGCTACACTGAAGTGCGGGCGGCCATCTTGCTGTGGGCTCTCTGGCGCCCCCCTGGTATACTACATTTTTAAGTCAATATTTGTACTACCACAATATGTTTGCTTTCAATACTCAGTAGTGCAATGCATGCTAAATCCAAATGTAAGAAAAAAGTGGGAGGAAAAAAGATCACCAGCTACCAGTGGAAGTTTGTATTCAAACTCGCTAGGCAAAAGGATCAAAGCAAATTTTGGCAATATATTAATCAATCAGATGTCAGGAATGACTCGGTCAGGGACAATGGAGTAGGTTTTCTAGAGTGGGAGAGTCACATTACTAATTAGTACTATGTAAAAGAATATGACTGCATCAATAGTCCTACATTAGAGCCTTTTAGTAACTACAATGGATCTCAAGTTCTTATCAAAGAAGGTGTAGGAAGGTAGGATCCTTCTGCATGGCTACCCCCCACTTTTTGTCTGGTGCTGTTATAGTTTCTGACAAGACTGCCTGGGATCCTGCTAATCAGGACCCCAGTCTCTGTGCTTCCTCCCCAAATTGGACATGGTGAGTACTTAGGTACCCTCCAGATAGGCTACTGGGGTACCCTTGTAAGTCCCTAGTATATGGTGCCAAGGTACCCAGGGCATAGGTACATCAGGGGTCTCCCATGGGTTGAAGCATGTATTATGCCACCCATGAGAGATCACTCAAATTGTGACTCCAGTCCTGCCATTGCAGCCTGTGTAAGCTGGTGCTAGCACCACTTACGACAGATATAGGTTTCCCTATATCGGAGGTCCCTACCCTTAAAGCCTGAGGCAGGCCTTTCAATCCTGAAGGCTGGGTCCTAAGTTGGAGGATGCCCCTACATGAGTGGGGCACCCCTACAACCTTCGGAGTCCATTCTCCCAGGTTGTAAGTGCATCAGCCATTACAATACATAGAGTGGTCATGCATCATTATGCAATGGTCATCTCTAAACTGGCTGTAACGAACCCTGTCATTACGATGTGTGGGTATGATTCCATGCACTGTAAAGCTCCTCCGGGAGGCCCTCAGTGCTCCCGGTACCAGTCTTCTAGAACCGGACAGCAAGCTAGGGCTGCTGCCGACCAGAGACATGTTTCTGCCCTCCTGCTGCTGAGCTAAGCTGGAGCAGGGGAAGGCAGGACAATAGATATCCTGTCAGAGGGAGGAGTGTCCACCTCCCAGACAGGGTTTAGTGTATGGAACAGGGTGGGGGCGCTTGCCAGCGCCACTGAGACTGCTTGAAGGGCACATTTGGTGCCCTCCTTGCATACTCCAGCTCAAACCAGTTCAGGGAGCCGTGGGCTCCCGATCTGGTGCGAAACTGGACAAAGGAAATCGGAGTATCCTCCCCACTGTCCAGCCCCTCCTCTGGGAGGGACCCCTGAATCGTCCCAACCCTTTCCTAAGAGTACTTAAGGGCTTACCTGTGGGTGGGTCCCTAGATTCGTCGTGGGACAAGATTCAGATCAGACACCACTTCATCTTCGACCGTCTGGACACTCTGGACTTTGCTGGACTTTGCTCTGGAGACGAAGACTGCAACTGGGAAGACTCCTGCTGCTCCTGGTCTCATTGTCCTGCAAGTCTGCTGCAACGTCTGTGCCTGTGCTCCATACAGGATCCTCACTAGGCCTGTGGACATCCAAGACACCTGAAGGAATCTCCCTTGAAGTGAAGGAGTCACTTCCCTGCATCTGCAGGCACCGCAACACAGCTGACCGGTCTGCTGATCCTGGGCTTCCACGGACTCCGAACGGCACAGCAACACAGGTGGTGGTTCTGCAACTCCCTGAAGGCCTGCACTGCCTTCTCACCAACTTTGAGGCCTGTATCCCTCATCAGAACCGCTGGAACAGAACCCCTGTGCACCGCGTCGACTTGCCGTTGCCAAGGATTGTTGACTCTCTTCCTCAGAGATCTTCGGGCTCCAAGAAGCTCCAACCTCAAGCACCTCCTGCAGCCAAGGATGTCGTCCTCACCGCATTCCTTGCACAGTGGGCCTGCATCTTTGGTGAGCTGCTCAAGGTCCTCTTGCGACTCCCTGTGCCTCCAGCCTGTGGGTTCTCTCGAGGGTCTTCTTTGACTCCAGTGGGCTCCTCTGATTGCTTGGGGCCTACTCTGACTCCCCTGTTTGTGGTGAGTCAGAGTAGGTGAGTCACTTGGACCTTGCTGGTCCCAACACTGTACCTTTTTCACTTGCCACGTTGTTTGCAGTTGCCAAGGCTTGTTGGTGCTCCCGACGGACACCGACTCCTCAACTCTCGACACCTGACATGGGACAGCTCGTGAATGGCTCCTGGCCTTCCACAGAGTCACCTGTCCACACAGCTGCAACTCCAAGATCATCGTCAACTCTCCTGCATCACCCGACATCGGTGGCCATTCGTCTTCTGTGCCTCCTGGTCACTCCTGAGTGGCATAGACTCTGTCCCCTCTGCTTGCAGTTACTTCTCATCTTGAATCCACCTTTGGGTTCCACCGGACACTCACCTTCAGCGGCATCTTCCTGAAGCCCTCCATTGAGTTCGACAGCGGTTTCTGACGCCACTTCACACCTATGCACCTGCCTTCCCTGGTGTAGGTATCCTGGTTCCTAGGGTATCCACAGGTGGGGTGGCTCTCCAACCTTCTGTCTTCCATGGGGTTTCTTCAGGGTCCACTGGGAAGGGTCCTTCTTTAAAATTGGAACACGACTTACCCATTGACTTGAATTGAGCACGCGGTTGTGTTTCCACTCTGCACATGGCCTCCGAGGGGTTCCTGGGTACTTACCTCGTGTGGTTCCTTCGGTACCCTGCACTTCTACGCCTTCTGAGTATAGTCTTGACTTGAGTCGTGGTTCGCATCCCACTATTTTAGTATATGGTTTGGTCTCCCCTTGGCGACCACTGTGTATTTGGGCTACTTACCTGTTCTATTTGCAAAGTTTTGTGTGCATTGTGTTTATATCCCCAGGTAGGAGATATTTGTATGTGTTAGTGATTGTTCTATAATAAATACATAATTTTATAAATACACTGTGTGGCTCTTTTTCACTTGATCTATCACAATAAGATTACGTTCTGGTAAATCAAGCTGCTTTACTCTCCTTCTGGACTAAGCCTGAAGGCTGCTCTCCACAGCTACCACTTAGAGAGCTCTCTAAGGTTGTCTAAGACCACTAAAATCACTATAAGGGTTGTATGGATTAGTGGAGGGTGCTACACTTACACAAGTGACCACCATATACTAAGCCAGGCTCTCACAGAAGGTCTAGGTAGTTTCAACATATGAATCAATGCCAAGTGCCTATGGCACTTAAAAAGTACAAATCAAATCAGGCCTTGTCCCAAATAGTATACCAGGCTCACTTTTCAAATCTGATTTATACTATTGGGAAAGCTGACTAACACTTGTTTATAATGCATCATTTCGATTGAGCAAGGTACCCAATTCATGACATAACTCAATTGTTCGTCCCCTATTTTAAAAGGGCAATAAATCAAATCTTGCAATCTATCATCTCATTGAGCCTCTAGATATCGAAGCCAAAGCTTATGCTATGGACCTTTTTTAGACAGGCTTTCGACCTAACTGCAGTACCTTAGATAATATTGTAGCACTCTCCTTTTAGGCCCATCAAGCAATGCAATCATAAGGGGTCCCTGATTTGTGTGTTTTAGCGATTATAATGCCATTTTGATGTTGTAGACCACCACATTTTATGGAGGAAACTTTCAGATTGGGGCATACCAACAGCACTGTTAAATGCAATTATTTCTCTATACTTGAGTACCTGAGTCATAGTAAAAATTGGCGATGTTGCAAGAGTATCATAACAAATAAACACCAACAAAGGCCTTTAAAAGTGCGTTTTTTTGTTGCTATTATTGTTTAGCTTTTACAGGGCCAATCTTGGTCCTGCCCTCGATAAGGCTGTGGCGTTTCCATTGAGAATAGGTCAACATAAAGTACAAATTCTACGGCATGCTGATGAACTAGTCATTCGTGATCCAACTCCAATAGGCCTTCAAATATCATTAAATGCATAATATGTATAAAAACAAGTCTAAAAATTGATTGCTAATCAATTAAAAACCAAAGTAATGGCATTCGGCAAGTTCAACAAGACCCGTAGCATATGATGACATTTAGGCCCCTTTCTTTTGAGTGATGCAACAGTTTACAACTATTTGAGAACTGCCGTCTGTAGACAACGCAAAATTGCTTAGTCCATCAGCTGAGGCAAGTTTGAAGATAGTAATGCTTATGCTTCTACCAGCGCTCACTTATGGTCAATGTTCATTTCTAGGAAGAATTAATTTTAAAAAAACCAACAACAAAAAAAACCAGCAACCCAATATGCCGAGGGGAACTGGGGTAACATTTAAAAATAGAAAACAATCATCCCAGGCTCATGAGTCATAGAAATATAGGATACTGAGTAAATCAATTGCTATCAATAGTTTAATATAGGGAAATTATTTCTAAGAATATTGGCCTAGCCTCTATATGGCAATTAAGATTTTTTTAAACAATAATCATTAACAGAAATAACCACAAAAATAAAACATGATGAAATTGTGCAAAAAAGGTGCTTAGTGTTCCCAGTGACCACATAGAGAAAACTGATAAGAACAGCTTCATATGTGTACATGCAATGAAACAAGTAACGTTGGTCTGCATAATAGAGCTGGGTGAAACCACCTGTGCCAGTTCACCGCTAAAAACCATCAAATGATAAGCAAGGACCAAATCGGATTGTTGATGATGTTTCAACCTCTGTATGTTATTTAAAGAGGTCTCATCATGGCATTGGTATTAACATACAAACTCACTCAAGAGAGAAGGACTACAAAAAGCAAAACCAACGGCACCTAGAGAAGGTAAATCCGCTGTGAGTCCCTACAATGGGATGACTCAAAATGTTAAATGTAAGAGGCAAAGCGAAAAAGGGAAAGACATAGCTTTTCTTAATACTGCATTCACACACTTTGCAGTGTCATGCTTCATCATAGGGCCGCATCAAACGTCCAGGTGCAGACCCACACCTTGGACGGAGCGCAATATTTTTATGAGGAAGAGTGGTGAGGGAAGTTAGTGAGGAAAAAGGAAAATAAAGAAAAGATAAAAATATCGCGCTCCGTCCAAGGTGTGGGTCTGCACCTGGACGTTTGATGCGGCCCTATGATGAAGCATGACACTGCAAAGTGTGTGAGGGCAGTATTAAGAAAAGCTATGTCTCCCTTTTTCGCTTTGCCTCTTACATTTAACATTTTGAGTCATCCCATTGTAGGGACTCACAGCGGATTTACCTTCTCTAGGTGCCGTTGGTTTTGCTTTTTGTAGACCTTCTCTCTTGAGATAGTTTGTAGTATTGGAAGGGGAGTCAGAGAAGGCTTATTCCCTTGTCTCTTCTAGTAGTGATATATATTGGTATTAACATACCTGTACAAATGAATAATAGGTTAATAATAATAGATAGGTTACCAAGCCTTAATCAAGTGAGGGGTACAACTAATTATAGAGGTAATTATTCACTCTTTACCTACTGAAGAGCACATTCAGGGGGAATGTAATTCAGTTGACTGTAGAAAGAGAACTATATTTGGACTAAGGAAGGGAAATAATCAATTCCAAAAACACCCAGGTGAGTATAATTGTAATACTCACTTGTATCTAGGAGCGGTAAGACTGAATCAGTTATCATCAAAACATATTGGATGTATCAAAATTGAGGAAACTAAATACGTCAACTCGCAGACAAAGAAGTTAGTCTGGATACAAGGAGCAAAAAAAGAATGCGATTAGCCAAAATGCAGATTATTCCTTTACGTGCAGACACCGTTGTGAGTTTAGGGGTATAGTACTCTTTCGAAGTAACAGGCGAATGAAACCACCACGGTGAAATCAATTTTAGAACCCTTTGGAAATGCTGTTGGGTAAATAGTACACAATAAATGCTGCAAAGCTATACTAATAACTTTACCTCACTCACTGGGAAGTACTGTGGCTGCAGGCCCAAGCGATGGTATGTATGCGGGTAAGCAAGGCAGCAGGGGCAGCATGTACCGTTACTGTTCGTCCAAGTGAAGATACACACGCATGTTTTAGAGCTAGTAGATGGCTCCCGAATGGGAAAAAGACTTGGAGAGCGACTCCATGGTGAAAAATAATTTAAGTGGAGGGGGTGTTGGTGTTTCCTGCATGTCCGATTGTAATTTTCCCTATGTTAGCCTAATTGTGCACATTGTAGGCCTCATTTTCCTTTGCACACGTTACTAGATAAACATGCTTACCTTTGTGCCACATTGTACTTTCACACAAACCAGCTTATGTTTTCGTGTTCTATTCTTTTCCTGGGATTTAGTCTGAACACCATAGACCAGGCCAAACAACAATGTCCCTTGCTATTCTTTCTGGCCGGGCACAAGCACCTAGACATAACACGAGAATGCAGCTGTTGTTTATGTGCATACATGTCCTATCATATAGATGAGTACAGGAACCAAGAGCACTGCGTCTGCTGAGATGTAGAACATCCATCTGTGAACGCTAAGGTACGAGGTCTGCCAGTAATCCCAGAGAACTTTGATATTACATAATCATTTAGCCTCATTAGCAAAGAGAATGGGGTTTAGGTTACTCTGTCCTATACAATGACAGGGTTTTTCATGATATATGGATTAACCATGCTTACTGTATTTTTAGTATGCATTTGCATTCTAATTGTGGCAAGTATACTGCATTTCAGAGCACAATAGTTTAAATAAATATTCTAAACTTCTTTCGTGTCTCTTGGTTATTTTGTTGTGGACTAGTACGAGTGAGAGATCGAAAGGGTGCGTCCTGTTATCACAATCCGAGAGGGTCAAGAGTGTTGTGTTCTGGGGTGCCAATTCACTTATTACTCTGGTATGGTTAGGAGGGCAAGTGAGGCACTGTAGCTAGTCGGACTCATAGATACTGAGGTGGTACGGTGACTCAGGCCCTACAATACTGATGTTCTATGGTTCCAAGCATAGTTCTGTTCCAAAGCAGAATCCCTGCAACAGGGGACCCAATATAATTATCGGAATTCAAGGACATTACCAGAATATTTTAAAACTTGAATAAATATAAAACTAATTTGATAACCACAGACAGAAGAATTCTTCAAGGCAACAAAATGGGTCAGGATAATATGTGAATACAATTAGATGACAGAAACTAAGAGCACGGAGGGTTGACTATGGTTCATGATGGGCACTGGGACAAATAATTGTAAGTGGGTTTGAAAGAATGTTTTCATACGTAGGCATGGCTTTCATTTTTCATATTGGCATATTTTACCAGTGTCTAATGTGTGTTTTGACTTGTTGAGTAGTTTTACCTATCTAGATAAGATCACAAGAAACCAGATTCAATATATAACTTTGGATTTATTAAAACTCATGAAGAACTTCAAATTGTAATTGATTTGATTGTGGTGAAATGTTTTAGTATTGGATGTGAATCAACAGGCTACACATCTCAACACTTCTAATGGCCAACTATTTCCTGAAGGCCCCAAGTTCTTGCTATTGTGTTTTCTAACATGGTAGAGTTTTCGGCAGAGTGTACGATGTAATTCCCAGTCTTTAAGACACCCCAGTGTTTTTAATAATATTGGTCAATTTATTAGTGTGTGGACAGAAAGTCGTGATATACACGAGTTTATCAGTTTCTTTTTTTGGGTTCCAGAATTAGCCAATGTTCTCGTGGTGAAAACCAAGCCCTCTTCATGGCTGCTTTTGCAAGTATGCTTGGGTAGCCTCTATCTAATAAGGCATTGTAGGAAGATATTTGATTCTGTTAAGTAAACTACTTGTTTTCATCATTTTGGTGTAACCTCAAAAATTGTCCATTGGGTAGGCCATCTTTCAATGCTCTTGGATGGATTCAAAAGTGAGATTTCTATCATTTTCAAATTATTTACTGGCTTCTAGCTGGGAACTGTCACATTGTGTTTCATTCATCTTTATTATGGATACCAAAGTTGTTTGCTTTATTGCCTACACACATGTGAAGCTGTATATTTAAGTTTTCTCTGTGTAATCACTAAGGGCACTAAGCACCTTCTTGTTTTCTTTCATCATGTGTTATAATCATTGCCATTTCTGTTAGACTATTGTTTACTAAACTTCTCAATGGCACATAATGCAGAGGCTAGGCGAATTTTCTTACAAAGAATTTCCCTACATTAAGCTGTTAAAAGTTATTAATGTATTAGCTACCCCATAGTTCTATGATGAATGAGTCGGAAATTAACCATGTTTTCCATATTTTATAGAAGACTGGCTTTCACTTTGGACCTTCTTCTGTATAAGACATATAGAACAATCTTTCACTTACCTCAAAACAAACATGGAACACAGATCCATTGGAAATTTGGTTTACAGAGGCAAGATCTCACATACAAGGCAGCTTTTACTAAACACTGTAATCATCTTAGAAAGGGGAAGCAAGCTTCATTAAAAGCTGTGTTAATGACAGTTACGATATTAACTCATGTTCAAATCCCCAAGCTAACTATTTAAATTTAGCCATTGGAGATTTGAAATGGATTCTGTCTGGGCAGATAATACCCCAAAAACTGCTTTAAAGGGCACCCAAAAATTCCATGTGCCTCTGACTGTATTGAACAAAAAAGAACAAAGGCACGCTGACTTATTGATTGGGTTATATTAATCATTAATAAAGCAATATTGTCTTGAGAAATGTCTCACTAAATCTCCAATATATCATGCAGAACATAATGTGTTTCTTGCTCCTGCTAATAGGCAAAACTACAAGAGGGAGACAATTTTACATCTACAGTATTGCTGCCCTGGGGTAAGATCAGAGTGACAAAAAAAAACTAATTATTTTAAAGCACAGACTTACAAGATGTTTGCATGCCCTGAAGTATTGCCTTATGACTGATAACATTTCTGAGCAATATTGGGTTGGCTACATTTTTACAAGTTGTTTTATAAAACCTGTCTCTTATTTGACTCATCAATTTTATAGTATCAGTCAATGAATCAGGGTTTTGTAGAGCACACTACTCACCCGTTAGGGTCTCAAGGTGCTGAGGGGTGGGTGTGAGCAGCTCCATTGGGGTCATTCGAAGAGGCAGGTCTTGAGGTCCTTCCTGAATTGGTGCTGTGTCGGGCTTCGCCGGAGGTGAAGGGGGAGATCGTTCCAGTTCTTGGCTGCGAGGTATTAGAAGGACCTTCCACCTGCTCTGGTCCTGTAGAAGCGTGGGACGGTGGCTAAGGAGAGGTCGGATGAGCAGAGGTTTCTCTTGGGGGCATGGAAGGAGATGCGGTCGTTGAGGTATTGGGGTCTGGTGTTGTGGAGGGCCTTGTTGGCGTGTGTGAGCAGCTTAAAAGTTATTCTTCTTTCGATGGGGAGCCAGTGGAGGTCGCGAAGGTGTTGGGTGATGTGGTTGTGCCGTGGGATATCAAGGATTAGTCTGGCTGCTGTGTTCTGGACGGTCTGGAGTTTGCAGAGGAGTTTTTTGTTGATTCCGGGGTAGAGGGCATTGTTGTAGTCCAGTCTGCTGGTGACGAGTGCGTGAGTGACCGTTTTCCTGGAGTCAGGGGGTTCCACTTGAATGTCTTGCGTAGTATGCGTAGGGTGTTGAAGCATGCGGAAGAGACAGCGTTGATCTGGCGATTCATGGTGAGTGATGAGTCTAGCATGATGCCAAGGTTACGTGCATGGTCCGTTGGGGTGGGTGGGTTTCCGAAGGCGGGGGGCTACCAGGTGTCGTCCTATGCGGAGGGGGGTGGAGCCGACAATGAGGACTTCTGTTTTCATTGAGTTGAGTTTCAGGCAGCTGTTCCTCATCCGGTGAGAAAGGAGTGGATCTAGTCCAGGGCCTTGCCGCGAATGCACGCATCGTGGAGGTTCGTGATTAGGGTGCAGTGGGAGACGGTATCGAAGGCGGCTGAGAGGTCCAGCAGGATGAGGGCTGCGGTTTCGCCCTGGTCAAGGAGGGAGTGGATGTTGTCTGTGACAGCAAGGAGTGCGGTCTCGGTGCTGTGGTTGCTTCTTGGAAGTTGCGCCTGGTGATGTCTGATTCCTTGGTGAGGAGAGGATGAGCTGGGTGTCATTGGCGTAGGTGACGATGTTGAGCCAATGGTTTCTGACGTTAGTTACGAGGGGGGCCATGTAGACGTTGAAGAGGATGGGGCTGATGGAGGATCCTTGGGGTACCTCGGTTCTGATTTCTGATGGTTCTGAGAGGAAGGGCGGGAGCCTTATTCTCTGTGTTCTGCCTGCGATGAATGATCGTAGCCAGTCTAGGGCCTTGCCTTGGTTGCCAGCGTCGTGGAGTCTGGTGGCTAGTGTGCAGTGGGAAAGTGTCGAAGACTGCTGATAGGTACAGGAGGATGAGGGCTGCCGTTTGGCCTTGGTCGAGGATGTTGCCTGTGGTGGCGAAGAGGGCAGTCTCGGAGCTGTGGTTGCTGTGGAATCTGGATTGAGAGGCGTCTAGGATGTTGTTGGTTTCATGAAGTGTGCTAGCTGGGTGTTGACGGCCTTTTCGATGGCCTTGGCTGCGAAAGGGAGCAGTGAGATGGGCTTGAAGTTCTTGAGGTCCGTCGGGTCTGCGGAGGGCTTCTTTAGGAGGGGGTTGACTTCGGCGCGCTTCCAGTTGTTGGGGAATGTGGCGGTCTCGAGGGAGCAGTTGATGGTTCGACGTAGCTCGGGTGCGATGGATGTGGCAGTACTGTGGAAGATGTGCGGCGGGCAGGGGTCAGAAGGTGCTCAGGAGTGGATGCTCTTCATGGTCTTTAGGGTGTCTTCTGTCATGAGTGGGGTCCAGGTAAGAAGGGTCTGTTGGATGGCGTCGCTGGGGGTGGGGGTTGGGGGCGATGCAGAGGTCTTGGTCATCGAAGTTGTCGTACAGTGTCTTGATCTTGAGGTCAAAGAAGGAGCTGAGTCTGTCGCAGATGTCTTGGGAGGGAGGGACATCAGTTGTTTCACTGTTGGGTTTGGCAAATTCCTGTATGATGGCGAAGAGTTCCTTGAAAAATATGATTATGCAGCTATTTTCCTTCCTATTTTGTACATAAGTATTAGATTTAATACTTAATATTTAAGATGACTCTGAATTGTAATGTTGGCTCATGATTTTAGTTAATCTTATGCAATAAAGATTTACCTTCTTGTTGCCATCCAATTTGCGAAAATTGCAAGACGCCCTTGAATCCCAACTAAGCAGTTCGACACACAAGCAATTGAGTTGGATGAAGACAGGGAATATTGACAGACATCTATTGCATAAAGGAATTATTCTAACTTGAATGCTGAAAACAGTACAGAAGGGCTGAATGAGATTCAGGAAATGCAAAACAATAATTAGTTCTGAATCCAGTGTAAACATCATCAAAATATCTTTCAAAACAGCCTTTGTAAACTTGCATAACTTGGGCGACCCACACATCCGAATTGTTTCCATGACTTCGTGATGCTATAACACACCAAGAATGCATGCACTTCATCCTCATTAAAAAAATTGCTCACACACTTCATTTCAGAATTTCCTCCCAGAGGCACTGCTTCATCCTTATATGCTTCCCAGTCCAAGATCGTAATAAGATTATTCAAAGACACCAAGTGAGTTTCAGATTTTTCGCTTCTTCCAATAAGCGAACATATAATTTATGAATGGTATCATCATCCGACAGAAAGCTCATGGTTCAAGCTTCGAGAGAGCACAACACACTAATAGCTCAGCACTCCATGTAACAACATAGTCTGATGAGATCAATCAATCAATCAGGGGTTTATATAGCGCTGTTACTCACCCGTAAGGGTCTGAAGGCGCTGAGGAGGGGGAGAGGGGCTGCTGATACGTCTGGGCGCAGGGGTTCAGTTAAAGAGCCAGGTCTTGTGATCCTTCTAGATTTGGGTTAGCGACGCGGCTTGCCTGAGGTGGAGAGGCACAGTGTTTTAGGTCTTGGCGGCAAGGTAGGAGAAGGATCTTCTTTCGGCTGTGGTCTTGTGAATCCGTGGGATGGTGGCCAGGGCCAGTTGGGCGGAGCAAAGGTCTGGCAGGTACGTGGAATGAGAGGCGGTGGTTCAGATATCCGGTCCTGCATCGTGGAGGGCTTTGTAGGCATGTGTGAGGAGCTTGAAGGTGATTCTTTTGTTGGCTGGGAGCCAGTGTAGTTCACGGGGTGTTCGGTGCTGTGGCGGGGGTGATGAGGACCAGTCTGGCTGCAGCATTTCGAACGTTTTGTAGTTTCCTGAGGAGTTTCTGGGTGAAGCCGGTGTAGAGTGCGTTGACGTAGTCGAGTCTGCTGGTGATGAGTGCGTGGGTGACCGTCTTTCTGGATTCGGTGGGGATCCATCTGAATGTCTTTCGAAGCAGGCAGAACGTGTGGAAGCATGATGAGGATACGGCGTTGATCTGGCGGTTCATTGTGAGCGAGGAGTCCATAATGATGCCGAGGTTACGTGTGTGGTCCGTGGGGGGTTCCCAATGCAGACGGCTACCAGGAGCCATCCCAAGCGGAGGGGGTGGGTCCCAAGATGAGTACTTTGGTCTTGTCCAAGTTGAGTTTGAGGCAATGATCTTTCATCCAGATGGCAACAACCTTCATCCCGCTGTGGAAGTGGATTCTGGCGGCTGTGGGTTTGTTGGTGAGGGAGAGGATCAGCTGGGTGTCGTCGACATAGGAGACGATGTTGAGTCCGTGGTTCCTGACAATGGCAGCGAGGGGGGCCATGTAGATGTTGAAGAGGGTGTGGCTCCTGGAGGAGCCCTGGGGCACTCCGCGGCTGATCTCTGTGGGTTCTGAGACAAACGGAGGTAGTCTAACTCACTGTGTTCGCCCGGTGAGAAAGGAGTGGATCCAGTCCAGGGCCTTGCCGCGGATGCACGCGTCGTGGAGGCTCGTGATTAGGGTGCAGTGGGAGACGGTATCGAAGGCGGCTGAGAGGTCCGGCAGGATGAGGGCTGCGGTTTCGCCCCGGTCAAGGAGGGAGTGGATGTTGTCTGTGACAGCAAGGAGTGCGGTCTCGGTGCTGTGGTTGCTTCGGAAGCCGGATTGAAAGATGTCCAGGACATGGTTCACTTCGATGAACTCGGAGAGTTGGGCGTTGATGGCCTTCTCGATGACCTTGGCTGGGAAGGGGAGAAGGGAGATCGGTCTGAAGCTCTTGAGGTCTGTCGGGTCGGCGGACGGCTTCTTCAGCAGGGGGTTGATCTCAGCGTGTTTCCATTCATCGGGGAAGGTGGCAGTCTCGGTGGAGCAGTTGATGGTTCAGCGAAGTTCAGGGGCGATAGAGCATCACCTCCACAAGGACTCAGGAACTGATGAATCAAAATGTTTTCCGATGCTTCCCTTCTCTGCGGCTGTTTGGCCTTGTAAATTTGACCCATTTGAAGGTACATTGGGTAAAATCACGCATCCATAGATTGCTATGGACAGAATTGCTTGAAACCTTTTAAAAGTGATATTTTTATATATATTTATGTTGGACTTTTGTCGTTTTGGTATTGTTTGGTTTAGATAAAGATACTTTACTTTTCTAAACTGATGTGGTGTCCATTTGTAGTGTTTTCACTGTGTTACTGTGTGTGTTATGTACAAACACTTTACACATTGCCTCTGAGATAAGCCTGTCTGCTCTTGCCAAGCTACCCAGCGGGTGAGCAGGGTTATCTAAAGTATGTAACTCCCTTATCCTGACTAGAAGAAAGGGTCCCTACTTGGACAAGGTGCATACCTCTGCCAACTAGAGACCGACACTTCTAACATTGGTGTATTGTTGATACTGGGACCCTAGCTAGTTGTTGCACCTGCGACGTTTTGACAAAATGGGGATCAACTTCTGGCACCTGTACATCTACACGATGAAGGAGCTAAAAGCCTTTTGCGAAAAGAGGGGGTGGCCTGTGGCGAGAGGATCCACAAGGAGGGATCTTAAGGCAGCCCTGTTTTGCTATGAGGAAACCATTTTTTCAGCAACACTACCAAATGATTCTGAGGATAAGGACTCCTCTTAAAGTGAGGGAAAAACAGAGAGAGAGGAATGGTCTCTGGCTTGTGAGCAAAGGCTGAGAGAGTTTGACCGGGAACTCAGGAGGGCTGAGGCCAAGAGGGCCTTAGCCTAAGAAAAAGAAATGTGTGGAGCTCGTAAAATGAGCTTGGCTAGGCTGGAGGTGACAGCCATGAGGGCGGAGTCAAGCTCAAATGGTAGCAGCAAAGGTGTTATGTCCAGTACTGAAGGAGAAGTACACGCACCCAGAGACTTGGTGCCCAACTTCAAGGAGGGGGTTGACATACACCAGGGGGTTCAGGTTTATCAATCAATCAGGGGTTTGTATAGTGCGGCTACTCACCCGTGAGGGTCTCAAGGGGATGAGGGGCGCTGCTGATCCGTCTGGGTGAGGGGGTTCAGTCGAAGACTAAGGTCTTGAGATCCTTCCTGAACTGGGTCAGAGACAGGGATTGCCTGAGGTAGAGGGGCAGGATGTTCCAGGTCTCGGCAGCGAGGTAGGAGAAGGATCTTTCTCCGGTTCTGGTCTTGTGGATCCGTGGAACGATGGCCAGGGCGAGTTGGGCGGAGTGACGTTGTCTGCCGGGTACGTGGAATGCGAAGTGGTGGTTCAGATATGCTGGTCCTACGTCGTGGAGAGCTTTATAGGCATGTGTAAGGAGCTTGAAGGTGATTCTCTTGT
This sequence comes from Calotriton arnoldi, assembly GCA_963921515.1. Lineage (NCBI taxonomy): Eukaryota > Metazoa > Chordata > Amphibia > Caudata > Salamandridae > Calotriton > Calotriton arnoldi. Next base: position 415,888 of record CAWUFW010003885.1, read on the forward strand.
TGACTGGGAGCCAGTGGAGTTGTCGAAGGTGTTCGGTGATGTGGCTGCAGCAGGGATGTCGAGGACAAGTCTGGCTGTGGCATTATGAACGTTCTGTAGTTTCCTAAGCTGTTTCTTGGTGATGTCGGCGTACAGTGTGTTGCTGTAGTCGAGTCTGCTGGTGAGGAGTGCGTGGGTGACCGTCCTTCTGGATTCTCTGGGGATCCATCTGAATGTCTTTCGAAGCAGGCAGAGCGAGATTGAGGATACAGCGTTGATCTGGCGGTTCATTGTGAGCGAGGAGTCCAGTATGATGTAGAGGTTTCGTGCCTGATCCGTGGGGGTGGGAGAGCTCCGAGTGCAGCGGGCCACCAGCAGCCGTCCGAGGATGAGTACTTCAGTCTTGTACGAGTTGAGCTTGAGGCAGCTATCTTTCATCCAGGTGAAAACGGCCTTCATCCCGCTGTGAAAGTTGATTCTGGCAGCTGGGGGTTCGTTGGTGAGGGAAAGGATCAGCTGGGTGTCGTAGGCGCAGGAGACTATGTTGAGTCTGTGGTTCCTGATGATGGCTGCGAGGGGGGCCATGTAGACGTTGAAGAGAGTGGGGTTCAGGGAGGAACCCTGGGGTACTCCGCAGCTGATCTCTGTAGGCTCTGAGAGGAACAGAGGTAGCCTGATTCGCTGTGTTCGGCCGGTAAGGAAGGAGTGCATTCAGTCCAGGGCCTTGTTGTGGATGTCGGCGTCATGAAGTCTCGTGATTAGGGTGCGGTGAGAGACAGTGTCAAAGGCGGCCAAGAGGTCCAGTAGATGAGGGCTGCGGTTTCCAATTGAGAAGGAGCTATTGGGGTGCGGCATGGGTGCGTGCGGTGGTGACGGGCATTGTGGCAGGGTCTTGGGTGTCAAGGCTGTCGTAAATCTGCCTGATCTTGTGGTGGAAGAAGGTGCTGTGTTTGTTGCAGAGGTCTTGGGAGGGTGGGACGTCTGTGGTCTTGCTGTTGGGTCTGGCGAACTCCTTCACAATGACAAAGAGTTCTTTGCTGTTGTGTGCGTTGGTGCTGATTCTGTCTTTGAGGGCTGTTTTCTTTGTGCTTTTCATGAGGAGGTGGTGTGCGTTGATGGCGGTTTTGAAGGTTGTGTGGTTTTCCGGGGTTTTGTTGTTCTTCCATCCCTTCTCGAATCTTTTATGAGGCAAGTCCAGTGGTGCGCAGGGTCCCTGAGGTGGATTGGGGAACTGGCACAGGAGATCATATTCCTAGTGGTTCCCCCATGGTGAAAGCCCTGGTATGCGAGTATGGAGACCACCCATAAGAGTGTGGGTTGAATGACAAACAGTCAAATACTGTCTCACCAGTCTTAGGAGGTTGATGTAGGGTCTTTTGCAAGGTACTGGATGGTGAGGTAGAGGGCAGCTTGGTAACACCTTTGTGATCTAATTGTTGGAGAGCACACGTTTAGTCCCTGTTTTCCAGAGCTATGCCAACACCCGGTGGAGTGTGTTCTCTGACCCCAAGGAGCTTTGACTGAAGGCAGACCTTTTGGTGGACTTCAAAGGGTCTGAAGAAGCTTTTGGAAGTGATCCTGAAGGGGGTGGCTCAGGTTTCTCCTCACGAAGTGAGGTGGGGGTGTTTGTAGTGACCCAGATAGGTCCCAGTGTAGTGGGATGGGTGAGGGGTCGCATTTCCTGAATCTGAACAGAGGGAGTTGGGATGGGCTGAGTCCCAGGGTACCCAAAATGAGCCGCAGAGCCAGGTTGGTTCCATGAGGGAGCACAAGGAAGGGGGCTTAGTCAGTACCAGAGAGTCATCTGCTGAGGGGGATCCCTTAGGGTCAGGTGAGCTGGGGGGCAGATGTCACAAGCATCCCACCAGTTCTGGTGTCTGTCAGTACCACGCCAAGTGGGAGGATGCATGAGTAGATCTTAAACCCCAGAACTTTAGATCATTTTTGGAACTAAGAGGACCCAAGAATAAGAGCTGAAGAGCCAAGAAGAAGTCAAGAAGAAGAGCTGAAGAGCTGCCAGGAGGAGGACTGTCCTGTTGATGTGTGTTGCTTTGTTGGGTTGGCTGCATTTGCTGCCTCTGTCTCTGGGCAGAGGAAAGGACTGAAACGTTTGCCCTGCTGTGGTAGCCTGCTTAAAGAAGATCTCCAAGGGATTGATGCAGAGCTTGCCTCTTGTTCTGAAGTCTCAGGGACACAAATACTTCACCTGCAGCATCCTTGAACTCCACTGCTGGGAGTTCTGACCTGCCTAGTTCTGGGCCCTTGGAGGTTGTTCCTGCTGTAAATAACTGCAAAGGACTAAATGCAACCTGAAAATCGACATTTCACCCTTCCAGCGCCTGGTGTTCCGACGTAGCACCGCTGTGTGGCAAGAATTTCCACGCACCGCCGCCTTGCAGCCAAAGAATTGACGTAGCACCTGTCAGCGGCTGAAAAACCTGACACACACAGAGACCAGTGCATCGACCTACGAAGTCCGAGATCAATGACCGACTCGGACGCAGGACCTGCTGTGTGGCTGAAAGAATTTGCGCATCGTGGGACCGCGGCTGAAGAAATCGACACAGTGCCTGTTTTGCCGCCGCCACATCAACCTCCAGCACATCCAGTTTTCAACGCATCGCACCTGTGTGGCATGTTTTCTGACGCATCACCCATAGACCAGAACTGTCTTGGAATCGACTCCTCACTTCCCCCAACAGTCCAGATTTGACGCATCACATCCCGTGCATGCAGCAGAACTGTCGCATGGCCTCCCTAAGGACTCGGGAACTGACGCATCGCTGTGTTTTGTGATGCTTCCCTTCTCTGCGGCTGTTTGACCTTGTGAATTTTGACCCATTTGAAGTTACATTGTGTAAAATCACGCATCCATAGATTTCTATTGACAGAATTGTTTGAAACCTTTTTAAAGTGATATTTTGAAATATGTATGTTGAATTTTTGTCATTTTGGTCTTGTATGGTTTAGATAAAGATACTATACTTTTCTAAACTGGTGTGGTGTCCATTTGTAGTGTTTTCACTGTGTTACAAATACTTTACACATTGCCTCTGAGATAAGCTTGTCTGCTCATGCCATGCCGAGCAGGGGTTATCTAAAGTATGTAACTCACTTATCCTGACTAGAAGAAAGGGTCCGTACGTGGACAAGGTGCATACCTCTGCCAACCAGAGACCCTCAATTCTAACAATCTGTATCATAGCCTGAATATCCTGGACTCGCCGCTCGGGAGGAAACGCCCGAAACTGCACTGTGTTCAGAACAGCTCAGATGAAAGGTAGCGTCTGAGTGGGAGTCAGGTGTAACTCCGACACGTTGATAGTGAACCCCAGCGAATGCAGGAGGTTCACTGTAGTCTGGAGGTGGGTGACAACAGCCTGGGGCGAGCCCGCCTTCAGCAGCCAGTCGCCGAGATAGGGGTAGAATGGCACGCCTGATTTGCGCAGATGAGCTGCAACCACAGCCATCACGTTGGTGAACACCCGAGGAGCGCTGGTAAGACTAAAGGGGAGCACTATGAACTGAAAGTACTCATGGCCTACCATAAACCACAAGTAGCATTGATGGGCAGGCAGTACGGGGACATGAAAAACAGGTGTCTTGCAAGTCCAACACCACCATCCAGTCTCCCGGGTCCAGGATAGATGGGACCTGAGCCAATTTTACCATCTTGAATTTCTCCTTTGTGAGGAAGTAGTTGAGGGCTCGAAGGCCTAGGAAAGGACGAAGACCCTAGTCCTCTTTTGGGACCAGAAAGTAGAAGGAATAGCAACCACAACCTACTTCTGGTGCCGGAACTCTCTCTATGGCTCCCTTGGCCAAGAGAATCATGATTTCCTCCCGTAGCAAATTGAAATGATCCCCCATCATCTGGTCGCAGGAAGGAGGTATAGAGGGAGATGTGGTCTCAAAGAGGAGAGAGGGAGTAGCCCCTTCGGATGATCTGAAGGACTCATCTGTTCAAGGTGATATTGTGCCAGTGGCAGAGGTGATAGCTGATCCTGCCACCAACTGGATGTGAATGACCTGGAAGGGCAAGACTAGGAGGGTTTGGAGGTTGAAGCTGCTGGGGGGGGCAGGGTTGTTTGACCAGACCTCTGACTACCCGACCCTTGTGGTTGATACTAACTGTGCCCTCGTCTGTACAGGGGTTGTACAACTTGGTGGCTCTGTAGCCGGGATAGGGTTGCCGTGGTTGAAAGCCCCTTCCGTAGCCACGAAAGGAGTAGAAGGCAGATGGAGGGCAGCTGAGTGGCATAAGGACTTGGCCATAGCCTGTGAGTCCCTAAAGCGCTCTAGCGCCTTGTCTCCAAAGGGACAGGTGCCATCAAAGGGCATGTCCATGAGTGAGGCCTGGACATCCTCTGAAAAGCCAGAAGTACTCAGCCAGGCAAGGCGACTAACAGCCACCGTAGTTGAAATCGCTCTGCCCAGTGAGTCGGTCGTGCTAAACCACATTGAGTGGGAAACTTTGCTGCATCTCTCCTGTCTGATACTGCTTGGGAGAGGATGGCCCGGGACTCCTCTGGCACCTGTGGCAGCACTTGTGCACCAGTTTCCCAAACAGAGAGGAAACAACGGGCCAATAAGCATGCAGTGTTCACCGACAAGGCAAGGCTGGTAGAAGAAAATATTTTCTTGACCCAACTGTCTAGCCTTTTGGATTCCCTGTCCAGGAGAGTGGCAGAAAACGCGCCATGGGAAATGGAGGCTTGACCCACCAAGCTCGGTGGGGTGGGTAGTGAGGAATTTTGGGTCGCCTGGGTCAGGGCGGTGGGCGATCGTCCTGTTCACAGGAGCCCCTGTGCTGGGCTTGGACCATATTCCCAGAAGGACGTCCCTGATGGCTTTGTTGAATGAGAACAAAGGTCCCGAAGAGGAAGTGTCATGTGCCCGAGTTAGGCCTGGTAGAAAATAGTGGCAATTTACATGTGCATGGTTCTTTCTGAAAGTTGCCTTCCCTTTGTCACATCTACTTTTGACACACATTTGCATTTGCGACGCTTGTTTCTAAGAAACACCGACCTTGCTGACACAAAAGAACTTCCCACACTGCCTTGGCATTATGTGCAAGGCCTTCACGTGTGTGATACAAATGTGTTTGTTATTACGTCCATTTGACAACAGAGCTATCTGTGAAATACAAACAATAGGCAGCCTGATCACAATCACGTCCAGAAGCAAGGATGCCGTTTTCTATATATATCCTTTTGTTTCCGAATACAATCAGAGGAGACACTTCTGCTGACTTCGAGGGGTCCCTCCGTGCTGAAGCTTACGCCTAGCAGCTGACTGACATCTCCATGAGGGGTGTCCAGTTTGTGACCAAGACGAGGTCCTACATTCTTACCCACCAGGTAAAGGGGTTAGATCACCCAAAAGGTTTTTTTTTGGCACACCATACATTCACACCCTAGACACGCAGGTTAGGGTTTGCATCTTAGGAGTGCGCTAGATGGTTATAAATACTGTATATGTATGCATATATAATAAGCTGACTCAACATGATGGTGGAACTCTTTGTTTTATTCACTGTTTTGACACTCATAACTTTTGTCTGCTTCTGTCTATTAATGATTGCAGCATATATTTGCTGTACAAGAATCACTACTGTTCAATAAATATTGAAAAACGTCACTTTGTGTATTTTTGTATACTTCTCTGAGCGAAGGAGGGCATGAATGACTGAGCGAAAAGTCCTAGGTCTGCCACCATGGTTCCTGAGGGAACAGGGTTGTCATGTTCAGTATTTGCCAGAACTGTTCGCTCTCTGTCTAGGTTTAGGGGGGCTAACGGTGGTACTGTGAGCTAGCTGGTCCAAGGGACAACATAGCCAGCGGGGGGGCATGGAATCAGTCTGGCACCATTCTAAGTTTATGTTGACGGCAAACGTGCAGCTCCTACTGATTAGTGGAAACTACACGACAGAAGCTCCCAACTGTAGCACCTCCGTCAAGATGTTAGTCTTGACCGCCACTGTGGGTAGCTGAAGGTCAAGGAACTCGGCTGCGCACCACCATTGCATAAGATGCGACCTCCTCCGTAGGTACAGTAGGAGGAGAAAGCATGCCAGGGACAGGGGAGGTATCTAGGCCACTGGCCTCAACCAATTCCCAATGTCCTATTTGTACTGCTGGTATTTTGAAGGGTCCAGTGACCCCCTCCCATTCTTCTCCAAAGCCTGGCCTGTCCAAATAAGACTCAGGAGACAACATAGGACAAACAGGCCCTGTCGGCACCAGTCGATGTGGTGTTGGCTCCGTGTCGACAGGGATCAGAATAGGACTGGCAAAGCCGGTGCTCTGGGAGCATCGGCATCAGGACCGGCATCGGAGAAGGTCGCAATGGCTCGACCGATGACGGTCTGGATCCAAGTTCGGATCCAGGGGGAGGATGGGCATCGGGGCTGGATCCGCTGGCGCCCCCAATGACCCCGTGGGGCCCGAAGGCGTGCCGAGAGTAGTCAGGCCGCTCAAAAATGAGGTGCATGGCCTTATAAAATTCCTTCATTTGAGCAGGGGTCGCTCCGGCTCCCAGAAACGCAGGAAGGCGCAGGTTCCATAGAACGAGGACTGGCACGCTGAAATCACTCTGTCGCATCAGGGGACAGACGGGGAAAATTGGAAGCACGCTTCGACTTCTTGTGCTTTTTGTAGGAAAGTGGATTTCTGTTGCAGTACACACTTTTTGCCTGGCTTTTGATGCAACATTGACTGTAGAGTACTGGGTCCCTGCTAACCAGGTTCCAGTACCAGTGTTCTTTCCCTAAAACTATACCACAATTTGCACCCCTTTAGCTCACATATAAGTCCCTGGTAAAAACTACCCCTGGTACCAAGGGCCTTGTGGTTAAGAAGGGTCCCTAAGGGCTGTAGCACGGATTATGCCACCCTAAGGGACCCCTCACCAAGCACATGTACACTGCCACTGCAGCCTGCATATCTTGGTGCAGACAAAACTGAAGAGTCGACATGGCACACATCCCTGTGTGGCATGCCCATAGACACTGCATGAGATAAAGGTAAGAGACCCCTCTAGAAAGCCTTAGCCCTAAGACAGGGTGCAGTATATCTCCTGGGAGGGCATATCTGAATCAACAGGTATTCCCCTGCAATATCCTTGTTGATTCCTGGATATTGTAAGTGACCAGGTAAGCCATAGAGAGTACATGGGCTGGACACTCGTCATTACCAGGTTCCCCAGCTCCATGATGGCTTCACTGAAATATGGGATGTTTGGTACCAAACATCTCAGCTTAATAAACCTGCACTGATTCCAGTGTCAGATTTATTAAAAAGTGCACACAGGGGTCCCATGAAACCTACCAATCCTTAGTGTGGTCACCAACGAGCCTGAGCCAGCCTGCTACCACCAGACAGTGTTCTGACCTCATGGGGATAGTGCCTGAGCACTCTGAGGCCGAGAACAATGCCTTTCGTGGGTCAGGAAGAGCCATCCGTGGCGAGGAGCTTCAAAAGCCTTGATGCCTTTGTAATGCGACCCCAGCCTCTCCAGTTAGAGGGAGCAGGCCCCCTTCCTGTCCTCACCCCCTTTTTGGAGGGAGGCCAGGTGGGAAAATGCAGAAAGCATAGGAGGTGTGCCCTCCTCCGCTAACCCCACCCCTCAGGTGCTGCAGGCAAGGCGAAGTACACTTTTCAGCGCCCATCATCTTGAAGATGGTGGGGCTCGTCCAATCAGGGATGTGCCCACCCCCCTCGTGGGGTGAGCATTTAGAGGGTGTAGTCACCCTTAAGGTAAGTAGCCCATTGGCTACTACCTGGCACTCTGTTTAAACACCCCTAAATGTAGCATTTAGGTGCTCCCCCGAGCCCTGAACTTCCGTTCATGATGACCTAAGAAGAGCCGGACAACACAGAGTTGCACCAGCAGAGAAGACTGCAGACATCAACTGACTTGGCCCCAGCCCTACCTGTCTGCAGCACTCGATGATCCTGCGCCTAAAGACGACCCGTCCTGCAGCCCAGCGACCTCCAAAGCCTTGGGAAGACTGCCTGCCTTCGACAAAGATCAAGACTCCAGAGAACAGCGGACCTGAAGAACTGCAAGCCTGCCCCCGGTTCCACCTCTGCACCGGACGCCTACGGCCCGAGTCCAAGTGCCCCACCGGTTTCAGCAAGGTTTCCAAGTGCTCCAGACACCGAGTCCACCGTGAGTTGACCTCTCCTGGACTCCTCGACGCCGCCTGCAGCCTCTGCATGGAGATGCCCCAAACCACAACCTACTTCGGTAAGCTGTTTCTGATACCAAAAGTCCCCCCTGCACCTGTCCGCCCTGGGCCTTGCTGAAGAGGACCAAAGGCGTCCTTACGTCCCCAAGCATTGCAACTTACCTGCCCAGCTGTTGGTTTTCATTCGACCGGCTTCCTGGCCTGAGCCTGCAGCCTGTTTCCGATTTTGGCTGTCTCCATTGCTTTGCATTTGGCCCCACATGATGTGTTGGCACCCTGCCTCCCCTGTGCCACTTGTGCTGTAGTATTGGTGCTGCTTTGGGCACCGTCCAGTGCTTGCTTCAACCCTTGGATACTGGCCCTCCAAGCAGCTGCTACTCACCTGTAAGCAGCCTCTGTCCGATTGCCCCCAATCCTCATTGATCTGCACTGGGTGCCCGACCTCGAATTTGCACCTTGCACCCGGCTGTCCCTGTGCCGCTGGTGGTGCACTGTTGGTGCTGGACCGAACCTTGCCCAATACTGACCTTAACTTCTGAAGACTGGTCTTGTAAGTCGATGTTATCCCTATGTATGCTGAATGTTTTCTTCCTCCCATAGGTTTAACGTTGAAAATTCCGAAAATTGCAGTGTCCGTTTTTTTAACTGAAAAGTATTGCTTTTGAAAAACTTATTTACCTACAACGAAGTTTTGTGGTTCTGAAAAATAAATATAACCAAGTACTATTTTTATAATTTGGTCTCGGATTTATTCATTGTGTGTCTCATTTATTGCCACTGTGTGTACAACAAACGCTTAACACTACCCTCTGATAAGCATAACTGCTCGCCCACACTACCACAAAAGAGAGCATTAGTATATCTACTTTAGCCTCTGGGGATCCATTGGACTCTCTGCACACTATACCTCTTTTTGGTATACCATATACAGAGCCAGCTTCTTACACTTTTTTTGCCTCTTACCTGAATGCCCAGAAGATTGTGAGTGGGACGAAGAGGACTTGGGGCTTCTGGGGTGGTCCCTGGACCTTCCTTTCGACTGGGACTGAGACCGCAGAGAAGCTGGACTTTGCATCATCTGTCGGCCCCCAAGCAGCTTTAGGGACCACTCCCTCAAAGCCTTCGGAGCCATGGCCCAGCAGTCAGAGAACGACTTGGAGTTGTGGTCGTGCTTCAGACACAATAGGCTAGCCAAATGCAGGTCTGTTACCGACATGGTGCGGTAACAGGCGCCGCATGGTTTGAACCCTGAAGCCTTCCTAGAGGACATTCCTACACATCGAAAAAGGATCGGCAAAAGGTTGAGAAATCCTGTCAAAAAGTGACAGAAGGTAGCTCTCTTCACGAGTCAGCGCTTGACTGGTGCAGAAAAAAAAGAAATGAAGTCAGCGCGCTGAGGTGGTACCTATATAGGTGACATGGACGTCACTTCCGGCGTGGATGACGGCGACAACGCCATGCGGAGCCGACCGACACCATGTGAAAGGGGATTGCTTGGAGGAAAATCTTTCGGATCCAGTCTGACACCTGGGAAATTCAAAGGTAAGGAATCTGCGGCTAGATGTCTATTAGATTTTTTAAATTATTTTTGCTGCAAGTTCGCGAATCCATCGCGATTTTCGTCACAAACATTTGTACGAAAAAATGCTTTTTGGTCCTGGCAGGGCCCAAGGGGGACCCCAGCAACAGGCCTAGGGGGTCAGGGTATTCCTACCGTTCACCCTTCTCTTTTACATTTTTGTATGGGACTCGGCTGAGTCAAAGTCCCAAGATGGCTGCCAACACTTCCTGGTTGAAGTGTTGGCAGCCAATCAGACCTCTGCACGAGATCGGGAGAATTTGCTAAGGGTTCGTGCCTCTAGATATGCAAATTAGTTTTTCTTTAATATCTACCAAACTCCTGAACATATTTACACCAAATAATAAAAAGGGCTCTTTCTGGGACAAGAGCTACCTTTCTGCCAAATTTGGTGTCATTCCGTTCACCGGTTTGGTCTGTAATTGTGTTCAAAATCCATATGGGAAATTGCATGGGGGGGGAGCATTTTTGGACTCTCCTTTTTCTTATCCCCCGCTTGACGAATCACCCCGAAACGTTCCACACAGAAGCTGAATTGAGCGTCGTACTGATTTTGAAAATTTCGTGAAGATTCGTCAAACAGCACCAAAGTTATTGGTAAAACAAAAAAAGCTTTTCCTATGGAAACTAGGTTCTAACTATAACTACCTACTTGCTACCATAAGTAAGTGTTAAATATATATATTCTTTCACAGACAACTACAAAAGTTAAAGTGATGTTATAGTTAGGTAAAAATGTAATTTAGGTAGTAACATTTAAAACTAAAAACCACTGAAATGCACCAATTATAGTCTACAGAGCTAACCATAACTTGGGCCCCCATCATGCACTGATTATGACCTCACATATTACATCGCTCATGACATGTTCAATGGCATAATTGATGACATCACTGGTGACATCAAATGAGTGTGACACTTTGGTATACGTTTCTGACACTGAACGGTATTTAGTGAGCTACATAAAGCAAATTATCAATAGCTTCTGTACTGCTAAACAGTGTAACCTTTTGTACAATGCTTGGCCTCCTAAGGGGGCTTGCATGTGGGGAGGGTGTGTACTCTCCATGAAGAATTGTCCACAGAACAAAGGTTGTGCATAGTAGACCCTTCACCACCTAACAGGGTTTGACAGTCTGTAGCAAGTAGGCTCTCTGTAAAAACCTGTGCACAGTAGGGACTTTGCTGTCTGAAGGGAGTGAGCTTTCTATAAAGAGCTGTGCATAGGGTGAAGGCTATGCACAGAAGGAGCTTGGCCACCTAATGTAACTTGGGTGTTTGAAGGGAGTAGGCTCTCCGTGAAGAGCTCTGCTTAGGGTGTAGGCTGCACATACTAGGAGTCGCAACTTCTAATGGTGCCTGGGTGTCTGGAGTGAGTGTGCTCCTGTGAAGAGTTTTGTACAGGGTGAAGACTGAGTAGTAGAAGCTTGGGCACCAAATGGAGCTTGGGTGTCTGGAGATAGTGGACTCTCCACGAAAATGTTTGCACATTGCGCAGGGTATGCACAGTAGGTGCTTGAACATCTAATGAGGCTTGTGTGTCTAGATTCAGTAGACTACAGTCTACTTATTTTATATAAGCACATATGTTTTTGTAATTTATGCTTCATATGATTCTGTACCATTTAGCACATATTTATCTATTTCAAAGGCTGTACTTTTAGAGTAAACTGAATAGCAGATTTGGGGATGATGTCATCAGTGATGTCACCAATAACGCTATTTGAGATGTTATCAATTGTCATTGAACAGGTCATGAGTAATGTAATATGTGAGGTCATAAGCAGTGCATGGCGTGGGAGCAAGTTATGGTTAGCTCAGTAAACTATAACTAGTGAATTTGAGTGTTTATTTTAGTTTATAATGTTACATTTTAAGTGATATTTTTACCTAACTATAACATCACTTTAACCTTTGGTTTTTCAGTGAATTTCTCAGTTTTATTTAAATGTAAAGTAACAATACAAAGGGTGTCATTTTAAGTAAGGCAGGCCTACTGGCTCAGTCAAAGGGTCAGAAGTCCAAAGTATAAAGGGAAGCCATATTTGCTTTATCAGGGTGTCAGCACATCAACATATATAAAGCAGAACTATTTGCTTTGTCAATAAATCACCCACATCGCCCCCCCACCTGAGAGACCTCCACTGGCTCCCCATTCAGCAGAGTAGCCAGTTCAAGATCCTCATGCACGCCAACAAAGCCCTCCAATACCTAGGACCGGCCTACGTCAACCATAGACTGAACTTCCACCAACCCTCCAAACGCCTGCACTCCTCTTCACTCGCGCACACTCCCCGCATCCATCACAGCCGCAGCAGTGGCCGCTCCTTCTCATACATCACTGTCAAGACCTGGAGTGACCTTCCCCCTCCAACTCTGTACAGACCCCTCGTTGGCAGACTTTCAGAAAGAGACTCAAGACCTGGCTCTTCAACGGAGACACAATGCCCAGATACCCCTAGCAGTGACAGTGATGTGCTCTCGAAATGCAGATTGATTGACTGATTGACAATTTTTCAATAACTATGATCCAATTTATTACACCATGTACATGGCTATGATTAATAATAATTACTATCACAAAATATTTTAAATAAAGTATTTTTATTCAAAGCAACCTTAAACATGTGTTGAATCTTTTTTCACACCCTTCAGGCCACAATAAGAAGTCACAGAACCAACCACAAGAGATCCTCGCACTCCAGCTGAAAAGCATACAGCTCCAGCTTGGCGGGCTTTAAAAAGATGGTAAGAACTCCTGGGGTCTTGTATTCAATGACAAAGAAAACTTACTGCCAGTTTTTTTTAAATGTTCTTAGGAGGGTTGCTGCACTCCCTGCAGTCCCTCACAACATTTACAAAACAAAATGCTTGGTGATACCTCTACCCATTCTAGAAGGGCACCACCAGGATCGAAAAATATAAGCAAAAAAGACTTTGCAAGGCCTTATGGGGTGTACCCCAGAAGGAGTAGTGAATATGAAATGAGCTGCTACTCTGCTCATTTCATATTCACCCCATGTTTTTAAAAAGAAAAATTGTTTTTTGGTTGGTTACCCCGGTCCCACCTGGGGCACCTAACAACTGTAATCAATGTTGGGGAGTGTGGTGGGTGGGGGGGTGGGGGAGGGGCAATGGCAGGGAACGAAAGCCGCATCCCTCTCCACCCCAAGAATGAAGATTTCTGGCCCCAGGATATGCGGTCCTTGGTCCCATTTAATGGCCCGGGAGCGCACACCTCCACCCTTTCCTTTATGGAAAAGAAAGTAATTAAGTAGGTCCCAAGGAATGGGATCCCCAGACCCATGAAAGGACTCAGGGAGGGGGGGCTGCTAGCCCCCATCCCCTATAAATAAAATATAATGCAGGCCCTGGGGGATGGGGTTCACGGGGCCTTTAAATCGATTGGGAAGGGGGAGCCGCACGTACCTAACCTTTTTTTACATGTGGTGACTACCCCAGGGCCTTGCCCACCCGCGGGGCTTCAAATTGAAAATTATTTTTTTAGGATAGGGGACAGAGTTCCAGAGTCCTAAAATGGCTGCAGAAACATCTTTGTTGATGGCAGCCAATCAGATTTAGGGCCTCATTTAGATCTTGGCGGATGGGATACTCATTACAAGTGCCTTATATCCTATAGCACTTGTAATACGGGGAACGGGATAGCCGCCACGTTTGTGACAGAGTTTCCTATCTGCCAAGACCTAAATCAGACCATTAATCTTTTGATATGTTGGGGCCGCAGATCCTCCACAACGTGAAATATACATACATTTTGGATCTTAATTTCTCAAAAATGACTGGACGGATTTACATCAAATCACAAACAACACGTTTTCTGGGTAAAGATCTAGCTTTCTGCCGAATATGGTGTAATTCTGTTCATGCAACACAACTAAAGTATCCACGGGTCTACTGGATCATTATAAAGATACTAAAGCAACACTAGGCCAAAAGAAACTGTAACACTGTTCCAAACGAACATTTTGTAAAAACGGAACATCCTATAAGGAGGACGGATTCCCATCACTCACCAAGGTGACATGCTTCATGATCTGGGTCTCCTCCTAGCAACACACTAGTGCCACTAAGGGCTACAACCCTTTCAGTAAAAAAGGGGAGCTCACGGATGTTTTTCCAATGAGCTAAAGTGCAATAACGCGCTGTGTCAGATCCAACAGATGGGAAGAGGTGTTCTATATATGAGTGATGGGCGCAGTGCATGAAAGTGAGAATAAGTGAGTTAAAATTAAACAGTAAGAGAGAAAAATTATTTAATGGGTATCTCCTACTGCTCAAAGTAAAAACAGTGCAACAACAGTTTTAACAAAATAACTGTCAGTGAATGGAAAAAGAGGGGGTCTACATGTTTCAGCCAACTGGATTACAATAATCCTAGGCCTTCTTCAGGACCACAACAAAATATTGCTACTGCGTTAACGACGAAAAGTGATGTAAAAACAAGGTTGGAACTAATACAACCATGTTACCTGTATTCAGGGATGTACAACTCCTCTGCAGTTTACGGAGTGCTGATGGCTTCTGCGAAGAGAGAAGATGACGATCTATTGTCATATTGTAACAGCATCAAAAGGCTCAGTGTGCTCATTACATATTTAATTTATAATGACATCCTTATTGTCATCTATTTACTTCAATTATTCACAGTCACTCTATGAGGGGCGTGCCTACCCGTATTGTACGAGGAAGGGACCTCGCTTCACCTAGCAACAGCTCAGGAAACGAGGCACCGCTCTACAAAGAAACAAGAAAGAGAACAAGGGATGCTCAGGGTCACCTGACATATTGCTACTACTTGGATCTTATAAACCTTCATCCCCTGTTATTTAAAAACCGCACAGTGCGTAAAAGACATAAAATACAGGTAAGAGCAACGGTCTATAAATTTGCTGTATATTAAAACTAAAGCGGTCTGAAAGTAATCGCCCACTGGAGGGGGGGGAAGCTACTGGAAGTCCCCTGAGACTCTGGTGATACTCTGGTGAGGGTCGCCTTGAACGGCATGGTGGAGCATCAACCCCCCCCCCGAGCCATAGAAGCTGCTAGACTGGTTGAAACCCACGTGCTCCTGCGGTGGAGAGATCCTCGAGTGTCCGCGACGGGGACTGGGCCAGGCCTACATTTGCTGTTATTCTCCACCACCCCATTGGGCAGCAACATCTCGCAAGCTAATCACTGGAGTGATCGCCCTGGTGGGGAAGGCCATACCCTGGAGAGGGGCGAGGGCGCAGTAAGGTGTGCCCCAACTTGGTGCTGAGGAGTGAGGGAGCTGAGCGCATAGCTGCAGCAGCGCTCGGGAAGCTACAATGGGGCGAGTGGACAGGGCGCAAACTAAACTGTCGTTTGAACAGAAACGCTCCAAGTCCAGCAACGGCACCGCCGAGGATGGGGCACGCGATCAGGACCGGACTGCCCCCGACCCCCGCCAGGATATCCGAGGGCTGCTGATGGCCATGGAGAAGAACCTCCAGGGGGGTATTACCTCTCTGGGCACGAAATTGGATGCCCTGTCCTACAGGATGGACCGCATGGCCGAACGCCTTGACAAGCATGCTGAGAGGCTCGATATGTCAGAACGTAGACTGACAGAGACGGAGGAGGCACAGACAGCATTAGATACCGAACATAAACAACTGGGCAGAGTCCTGCAGGTCCTACAGGACAAAACAGAGGATCTAGAGGCGCGCTCTCGGCGTTGCAACCTCCGCATCACGGGCCTGCCAGAGACAACCCAGACTGGCAATATGGAGCTATTCACGGAGGGACTCTTGAAGTCGTTACTAGGAGATACCTCTTTCTCAAATATGTTTGTGGTAGAGAGGGCGCATCGCTCTCTGGGCCCACGCCCGGCGCCTGGAGCAGCCCCAAGGCCGAACATAGCAAAATTGCTCAATTATAGGGACCGGGACGTCGCACTGAAACTGGCTCGGGAGAAACAACCATTGCGCTTTGAAGGGTCAACAATATCTCTGTTCCCTGACTTCACGGCCCGGGTCCAGGAGTCCCGCAGACAGTTGGCGCCCATGAAGAGGCAACTCCGTGATATGGGAGTAGACTACGCCATGCTATATCCTGCGAAACTCAGGGTTAACAGACAGGGCCGCTCCCACATCTTTATGGACCCGAAAGCCCTGCAGAAGGCACTGAAAGAATGGATGAAGGAGAAGCGGTCCGGCCCGGATGCTCAGTTGACGGAGGGGGCTGTGGGTGGCTCCCTGGATGAGCAGGACTAAGTGCTTTTTGGTGCCAATACCTGATAAGTATGACCTAATGGGAGTGGGCGGGAGAGAAAGGTTTTTTTTTCTTTTTTTTTTTCTTTGGTGGTCCTGTCCCTGACGTCAGGAGTGGCTCTCCCATTACCTTTGATCTCATTAACGTTGTGCACCGGGGCCGGGGAGGTCCTGTTGCCTGACAGAGGAATGGGGGGGGCACGTTGAACGCATTTAACCTGCAGTGGGGTGGGAAATGTGCCTATCAGAGTAAACCGAATCTTAACGCCCCATGATGGTGGGACCGGAGGGCCCCCTAATTATTCCGCTGAGAGGCTCCTCCCCTAGCACCAGTAAGGATTTAGGGCCCTGGATGAAGCGGTGACTGTGGGGTGACCTCGTGGCGCTGGGCTCCCAAGATTGCTAGCAGCCGCACGTGACACAGGTTCCGGGGTGCGGAAATCGGCCTCGGCTGGGCTTAGTTTCTAACTTCCTTTTGTGTATTCTTGCCGAGTGAGCTACATCCACCCCTGTGTGAATTACACTAGAAATGTTCGGTTCTGTGGGAAGGGAGGGGCGGGAGGGATCCTTTGGTGGGTGGGGGGGTATCGCGTCCAAGTTGGGGACGGGTGGGCGGGGTTTGTTTCATGTCCTGGCACAGTATGCTACTATTGACATCTCCAACAGCTGCCAGAACGTTAGTGGGGGTATTTGATCGATATGGGCCTCGCTTTCAGTCGGCCTGATGTGGGAGGGGTGGGAACATGTTGAGATGGTTTCTTGATGTGCTTATGGTTGAGACACTTTATGACATGCAACAATATTGCAGAGCAGCCCTGACAAGATTTAAGGTGTGGACACCGGACGACACTCTCCCAGATGACTGACACAGCTACGACAAGACATGATACGCCCCTAGATTCCTTGGCCCTGCTCACTTGGAATGTCCGAGGCCTCAATGATTATAGGAAGGTCCGTAAAGTGTTGAGCTATTTATATAGACATAGGGTGGACGTGGCTCTATTGCAGGAAACGCACCTCCCGTTAGACAGCCCTATTCTGACCACCAGGGGATTACTGGGTAATATCCACGCGGCGGGCTTTACCACCCATGCTAGGGGTGTCCTGACATGGGTTAACCCGAAGGGGTCGCTCCGATTGACGCCTCTGAAGACGGACAGGGACGGACGGTATGTTCTATCTAAATGCAGTGGTAGGGGCCTAGAGCTATTCTTTTTAACTGTATATGGCCCTAACTATGATCATCCAGCCTTCTACGACGAATTGACGGCACTATCTCACTCTTACGCCCAAGGGCAGATCCTATGGGGGGGGGGACTTCAACTTTGTCAGGGACCCGGCGCGGGATAGATCGGACGGACCAGCCAGGCAGCCCTCGGCATCGGCAAGAGTTGTGGAGGCATCTTTGACTCAGTTAGGCATGCGAGATGTCTGGCGACTCCGACACACAGGACAAGGCGGCTATACCCATTATTCAGCGTATCATAATGTACACACTCGAATTGACTATTGGTTTGCTTCGGACCGCCTGATGTCACACATCCGGGCCTGTACGATTCTCCCTTGCACCTATTCCGACCATTCGCCCCTGCTCCTGACACTTGCTTCCACCAAACAACGGATACCTCCCTTCTTATGGCGATTCCCGCCTCATTCCCTCCTGGACACGGTTTTTAAGGAGGAGCTTGCTTCGGCAATTGAGACATTTTTTTAAACCAACTTGGGCTCGGTCGACTCCTTCCAGACTATATGGGAGACCTTCAAGGTCTACATAAGGGGCGTAACTATTTCCAAGCACGCAGGAGTCCTCAAATCGATCAGGAACAGACTGGCTGACTTAGAGTGCAAGATTAAGGCACTAGAGGTTTCCCGGCTCGAGTTACAGAACACTGAGCTCAACTCTGAGATAGCGCAGACTCTTCAGGAATATCACGCAGAAGCTGATGCAGAGATAAAGCATCTAGGGAAATACGCTACGGCCCGCAATTATGGAGAGAGTGAGCGGCCGGGAGCGGTCTTGGCGCAACTCCTCAGGTCACGCAAGGATTGCACAGCGATACCGGAACTTAAACCGCAGCCAGGTGAACCCCCATTAACGGACGCCCAAGTGGCCGAAGCCTTCAGGCAATACTACGCGGGCCTTTATTCTACTCGGGGCAATAGCTCGGATGACCAGATCCTTGACTATCTGACGCATATAAAGCTCCCATGGCTCTCCAATTGGCACCGAGAGTTCCTGATGCGTCCAATTGAGCGAGACGAAATCATACTAGCTCTCTCCGGCATGAGGGCGGGTAGTGCGCCGGGAAGTGATGGTCTTACGGTCACCTTTTATAGGGCGTTCCTTGACCTGCTGCTCCCACATCTGGTCACACTATTTGAGGACATGTGTACCACGGGAGAGATGCCCCCAACCATGCGTGAGGCGATACTTGTGGCTATCCTCAAACCGGGAAAGCCGCCAGATGAATGTGCCTCATACAGGCCCCTGTCTTTAATGAATGTGGATGGCAAAATCTTCGCGAAAATTCTTGCTAACTGTCTGATGCCGATGGTCACGACTTTGGTGGCCCCGGAGCAGGCCAGATTTGTCCCCAGCAGAAACCTAACGTATAATCTGCGCACCGTCTTTGCTGCCTTACAACATACTAGGCCGGAGGTGCCAGCCATCGCGGTGTTCCTGGACATGAAAAAGGCATTCGACTCTGTTGAATGGCCCTTTATGAGGCAGGTCCTCAGCCGTATGGGGGTCGGTGAGGTTTTCTTACAACTCCTCGCTGTGCTGTATACCTCCCCCACGGCGCGCGTTCGGATTGGCTCATTGGTCACTGACCCGATCAGGGTCTCGAGGGGCACGAGACAGGGCTGCCCCCTATCCCCCATTCTTTATGCCCTGATTGCGGAACCCTTAGCTTGTGCACTGCGGGAATACCACGACCACAGAGGTATCCGTTTTCCTAATTACCGGCTAATCGTCTCTACATATGCAGACGACACACTACTTTATGTCAGGGACCCTGAGGCCAATTTGTCTCCGGTTCTGCGTGAGGTGGTCCGCTTCGGCTCACTGTCCGGTTTAAGTTTTAACTGGAACAAATCCATCATGTTCCCCCTCACTCCCGCCACGGTGCCATTCGAGCCTGAATTCCCTCAGCACTGGTCCACGGAAGCAGTGCGGTACCTGGGGATCCGACTACATACCGACTCGGAGGTTGTTCTCCGGGAGAATTATGGAGTCGCCATGTCACGGCTCGATGACGACATTGATAGATGGGTACGCCTCCCGCTGTCATTGCTGGGAAGGGTGTCTCTGATGAAGATGGTGGTGCTACCGCGTTTCCTCTTCCTCTTTACGAATATCCCGATGGTCCTCACCCGGCCCTTTTTCCAGCGCCTTCAATCCCTACTGATTCGCCTGGCATGGGCGGGCAAGCAGGCACGAGTGGCATGGCGAATACGGACGTTGCCATATTCTATGGGGGGGCTCGGTGCCCCTGATTTGGAACTATATTATAGAGCTGCCCAGAGCTCGCATGCTTATCATTGGATGCATGGCCCCATAGACATACCACACGTGCGGATCGAAACAATTGTTGCTGCCCCTAGGCCTCTTCCCTCATTGCTGTTCGTACCTCCTGATCGACGCACAGGTATCATGGACTCCCTCAATTCGGTTGTACATGCCTGGCATTCACTATTGGCTGCACAGGCGGGCAACATACTATACTCCCCGGTGACCAGACTGGACTGGTGTTCATGGCTGGCTCCATGCAAGGATAGGGGGGTCGTGATTGCGTTACAGACGCTGAACATTCAAACTGTGGGGGACCTTTTCTCGGACGGCACTGTACGCTCGTGGGGAGAGGTGTCGGGTGGGGAGGATCCGCCCACACTGTTGGCACACTTCCAATTTCTTAGAGTCCGACACGCTCTACGGGAGATGCTGGGGGAGGATATGGCAGAGCCCCCTGACTTTTTGGCTCTCACTGCAATCATCCGGGCGCAGTCCCCTGCCAGACTGGTATCCAAACTTTACAACATCTCGCTGTCTGCGAGAGGCGGAGATTACACCAAGCCACGACTAGCCTGGCAGCGAGACCTGCAAGTGGAAATTACGGATGACAAATGGCTATACTGTTGCATGAGCACCAAAAGGGTCTCGTTGAACGGACGCCACAGGCTCGTCCATTTAAAATTTTTAAACGGGGTCTATTATACACCGGAACGCCTGTATCGCTATGGGTTACGCGAAGATCCCAGATGTGACAGATGCGGGGAATTAGTTACGGATTTTATCTATGTAGCATGGACCTGTCGGGGGGTTGCCGACTTCTGGAGCCGAGTCTTTGTAGAGATAAATAAGCTAACGGACTTGACACTTGACCCGGACCCGTTCCTGGCCTTGCTGGGGTACTCAAAGCCTCTCCCTAAGTCACTTAGATGACTGGTTGACATGGCGCTCCTTTTAGCCAGGAGATGCGTTGCGACTTGCTGGATGCGTGGCCCGACGCCCACACTCGGTCAGTGGTCAAAAGACATGCTATACTGCTGCACCCAAACAGAAAATTATAGCGACTTGCTACCACCACGTAATAGACCGAATTTTTTTGGGGCCCTATACATAATGAAGAGGGCGACATTGGAAGCAGATGGCCCTAGTACAGTCTGACTCATACATATCGACATGACCCCCCCTGAACGCGATCCCCAGTCTGCGAATTTACCCTTGGAGACACAGTACATCTAGTTCTCCAAAAATATTGACTCCACACAGAGAGGAAAAAGGGGGGAGAGTGTACTCAGCCCGGCCCACCATGTGACTATTGAATTGTATGCTGCACTGTATTGCCCTTTTTTCCCTTTTTTTTCTTTCAGGGAACCATGATGTATCAATCTTTGATTGTCATAGGAAGATGATATTGTCTGTAAATCGTCTCTGTTCTTTTGGGGATTCTTTCAATTTCCTTTTTGTTCTTGTATAAAAATTCAATAAAGAAAGTTAAAAAATTTTTTTTGAAAAGCGGTCCGCCTCGCACTCAGAATATATATTCCACACGGAGCGTCAAAAGAAAATATCTCTCACATCGCCCTGAGTGGAAATAGCGCAGAAAAGAGAAGAGCCTTAAATATAAACCACCCGGCATCATTTGTATGTAAAAAAGATAAGATGCTCGGAGCAAGCATTAAGGGCACCTTCAGGGTATAAACGCGCTAAATATTCGGCGGTTAAGACACTCAAGTGGAATATTCCGTGTCTCCTAGCGATTATAGACGCCTCACTCGGATAACGCTATTCAGCGATGGAAAAGAGACACACGAGAGTTGAATATTAAGTGTCTCCTCCCAAATGTGCACGCCTGACTATGAACGCGCAGCTAAGACACACTCATGGGGACCAATTCGTGTCTCCTAACGATTATACACGCCTCACTTTGAGAACACTATTAAGCGATGGAAAAAAGACACGCGTGAGGTGAATGTTAAATGTCTCCTCCCACACGTCCACGCCTAACTATGCACGCGCTATGAGGCGATGAGGAAAAGAAACAGATTTTACATCACTATACATGCATTCAGCTCACCTGTCCGTCGGTACCTCTGGCCTCTTCAGAGCCATATGGGGAGGTGCTGGTCACAGGGCAGCGCCATTTTTAAAGGGATGAAGACACCACAGGTGTACCTCATTGGCCGGAACCGGCGTGTTCTTGCGCCGAAGTTCAAGATCGGTCTTTCTGGGAAATGTAGTTTATGTTTAGGAGTCACGTATGTCGTATATCGAATTAGAAAAAAGACTATAGGAAAAACTCCATATGTTTGCCTTGACTCCCAAAATTAAAAAGAAAGACCGCAGAACTTAGCAGTGAATACATTAAAACGCACATCGCGTGTCAGTATGCTACATTCAATACGAAGAGACACAGCTTTGAGTTATGGGAACGTGTAAATATCGCAAAATATATAGTTTTCAATTCTTCAGTTTTAAGCAAGTGGCATATATGTTGCACGAGTATGCTGGAAATTGTAGTGCCCCCGATGCTATATTCTAAGCGTCAATCATGGAAGCGTCTGCGCAGCAAGACAAGACTGAACTATTAGTGAGAGACACATTATGCCTCTATTAAATATATAAATGCGTCCCTTTTCAATTAAACGTAGATTTGATATCAGTGGGCTGTACTGCGCAACCTCGCAGATAGAGTGGTAAAATATCAGGGCCGTAGTTTGTTGGGCGCATGCGTATCAGCCTATACTACAAGAGACATTTAGTGTTATAGTGTGTCAATACAGTGTGATATTGTATATAGTTCTGAACTGAAACACCACATTAGGTGCTACATGCTACAGTTGGTCAATGGGTCAAGTAGTCCTAACTAGATCACAGGGCGACCCTCGGCATCTCATCATTGAGTCCCTGTTTGTCACTTTGCAGCTTAAAGACCCATTTTTGTTCTCTGATGAACAGAAATTTAGAGACGTCCGTGATGTGATTGGGGATAAATGGTTGTTCCAAGACTGTCCATGTAAAGTCCTCTGCATGGTGATTGACGTCTAAGAAATGTCTTGCGAGTCTCGTGGCTTGTTTTTTGCACCTGATTGTGCTCTTATGCTCGGAGATTCTTAATTTGACCTTACGGGTGGTCATGCCCACGTAATGATATTTGCATGGACATGTTATTAGATAAATAAGTCTGTCACTGTTGCAATTGGTGAATCTATTTTGCATCCAGGGTCTATTTGTCCCAATGTCTACTGATTTGGACTGTTGTGTTTGTGGACATGCCGCACAAGACCCACAGCGGAAATGTCCCCGAACTGCTGGGAGGTCCCAAAGGGTCCCTATACCTGGTGGTGGTCTGGTCTTAGGTCTAGTATGGACCAGTTGGTCATGAAGATTTATACTCCTCTTAAAAGAGAAGAGTGGTAATGGAATCTGTTCATTTCCAATGTTTAGTATACGCCTATGTTTACGTACACTCCTTTGAATTCTATTAGACATGGTACTGAAGGTGTTAACAAAAGTAATCCTGTTCATTGCATGTTTAGGCACCGGTAGATCCAGGAGAGCCTCTCTGTTATTAGTGGCCCGTTTAACACAATAGGGAGTTCCTGGCCATCGGCTTCCTATATAGCTCGCTCTCTAAGCCTGATGATGTCGTGAAAATCGACAGGTCAAGAAATGCTAGCTTGTGTTTATCAAATTCCACCATAAACCTCAGGAAATCGTTCCTCGTATTTAACCAAGTTTGGAACATTGTGATAGATTCTGGGTTCCCTCGCCAGACGACAAAAATGTCGTCTATAAATCGCTTCCATAAGCGAATAGAATCTCGGAAGGGATTAGTTTGTGATAAGACCTGTTCTTGCTCAAACCCATGGACATAGAGGTTGGCCAGACTGGGAGCAAAAACGCTTCCCATACTGGTCCTTGAGATTTGGAGGTATATGGTATCCTCAAATCTAAAGAAGTTTTTGGCCAGCTGTGCACATGCCATAATGAACTGCACGGGGGTAATAGAATCCAGGTTCTTATCCGCCAAGAGTAATGCAATAGCATCAAGTGTTTCGTCTTGGGGAATCGATGTGTAGAGAGACTCTACATCAAACGATACTAGGAAATCTGTATCCAAGTCAAATTCAACCTGGGGCAACATGCGTAAATTGTCCTTCGTGTCTTGGAGATATGTGGGCATCTCTTTGACCATTGGTCTAAGAAAATAGTCCACGAAGGTGGACAAAGGTTCCAGGATTGAACCCAAGCCGGATATAATAGGCCGCCCAGGTGGTGGCCTCTGTGGTTTATGTACCTTGGGTAGTACATAAAAATATGGCATTACTGGATGTTCTGTTTGCAAAAAGGCGGCTTCATGGGTGGTAATTCAACCTCCATTAGTCGCTTCTTCTATCATTATGGCGATGGAATTCTTAATTCTCTCTGTAGGGTCGACTTTCAAAGGGCGATAGAATCTCCTGTCTCCTAGTTGTCGTAGACACTCGGCGCGATAAGTATCAGTGTCAAGGATGACGATAGCGCCACCTTTATCCGCCGGTTTGATGGTTATTTGGTCGTCAGTAGTGAGCATGCGTAATGCCTGTTCTTTCCTTGGGAGGTTGCAGAAAGACCTATTATCTGCATTGCAGAGTGCTGTAATGTCTTCGCTGACTGCTTTCTCAAAGGTCAGGACTTGTGCAGGTATTGTATGTGCAGGTGGATTGAACATAGAGCGCTTCTTCAGGCCAGTGTTCATGTTTTCCGTTTCCGTAGGTACATGTTGTTCTTAAAAAAGAAATGCAGACGTATCTTGCGAAAGAATTTGGCAAGTTCGCATTGAGTCTGAAAAGGGTCCCCTTTAAAAGTGGAGACGAATCCTAGGCCTCTGTTGAGTACTAGTTGTTCATCAGGCGTCACCACACGAGAGCTTAGGTTTACAACTAAATCGTCTGCGCACTGGTCCCTGGTTGCTGTAGAGTTTTCTTCTTGTTGCTGCGAGTGCTCCTGGGGGACGGTGGGGGGCTCCAGTGTACTTGGGCCTGTTGGTTTCTCCGTCTTCCTCTGGAGCGCCCGCGGTCAAACCCTAAAAAAGGCTGGTTATTAAAATTCTGCTGATATTGGGGAAGTGGGAATGGACCCATCTGTGGTTGAAATGGAGGAGCTGCAAAACCCCAAGGGTTGGGTGGCCACCATTGTTGAAAATGGGGAGCTGGTGGTCCATTCTTCCAATTAGACCTGTTCCTGCTGCGGCCCCTATTTTGTTGACCACTTCTAGTTGATGAGTCAGAATCACTAGACCCTTCTTCTGAGCTTGAGGTCGCATAAGAGGAGCCGTGTCGTCGTCCTTTTCTATTGAACTCGGGCGGGGTGTAATCATCACTCGTGTACGGATACACCTTTTCATGAGTGAAACGTGCCAGGTCCTTCTTGAACTTCTCGATCTTGGTTAATAAGATCGAGTCTTTGAATTCCTTGTTGGATTTGTTCGATTCTTCCAGGTTCTTTTTGAATAGAGTAGTTGTAATAGTGGTTTTGATTTGTGACTCTAATAGCTGTATCTCAACAAGAATTGTGTCAGCTACGCGCTTGCCCGTTCTTATAAATCAATATTAACCAATCGCGCGTACAACGCCACGCAATAAGTGACCAATCTTTCAAAAAGGTTTTATCCTGGAGAAATAACCTGGGTGCATTCGTGACTATTAATCCCGTAGGGGCACAATTACCCCGGAGGTACTCTGTCATAATGGCTCCATGGATGAAAGTCTGAGAGTGCGATTTCTTAAGACCTAACAACCTCTCCCAGTCGTCTTCATTATTAACCATAGTGGTGGATATAGTGTCTAGAATACTCGGATTGGTAGTGAGTATACATTGCAAGGTTTCGTCATCGTAGGCTAAACCACAAAATTCAGCCATATTAAAAACTATGTCAATAGCAGGCACTTGTGCAGCAAAAAATGTGCAGAGGACAAAGGAGAGAGAGCTGACTGTTATTAACGTACAGTCAAAGCGACCGTTATTGGTCTACGGTCAAATACAGACCCGCAGCCACAGCTGCACAAGAACAACAAACACTCAGGGAGAAAAGGGGGGTCTAAGGGAACGTTTAGAGACCTAGCGTGGATATATTTCCCAATCAAATTATGCAACACAACTAAAGTATCCACAGGTCTACTGGATCAATATAAAGATACTAAAGCAACACTAGGCCTAAAGAAACTGTAACACTGTTCCAAACGAACATTTTGTAAAAACGGAACATTCTATAAGGAGGACGGATTCCCATCACTCACCAAGGTGACATGCTTCATCATCTGGGTTTCCTCCTAGCAACACACTAGTGCCACTAAGGGCTACAACCCTTTCAGTAGGGGAGCTCACGGATGTTTTTCCAATTAGCTAAAGCGCAATAACGCGCTGTGTCAGATCCAACAGATTTCTTTAGGCCTAGTGTTGCTTTAGTATCTTTATATTGATCCAGTAGACCCGTGGATACTTTAGTTGTGTTGCATAATTTGATTGGGGAATATATCCACGCTAGGTCTCTAAACGTTCCCTTAGACCCCCCTTTTCTCCCTGAGTGTTTGTTGTAATTCTGTTCAGCCATTTTTTCTGTATTGCTGTTCAATTTTCCTATCATAAAACTGCATGGGGAAAACGTGATTAGAGAGTCCAGCCATTTTCTCATTTACCGCTTGAAGGATCACCACAAAACTATCCAGGAAGGATCTGAGGCAGATGAGACATTTGTTTTAAACGTTTTATGAAGATTCGTCAAACGGAGTCAAAGTTTTTAGCAAACAAAAAACAATTTCCATGGACACATGGTCCTAACTATAACTACCCAGTGGTGACCGCCACTGAGTCAATATATATAGCAGAAAGAGATAGTTATGGCAACATGTTAATCTTTCCACACTATAGGTTGTTACAGGAAATAAGGAATCTCTGCATGTTTCCACGCATTCTGTGGTTAAGAACGTTTTAAATATGACTCACATTAAACTAATGCTAATATCTTTTTGCAAAAATTACTACTTTTAGATGTGCTTAATTTCATACTAGAAATTCTGATGTTATTCTTCTTGTCTGCAATGAACGTGAAAGAGCAAGATACTGTGGCTTTAGGTGGCTTGAAAGAAGGGTGATGGTGTGACCATGTATTATAAGGAGGCCTTCTACCTCGTTCCTCTATATGGTCGTGAAACTCCTTGGTGACTTACAGTATCCTTAAAGAGCATGGCAGGGTGTACCTCATCATATATCTATTAAACTAATTGACACCAAACTGATGAATTCAATAACAAAACGCACATAATCTAGGCAAGTTAAAAGACCTCTATCTTGGCAAGAGAGTCTAGTTTAATTGGTGGAGCATTACCTGTGACAGGACCAAACACTGAAGAACCCAATTGGAACATTCCCTAGTGAAAAATAGAAGAGTACAAAGCATAATGGGTGCATGTAAATTATTAGCATTCTCGTTGTGTGAGATGGAGTAACGAAAATTAGAGCAACAGAAAATTAAGTGTTGGACTGCATATAGAATAACACAACACCAATTAGAAATACTCATTTTCTTTGTATTCACAGTGGCAAACCTTCAGAAAAAGCATCATTTGAATCTAGGTTTTTTTAAAAGTCTTTTTTTAAGTTCACTTTGAGAGAATTTTGATTTGCAGTTTGGATTGACTTTCCGTTAACTACATCAAGTTTTTCCTTTCTTTCTTCTCTTTCATGATCTTTTTACTTTCTTCTCGTCTTCTTTTATTGACGGGATTTCGAGGATCATATATTTCAAAAGTATCTTCATCCTGCATGGTTGCGTCCTTAACTTTCTTACTTTTATCATCAAATTGCAGAACGTGGGACATCCTGAAAGAAAATATAGAAATAATGTGATGTCATTTTAAGATTGATTAAAATGGTATGCCATATGATTGTACAATACAACAATTTTAATGCAGGTTTCAATGTTGATACTCAAACGCTATCCTTAAACAAAAATGTGTATGCCTGTTTTTTTTATTAGATTGAAATGTGCTCAGAAATTCCAAGTGAATAAAAGCCAGTATTGGAGATACAAAGCAAGAGAGGATCATAAATGCATAAATGTAACAAACCTCTAGAGGAAAAAGCAACCTAACACCTACCATTACCCACATATTTATTCTTTGGTAAGTTAGAACACCAACATCGATTTGTCATGGAAAGCTCTGTGGAAAAAAGCATCATATGACAGTGAAATTACTTTTAATAATACACTAGATCTATGTATACTTGTTCATCCTCAAAAACAAAATAGTATCCCCTCTGGAACGAGGATGGCTCCTGTAGAAGAGGTAAAGGACTGGGGGATGGTCAGTACGCCAGGTGGCAACACACCCACTATTGTGGGTGGGAAGGGAAGGAGACCCTTTTCTTTATATAACCCTCACTCACTCTACTAGTGACATGCTTCATCATCGGGTTCACCCCAACTCCTAAAGGTCGGGGTGGGCTCAACCATATTTCAGGGAGCACTTATGAAGACTGGGTGTATGGGGGCATAACTTTAAAGATGAAATTCCTCTCCCACTCCAAAAGTATCCTTTATTAGTAGGGTGCGAGGAAAGTTAAAAAATAGTATGTGGAGAGGATGTGGTCTAACAGCAAGGCCGGTCGACCTCAAATCTGGGGAACCGGGTTCGAGTCTCGGCAATGACGCTCAACATCCTGGGATTCTGGGCAAATCACTTAATCTCCCCGTGCCTAACAAAAATGAATGTGTCCTTGTGTAACGCAACTGGTGCTCATGTAAAGCGCTCTGATACCCGATACCTTTGGGTCAAGTTTGCGTTATATAAAACTCCGGGGAAAAAAAATGTAGGGCTAAAAGGATGTGATGGTCCTATGACCCTTAAACACCAAAATGTTTTAGCCCTTTCCTAACGGCCTATCTAAGGTCCTGGGCTTTCGTCAGGGTCAGTAGCGATGAAGTCACTTCCCCCGAAGACGTAAATGACGTGTGCATGCAATTTGCATGTGAAAGAAGTTAGAGAAAGGCATATATTTGCCGCAGCATTTTCAGGGAATTACCTGTAGAAAAAATGGTACAAAAGTACATGCTATAATTTCTGCTGTAAAGCCAGAGGTTGGCGTACCGTTCTGATACTTCACAGTTCAGTCCCCAAGCAAATAAGTGCCCATTGTGACAATGAAGGTATTTTCACTAAGAAAACACATCATTCGGTGATCCCAGTGATATAAAATCAGATGCACTCACTCATTAATTTTTAGCGTTCAATCATGAGTCAAAGTGTGTGAATTGAACGTGGATTTACACATGTGATCTCATCCACAAATACAGGCCCTCAGCGTAGGGCTGCTCACACTTACACCAATGTCCAAACTTTTCTTGCCTACACAGAATGTATGTTAAAATTGATAATGTACAGTTTTCGTATTTAGGGTGATAGAGTCACTCACCAAATTAAAAGGGGAACCTGCTCCCATGGGGGCATGAGAGGGAGGCCCTGTAGTTACACACTATGTATAGACATGAGAAAAAATACCAGAGAATCGTTAAGCAAGTGAACGGCAAGTATGGTTGACAGAGTTCCCTAAAGATAAGCCTCCGGCTGAATCCTCAGACACGGAGGGTAAGAAAACGTACTTCGTCAAAGGTCCCATCCCTGCGTTTAACCTACTGTTGACTCAGCTCCCCTGCTTGCGGTAGCTGTAATGAAAGCGGTGCTTGATTTACGTATCAATGCAATGTGGAGGCCCGGCTGGTGTTTCCGTGTGTGGCCCTGCCTGCCCTGCCACCAGAGAAACTGATTGGATGTAATGTGGGGGCTCGTCCAGGAGCGGAGTCTGGACGTACCAGTTCCCGCATCGTGAATAGAGCCACGGAGCTTCCGTGTAAGGCCCCGCCCGAATGGACGAGGGTCAAGCCCGTAAGTCATGTGTGGGCTTGTTCACTATGTCACGGGGTGGTTGTCACGATACATGTAAAAACAGAGTGGCCGCTCCACGGCAGAGCAGGGGCGGCAATATTAGCGTGCACGTCTAAGATTTTTACGTGCGCGCCACGAGGGCTTAATAATGGACGCACGGAGGTGGATTCCATAAACAATGCATTTTGGGTAATGTAGTCCAATTTTCTTGCTCCATATTGAAACATGGGCAGTCATGTTAGGCATGTGTAGTGTACAAAATCACATCGGGAACATATGTACTTTACCCGATGTGAGAGACATGATCACAAAAATCAGTTCATACACCGACGTGGTAATTGTGTCATATTCTTCACCAGTGGGGCGCCCATGTCAAAAAAGAGGGCGCATGTGCATAATAACAACTTGTAGTGGTGAAGTGTCAGTATTTAGAATACCGGGAGCCAATAGGGGACTAAGAGTGCTGAGGGAAGCACTACTTGTGTAGGTACACTGAGGGAGCGACCAGGGAAGGACAAAGTGTGAAATTTTCAGAATGCCTGTAGTAGCAGGATATTATTACGTATCTCTAGAGGGGACTCAGCCTGTCAGGTGGAGTGCCATGTTGTAATATTTGTCTGCCATAGGTGTGGTCTGTAAACTCTCTCTATGATAAATTGTTAAGCTGGTTCCAAGGGATATCAGCATTGAGCCCTTTCATATGTGTTTTTAAACGGTACACCCAGCGTTCTTCCTTAAGAAGGAGTCTCTTGTGTACCCCAATTTGCTGTGGTAATTTTTCAATGACTGTCCAACTGAGGTCAGTATCCGTGTGCTGCGTCTTCAGGAAGTGGGCAGTGAGTTTGGTCATGACCCTTTTGCATCTGATGGTGCTCCTGTGTTCACAGATGCGCTTTTTTATCTTCCTGGTGGTCATTTCAATATACTTCAGGTCGCATGGGCAGGTAATCATATAGATGGCGTTATTGCTGTTGCAATTGGTGTGTACTCTTTGTTCCTTTGGGGTACTCAGTCCCAGGTCAAAGGATTTGGTGTGAGTTGTGAATGGGCAGACTGCGCAGTTCCCGCATGGGAAATGTCCTGTGACAGGGGGGAGCTCCCATAGTGTACTGATCTTCTTCAGCACTCTGGGCAGAAGTGGTATAGGCGGAAAGGCGTACAACAGACCGCAACTCCACTCACGACGAAAAGCGTCGCCGAGCGAGTGCCGCCTTGGAAATTCCAACGCGCAGAACTGATGACATTGCGCGTTCTCTTCGGTGGCGAATAGATCTAACCAAGGCTCTCCCCACTGCTGAAAGAGACCTTGCACCACCTCCGAGTGAAGACGCCATTCGTGATCGAGCATGCACCTGCGGCTGAGTTTGTCCGCCCTGGCGTTCAGAGAACCTGCCAGGTGTTGAACCACCAGGGACATGCCCTGATGTTCCAGCCATGTCCAGAGACGCAGAGCCTCCTGACAGAGGGTCCACGACCCCACCCCGCCTTGTTTGTTGCAGTACCACATGGCGGTGGTGTTGTCTGTGAACACCTGCACTACTCTCCCCTTGACAGAGGGAAGGAATGCCTTCAGTGCAAGCCGGATCGCCCGCAGCTCCAGAAGGTTGATGTGGAGCCGGGACTCCGCCGGAGACCAGAGGCCTCTGATCTCCGCCTCTCCCATAAGGCCGCCCCATCCCAGGAGGTACGCATCCGTCACCACTGTAAACTCCGGTTGGGGAAGGGAGAGGGATCTGCCGTCGACCCAATGCCGGTTCGTGAGCCACCACTGCAACTGTCGTGCAGTGCCCTCCGAGATCTGGACGTGATCGGACAGGTTCCCCTGATGCTGCACCCACTGGAACTTCAGGTCCCACTGCAGAGCCCGCCTATGCCATCTGGCATGATTGACCAGCAGGATGCAGGAGGCTATGAGGCCCAGCAGTCTCAGAGTCACTCTGACCGAAACCCGGGACAAGGGCTGAAAGATGGGAATCAGAGCCGAATATCCCGGACTCGCTGCTCGGGAGGATAGACCCGAAACTGCGCCGTGTCCAGAACCGCTCCGATAAAGAGGAGCTTCTGAGAGGGGATCAGGTGCGACTTCGGCACGTTGATGGAGAACCCCAGCAAGTGCAGGAGGTCGGCCATAGTCTGGAGGTGGGAGACGACTGCCTGGGGCGAGCCCGCCTTCAACAACCAGTCGTCGAGATAGGGGAAGACTGAAACCCCTGATCTGCGCAGATGAGCTGTGACCACCGCCATCACCTTGGTGAACACCCGAGGGGCACTGGTAAGGCCAAAGGGGAGCACGGTGAACTGAAAGTGCTCGTGGCCTACCGTGAACTGCAGGTAACGCCGGTGTGCTCGCAGGATGGGGATGTGGAAATAGGCGTCCTGCAAGTCCAGCGCCACCATCCAGTCTTGTGGGTCGAGAGCAGACAAGACCTGAGCTTGAGTGAGCATCTTGAACTTCTCTTTGCGGAGGAAGCGATTGACGTTCCGAAGGTCTAAGATAGGACGCAGGCCTTTGTCCTTCTGGGGCACCACAAAGTAGTGGGAATAGCAACCACGACCTACTTCTGGCGTCGGAACGCGCTCGATGGCCCCCTTGGCCAAGAGGGCCGCAACTTCCTGCTGAAGAAGCACCAAGTGATCCCCCGACATACGGTGGTACTGAGGTGGCATGGCTGGAGGGGTAGTCTCGAAGGGGAGGGAGTAGCCCCTCCGGACTATCTCTAAAACCCACCTGTCCGAAGTGATGGTGCGCCAGTGGGGGAGGTGATGGCGAAGCCTGCCGACCACTGGCATTTGATGGCCCTGAATGTTCGGACTAGGAAGGCTTGGAGGCAGTGGTGGCGGTGGACTGACCCGCCTGCCCGAAGACCGATGATGATGACTCCGCGCACGGTCCCTCGACCTCCCTCTGGACCGGGACTTCGAACGGCGCGGAGCCGACTGCCGGGCTTCCAGCAACTTTCGGGACCGCTCCCGCAAACGCTTCGGCGCCATGGCCAGGCAGTCGGAGCACGACTTGGGGTCGTGGTCGCACCCCAGGCAGAAAAGACACACACGGTGCGGGTCCGTCACCGACATCATGCGGTGACAATCCCCGCAGGACTTGAAACCGGGCATCCTACTGCACCAGGAGTCGATGACTCGAAGAAAAATAGAGACAAAAAGCCTCAAAAAAGTCAGTCAAAAATTGACTGGGGGTTCCTGCTCTTCCCGGATCTGCGCATGCTGGCGCGGAAAAAGAAAGAACTGACGTCAGCGCGCGTGGGCGGCGTCTAAGTAGCGCCCGCGACGTCATCTCGGCGACCACGACGCCAACGACGGACGCGGAGCCGCACGACGCCACCTACCGACGCGCAGGGGTACTGCTGACGAAAACTTTCCGGATCCAGTCTGACGCCTGGGGATATTCTAAGGTAAGGAATCTATCACTATGTGTTTCTTTCAGATACAGCAAATTGGGGTACACAAGAGACTCCTTAAGGAACAACGCTGGGTGTACTGTTTAAAAACACATATGAAAGGGCTCAATGACGATATCCCTTGGAACCAGCTTAACAATTTATCATAGAGAGAGTTTACAGGCCACACCTGTTGCAGACAAATATTACAACATGACAGGCTGAGTCCCCTCTAGAGATACGTAATAATATCCTGCTACTACAGGCATTCTGAAAATTTCACACTTTGTCCTTCCCTGGTCGCTCCCTCAGTGTACCTACACAAGTAGTATTTCCTACAGCACTCTTAGTGCCCTATAGGCTCCCAGTATTCTAAATTACTGGCACTTCACCACTACACGTTATTATGCACATGCCCCCTCTTTTTTGACACGGGCGCCCCACTGGCGGAGAAAATGACAATTACCACATGTCGGTGTATGAACTGATTTTTGTGATCATGTCTCTCACATCAGGTAAATTACATATATTCCCGATGTGCTTTTGTACACTACACATGCCTAACATGGCACCCATGTTGCAATACGGAGCAAGAAAATGGGACTACATTACCGAAAATGCAATGTATATGGAATACACCTCCGTGCGTCCATTATTAAGCCCTCGTGGCACGCATGTAAAAATCTTATACATGCACGCTAATATTGCCGCCCCCGCTCTGCCGTGGAGCGGCCACTCTGTTTTTACAAGAATCGTGACAACCACCCTGCGACGTAGTGCACAAGCCTACACATGACGTACGTCCATTCGGGCGAGGCCTTACACGGAAGCTCATTGGCAAAATTCACGAAGCGGGAACTGGTACGTCCAGACTCCGCTCCTGGACGAGCTCCCACATTACAACCAATCAGCTTCTCTGGAGGCAGGGCAGGCGGGCCATACACGGAAACGCCAGCCCGGGCCTCCACATTGCATTGATACATAAACCGAACACCACTTTGTTTACAGCTACTGCAAGCAGGTGAGCTGAGTCAACAGTAGGTTAAACGCAGGGACGGGACCTTTGACGAAGTAAGTTTTCTTACCCTCTGTGTCTGAGGATTCAGCCGGAGGCTTATCTTTAGGGAACTCTGTCAACCATACTTGCCGTTCACTTGCTTAACGATTCTCTGGTATTTTTTCTCATGTCTATACATAGTGTGTGACTACAGGGCCTCCCTCTCATACCCCCGTGGGAGCAGGTGCCCCTTTTAAAATTGGGTGAGTGACTATCACCGTAAATACGAAAACTGTACATTATCAATTTTAACATACATTCGGTTTACGCGAGAACGTTTTGGACATTGGTGTAAGTGTGAGCAGCCCTACGCTGAGGGCCTGTATGTGCGGATGAGATCACATGTGTAAATCCACGTTCAATTCACACAGTTTAACTCATGATGAACGCAAAAAGTTATGATTGAGTGCATCTGATTTGATATAACTGGGATCACCAAACGATGTGCTTTTCCTAGTGAAAATAACCTTGATTGTCACAATAGGCACTTATTTGCTTGGGGACTGCACTGTGAAGTATCATGACAACGGTACGCCAACCTCTGGCTTTACAGCAGAAATTATAGCATGTACTTTTGTACCATTTTTTCTACAGGTAATTCCCTGAAAATGCTGTAGCAAGTTTATGCCTTTCTCAGTCGTGGCCGGCATGACTCACGGGTGGGGGGGGGGGGTCGCGTGGGGGTAATTAAAAAAATAATAATAAGTTACCTTCCCGGGTCCTGTGATGTCTCAGCTTCTGGGTGGGTCCCGCGTTTTCTTGCTCTCCTGCCTCCGGCAGGAACAGGAATCAGGCAGCCTCCCTCCCCTAAGTCCAATCACAACGCTGCAATGGCAGCGTTGTGATTGGTGGGGACGCCGACCAGCCAGGCGTCTATGGGGTGGCCAATGGAGAAAAGGGAGAGTGCGCATGACTGGTTTGGTCGGCCCCAGAGGGCCGACCAAACAGTCAGGGCCTGCAGCATTGGGCAAGCCACTCCTCTCCTGCCCTCGAGCAGACCCGCCCGCCCTTAACCAAACCCTTCTGCTTTCTCGCAGTGCGAGAAGCAGAAACATAAAATAGTAGCTTTACCATTGTATGTTTCTGCTTCTCGCACTGCGAGAAAGCAGTGGGGCGACGCTCCTCCAACCTAATGGTGGAGCCGCCCCATG
Source organism: Calotriton arnoldi (assembly GCA_963921515.1). Lineage (NCBI taxonomy): Eukaryota > Metazoa > Chordata > Amphibia > Caudata > Salamandridae > Calotriton > Calotriton arnoldi. The sequence goes on from CAWUFW010003885.1 coordinate 450,922, forward strand.
CCTTTCTTTAACTTCTTTCACATGCAAATTGCATGCACACGTCATTCACGTCTTCGGGGGAAGTAACTTCATCGCTACCCACCCTGACGAAAGCCCAGGACCTTAGATAGGCCGTTAGGAAAGGGCTGAAACATGTTGGTGTTTTACGGTCTTAGGACCATCACATCCTTTTAGCCCTACATACTATTTTTAATCTTCCCTCCCACCCTAGTGGGAGAGGAATTTTATCTTTAAAGTTGCGTCCTCATACACCCAGTCTTCATAAGCGCTCCCTGAAATATGGTTGAGCCCACCCCGACCTTTAGGAGTTGGGGTGAACGCGATGATGGGTTATATAAAGTGAGGGTTATATAAAGAAAAGGGTCTCTTTCCCTTCCCAACCACAATAGTGGGTGTGCTGCCACCTGGCATACTAACCATCCCCCAGTCCTTTACCTCTTCTACAGGAGCCATCCTGGTTCCAGAGGGGATACTATTTTGTTTTTGAGTCTATGACAGGGAGGACATATCCCTTCCATCCTCTTCACTGAGGACCTCTCTACCCTCCTAGGGTTCCCATTCGGGATCCCTATCCTTGTGTATAATTTACGTGTTCATCATAACACTTCATCACAATCTTGTTTATGCAAAAGAAACGGAGCTTCTTCCCTGGATGACCTGATCATGATGGTGATGTTTGGACACTTACTCTTCTAGCTGTCATTAGTGTTGGTGAACCATAACATCTTGCTCATCTGCCTGCATATTACAGGAGCTATGTCTGGAGTTAGTAGCTTTTCTCTTTATGAAGAAGACAAGGGTGTACCCTTTTTCTCATAACTTCTCTGTATGGACTTCAGTGATCTGACAGCAGAAAGGACTATCAAGCGGGGTAGAAAACCAAAGTCTTGTCAAACCGGAGGACAGATAGTCACACATAGCATTACCTGAGGTTTCCCCAGCCTTACTGTTTGGTAGGTTGGTCGAGCTCAGTAGTACATATGGGAGGAAGTGCTTGGGTGCAAGAGACAACAAAAAGCCTTTCACAGCAATAAAGAGATGAAGGTAATGTCTAGGCAAGTAAAATCCAAACGTAACCAGCATGTATTCACAAACACCAGACTCATCAAAATAAAGACTTAAGAACAACTGCAAAGGGTTACAGAATGAAAATACTTTTAAACAATGTACAGAAATACAAGGAATGGTGGAAAATGTCTTACAAAATGCATGGTTATGAAATAGTGCTGAAAGGTTTTTTGTAGCACTGAAGTGGCTGTAAGGCTCTGGAAATAAATTCAAGTTAATCAAATCGGCTTGATGGAAGCTTTGGACTGGTTCTAATACTTATGATTAATATTTCACAAACAGTCTGTGATGCAGGAAGGTTTTTGGCATTTCTTGAATCCTGTAGGACTACTTTGACATAACACATGGCCAAGGTGTTCAGACATTTGCAAGACACAAAGAACAAGATCTCAACCTTTAATCCAGCTCAAGGATTTTAAGCTTGGGTATCAGAACATCCATTATCTGACCACTAGACAGACTTTGCAAAATGCCAGCAAAGTTCAGATCTTTGAGAAGCCCCCAGGACTGCACAAGTGCTTGATACTGACTGCCCCATTTATCTAGATACTGAAGGAAGGGTTGTTTGAGTTGTTAAACCGAACTAAAAATGTTTGCCGTTAGCATTGACATATGCAGGTGCTTTTATCAGTTTTATATATATATCTATCCTGAGCAATTTTGCATAAAATAAAAAAGCTGGAAAATCCCAGTGCAGGAGCATAATCATAAACTTCTTTTTCGTTCTGTGCAAATGACTGAGTCCAGGTCAAACTAATGAGTACCTCAAGGTTTTATGACTCACAATTAGTCTTGCACAGTCTTTTCACACTCTTTACATCTGGCTCATAGTATCACCACTGGGTAAAGTGTGGATTTCAAAAACTTCTTGTATGAGTCTTTGATGACACAGACAAAAACCTAGACTTGAGTCACAGACACTATCCCCAAAGTGCTGCAATATAGATAATTCTGGGAGCAGGTAGTTATTTTTGTAATCATCTTAGCCACGATATAGCTTGTGGACCTCTATTGCATAATGAATTACACTTCTAGTACTATCCAATAAACACAGTTATAACCTGGTGTGTAAACAATCTATTAACAATTGGTACTGAGGGTAAGAAAACAAATAATAATTTAAGGACTCTCATACAAGCTGTAAAATGATGCTGGTAGTTCATCATATATTGATAATACTCATGCTCAGGTATTGCTTAATCAAAAAAGTAATATACACTCAAGTTCCTATGATGATCCTAACTACCAACTGTTATTTACTGTTTCAGAATCAGTCAAAATGTCCAGGTCATTTTCTGTCAGGTACCAAGTGTAGTGTCAAGGGAGTTTGTAATGATGGAACCCTTGTGGCTCCTGATGGACTACGTAGAACTATGATGTAAGCATTAGAATGTAGTAAACTGAATGCAGGTTTAGAATGTTGAGTTGGCGGTTACACACAGAAGAATAAAGATGTGTTATACCAAGCTCCGTGTGTGGCGTAGTCATTGGCAAGTACCCAGGCTGGGGAGGATGCTACAACTGGCAATGAAATAGGGGATAAGTAACCCAAAGTTAGGCAGTGCTCTCTCACAGAGTTTTCTGTGGTCCGGTAACTGCTTTTGCGTGCCATGTGCGCCTCCATTGAAGTGCGGAATCGACATCTGGCGTATGTAGAGTCAAAGCGCAGCCCCAGTCCCATGTAAAGCATCTGAAGTTAATGAAAGCTTCACTGAGAAGTCTACAAATCGTTGGCCAAGAACCTGCTGGGAAGGCCGCACAAAGAAGTACTGCGCTATTACGCAACTTAAAGCCATACATTCATATGGAGTGATAACGCTATAGACGAATGCAACCAGGTTTTGAAAGATAACACAGCGAACAGGAGCGCTTTGAGGCAGAGATCAACCAGGGGTTAGGCAGCACAAAGATGCTTAATGGCTTACCAGTATTGGGTAAAGAGAGTCATCATGCCACAGCGGTGGAGGGAGTGGCCCCAGAGAAAGCACCCGTGGTTGTGCTTGCAGAGCCGTCCATTTCTGAAGCGGCACCCCATCAAAGCTGCCGAGTGGGGCTCAGAAAAACTCCGAAGTGCAAAAAGCCAAGAGCGGCGATCGCTTCTACAATGGAGACCAAGAAAGGGGTCCCGTTTCCTGTCATTATCAAAGATGATCCCAAGACCAGCACGTTGCAAGGGCTCAGAGATGGTTTGCCTAAACTATATCACTAAGCAGCGACCGAGAAAAGTAACTCTTAAAAGTCAGTAAGTTCCACCAATGGTTACAATACTGCCGCCTTCTTGAAAGCACTACCGCCATTTGATACCGCCCAAAAGTTGAATATTGGCGACAGATCGACAGCCTGGATAGACATATTTGATGCGATTGAAGAAGCAGATAACATGAAGATTATCAAGTACCTTAAGAATCTTGCTGGTGAAGGTGTAAAAAGTCAAAGACAATGCAGCGAGCTGACGAAATTACATACAGTCAAATCAAAGCAGTGCTGAATATCAAGTTCAATCCAATGCCAAATGTAGACTAGGAAAGGTACATCTTCAGTCAAGAAGACAAGAGAAAGCCAGTGAGACAATTGATAAATTTGTTGAGACTGGATAAGCTCATAAAACATTATAAGCTCAATGAATTTAATGATGAGGAAGCTATATGCCTCATAGTGATTGACAGATGCTTGTCAGATTCCTTCAGACGACGAATGCCGAGAGAAACTATTAGTCTGGCGCGAGTTCTCATGGCTGCCAGAGCTGAAGAGAGTGCTGCTAGACAAGCTGGAGGTGCCCAGAGTGTGTCAGTCATGAATGTGAGGGATAAGCCAAAGCACAAGGCCGAGGGACACAGAGTGAATTCTCCACAGAAAAAAAAGTTGTGCTTCAGGTGTGGATTTCTGTTTCCACACAAAGGTAAATGTCCCACCATTGGGCAGATCTGTAAAGGCTGTGGAAAGGAGAACCATTTTGTGAAGGTTTGCAAGGCGAAGGAAAAACTAAGTGTGTCACGGCGCAAAGACAAAATGGCCACCCGAACGTTGAAAAAGCGATATTCAATGCATGCCCGTATGGCCAAACGACCACATCAGCTGAGGCAAATTGACACCAAACACAGTCCATCAACATCTGAATCATTGCCAAACAGTTCTTCCCTATCAATATCAAGTGAAAGTGAAGAAGATGGTTGTGCCATGTCGATGTTTACCTCAGAGAAGCATGCACATGTTGGACTGGCCGACTGTGATGAAAAACACTGGTCCAAGAAAAATCGATGTGACAAAGCACCAAAATCATTCAAAGATTTTCTGAAGATCACACTAAAAGTCAATCGTTGTTCAATACCTTTCATTATCAATAGTGGTGGGTCAATAAATATTTTGCCTGAGGAGAAATATAATGAACTGTCTCCATTGCCCCGACTTACGCCACCGAAAACTAAAGTGTATACGTGGACTGCATCGATATCACTAAAAAGTCAAGATTCATTTGTAGGAACGATGAAGAATTAGAAAACAAAAGTACAAGCACCCATTCGTGTACTTCAAGGTACGGCGTCAAGTGCCTGTTTACTCAGCTGCAGCAGAGCTGCTTATATGGGACTGATATCAGTGAACTATATAACATGAATGCTCATCACGAAATAGTAAGTCACTTCCCTTCGTTGTTTCATTGGTTGGGAAAACTCAAAACTATGAAAGCCCAATTACACATTAATGAGGACGTCTGTCCTATTGCTCAAAAAGGACAGTGAAGGAGCTGTACGCATCTGCGTGGATATGCATCAAGCGAACAAGGCAACTGAAAGAGAAAGACATCCAGGTCCGTACATTGCCGACATGATAACACAATTGAATGGTGAGAAGGTATTCTCTCGCCTGGATCTGAATAAAGGATATCATCAGTTGGAACTTGGGGAGAATTGCAGGTACTTTACAACCTTTTCTACAAATGTTGGTCTGTTCCGTTACAAGAGACTAAGTTTTGGTGTGTCATCAGCTGCGGAGCTATTCTAAGATGTTATTCGGCATGTCATACAGCATGTCATGAATGCTTTCAATTATAGTGATGAAATATTGGTTTTTGGAGCTATATAGAAGGATCATGAGAAAGCTCTCATGCAAGTGTGTCAGTTGCTCACTGATGCTGATTTAACTTTGAATGGCGAGAAATGTGAGTTCCATAAGACAGTTACATTTCTGTGGCCATATCTTTTTTGATGGGGGCATGACACCCGATCCAGCTAAATTGCAAGCACTATCAGCTGCAAGTCCCTCTCAAGATATTTCCATGTTACGTTCATTCCTTGGCATGGCCAGCCATAGATATATGAGACTTTGCCACTTTCAGTGTGTCATTAAGAGACTTGACGTAAAAGAATGTTTCTTTTCTTTGGTCACATGAATGTGAGCAAAGCTTCCAGAAAATCAAGCAAGCTATTGAGAACGCTACTGAAATGGTGTCTTTTGATCCAAAGCTTCATAATGAGGTTGTTGTTAAAGCTAGCCCTGTCGGGTTGTGTGCCATCATTGCATAGCAAAGCAGACACCCAAATGCTCAAAGATTTATTGTGGCGTATGCAAGCCAAGGTTTGTCCCAAACTGAATGTGCTTATTCACAACCTGAGAAAGAAAGCTAAGCAGTGGTGTGGGCTTGTGAACATTTCCATGTATTCTTGTATGGGAAGCCATTCACGCTTGTGACCGATCATCAAGCATTGTTGACTATCTTCTATTCCAAAAGCAGGAATGCCTCCTCGCAATGAACGTTGCGGTCTGCGATTGCAAGAGTACAACTACACCATTGTGAATCGTCCAGGAAAAGATCAGAACCCTGCCGGCTACTTCTCATGAGTATCTCTACAATGCCCTGGCACCGATTCTAAGACGGTTGAAGCTTACATAAATTTCATAGTGAAATCAAGCACACCAGCTGCCATTTGATTGGAACAAATTGTCACTGCCACAAGTCAAGATAGTGGGATGCTGAAACTGAAAGACATTATTGCACCTACGTCTTGGTACCAGCACCCCCGACCTCTTACCAGTGACAATCAAAAGTTTAAGATTGTCAAAAATGAACTGTCCGTTACTCAGGAAGGTATTGTTCTAAGAGGTCAGAGAATTGGAATTTTGGAGAGTCTGCGACAACAGATAATTGAAGCGGCCCATGAAGGACATTGTGGAATTGTTGCCAACAAATAAGCTCTCCGAGACAGAGTCTGGTTTCCACATTTCAACGAGAGAGTTGAAAGAGAATTAAAGGCTTGTCATCCATGCAACTGCCTGTCATCGAAAACCACTCAACACCACTTAAACATGTCAGAGTTGCCAATGCATGCATGGGAAAGAATTGCTGTGGACTTCTTTGGTCCTCTTGACAACGGACATCACCCAATGGTGATCATTGATGAATACTCTAGTTTTCCATTGATTGAAGATCTCTCGTCTATCACTCAACAATGTGTGATTGAGAAATTAGACAGCATCTTCATGATCTGGGGTGTCTCTCTGATCTTAAAGTCTGACAACGGCCCAGCTTTCAACAGTGAAGAATTCAGAGACTTTCTCAGTCATCTTAATGTGAAGCATAAGAAGAGCACACCTCTTGGGCCCTCTGAGCACTTAGGCCTCCATAATTATTTTTTGACATAAGGTATCGAGCCCAAATTTGCTCCCTTTTTTCTCAACATCATGGAGATTCTAATGGTACCCATGGTTTGTGGATTCTCCCGGAGGGGACTACTAAAGGTTTGCTGTCCTAAAGTCAACATCTTCCCAGCTTTTAGAACCATGCAGAGCTGAATCAAAAAAACATTTTTTACCAGTTTTGGCATTTTTTAAAGAGGTAGCCATTTTTTTCTAATTTTTGTGCTTTTAAACTACTTCCAGATTGTGGTGAAAATCGGTGTGAAATCCGTGGGTGATCCTGGAAAGCTATAAATTTCTGGAGAATATGTCGGTTCTGACTGGCGCAAAGCAGACAATGCAATGGGTTTTTGAAGAAAACAGCTGAGGAAATCCCTTTGAAGGCCTAGGACTGAACAGGAAGCAAGCCAGCAAGCCCTTGGAGTCACTTGGTTCTAGGAAGATAGAGATTCAGGTCCAGTTCTTCTCACCACCAGGCAAGGAGCAGCAGGGCAGGCACAGCAGAGCAGGAGTCCAGCAAATCCAGGAAAGTGTCAGTCCTTTCAGCAGCACAGCAGTCCCTCTTCCTGGTAGTGTCCTCATGTCCAGAGTGTACTGAGTTGGTGGTGTCAGGGGTCCAGTATTAATACCCAGTTGCGCCTTTGAAGTGGGGGAGACTTCCAAGAGAGGTCTTTGAAGTCCACAAGGTCCTTGCCCTTCCTGCCCTGGGGCTCCAGACTCACTACAGGGGGGCATGCAGCTCTTTGTGTGAGGTCAGGCACAGCCCTATTCCGGTGCAAGTGTCAGCTCCTCCCTCCAATCTAGCTCAGGAAGGCCCATCAGCCTGGTGATGGGCCATCAGGATGCGAATGACACATCTCAGCTCCCTTTGTGTGTGACTATCTTGACAGATTGCACAAAGCCCAGCTGTCACCTAACCAGACGTGTATTCAAAGACAGGCAAGGTACAGAATGGTTAGAAGAAAGAAAATGCCAACTTTCTAAAAGTGGCATTTTCAGTCTTACAATTCAAAATCCAACTTTACCATTAAGTCGTGATTTAAAATTTTGAGTCCAGAAACACCAAACTTGAAATTTCTATCTTGTCCTGATTGGAAATTACACTTATTTTTTGTTTAAATCTGTTTTATTGATTTTACATTGTTAAGAAGGTAACAATTGCATGTGAGAGCAGCCATTGCAGTAAAAGTCCAGGTCGAGATACATGTATGACCACTTGCCATCAGTACATTGCAGAATTTATTTGTTATCAAGTTTACAGTCTGTGTCACACAAATTGTGTGCTTTCAACATCTATTGTTGTGCGCAGGCATTGATGACATCTGTACTCCAATCATTATCACATATTGTGTAGAGTCACAGCCTAGACAATGAAGTATGAATGAGGCAACTATGGAGTTTCGCAATAGTCCTTCCAGGGAATTCAATTCGGAATTAGTACAGATGAAATAACAAATAACGAAACAAAAACAGTGACCAGCCCGTGTTGTCTTATCCCCTTGTCCCTACACATGTGTACATTTCATTTCCTTATGGTTCCAGCACCCATCATCTCCCGTCAGTGGTGCACATGTCCGCGCAGGCTCTTAAGTGATCCCAATGTGTTCATGGAGTACCATGGCGCATCGTGCATGGGTGTGTATGGTTCACAGTGTCTGTTCTCCCTCTGCGCGGTCATTGGAAATTACACTTATAAGAGGGAATAAGGTAATCCCAATGCTAACCTATGGGCAAGATAGGCCTTGTAGTAGAGAAAAACGAATTTAAGAGTTGTTTTCTCTACGTTGTTTTCTCTACCTGGACATGTAAAAAATAAAAGTATATATGTCCAACTTTTTAAATACACTGCACCTTTCTTTTTCTTTTTTTTTTAATTGGCATTTAAATGTTCTCATTATTTATTTAAGAGTATTATATAGCGCTAGCCAGACCCGAAGGTATCGGAGCGCTTTACAACATTTATCTTGATGCAATAGGACACATATTATTTCAATAAGTAGCATTGACTCGTGTCGACTCCTGTTAAGGCTTGGAGGGGATCATAGGAGCGAATCAAAAGGCAGGTGGTGAAGATGCCTTCTTGTTGAAGTGTCTATATTCTTCACTGGGCGAGATTCCTGTGGCAGAGGAGCTATGTCTCGTCGGGTGGAAGCTATCAATTCGGAAGAGTTCGGTTGAGGAAGAGGTCTTTGAGCTGTTTTTTGAAGTTTATGAAGGAGGGGTTAGTTCTGATATGGACTGGAATGGAGTTCCAGATTTTAGGCGCATTTCCAGAGAAGGAGCGTGTTAAGGTTTTTTTTTTTTGCAAGTTTTGGGAGGAATGAGGAGTAGTGTGTTAGTGCTCCTGAGATTCCTCGTCTGGCCTGCCTTTTTGAGTTTGGAGGCCAGGTAGGCAGGTTTACCGGTATGAAGAGCTTTGTGCGTGAGACATGCAGTTCTGAAGTTGGAACGTTGTTCAATTAGGAGCCATTTTAGTTCTCTTAGAGAGGGAGAGATGTGGTCGTATTTCTTCACTCCGGTCACCATCCTAGCAGCTGCATTTAGAGTTGTTCTGAGGGGAGCTAAGTGGGATTTTGTCGTGCCTGTGAGGGTCGCATTCCCGTAGTCCAATCTGGACAGAACCAAAGATTGTGTGGCCTGTTTAAGGTCATTGGGAGGTATGAAGGGTTTAATTTTGTTGAGCAGTTTTAGGCTGTAGAATGCGCTCTTCGCAGTGCTCTTAATGTGTTTGCTCATGTTAAGACGGGGGTCCAGAGTGATACCCAGGGATTTTACAGAGTCGGCCAGGGTAAGTTGGCAGTTAAGAGCATCTACGGATTTTAGCCATTCTGTGACTTGTGGGGTGTGCTCTTTGTTGGATATGAGAAGGATTTCCGTCTTATCCTGATTGCGTTTTAGGTGGTTGTGAGAAAGCCAGTGCTGGACTTCCCTTAGAGTGTCATTTAGTCTCTGTATGTCTCCAATAGAGGATGTTTCTAGGTAGATCTGGGTATCGTCCGCATAGAGATGGAAGGGGATGTTGGCATTTTTGAGTATGGCGGTGAGGGGCTCCATGTAGATGTACATATAGAATATGACGATACTTCGCAAACTAAAACAACGCATACTTTTACAACGTTGTTTTTAGTTCGCAAGTACAGTTACAACGCATTTTTCTAAAACGAATCCCATTACTTCGTATTTGCTTTAAAATGCATAAGAAATGTCTTTACAACGGATCCCAATTCCCCGCATAGATTTACAATGCATTTTTTCAAAAAAATAACCCCCAACACTACGCTAATTTCTACATCCATATACACTACCCTACATAACACACACTCCACAACACTACCCTAAAACACTACCCTACCCTACACTACACAACACTACACTACCCTAAACCCTAAAACACTACCCCAAGCACGAGCCTGCCCCTACCCCCAGTCTGTCCCCTACACTGAAACACTACCCTACACGACCCCCTGACACTACCCTAAACCCTAAAACACTACCCTACACTACACAAACACTACAACACTACCCTAAACCCTAACACTACCCCCAGCACGACCCTACCCCTACGCCCAGTCCGTCCCCTACACTGAAACACTACCCTACACTACCCCCTGACACTACCCTAAACCCTAAAACACTAACCTACACTACACAAACACTAAAACACTACCCTAAACCCTAAAACACTACCCCCAGCACGACCCTACCCCTACCCCCAGTCCGTCCCCTACACTGAAACACTACCCTACACGACCCCCCGACACCACCCTACACTTTGTTATGTTATGTTAACTGCTACTTTTATAGCGCATAATCACCATCAGGTCTCTTAGCGCTTTGAGAGAGGGGTCCGATGCCCGATACCCACTGCAGTCCCCAGGAACATGCATAGCAGATGATTAGATGGAGTCTAACGCCTCCCTGAACAGGAGCGTTTTGAGGCGTTTCCTGAAAGGGAGGAGAGAGCATTCCTTGCGAAGGCCATCGGGTAGTTTGTTCCAGAGTTGCGGGAGCAGGACAGAGAGGGCTCTGCCTCCCTTGGATATTGTATTAAACCGGGGAACTGCCAGCAGGCAGCTCTCGGCGGACCGGAGTTTACGGCCAGGTACATAGTTTTGAAGACGCTCTTTAATGTATGTTGGGGCCGGGCCGTACATTGCTTTATGGGCAATACAAAGGCCCTTGAATTTGGCCCTTTGCTTAATGGGGAGCCAGTGAAGCTTGCGCAAAAGAGGGGTAGCATGTGCCCTTCTAGTGAGCCTGAAAATCAGCCTGGCTGCATCATTCATGGTCACCTGTAATTTGTTAGTTAGTTTATCCGGAAGGCCGATGTACAGGGCGTTCCCGTAATCTAATCTGGACAGGATGGTGGCCGATACTATCATCTGTAGAGCTGTCGTTGAAAGAAGGGTGGCAAGTCTCCGCAACTGTCTCAGCAGGCCAGTGCATGTACCAATCACGGTCAAAACTTGGTTGGTCATAGAGAGGTCCGCATCTATCTTGATGCCCAAGCTTTTTACGGTCGTGACTGGCGTAGGGGTTGTGCCCAACACTTGGGGCCAGAAACGGTCACTCCAAGGGTTTGGTTTCCAGGGGATGACTAGGACCTCAGTTTTGTCTGGGTTGACCTTCAGAAAGTTAGTCGTCATCCAGTTCACGGTGTATCTGAGGATATTTTGAGTCAATGAGGGGGCCTGCTGGGAGTTGTCAATCTGGAGGATGAGCTGCGTGTCGTCCGCATAGTTAAAGACTTGGCAGTCCATGCCCGCCAGGGCAGCTATTAGCGGCTGGAGGTAGATGTTAAATAGGAGTGGGGACAATGCTGAGCCCTGGGGACGCCACACGTGAGGGCGCCCCTGTCGGACACCTGCTCCCTAAGCTGGACCCTCTGCGACCTCCCGGAAAGAAAAGATTCAATCCACTGGTAGGCCACCCCGCAGATGCCCAGTTCGGAAATGCGGGCTAGAAGCTGCGCATGATTGACTGTGTCAAATGCTGCCGACAGGTCTAACAGCACCAGGGCGGACGGTTTCTTATTGTCGGCCATAACTCTGAGCTCGTCAAGTACGGATATAATTACCAGCTCTGTGCTGTGGTGGGGCCTGAAGCCCGCTTGCCGCCCTTGGAGTAACTGGTGTTCCTCCAGAAAAACCACGAGTGTTTTTAGGATGTGCTGCTCTATGACTTTCGCCAGGAAGGGGAGCTGGGAAATTGGCCTGTAGTTTTTAAGAGTGGCCACATCCGCCCCAAGTTTCTTCAACAGGGGGATGACCCTGGCTTCCTTCAGGCCAGAGGGAAGGTAGCCTGTCTCTAGGGAGCGATTTAGTAGGGCAAGGATCTGTCTTTCAAGACCTGGGAGGGCCATACGAAAAACCCTCGGAGGACAGGGGTCAGCTGGTGAGCCAGATTTGATATGGCTCATCAGGCCTGACAGGGAGGCTGGGTCTAAATTAGGGAAAGAGGGGAGCTGGTTAGCCGGCGTAAGGTGCTGTTCTAGGAGGGTCTGATGGGTCGGGATGCTCTCAATCTCAGCTAGGATGTCGGCCACTTTGTGAAGAAAAAGGTCTGGAAGGTGTTGCAGTCTACTGGTAAAGCTGTAGATCCTAGTGTTGATTTCTGGCTGAGTTCTTTTAGTATTTTAAAAGTCTCTTTTTGTTTATTTACTGCCCCGTAATTCTTGCCTCATAATATTCAGCCTTCCTAGTCATAATGGCCTTTTGTATGAGGCAAGCAGGAGTTTGTGGGCAGCTAGGTCGGCTTGGCTATCTGATTTCCGCCACCTTCTCTCGGCTTGGCGGAGGGTTTGCTTCCTGCCCTCAGTTCTTCATTGAACCAGGGGGCGCCTTTACCTTTATCTCTAACTTTCTCCCTCCGTGCTGGTGCTACCTGATCAATGGCTTCCATAAGCGTGTCGGTGAGGGCAGCGCACTCATAGTCTAAGTTGTCTGAAGTGGGTGCTTTCATGGGGAGTCTAAGTAAGGTCCCCACCAGATTATCTTCCTCAATTCTATTCCAACTGCGCACAATTTTCCAACCAAGTGACGGCTGCAGTGGGGGGCTGTCCAGCGGGGCCCAGCACCTAATCAGCGAGTGATCCGACCAGGAGCACGTGCTGATGTCTGTAAGCTGGGTTGATCGCTAGGAAGTCCAGATGAGATCGAGTATGTGGCCCTTAATGTGGGTTTGAGCATTCACCAGTTGGTGAAGCCCCAACGAGCACATGGCTATCTCGAATTGGCTAGCCTGCGACTCTCTGGGAGTTTCGTCCCAGTGGTAGTTGAAGTCACCCACCACTAGGAGACGTTGGTAACGTGAGCAGAGGTCACTGATCAACTCAGAGAAGAGTTCATTAAACCTAGGGGTTGAACGTGGAGGGCGGTATGCCACTAATAGTATGATGCAGGAGGATTTACTCGAGATTTTAACACCTAATGTGTCGGCGTTCTCGAAGTTTTCTGCCAGTATCTTGTCTACCCGTAGACTTTTTTTATAGAAGATAGCCACTCCACCCCCTCTGGCATTATCCTCCCTGTTGTGCCAAACGGCGTCAAATTCCCCAGGTAGTGCAGCAATCATATCTGGGACGGAGCTATCTCCTAACCAGGTTTCTGTGACCGCTAGGACATCGATGTCTCCGTCCTGGAGGAGCGAGAAAATTTCCAGGCAGTGCTTTGGCAGTGAACGAGTATTCAGTAGAGCAACCTTTAGGCCTGGTGGCTGTCTGGGCGATGTGTTAGTATGGTGGGCTATAAGTGGAGTCATGGCAGTATCGTCCAAGTTTTTGCTAAGTAGGTTTTCTGCTCTAAGAGTTTCTACTGCATTCCGGCCCAGGGTATGGTTCTTGGATTCTAGGGCACGGAGCTCCTCCATTGAATAGGCCAGGAATTTGCCAGGGGTCCTGGCCCCTGGTCCTGATCGTGCGCGGACGGGCGCAGACGGGCTTGCCTTAGGCGCGCGCGCCCGCTGCGCGCGTCCGCTGCACGTCCGCTCCAGCGCGGCCCTAAATGTATTCCCTTCCGCCCGCCCTCCAATCAGCGCTGCGTTGCACCAGCTGACACACCCCCTGAGCACTAGACCGCGTTAGCAGAGCGGAAGTGCTAAGGACCAGGGAGGGAGCAATCGGCAGAGGAAATGCGCGTCTGAGTCCGGTAAGTTTCAAATTCAAACAATTTTAGATTTAAGAGTGCAACACAGCGTAGCGTTTTTAAAACCAAGTTAATAACTGAGTTAAAAAACGATCACAATTAGGGTAAAACGTTGCGTTTTTAAAAGCAGGGTAAAACCTTAAAAAAACGAGTTAAGAAGAGCAAACAGAGATTCAAAGCGCAATTTAAGTGGGAACACACTTTCAAGCCTTGGGGGAGCCGCCTCGTGAGAACTGGCGTATCTCTCCCTCTCTCTACACAAACACTACAACACTACCCTAAACCCTAAAACACTACCCCCAGCACGACCCTACCCCTACCCCCAGTCCGTCCCCTACACTGAAACACTACCCTACACGACCCCCTGACACTACCCTAAACCCTAAAACACTACCCTACACTACACAAACACTACAACACTACCCTAAACCCTAAAACACTACCCCAGCACGACCCTACCCCTACCCCCAGTCCATCCCCTACACTGAAACACTACCCTACACGACCCCCTGACACTACCCTAAACCCAAAAACACTACTCCTCAAACACAAACCCTAATAAAATACACAGCCCCTCTTACCTCTCTCTCCTCGGTGCACGTCCCTCGTCCTCGGCACCAGCGCCTCTCCCCTACTTGCTCCAGCCGCGCCGCTCAAGGCCCCATGGCACACCAATCCATACCGTCTGAAGGTGCAGCCGAAGTCGCCCCTCTGCACTAGCCATCGTCTGCTACGTCATAGAAACCAAAGGAGTCCACTTCCCGATGCCCCAGCTCCAACCAGTGTACCTTGCTTTCAGCGTCTAGGAAGCAGTGGTTTTTAACACTACAATCCGTTCCGGAACGGAGCAAGCTCCTCCCCATCCAGACCTTCAACAGCGGAAAAAGGAAATCCTCTGTCAGGAAGCAGATCCTTGGTGTGGAATCCCACGGATGTGGCTCTGGTGCATGGCATCACCCTCATCTTTTGCAACTGCTCCGGCACCACACTCTGTGACCACACCATCCGCAACTCAAGCAGGGAGTGGTACGACTCAATGCGCAGCCATACACGCATTACAACGCATGCGTTGTAACAGCGCATGCGAAGTAATAACATGAGTAGTAAAGGCTACGCGTTGTTACAGCGCATGCGTTGTTACGCTTGCGTTGTAATGTTATGCGAACTACAAGTCGCGTACAAATGGCTGTTTACCGTACATATACACCATATACATCATACATTTGTAGGATTATGGTACATGGTTTATATTATCGATGCCAATGTTAAACGAAAAAACAAGGGTGGGGAACAGGGGAACACATCTACAATTCAACATGAGTTGTCCACAAGTTTATGCATCTGCAGGAGAATGTGAGTGAGAGGTTCACAACATATCACTTAATGCACAAGTTACTAACTTGTGTAACAATATATCTGTAAGAGACAGTAGTTAGTGACATATTCCTTACCTTAGAATATCCCCAGGCGTCAGGCTGGATCCGGAAAGTTTTGCGTAGCAGTACCCTTGCGCGTCGGTAGGCGGCGTCGTGCGGCTCCGCGTCCGTCGTCGGCGTCGTGATCGCCGGGATGACGTCGCGGGCAGTACTTAGGCGCCGCCCCTGCGCGCTGACGTCAGTTCTGTACACGACTTTCCGCGCCAGGAACGCAGAGCCATGCAAGAAGCTGACATAGGTGTCTGAAAAATACTAGGGCCCTGAAAGGGATGTCCTTAACCCTAGAAATCAGTTCGCAGAACGGGGAGGATGGGTGGGCGGTAGGAATCTGTCACTAACTACTGTCTCTTACAGATATATCGTTACACAAGTTAGTAACTTGTGCATCTGAAAGAGACACGTTAGTGACAGATTCCTTACCTTAGAATAGATACCCCAGCAATACCAACCCCGGTGGTGGGTCTGCGAACAAAGATCAGACAAGGAAGTCCTGGAGGACAGAACGGCCAAAGAAGCCGTCCCTCCGGACCTGACTGTCAAGGCAGTAATGTTTTGTAAACGTGTGCAGCGAGGCCCACGTAGCTGCCTGACAAATAACGGGCAGCGGAACACCGCGGCCCAAGGCCGTGGTAGCAGCTGTTGCCCTGGTGGAATGGGCACGCAGCCCAACAGGAGGCTCCTTCTTAGCCAAAGAATAGCAGGTCTTGATGCACAAGGTAACCCAGCGGGAGATGGTTCGCTTGTGCACCGCCCGACCTTTTGGCGCCCACGTAGCCAACAAAGAGCTGGTCATCCACCCGGAAGTGTTTTGTGCGGTCGATATAGAAGGAGAGCGCACGTTTTGGGTCCAGACGGTGGAGCCTCTCTTCCTCTCTGGAAGGATGCGGAGGCGGAAAGAAGGTAGGCAAAGTGATGGTCTGCCCAATGTGAAAGGCAGTAACCACCTTTGGCAAGAAGGACGGACGCGTCCGAAGAACAACCTTGTCTGGATGAACAGACAGAAAGGGAGGTTTGCAAGATAAAGCCTGAGCTCACTCACCCGCCGAGCGGAGGTGATGGCCACCAGAAAGGCTGTCTTTAGAGTCAAAAGACGAAGAGGACAGTTATGCAGAGGCTCAAAGGGAGCGCACATTAAAAAGGTAAGAACCAAGTTCAAGTCCCACTGAGGCATCACGAACGGAACAGGAGGGAAAAGGTGTGTAATGCCTTTAAGAAACCTGTTAACAACAGGGGACTTGAAAAGGGAGGGCTGATCAGGGAGCCTGAGGAAGGCCGAGATAGCACAGAGATAACCCTTGATGGTACCCAGGGCAGAACCCTGTTGGGCCAGAGAGAGAAGGAACAGAAGGACCTCAGAAAGAGGGGCAGAAAGGGGATTCACAGCCTTTGCTGTGCACCATGCCACAAATTTGTTCCACCTGCAGGCGTATACCACCTTAGTGGAGGGACGCCTGGCTGCCAGAATCACATCACAAACTTCGGGAGGCAAGTCGAAAGGAATCAACTGCCGCCGCTCAATCTCCACGCAAGCAGGTGTAGACTGGACAGGTTCGGGTGGAGGACCGTCCCCTGCTGCTGCGACAGAAGATCCTCCCGAAGAGGCAGACGGATTGGGGGATCTATGCTCATATTGAGTAGCTCGGGATACCAAACTCTTCGAGCCCAGTCCGGAGCCACAAGAATGACTTGGGCCCGGTCGTGCCGAATCTTCTTCAACACTCTGGGTAGAAGTGGTATAGGCGGAAAGGCGTACAACAGACCGCAACTCCACTCGTGACGAAAAGCGTCGCCGGGCGAGTGCCGCCTTGGAAATTCCAACGCGCAGAACTGATGACATTGCGCGTTCTCTTCGGTGGCGAATAGATCTAACCAAGGCTCTCCCCATTGTAGAAAGAGTCCTTGCGCCACTTCCGAGTGAAGACGCCAGTCGTGATCCATCATGCACCTGCGGCTGAGTTCGTCCGCCCTGGCGTTCAGGGAACCTGCCAGGTGTTGAACCATCAGGAACATGCCCTGATGTTCCAGCCATGTCCAGAGGCGCAGAGCCTCCTGACAAAGGGTCCAAGACCCCACCCCGCCCTGTTTGTTGCAGTACCACATGGCGGTGGTGTTGTCTGTGAACACCTGCACTACCTTCCCTTTGACAGAGGGAAGGAATGCCTTGAGTGCAAGCCGGATCGCCCGAAGCTCCAGAAAGTTGATATGGAGCCGGGACTCCGCCGGAGACCAGAGGCCTCTGATCTCCGCCTCTCCCATGTGACCGCCCCATCCCAGAAGGGACGCGTCCGTCACAACTGTGTGCTCTGGCTGGGGAAGGGAGAGGGATCTGCCCATGACCCATTGCCGGTTCGAGAGCCACCACTGCAACTGTCTTGCAGTCCCCTCCGAGATCTGGACGTGATCGGACAGGTTGCCCTGGTGCTGCGCCCACTGGAACTTCATGTCCCACTGCAGAGCCCGCATATGCCATCTGGCATGATTGACCAGCAGGATGCAGGAGGCCATGAGGCCCAGCAGCCTCAGGGTCATCCGTACCGAAACCCAGGATAAAGGCTGAAAGATCGGAATCATAGCCTGAATATCCCGGACTCGCCGTTCGGGAGGATAGGCCCGAAACTGCGTCGTGTCCAGAACTGCTCCGATGAAAAGGAGCTGTGGAGAAGGAATCAGATGCGACTTCGGCACATTGATGGAGAACCCCAGCAAGTGCAGGAGTTCGGCCGTAGTCTGGAGGTGGGAGACGACTGCCTGGGACGAGCCCGCCTTCAGCAGCCAGTCGTCGAGGTAGGGGAAGACTGAAACCCCTGCCCGGCGCAGATGAGCTGCGACCACCGCCATCACTTTCGTGAACACCCGAGGGGCACTGGTAAGGCCAAAGGGGAGCACGGTGAACTGAAAATGCTCGGGGCCTACCGTGAACCGAAGGTAACGCCGGTGGGCCGGCAGGACGGGGATGTGGAAATATGCGTCCTGCAAGTCCAACGCTACCAACCAGTCTCCAGGGTCGAGGGCAGTCAAGACCTGAGCTAGGGTGAGCATCTTGAACTTCTCCTTCCGGAGGAAGCGATTGACGTTCCGGAGGTCCAAGATAGGACGCATGTCCTCCTTGTCCTTTTTGGGCACCAGAAAGTAGTGGGAGTAGCAACCACGCCCTACTTCTGGGGTCGGAACATGCTCGATGGCCCTCTTGGTCAAGAGGGACGTGACTTCCTTCTGTAGAAGCACCAAGTGATCCCCCGACATGCGGCGGAATTGAGGTGGCATGGCTGGGGGTAGTCTCGAAGGGGAGGGAGTAGCCCCTTCGGACAATGTCCAAGACCCACCTGTCCGAGGTGATGGTGCGCCAGTGGGGAAGGTGATGGCGGACCCTGCCCCCTACTGGCGTGCCGTGCACCTGAAAGGAGGGACTAGGAGGGCTTGGAGGCCGCGGACGGGTTGGAGGTGGTGGCCTGACCCGCACGCTGGTTGCCCGATCCGCCACGGCGGAATCCACGTCCTCGGCCACGCGTAGACGCCTGCTGCGCGGGCCGGTGGCTGGGCTGCTGACGTGAAGGGGCGCCCTACCGTGGCCACGATAGGGGCGAAAAGCAGAAGTCAGCGGAGGGCGTGTAGCAGAAAGGCCCAGGGACTTGGCAGTAGCCCGTGAGTCCTCAAAGCGCTCCAACGCATGGTCTGCTTTGGACCCAAAAAGACCGACTCCATCAAAGGGCATGTCCATGAGAGTATTCTGGACATCCCCTGAAAAACCAGTGGTTCTCAGCCAGGCGTGGCGTCGGAGCGCCACCGTCGTTGCAATAGACCTGCCCAGCGAGTCGGCGGTGTCAAGGCCACAACGGATAGTGTATTTGGCCGCATCCCTTCCTTCCGCAACGGTGCGGGAAAGCAGTGCCTGGACCTCCTCAGGGCACTGGGGCAAAACATCCGCCACCGAATCCCACAGGGAGTGGGTATATCGGCCCAAAAGACAAGCGGTGTTAACTGACCGCAAGCCAGCACTGGAGGAAGAAAAACCTTTCTTCCCAAATTGATCCAGGCGTTTGGATTCCCTATCCGGAGGAGCGGTAGGGAAGGCGGTTTGGGAAGCGGAGGCTTGGACAACCAAGCTCTCAGGAGTGGGGTGGACAGAAAGAAACAGGGGGTCGCCCGGAGCTGGGCGATGGCGTCGTGACACGCTCCGATCCACAGGAGCCCCTGTGTTGGGCTTGGACCAGGCGCCCAAAAGAACGTCAGTGAGGGCGTCGTTAAACGGCAGCCCAGTCTCCGCAGAGGAGGCTGCCGGCTGAAGCACTTCTGTCAAGATGTTAGGCTTGACCGTCAAAGTAGGGAGCTGGAGACGTAAGGCCCCAGCTGCCCTACGCAACACCGTACCAGAATTGGCCCCCTCCTCCGTAGCCACGGGAGGAGACAGCATGCCAGTGTCAGGGAAGTATCCAGACCACTGGCCTCCCCTAGACTCTCTGTCCAGTCCTCATCATACTGACAGTGTCGCGTCAGAGGGTCATCAGACCCCTCCTAGTCCAACTGGTCCTCCTCTGGTTCAAAATAAGGAGGAGGAGGGACATTTGGGACCCAAGGTCCCATCGGGCGCCGGAGCCGGCGTCTCGCGACGCCGCTCCGGGTCCATGTCCGGAGCCGGAAGGAACTGGGGACGACGCCGCCCGGAGCCCAGGGCGGCGCCGAGAACGGCACCGGAGACATCGGCGCCGGCGGAGGTGTCGTTAGGTCGACCGGCGTCGATGGGGGTTGTGGAGCCGGGATCGAGGCCGGGGCCGGAGCCGGGATCGAGGCTGGAGGCACGGGCGACGCCGGGGCCGGAGCCGTCGGCGACGCCGGAGCAACCCCATCAGGGCCCGCGGGGCCCGAAGGCGCACCGGAGGGGCCTGAAGGCCCGAAGAGGCGGGCCATGGCCGACAGGAATTCCTGTACTTTGGCCGGATCCGCCCCGAACCCGGGAAGGGCGTGTATGGCGGGGGCGACTCCACAGGCATGTCCGGGGCCGCGGGGCGGGGACGGTGCCGGGAGGGGCCTCAGCCGAGTCGCGAGACCGGCGAGGCGAAGTCCTAGAGCGATGATGCTTTTGGACTTTTGTGCTTCGACTTACCGGACGAAGAAGACTTCGACGCCGACGACCGGTGTGGACTCCGCGATCGACCCCTGGACCTCTCACGCGACCGGGGCTTCCGTGGAGCCGAATGCCGGGCCTCGAGGAGCTTTCGAGACCGCTCTCGCTAAGCTTTCGGGTGGAGGGCCTGGCAGTCGGTACAAGACGCCGTGTCGTGGCCTCGGCCAAGGCAGAAGAGACACTCCCAATGCGGGTCGGTGACGGACATCATCCGCGCACAGGCGCCGCATCGCTTGAAGCCGGGCATCCCTACGACACCTTGAAAGATGGAAAAAACAGTGAAAAATCACCAAAAAGTATGGTCAAAAAATGACCAGGGCACTGCTCTTCCCGGATCTGCGCTTGCTGGCGCGGAAAAAGAAGAACTGACGTCAGCGCGCAGGGGCGGCGCCTAAGTACTGCCCGCGACGTCATCCCGGCGATCACGACGCCGACGACGGACGCGGAGCCGCACGACGCCGCCTACCGACGCGCAAGGGTACTGCTACGCAAAACTTTCCGGATCCAGCCTGACGCCTGGGGATATTCTAAGGTAAGGAATCGGTCACTAACGTGTCTCTTTCAGATACACATATCCGGTTATAGAACGACATTATAAATGCAATGATCATAGTAACGAATACCGAGGATGACCTGGTTTTGAAAGTGGAGGCCATCAGGGATCCCATGTCTTATGTGCGTGAGGAACTTAGTATCATAGTGGCATTAGTGGAATGGAGTTATCTGCATTGCGAGTGTGCAGCCATGTTAAAAACGGGCCCTAAATGTCTTTGGGTCTTGACGTGAGTGGCATCAGATCCCAAAAAGTGGTCAATTGGTCTTGGCAATAGATGATATTGGGTATCCAGGTGTCCATTGAGGGAGCGCTCTGTATCCCCCAGTGTATGGCGACTCTGTGCTTAGCTAGTAGGAGCAGCATGGAGAGGAGATGGCGAGTTTCAATCGGGGCCTCCTTAACGTAACCCAACAGACCTATCAGGGGTGTATATTCCAGTGCTATCTCCAGAGTTTCTCAGATTGCTTTAAAAGTTTCTCCCCAAAATTGAACCATGGGGGGCAGTCCCATGCCAGATGTAGGAATGAGGCCTGTGGGGTGCAGCACCGTCAGCAGTTGGCATCTGGTCTGAGACCCATCCGGCAGAGCTGCAGGGGAGTCCAGTAAAATCAATGGAGAAATTTAAAATGAATCAACCTTAGTTTGTAATTAGGGGATAAGAGTTCTAATTGGCTGCAACAGAAGCACCATTGCTCGTCTGTTATGGGCGGGTGTAGTTCTGAGCACCATCCTTCAAGTGCCTTTGATTTGGTCACCGGGGGTGGTGCATTGTGTAGTGTTATAGAGGCGAGTGATAAGTCTACGTGGGGATGGGTCGGTCAGCGTGTGTTCGAGCGCCTGGAGTGTCGGAGGAGGGTTCGGGAATGTGCTATGTATCTGGCGACATGCCGCTCGGATCTGGTAATATAGTAGCAGGTCAGAGAAAGTGGGCAAGGTACCACCAGCTGACGTTGGGAGGGCCCGGAATTTGCCCCCGGGGTATAAGTCCGCAAAAGTGTTGAGGCGAGTTGCTGTGATTTTGCCGGTTACCATTGTATATTAGTGGTGGTATTTGCAGGTTGTTAGCCAGTAGAATTGACGAGGCATACAGTATCGCATTGCCAGCTCTATTCTTCAGGCCTTCCCATGCCCATCTCAATGGCTCAACTGTATTGACTTCGTCCCTGAGGCGCTTGTATGCTTGATACGCTGCCACCTGCAGGGGGGGCAGGATCGGCTCTGTCTTTTTCGACGGCAGAATGGGGCTGAAATGGGGTCGGGTAGATATAGGGATGGAGGAACTGAGCCTGTGTTCAGTAGATGTTCAGAGGAATGTCTGGCGCGCCCATCTCACCCTGCTGGAGCAGAAGCCTAAAAAGTTCACAGGAGACTCTGGCTTGTTTACCAGCCCAAACGAGCAAGAGCATGAGGGAGCGCAGTTTATCGAACAATGCATGGTTATGTGGTAGGGGGAGATTCACGAATAGATATAATAGTTTAGGAAGAATAATCATTTTAGCCACTGCTATCCTGCCGGCTAATGATAGTGGCAGTTTGGGCCAGGTAGCCACTTTCTCTTCTAGCCAAGTCGCAATGCGACCATAGTTCACCTTCCAGAGTTCTTGTATGTCACGGCTTAACCAGATCCCCAGATACTTTACTGGGCCTTGGGCCCAAGTTAAGGGGGATTCCAATGCAAAGGAATGTGTATGGTCAGATAGAGGAAATAATGTCGATTTAGACCAGTTGATCTGTATTCCTGATAATCCCCAAAATGTAGTAATTTCCCGTAGTACGGGGTTTAAGTTTTCTTTAGAGTCATGCGTGTAGAGTGTGATGTCGACACCCTGTTCTTGGGGTTGTCTAGGGCCTACCTTAGGGGTGACATATATGCATTCAAATGGAAGGTTTAGTCCTGGCAAGTGGGTTATCCTGCCAGGACGGCATGGCAGTTTAAAACTGCACACACAGGCTCTGCTATGGCAGGCCTAACCCTTGTTTAAAGGGCTACTGGAGTGGGTCCACAATCAGTGCTGCAGGCCTACTAGTAGCATTTAATTTGCAGGCCCAAGGCACATGTAGTGCACCTTACTAGGGACTTATAAGTAAATTAAATATGCCAATTGTGGATAAGCCAACGTTACTATGTTTTTAGGGACAGAGCACCTGCACTTTACCACTGGTCAGCAGTAGTAAAGTGCCCAGAATCCTAAAGCCAGCAAAAATTGTCAGCAAAACAGGAGGTCAGAAAGCAAAAAAGTCATGGGAAACCCCACCAAGGAGGCCAGATCAAACACTCATGATATCATAAATAGAGGCAGCATATTGAAAATAATGCAGTCCTCTCCTAATTTGAAAGTGAAATGTTGCAAAGGCATTTTGTTGGTGAAATGCCTTGAAAGGAAATCGAACAACTGCAGGGAGCCCACGGAGGCTCTATCCTCAAGCTATGCTCTGGCTTTAAAAGTCCTGGCCAACAATGACATTGTTGCTGATTGCCATATAAAAGTCATAGCAAGCACTGAGCAGCCATATATCCCAAGATTTTGGCCAAAACAGAAGATAAAAGCACATAGCTTGGTGGTCGCAACAATAAGGTGGCCTATAATCTATAAGTATCCCCTCAACATATAACCTGATTGATAGAGACCTGGACACAATGGAGGCTCTTCTCTACCAACAAAGCTCAAACAAAGAAGTTATGTTAATTCCTGGCATGAGGCTTCATTCCTTCATGCATGAATTTAAGACCCCTACATTTGGAGAGTCGACCGATATTAATTCTAAATTAGAGAACTTGCACAGAACTATAAAAACGGCTTTAGATACCCTTGCCCCCCTAAAACTTCAACACAAAGTCACACAGAGGCAACAGTCCTGCTATTCACTGAACTGCGCAAGGAGTTAAAAACTAGAGAACCAGTGGTGTCTGTCTCATAAATTGGTCAAGAAGGAATCCTTCAAAAATACACTAGCTCTTTATCACAAGAATATAAAAAAAGCCCGGAAAGCTTACATCGCCGTCCAATTGAGCCAGGCAGGTAATTCGACCAAAGAACTTTATAAAGTCCTTAAATCCTTTACTAATCCCTCCGCCTGTGCCAACACTATCCCCCCCTCTCAAGCATTATGTGACAACATTGCTTATCATTTTGAAGAAAAAGTAATAAAATATATGATAAATTCCCTAATGCCACAGTCATTCCGAAAATGACACCTACTCTCATCTCATCTCCTACGGGGAATGCTTCTCTTTTAGAAATTTTTATTCCTATCCAGTTGCATACCATGACGGAAATGTTAAAAGTGGCTAAATCCGGGTCACCTCTTGATATCCTACCTGCAAAGATTTTCGTGTTACTAGCTATGCAATTAGCCCCTTCCATCTGCGCAATATTGAATTTATCTCTGAACGAAGGAATTCTCTCCCGTACATGGAAAACGGCACAGATACTTCCAATTTGCAAAAAGGCAGGCCTCCCCACCATCCGATCTATCAAATTAACGACCAATTTCTCCTCTCCAGTTAATGAGTAAGCTCCTAGAAGGGCATATCAACAAAATCCTCATGGAGCATATAGAGTCCCGAGACTGACCAGATCCCTCTCAGTCTGGTTTTAGATCCATGCATAACATGGAATCTGCACTGATAGCGGTCACGGATTACATCAGGCTTTCTTTGGATAACAATCAGGCTGTACTATTGGTGCTATTAGACCCATCGGCCGCTTTTGACACTGTCACATCATAGATTACTTCACAGACTGGAGGAGATAGGAATCGGTGGGCGAGCTCTACAATGGTTCTCGAGTTTTCTAAGTCAACGTACGCAGACCATTAATTTGGGTCCTTTCCACTCTCGTACCATTGAGCTCACCAAGGGAGTGCCTCAGGGCTCCTGCCTTAGCCCCACCCTGTTCAATGTGTATGTGGCTCCCCTGGCCAAGATTGTCAGAGAATTTGGGTTCACCCCTTTTTCTTATGCAGATGATACCCAACTTCTCCTATCTTTTGACAACAATAATACAACCTCTAAATTCCGCTTCCTGGCAGGCATCAAAGCGGTTTCAGACTGGATGACAGAAAATTTTCTCCAACTGAATGCCAAAAAGATGGAGATTACGCTCTTTGGAAATGCCCAAAAGCTCTGGGCTGAGAGTGGTGGCCTTCAAACTTAGGCATAGCACCGGTTCCCAAGTCGTTGATAAACAATTTAGGTATCCGGTTGGATCAGTCCCTCATAATGAAAGATTAAGTAAGAGCTACCATCGGTACCTGTTTCCAAGAGTCTTTTGCGCAGTGTATTCCAATTCCTTCCACTCGAGGTACGTAGAACATTGATTCAGGAGCTAGTTATTAGTCGCCTAGATTACTGCAACACACTTTTGGCTGCAACAAATGAAGCTTTATTGAATAAACTTCAAGTGGTCCAGAATACTGCAGCCTGTCTGGTCCAGAATATGCCATCCAGAACAACTGCGTCGGCTCTTCTGCGACAGCTACACTGGCTACCTATATGCCAGAGAATTAAGTTTACGATCTGCTGTATCGTATATAAGGTGCTAAACAGCAAAGGACCCATCTATTTAATAGAAAAACTCCTCCCTTATCGGCCGAGTAGATCCTTACGTTCAGAGGAAAAATCCTTCCTCATCATCCCTCATTTTAGGGAGTCCCGCCCTGGGGGCAAGGCTTTTTCCTATCTTGCTCCCCTATATTGGAATCGCTTGCCTCTTTACCTCCGTAAGTGCACTGATTTCCCTACTTTTAGGAAACTTTTCGAAAACTTAACTGTTCCGCAATTGATACTCTGGGTTGTTGCTCTCTAGCGCAAAGATACTCCTTCGGGGGTGATTCAAGCGCTTTACAAATTATTCATTCATTCATCAATCAGGTAACATCCCACGTAAGAGTAGCGACTGGAGCAGGCTAGCTTCGGCATCATTAGTGCCAAAATTATCCAGTAATAGGATGGCTAATGCCAGTCAGGCCCTCACTAAAAACATGCACAATATTAAGTGGAATATTTCTGAACTAAAACAGAAAATTGTAGACAAAGACTGGGAGGCCATCATAGATCTGCTGCTTTCAGGAAACCTTTTCCTGTATACTTCAGTGTTTTGTCTACTTCTGAAAACATGGCCTCTACAAGAACTGACAATGGACTGGTTCAATTCATACTGTCTGCCAGCCACCAAATCAACTAAGGGCAGACTAAGCGGAGACCTGACCATATTGATCTCTGTTGCAATATGTTTCAGTGTTGAAAAATGTCTCTATGATTATAGATTATGTTAACACATATTTGCCCCTGGATAAAAACAATAGAAAACACTAGCTGCTAAAAACTTTATAATCCACCATCCACCAAACACATTCAAGAATACCAGAAGCAAACCCAAAAAATTAACCATAGTAAAGCTGCTATGCAGAGATTTTAACATCAAACCACGAGTCCTTATTCAACTCAGGCTTTAAGATGAAGAACATGCCTGGGGTATACCTCCCTTTACATCAGAAGGCTTCAGATCAAATAAGGAAGGCATCCTTTTTAGGTCTCGGCCTGCACCAGCGCTTGCGCTGGCCGAGAGTTTTAGTAAGCGGGTTTTGGAAGTGCAAATACTGGCTTTCGGCTGGCGACCAGCTTGAGTTCACGATGGCGTGCACGCGCAGCTGGCATCTGGGTTTCCTATCTCTTCCTCATTTCCTCGTCATGGCACTTTAACTCGCTGGACTCTGATGTTTCAATCGCAGCAGCAGCTCACATTACCAACTGAGGGCCCTGGACTACAGTCACATGAAAAACAACAGCGATTAGCATTGAAATGCAAGTTTTTTTGTCTAGTTAGAAATATTGCTTCGGTGGGTTGATTTCACCTTATATCGCTATTTGTTTTATATTGGGAGTCACAGCCTAATTACCAGTATTTTTGTCTCTCACTGTTTTTTTTATTTTTATATTTATTCGCGCAAAGCACAAAGCTATATTTAAGGTTACTTTTTCCGCGTCACTTCTTCACTCTATTTAAACTCCACACCCCCCACTCTTATTGTCTCTCTCCTTCTCTCTCTCTCCCCTCTCAACTTCTCTCTCTACTTAATTAACTCTCCCCTCTCTATCTTTTTTAGCCTTTCATTCTCTCTCACCCCTTTATCTGTTTCTCTTTCAAACTCCTTCATTCACTCTCTCTCCCCTTCTTTCTCTCTCTCTATCCCGCTCCACTCTTTATTCTATGTACACCCTTTCTCTCTCTTTCTCTCTCACCACCCTCTCTAATTGGGCATTATATCTTCACTCGATCTCTCACTCGGCAACACCACAGCATCACTCAGCGCAACCACAGCATCAATCAGAGCCAGCACAGCATCAATCAGAGCCAGCACAGCATCACTCAGCACCAACACAACATCTCTCAACGCCATCACAGCATCACTCAACGCCATCACAGCATCATTCAGTGCAACCACAGCATCACTCAGTGCAACCACAGCATCACTCAGCACAACCACAGCATTACTCAGCACAACCACAGCATCACTTAGCGCCACAACAGCATCACTCAGCGCCACCACAACATCACTCAGCGTCACCACAACATCACTCCGCGCCACCACAGCATCACTCAGCATCACCATAGCTTTACTCAGCGACACCACATCATCACTCAGGGTCAACACTGCATCACTCAGCACCACCACAGGATGACTCAGCACCACCACAGGATGACTCAGCACCACCACAGGATGACTCAGCACCACCACAGGATGACTCAGCACCACCACAGCATCGCTCAGCGCCACCACAGCATCGCTCAGCGCCACCACAGCATCGCTCAGCGCCACCACAGCATCACTCAGCGCCACCACAGCATCACTCAGCGCCACCACAGCATCACTCAGCGCCACCACAGCATCACTCAGCGCCACCACAGCATCACTCAGCGCCACCACAGCATCACTCAGCGCCACCACAGCATCATTCAGCGCCACCACAGCTTCGCTCAGCGCCACCACAGCATCGCTCAGCGCCACCACAGCATCGCTCAGCGCCACCACAGCATCGCTCAGTGCCACCACAGCATCACTCAGCGCCGCCACAGCATCACTCAGCGCCAAGACAATATCACTCAGCACCACCACAGCATCACTCATCGCCAAGACAATATCACTCAGCGCCAAGACAATATCACTCAGCACCACCACAGCATCACTCAGCACCACAGCAGTATCACTCAGCAACACCTGAGTATCATTCAGCATCACCTCAGCATCGTCTCCGCAACAGTCACCACCACCACCACTACCACCTCAGCATAATGTTTTATTGTAAATACTTTTTTTAATATGGTCGTTCAGTTTTACATAATGCCTTCTTGGTCATATATAAAGTAACAAAAATGCTTCTGACACTTTTTTATTATAACTTTTCAGCATGCCGCACAGCAGCCACACTTCTCTACAGCACAGCTTGAAGACATTGTCAAAGTCAATAGCTCTGGCTAAACACTTATAAGGCCCCAAAGGCGAGACCTATTGGCTATGCCAATGCTTGTTATCATAATGATGGCATTGTGCAGGCTTTGCTCAATAAATGGAAAGACTATATTTGATACTCCAGCGAGAGAAACCTACAGAGCTAATAACTGTGAATCTCATTGACTATATCTTAATCAGCATTGAAGCATGGCACATGGTGGCAGACATGATAGCTGAAAGTCGAATGGAAAGTGACCATGATCCATTATCCTCAGCACTCATGGTGCAGAACCTGAAATACAACCACAATCCGACTGTTGACCCTTCAACAAGCAGAATCTACTGGGAACTATCCTTGCTACCTAATAAGATGCTAACCTAAATGAAGCTCTTAAGGAAAAAACTAATTTGATCATCAAGAAAAAGTAAGTCCAGGGTGGCCGCAGAAGTTCTCCTTAGCTTCTAGTCCCTGATGCATCTATCCTCAAAATCACAACCAAGTCAAAATTATTCAATCGCAAATAAAGTAAACAACTTAGTATCGTTCAATGATGAGTGCCTAAAGGTAAAACAAGCCCTACGAGAAACATTGAGAGCAAGGCATCAAAGTCCATCAGTAAAGGGAAAATGTAGGAACATAAGGAGAGGCAACAAACTCTTGATAAAACACAAAAAGAAACAACTATGGCTAAAAGCATGGAACCTGATTAGACTGCCTTTGAAAACAAAACACAATCCATTTTGTGACTTGGTTAAGATGGGGATGCGAGGGTCCTGCTTGGAACTTGGACATCGAAATTGACCCAGGCAAGTGGCTGGAGCACTATTCTGCCATTTATTCAACACCTAGAACCAACTAAACAGTGGGAACAAACTCGAACTGAAACACCTGCCTATCAATTATCTGGATACTGAATTCACAGAAGAGGATTTAACAGAAGCAATTCTCAGCCAAAAAGTTTACAAAGTTCCAGTACCAGACGAAATTGCTGCTGACATTTTCCGATTGAAAGTCAATCTCCGAGCACCACTCTTAAAAACAGTTTATAATGCAGCCTTGCTATCAGGGAAGGCCTTAATCTCTTGGAAATCAGCAATAATAATCCACATATTTAAAAAAGAGTCATAAACCGCCCCTTTTAACTGTTGACCAATGCCACTACTGGGAAAATTTATGGAAACTAGTGACAGATTTTCAGCCATGCTCTTTGTAAAAGAGAGGTTTAATTCCGCTGCCACCAAATTTCTAAAGACTTACACGCTTCGCATGTTTGAATTTCATACAAACAAAAAGCTCTTTTTTAAGGGGGAGGGATAAGAGAAATGCTCTCAAATTCTTATCCCTATGTATACCCCCATAGGGTATACTGTGCCCTGTGCAACGTGTCTGTTAGCCATTGTCTTATCACTTTTCCTCAATTTATTTGCCCTGGAATAAGCACTGCAGGGTTTGTTTACAAGCTGACACGATCAATGGATAGACAGAGGATAGCAGGTTCAGGTTAACACCAATAAATAGGAAGTAATGTTGTTTATCAACTGAGGCAAGTTCCAGACTCCCTTCCACCTTCATTAGTAAAAGAACCTTTGATACAAGGTTGATACTAACCTTCACTCACTCTTCAGGTCTGCACAGGAGTTGGCTCATGCATTTTACCTCTTACAATTCATAAAAGGTTGCCTTTTTAGGTCTGGCTACAGACAGCTTTAGCTGTCTGCCAGATCTCATGTCAGTCCAACATACAATGAAAATTATATAACACACATTCAGAGAACAGCTTGTGGCGACCTTTTATGTATCCTGCTGACTCATGATGTTAATGTTAATGTTAATGTTAAAAATAATTTATAAAGCGCGCGTACACCAGGTGGCTTCATGGCGCTATAGAAGGCTCCAAGAGCTATCCGATAGATCAGTCATAGGCTTGTTCAAAAAGCCATGTTTTGAGGGACTTCCTAAACTGCAGGAGGTTTGTGCAGGACCGTATTTCCAGCGGAAAAGAATTCCACAGTTTGGGGGCAAGAATCGCAAATCTGCGGCCTCCTTGACGCACCCGCTTGAATGTCGGAGTGATAAGGAGTGAGAGGTGGGCAGAACGCAGGTTACGTAAGGGGGTATGCTTAGAAATCAGGCTGTTGATAAATACAGGACTATTGCCATGCAAGGATTTAAAAATAAGGCAACCTGTTTTAAAGGCACAGCGCTGGGCGATAGGGAGCCAGTGCAGTTTCTTCAGCAAGGGAGTCGCTGATTGCCATTTAGGTTGTCGGAAGATCAGTCGGGCTGCATGGTTTTGGGCCATCTGAAGCCGTTCAAGCAGATAGAGTGGCATGCCCAAGTACACAGAATTGGCGTAGTCAAGATGTGACAGGACAGTGGCTATTGTGACCTGAATCAGGGCTTCCTGAGTGAGAAGGCGGTGTATCTTCCTGATCTTGCGCATTTGAAAAAAACACTTAGAAATAACCGCACCGACCTGGGTTTTTAGTGAAAGGTCATTGTTGAGGGAGACTCCAAGTGTTTTGGCCGAGGGGGACGGGGAAGGAGGGGGTCCTAGCTCTGGAGGCCAGTAATGGGGACCCCAATACTTATGACTGTCCCCAGTAAGAACAAGCTCTGTCTTACCCGGGTTCAGTTTAAGATGGTTGAGGTCCATCCATTGTTGAATGTGCCGCATTGTAGCCTGAAAGTCCGTGACCGAGTTATGTGAGTTATCGATCCTGAAGAGTAATTGGAGGTCATCTGCATAATTAAAAACAGTCACCTTCATATCTTTAAGGGACTGAATCAAGGGGGCAATATAAAGATTAAATAAGTGGGGAGAAAGAGCCGAGCCCTGTGGAACGCCACAAGTGATTTTACGTGGGGGAGCTGAGAAGTGACCTTGGCAAACGGCCTGGGAGCGATCTTCCAAAAAGGAAGTAAGCCAGAGAGCCGCCGTACCTTGAATACCAGCATGTTTGACACGGTCGAGCAGAATAGTGTGGTCGACCGTGATGGTAGTCGTGCCCCTTCACCACATCAGCAAACAACATGAAACTATACTCCTCATAATTTCAGGGAAGATTGCAAACTTGTTGCATTAAAAAGGGAATGTCCTCACCTCAGATGACTGCAATGCTTACCGACTGGACAGACATCAATACACACACCCTGTCACCACCCACAGCCACATAAAACTTGAACTTCAAAGACAGTAGTCTCTTGCTGGGGTTCCCCTTAGAAGGCTGAGCTGGCCCCTTCAAGACCTCCTCCTGCAACACAACTGATTGAATAACGGCACCCCAGAGTATCACCTCAATGTGCTGCACTGAACAGCACCGCTTCAACGGTACTTCACCTGACCATCACACAAGAGTGATTGTGATGAACTGGACAGAACCAAAGAGTTATTATCACTGAGCCACATTCACCCCTCCTTTCATTAGCCAATGGCCATCACCAGACACCTAGATTTACAAGTTGGCACAAGCTTCCACTAGAAAGACAGTTTTTCATATAAGTGTCGCTGACAGCCTCGCTGCCGGCCCAGTCAGGAAGCGATACACACATAGTGCCAGCTGTGAAAGAAGCTTCTATGATTAACTCACTCCAGCCTCCACTCACTCCACTCCACTCATTGTGGTCTATGCATTGATTCGGACTACAGCTGTGCAGGTTATCAGAAACCTTAAGCCAGGCCACAGCTAGGCAGAGCCATTTCTCCATGCCCAGCAGATTCAGTGACATCCCAGAGAAGCGACTGCGCCAGAAGCCTACATTACTTAATGCTTGACTGTGTCCCTTGCTTATTCTCCCAGCGCACAGGTGAGCTG
Source organism: Calotriton arnoldi (assembly GCA_963921515.1). Lineage (NCBI taxonomy): Eukaryota > Metazoa > Chordata > Amphibia > Caudata > Salamandridae > Calotriton > Calotriton arnoldi. Next base: position 483,148 of record CAWUFW010003885.1, read on the forward strand.
GTTATCATGGCCACTAGAGCTGTGGTTCTATATTGTTCCAGGTGAAGCAGGGCTCATTTCCCATCATTTGTTTATTTAATACTGTCAGGTTACTTCTGCTTCTAACATCAGTGGATGCAGGTTTGTCCATTGATTCGGAGCCTCCTTCAGGATAGCTGCCTCATACCCCAAAGCTCTGCTATGCTTTCTATGATGTTAGTACTAGTTGCTCTGTCTGAAGATGGTGGTGCAGAGCATTCACTGCCACAGCCTAAGATGGCGGCTGCATCTTGTGAATGCATTTGCTGCATATGTGTGTGCACACCGAAAGATATCTGCTTAACTGAATTTATCTAACTTCCACAGCCTTGGACGGCCTTATGTGTCCTGCCCTGATACATATCTAAAAGAGCACTCTCCTGCCTCATGTGTGTTTACTGGTGTTTGGTGCTGAGGTGTCTTGCTGCACCCAAGTCATCGACAAGCTCTCGCACCACTCAAGGGGTCCTGTTCAGACCAGAAGCAGTTGCTGTAACAGTTGGTCTACCTACCACCCATCCATGGTCAATCACTTTTTACCAGAAGATGAGATTTGTGGTTATGTGGCATGGTCTGTACCCACACAACTGCATCATACAATTTGCTTATGACGAATAAGATAACCTAGCCATTCCCTTACATCCCAAACACCGGAAGATGGTGTAGAGCTTATTATTATTATAGAGCTTTACCCATGTGATGCAACATGGTGTTTGGTGTGGTATTTATCCATGAGTAGTTTGGAACTTCACCAGTCGCTACTGACTACCTTCCCACAGCATGATTAATATTAAGATGAGGGCCATCCACACGCAAGGTATTAGTCCTATACACATTGCCACTGTAGGACAAGCTTTTTTTACACAAAGCAGAAGCAGAGTAGTGCACTGATCTCTACACACAGGCACAGTAGGGCCAATTTTCTCCATCCACTACAGGTACAGCAGACTGGCATGAGTGCTCTACATATAGCACGTTCCAGCCCTGGACCAGCATTATTATTACCAATTGCTCTGCTCTGAAAATGCCCCATCCCTGACTGTTGAGATTATGTGAAGTATTGTACTAGCTGAGAGGGTGAACTCAGGAAAAAGTCAATGAATGGATAAATGGATGCATGAATGGATGACTGATCGAGGGCATGGGTGATGAGCAACATGCTGCAAAGTTGGATGGATATCTGATTGATCTAAAAAGGCACTGTGAGTTACAAATCAGACCGGCTGTCTCTGCCAATGTTCGTTTGTTAAGTTATTTCATTAACTTTTTGTGTGCTTGTACTGTTGTGTGCCCTCTCTTTTCTGGGGTATAACTGGTTAGATAACCCTAGGCCCAGAGTTACAGATTTAGCCATTCCTCTGCGCCGGGGGACGGCGTCGCCCGGCTCCGCCCTGACGTCGTCCACGGAAGTGACATCAATGGAGCCATATAAGTTCCCCCCGGTGCGCTATCAGTTTTCTACTGTGAAATCTTTCTGCGCCACAACGCGGAGCCACTACAAAAACTGTGAGAGTATGGGAACAGTGTGCCAAAAAAGATTTTAAATAATTTGGAAACATCAACTACAAGAAATCAGAGAATGATGAAAAACATCACCATGTTGATTAAATGAATGGCATGACAACCGAAGGGCAGTTTTTAACCACAGGATGGAACTGTATGAAAGACAGTCCGTAACCACAGGATGTAACTGTAAAGGACAACAAGACTGGAACAACATGACTTATGGCAAGTGACCACAAGTGTGCAACAACAGAGAATGTACAGCACCCCCTCCACAATGACCTATGAACTGTAGCATAGTCAAATAGATCCCCAACCCAATCGACTGCAGCACAGACAAGGAGACCCCAAAGTAAAGGGGAGAAACGGACGAGGGCGGAGGGAGGATAGAATAACATGAGAATCCCCACGCCGGAAGAACCAGGGTGGAGGAGCATGGAAGGGCACATAACCTAGCCACCCAAGAACGAGAATGGGTGGAGAGCCAACGTGCTAAAACAGAATGATACATCCTGCCCCGGAGGGAGGTGAACTAGAGCACCCCTCAGGAAGACCAAGGCCACCTGTAAGGAGGCAAGTGGGTAAAACCCAACCTGGAAAGGTCCTCGCAGAACGGGGAGGATGGGGGGGCGTTAAGGAATCTGCGGCTAGACTGTCTCTCTACCAGATACATCGTTACCGAAGGTAAGTAACTCGTTCATCTGATAGAGACATCTAGCTGCAGATTCCTTAACTTAGAATAGTTACCAAAGCTATACCCCATTGGAGGAGGGTCTGCGACTGCCACCAGGTTCCCAAGGGAAGTAATCCGTCAATAGCATTGACTAGAACAAGGTGGGGACGGCAACGCCAGCGTGGCTGACACCAGACACATGAAGCTCTGCAATGCCAGCGTGGCTGACACCAGACCCATGAGCCCAGGGTGGAGGCATGAGCAAGGGAAGCAAGGTACCACAATCCGTCAGAGGATGGCACAAGCCCACTTTCGTCCAGACAGGGACGTAACGAAATCACAGAACCAGAATGGTTAGTGCATAATGGCAGAATGCCATAAACTTCTGCCAAAAGAAGTTAACTGAGTATAGGATCCCAGGATCCGCAAGAGACAAAGCCCCAGAGAAGGGACTAAACAGTATGACAGAGTCAGAACATACAAATTGAGTGTGCACAACAGCGGATGCCAAAAAATGACATGTCAGGGGCAGATGTCATCATGCCGAGACATACAAACTACGACTACCAGGAGATACATAGATGTGGATTATAAGAATACACGTAAGCAGACATAGTGTACCGTGAGAACCACACCACACAAATGCACAAGCCCAATGAAATGTAATAGCAACAGCATGTGCGCGTCAGCAGAGAAAGACGGGCCCATCACCAGGTAGTCCACCAGCCAACCGTACCCACAGGTGCAATGACCAAAGGTCACCCGCAAGCCGGACACACACAAAGCTATCTCCCTAGAGGGAGAAAGAGAGAGAGAAAGAGAGATAGAGAGGGAATCTGGGACAATCCCCAGAAACCACAGCAGGGAAAACCCAGTATGCTTGCTCTCTCGTATGCGTACACCTCTTGACACATATAGAGCATACAGAAATATGTGAAAAAGTAATGAAAGTGACAACCAAGGGGAAACTCGAAGAGCAGCCCTAGAGAATAGGAGGTCGCCCGATTGGTACCAACGGCACCTATGTGAAACATAGCAGGACATACAATGTCCATCCACTAAAGGGGGCGACACCAACCCCCTGATCGGGGAAGGAAAGACTGAGCTTCTGCGATACAGGCGGGGACACTGAGCATCACATTAATGAAGAAGGAGTCAGTAATACCCAGACAGAGTCTCAGAAAAAGTATGTATACAGAGACTGGATGATGCCAGAGATCATCCGGAGACAGAATACTTCCACTGAAAATCGCAGCAGAGGCCAGGAGGAGAAACACCTGAGCCGCATGCGGCAATGAACAGAAGAACTTGCGCCCCGGCCGGGGAACGGCAGAGGGAAGCAAAGGGCACAAGTGAACAAGCAGCAGAGACCTGTCTGGCGAAGACTCCACTGCCCATAGGCAAACCCCAGACAGGGCGTGAGCCATGCGAAAAGCCCAAGCCCTCCCAACACCAGGGGAGAAGACAATACCACAGGAAGAAAACGCAGCCAAGATAGTGTGCAGGAATACTACGGGCCCCCCGTGACAGCGCACACACCCAGTGTGGATCCACATGTGGTGCCCGCGTAGAACACAGAAAGAAACCGTTCTGGAGCGTAACGGAACAATGCGCCCACATGGACGCGTACTCACTCCGAAGACAGCCAACGTTGCCAGGGGCATAACGAAGGCTGAAAGATTAGCCAAGCAAGACAGGAGGACGTGAAACCCCCTGGGGCGAGCCGGACATGGCAGAACCCCAACAATACACTGGAGCAGGCTGCATCCACAGACGCAGGAGAGTGCTACGGAACAACCGTAGGCTGCAACACAGAAGCACCAGGAGAGGGCCACGCCAGTCCGTGGGTCTCCTCGGAGGAGGTGTCCTACCACAGCAGGAAGACGGAACGAAGTGAGAAGCCTACAGTATAATCCATAGGAAAAGTCCCCAGAGGGACAGAAAATATACGAAGAAGACTCCACGGGAGCCTCCGAAACTTCCTGGGCAAGGAGGAGCAGCTACATAATAGCTAACGAATACCCCACATAGGGTACGTCACATCCCTATAAAAAGCAAGGGACACCTCTTGAGACAAGCTCATAGGCAGAGGTCAAAAAGAAATGTATAAACAGCTGGCCCAGCTGTACCAAAGGAAGGGAAAAACACGGCTGATCAGCCATACAACCCGTCTGGGAAATAACGCCTTAAATCCAGAGACGGAACCCAGAAAAGCAGTGACAATACTGCATACGAAATCAAAAGTCCGCCAGGAGGACTAAAAACCATGGCAGTCAGGGGAACCCAGACATGAGGCGCTGGACCGCCGAGTCGGTATGCCCGTCAAACAGATTGACCCCATCAAAGGGCAGATCCCTGAGTCGCTCGCGAACATTCTCTGGGAAACTGCCATTGCGTAGCCATGCATGGCGACGCAGAGCAACTGACCTGGCCATAGCTCGACCTATGGAGTCAGTGGTGTCCATGGCCGACCGGATGGAAAACTGTGCCATGTCGCGGCCATCCCGAATAAGCCAGTCCAGGTCAGCACGAAGGTCCTCTGGCAAAGAGGGAAGGAGTTGCTCGACTGGGTCCTAAAGGGCAAAAGTAGCCCGAGCAAACACGCAGGACATGTTCAGGGACCGAAGACCCGAGCTGGTGGACGCAAAGAAATTGCGGCCACACAACTCTAACCACCTAGACTCCACAGTGGGAGGAAGCAACAGAGGAGGAGAGGAAAGGAGCGCTGCATGGACCACAAGTCCTTGAGCCCTAGGATGGAGGGACAAACAGGCAGGGTCATCTGGAGCCGGGCGATGGCGATGTGCGATAGCAAGACCCACGGGGTCCCCCGATGAGGGCCTGGCCCAAGTCCCTAGAAGGACATCATGTAATGACCCGCCAAAAGGCAACAAGGGCTCCACGTCCACCGTGCCCTGGTGGAGAAGATCCAACAAAGGATCCGAAGGCAGGGAGACAAAGGGCGGTTGCATCTGCAAGATATCCGCAGCCCTGCGAACCGCCCTCGCAAACGCTGCGCTAGCCTCCGTGGCCATCCAGGGCGGCGACAGCAAGTCATCCGTAGGGGACGGCTGTAGGCTAATCCGTCCACCCAACGACAGAGGCTCCGCAGAATGATGAGCCGGCCAGTGCCCCATGGGCACCTGCTCCATGGAGCAGTGAAACAACCCTGGGGGTGGAGAAGCCTCTGGGGTCACATCCTCTACCAACAGAGGAACAGCCGGGGACGGAACCGACGTCGAAACGGCATTGGATCAACGTCGACGACCCCCGAAGAGGACTCGTCCGCCCAGCGTCGACTCGACCTCCACCAAGGTGGGAACCTGCGGGGAGGAACGACGTCGACTCGGAGTCGAACTCCGCGCTGCAGCCGCATCCAGCGACGATGCAGGAAGCCCCACAGGGCTGTGCGAAGACGCTGTAGGAGGGCCAGACGTCAGAGTGGGATGCCCCTCCGGGCCATGTCCCGACGTCGCAGCAACTCTGGAACCGGAGTCCCTACCCCCACTGTGGGGCCCGAAGGCATGCCAGGGAGAGGGGGTGACCCAAAAATGGCCTGCAGGGCCCTGGAATAGGCCTCCATCTGGGTCCGAGTCACGCCATCACCAGGAAATGGTGGGTAGGCGGGGGTCGACTCCTGAGGGCCCGTGTCCGGTGAAGACAGGGAGCAGCAGGCCCCGACGTCACGCTTCCGCGAGGTTGACGACCTCCGTGACTTCTTCCGGTGCTTACCTGAGGCAGGCGAGCGACGTCCGCTGGAACGACTCCAGGACCTGCCCCGAACAGGAACCTTAGCGTGGGAGGAAGAACTGCGCCGCTTGGACCCCTCCGCTGGAGACGTAGGCCGGCGCCACGAGGATTCTGACCGGGACAACCGGGCGGACATCAACTTCATCCATCGTTCCCAAAAGGACTTCGGCTTCAGCTGCCGGCAGGCGTCGCACTCCGTGGAGTCGTGGTGCTCACCCAAGCACCACATACAGATCTCGTGTGGATCCGTCAACGACATCTGCCGCGTGCAGGTCTCACACGACTTTAAGCCCGCAGGCATCAGCACACTGTTGTGGATGCGAAAAGGCGTCGAGGAGGCCTGAAAAACAAAACAGGCCAGAGGAACCGCTTCTCCCGGATCCGCGTTGAGATGCGGAAAAGAAGAAAAAACTGACATCAGTGCGCTGGGGGGGGGGGGGACGGACGGACGTATATGGCTCCACTGACGTCACTTCCGTGGACGACGTCAGGACGGAGCCGGGCGACGCCGTCCCCCGGCACGCAGAGTTACTGCTGGGGAAAAGTTTTCCGGATCCAGTCTGACGCCTGGTGATATTCTAAGTTAAGGAATCTGCGGCTAGATGTCTCTATCAGATACGCATTTGAAGGATTTGAGGTGTTTGGAGGTCAACAGACCATTCAGATGGCTCAGATGGATTATGAGAAGTCTCCTCCGTTTTGACCTCCTCGATCCCCACTCAACAGAATAAAAAATAAAAAAACCACCAAACAATGTAGTTTGTTGCGTTGGTAGATCCCATGTTGTGAAGCCGCTGACTAATGGGTGAAAAATATCCTTGGAACTGGCACGAATCCAATGCTGTACTTGCTTTACCAAGTCCTCGTGAAAGGGAAGTGGCTATATAGTTTGGGCCTGGTTACAGTGCTTGTCTGGCAAAGATTGCAAGATAACCCGTGTTGGGTGCGGGTGCATAGTAAACCATTGTTGGGAGCACAATTACTTGATAACAATGGTATGGCATCCTTTCATGCTAAGGAGCTCTTGCAAGAACTCAGAATGGATGCGATTAGTGAATTAGTAACGATTATTATTTGGAGGATGAAGCGCAATTGCGTAAGAGATTTTGTCCTAAGTGTTTTCTGTAAGAAAGCATCATATTAGTGCCATCATATTGTTACAACAAATAACAAAGATTATTACGCTCCAAACCTATATACCTGAAAAGTAGCAAGAAAGGTAAGATAGTGAGGCACTATATGTTGTAGATGATCAATTACCAAGTGATAGAATGGATGACATAATGTGTTAATTCTTCCCGTGGAGGGGGATAAAAACCACACCAGACACTGGTAATTCCTTTTTACCTGGGCCTAACAAGCTTTCTTAAGAAGTGCCTTTAAAGAAAGCAAAAAACAGTTCAGAAGCTGCTAAAAGTCAAACAGAAAGACTGTAATATCCCTGAATTATATGATTTGAAATTACTCCTTTCAGCAAGCATTTAAGGCTCAGAGTGTTTTGCATCACGGACAGTATGTCCTACAAAAAATCCATCTTGTTAGTTAAAAATGACAAAATGTATGTTGGTGTACACACATTTTTTGTGCTTTCATCCAATATCTGGAACCCTCTCCTCTTTCTTCCTGCAATGCAGAGAAGAATGTTACTTTAACAAAAAAGGAGAGCGTGTTTTGCGAAACACGAGTGGTCATTACAAAGGTGGACATGCACTCCGGCAACAACCAAACAACTGGTAATATTCTTATCAAGTATTATTATATCATGTGATACATGGGCTGTATAGAAAGTCTTGCACTGTCTGCGATGGGCGGCTGTGGTAAAGTTAGGAGCTCAGAAGTGAACTCTGCGGTTGTATTCTTCGGTGGGGCCGGTTACACACTGCTCCTTGTTTGATGTTCCACCCTGGACTCTAGGGATTCATGACCAATGCATTATTGATGTTCCATCCTGGAGTCTAGGGATTTATGACCAATGCATTATTGATTCTTTAAATGTAATCATCTGAAAGTTTTCTTTTCGTGTTTATTGCTGTCCAATGTTTCATTCACTAGTGTCTCAGCCTGAAAAGTTTAATAGAAACTATAATGAATGTATCTTACAGAAATGTGGTCAAAACGACATGTTGAATAAAGACTGATTGTTCTATATTGATAATTGAATGTATAATTTATGGTCCGCGGTGCCTCCGTGCCCCCACCAGAAGTGAGAGAGCAGAGACCCACATAAGGGCCATCCCTGTGCACCCACATCAGTCTCTTGTATCTCTCTTCTTCCCCACCCTCTCCACCCTCAGATGCAAAGCACAGAACAAAGTTTCTGAGAGTGCACTGATTCTTAACTTGCCAGTGGCGGCTCCTCCGCTATGGCGGAGGAGCGTCGCCCCACTGAACAAAAGGAAAACTAAATTGATAATAACTATTGTTATTATCATTTTAGTTTTCCTTTCCAGTCAGTGGCTCTCGGGCTGGGGCGGGCTGGGCACAGCAGGGGAGAGGAGTGCTTTGCACTCCTTAAGTGCACTCCTTAAGTGGGCCCTCTCGGGCCGCCCAAACAATCATGCACACTTTGCATCTTGCCCACCAAGCTGCATTACGGAGCCTGGTGTGGAACATGCAAAGCCTCCCATTCCCCATCTGAGCGCCGGTCCATGGCGCTCAGACCAATCACAACGCTGCATTGCAGTGTTGTGATTGGCTATGGGGAACCTGGGAGCTGTGTGCTTCCTGCTGCGGGCCGGGACTGCAGGAAGAAGGAAGAGTACGGAGAACGGAGGAGAGGCGGCGGCCGGCCGTTTTAGGTAAGTGTTTTTTTTTTCTTCGTCGTTGTCCCAGTCTCTCCCCTCGACTCCCTTAGGGTAAAGGCGATGAATCATCTACTCCGCCTCATTTGTGGGGTGAGGTGGTGCACAAAATGCTAGCAGAACAATTCACTGGCCAAAGAAAAAGGGTATCAGACCACCTCAGTAACAAGTTCAAAAAGAAGATGGACCAAAAGTGGCAGCAGTTTACTCAACGCAACGGCAATGAGGAAGACAATATTTAGTGTTAAGATCCTTAACCAACAACTATGCATAGGATCGAAGGACATGCACACGAGAAACGCCAAGAACAAGTTCAGATCCCACTGGAGTATAACAAATGGTTTGGGGGGGAAATATGCGAGCCAAACCTTTTATAACAAGCATTGGCATAGCCAATAGGTCTCGCTTTTGGGACCTTATAAGTATTTAGTTATGCAGCACAATATCCTTGGTGCAACAACATCAACTGTTGTGTGGCTAAACACTTATAAGGTCCCAAAGGCGAGACCTATTGGCTATGCCAATGCTTGTTTATAAAACCTTTGCAGCTGTATCCCCCACCTTACGCAACTCTTCAATAAAATGGCGCAGGAGGTACAGGTAACCCCCTCGATGGCTGAGGCGGTTATCACAGTGATACCTAAGCCGGGGAAAAATACCCACTTATGCGCCTCCTATCGCCCTATTGCCCTTTTGAATTTGGACGCAAAGCGGACGGGCGCAGATGGGCTTGCCTTAGGCGCACCTTATGCATCTCTTTCAATTCTAACTCACAGACCACTAATCATATAGTACGGCCCTACGAGACCCGTCCAACCGGTTCCCTAGAGAAAACAGACGTTGCCCACACTGAAGCTTGTACCTCCGCTCCAGCCAGATCCACATACCCAACACACTACTCACATGACATCACCACCATTCTATTTTTCTTGTTATGGGGGGGGAGGGAGAGGGTTTCTTTTGTTTAGGGGTGTATTACCCTCTACGTTGGTAGGGCTTAATTTGCTAATGGTCTTCAAGCAGAAAGGTGGACTGAATATTAGTGCTAATGTTACTTGTTACACACTGTGCCTTTAAACTGTACGAAACTATGTCAACACCGTCACACCTCAATCAGGAGAAAGTTAATGGGTGCCGTGCACAGAAAGACAGTCACCTCCTTTGGTTCATGTAAGCTATGTATTCTTTCACCGAATGCACCAAATACGGACTATTGTAATAATAAAGAATGTAATCTGAAGATACACGCTATTAAGCTTGACATAGACCATACTCAGGTTTGCAGATAATACGAGAAATATACTGGTTATGATGATGCTGACGGATCTCTTGAAAGACTCTGTAATCACGAACTAGCCCCATAACAGCAGTGTCCGCAGATCTCTGAAAAATGTATTATCTTGCATGTTTTGTATTACTGTGCAAAAATTTCACTGAATATAGATTTGAAAGAAAAAAAAAAAGGTTGTCCCTTATTGATTTCCTCTGCTTTTGATCCTATATTTTGCCTTACTTATTGTGGTGACACCCTGATAAAGCCAGTGGGCCTGATTTTTATTCAAATCATCGCTCATGTTGTATGAGGCTCTTAGGGGAGTATTTTATTTTTAGAGTTCTGGTTTTGCTGATGTGTAGACTGTTAGAATTGCCTCCAGCACAGCGTGTGCAGGGTACATTTAGGGGGTTACCTGACTTGTGTGATCACTTGTTGATTGTGAGACTCTTCGGAGGATATTACCATAGGCATTTCCACCTGCCATCTGTATGTAATTGTTAATTTGTGCATAGTATTGAGTATTGTGCGTAATAAAGAACTTTTCCTTTTTTAAGAAAAGGCACTGACTGGACAGTGAATTATTATGGGTTATTTGTTGAGTTGCCAAGAACAACCTCTCCTGAGTAAGCGTTGGATGCTCTCCTCACTCATCTAGTGCTAAAAGGGTACTTGGTTCTCATTTAGGGGGTCCACAGTATGGGGGTCCCAAGACTCCAGTGGTGAAATGCTCATGTAGTTACAGTTGGGGCCCAGTGCACCCTGTCTGCTCTGGGACCCTCCAACCCAGATTCCTTACAGTAACTGTAACAATAGGTTTTCTCTTGTAATCATGGGAGATCTGTGTAGGGTGGGGGATTTCTCTGCTGTATGAAGCCTCAGCCTTTACAATATCAAGTTAGTTGTGGTCTCCAAACCTGTTAAATCTGAGTAAAATGATAGGTAGCTTGCCTCCCTGAGACTTTAGCCTGTGTATGTATGCACAGATTTATTGGGATTTGTATAGTGCAAACATAGCTGTGAAACAACTAAGAATTGTACATTAGATGAGGGCTTGGGAGATGATAGTAGATCGTGTACATCAAGTGGGGATTATACAAATACATTTTACAAACATTTAGGGACAGGGAGATTACGTGATTTTCCCAGAATTACAGGATGTTGAGTATAGCGCCAGGTCCATGTTTCCAGGTACCAAAAGCAGCAGCTCAACCTGCTATTCCACATATCCTCCCTATGTGATCTCTATAACATGAGAGATAGGATTGCTGCCAATGTGCCGGACACCTGTGTAGTGAAACGTAGGTCTCCTATGTGAAATCTATGCACGCAAAATCTTTGTGATCTTAGGCAGGGCCGGCTCTAGGGCGGTGCGATCGGTGCCACCGCACTGGGCGTTGACTTGGGGTGGGGGCGCCATGTTCATCTTTTAAAAGCACCTGATGCCGCGTACATTGTCCCAGCAATTTTCAGACATCAATTAAAATGACAACTCCGGTGATTAATGTTCTTCCTGGAGAGAGACTGGAGCTTTGGCTTGTGAAAGTTTTGACTCATCATAGCACAGAGGGTTAATATGCCTGCTGCAAAGAACGTGTCCCATTCACATCACAAAGTGCATATAATATAAATAGGTCAATGAGTTACGCTTTTGTCAGAGATCCTTTTGTTGCAGTTTATAATTTAAAATCCTACTATAGAGCAGTGAGTTATTAACTGCCATCAAAGAGCTGCATGCAAACTGAAAGGAAAATATTAGAGCTATATATTTTTTGCCTAGTCTTTCGTTGTCCTAATATTGTAAAATGGGTTCATTTGAGTAGAAATCAATTCTTATTTTTATTATTAAAGTAGACCACTAACAATGGTTTTACATTTTAAATTCTGAATTTGTGCTTTTCCAGTCCAAGGACTCTTAAACTATACTGCCTACCAGTATGGATGAAATGTGACTCCTACTCCTTGTAGACCTCTGTTACATTTCCTATACACTGATTACACAGCGATGATTGATTGTCTCTGTGCAATGCGTGTGTGATGTAAAGTGTTCTGACATCTTAAACTGGTATGAGTGGCGCTATAAAACTAAATTAATCTAAGAGACAGTGGTTATGGAGACTTAAGGGGCACTGTCAAATGGTGGTAGTGAGGGAATCCGTGGCGGAGGTGGTCGTTGGGGGGGGGGGGGGTGTGCGCCAACAAGCATTGTCGCACAGGGCGCCACCAGTGCTAAAGCTGGGCCTGATCTTAGGTACAGGTCTGTGATCTTAGGTACAAGTCTGTGATCTTAGGTACAGGTCTGAAGTTGAAACATACACAAACTCTAAACGGAGGAACCTATGCTTGAACCTGAAAGGTTTGTTACATGAGGGCTAAATAATGTGGATAAAGTTTAATGTGTTTAAGCTTCAGTGTCTAGAACCTCAGTGGTAAGGTGTGACATACAAATGTATCAGTAATAGTGGCAGGAGTATAACCTGGAAGACATTGTCTTCTGCCAAAGCTTAAATCTCTTCTGTAACCTGGGCAATATTCGTATGCTGTAATGTCAGAGCCTTTGCCATCTGTATTTACCCAAATTAACTCTAATATTAAATCCCTTCCACATACAAACTGCTGGAACATGTGGTACACGGGCCCCTACTGTAATTCACACAGTTAATAACCACCGAGCTCGTTCCTGTACAGTACCTTACATATATAGATTGCAATACAGAGTCTGTATAATGCAAAGTACTGTATGTATTTATTATATTGATCGGCAAACATCGAGCTGGAATGATGTACACACACACACACACACACACACACCCGTCCCCCCCCTGTACCCCCCCCGTCCCCCCCCTCGCCCCCCGTCCCCCCCCCTCGCCCCCCCTCCCTTCCTCCCTCCCTGGGTGATTTTTTAGCCCAAATTGTGGAACTAGTTTTACTGCCAGTATTACCGCCTGGTATACCACATTGCACAATGATTTGCTCCCCCAAATATTGCCAATGACTATCTGGAAGAATGTATAACCCCCCCCCCCCCCCCACACACACACACACACACCGGGTAGAAGTGCGATTGGCGCCTGACTTGGATTCTGACATCGGGGACAACCTGAATTCAGAAATAACTCCGTTTTTGGATTGGGGCTCATAATTCGGTATTTTCAGTCAAGCAGGTCATGTTTTGCAATATTTAAACTCTCCGGCATTAGAAGAAACACTATTTTTTAACAGTGGAGGTGTGGTTTGCATGCCCTGCCACTCAGGGCAGTGCAGCAGTCAATAATGTCAGAAGGCTTTGCTGACACACGCAGCAGCAGCCGCAGCAAGGCCATCACGGGGCTTCAGAGTCCCCTGCTCTGAGTCTGCACCCATCATCACCGCAATGATTCATCTATCTGCCAGACCACGCCATCATTTTGGGGAGTGATTGAGCGCACAGTCAAGGTCATGGCAGCTGTGAACGGCTTTCTTCGCTGTAGACATGCTGGGAGATTGGGGGCTTTTTTGTTGTGTATTGTAGCACTCAAATAATAGCAGAGTCCTCGGAGGAAAGATTAGGGGACAGGATAATGATGAGTGCCATTGCCTGACCTTTCAGATCACAGCATCTTCAATAAAACAAGAGAGGAGCGAGCGCGGCAGCCTGGGCTTTTGAAAGCTGACCAGACGCTCGTGCGTCATGGCCTTTTCCCTGCGATTACCCGCACGGCCGGCATGTGTTTCCAATTATCGCGCCCGCGTCTGGGCACGATAATTGGAAACAGATGTTTGCCGTGCGGGTAACCGCAGGGAAAAGGCCATGACGCACGAGCGTCTGGTCAGCTTTCAAAAGCCCCTAACTTAAAGTCTCGCAGAGCAGCGCTTGCGCGCTACTCGAGGCTCGACCTAAAAATGTATGACTTCAAGATGGTTGGGCAGCTAAACATAGAAAGGTTTGACAAATAACCTTTCACTCTACCCACTGAAAGGCCTTAAAGGGTAAAGAAAGAACAAACAAATGAACATCGGAAAGTCTAACTTGCAAGGGGTCAGTCACACCAAACAACAAATTTGTTGAAGAACCCAGCATAGATTGACTTTGTGGAAGGGTGTCTGGCAGCGAGAAGGACATTCATCACAGCTATCAGCAAGTCAAAATCACTTAGCTGCTGCTGCCTAATCTCCATTCTTGGAGGCATAGGTTGTGGAGACTCCGAAGAAGGACCCCACCTTCTTGCTGAGACAGGAATTTCTCCCAAAGCAGACGCCTAGTCAAAGGTCAAATGTTCAGGCATTCTGGGCACCACATTCTCCACGCCAGTCAGCGGAGGCAAGAATGACTTGAGCCCAGTCTGCCTTGATTTCTTTTCAGAATTTGAGGCAAGAGCCTTGGAAATGTGTAAAGGAGTCCTTCCATCTATTCTGGACAGAATGCGTTTCCTAACAAGTGCCTTGGAGGAAACACCAGTGCAAAATTGTTGACTCTGCCTGTTCTCGAGGGTAGCAAATAGATCAGGGAGTACCCCACTATTCGAGAAACACTGTGCCACCGTGGTATGAAAATGACATCCGTAATCTATCAGATGACACCTACTCTGTCCATACTCTCTGGCATTCTGAAGAGACCCCGCCAAGTGGTTACTGACGAGGAAGATGTTCCATTGGGCCAGCCAACGCCAGAGCCTAGTACCGCCTGACACAGATTTCAGGGCCCTACACATCACTGCTCATTCTACTACCAAATGGCAGTCAAGTTATTCGTAAAACCTGCACCAGCATCCCTTTGATAGATGGCAGGAATTCTTTCAGAGCCAGGCGATTTGCCCAAAGCTCCAAAAGAGATATATGCAGCCAGGTCTCCACCAGAGACATAAGGCCTTTGATTTCCAATCCTCCCAAATGGCCCGCCAATCCAGCATTGATGCATCTGTCACCACTGTGGGGAAGGGAGGATGATCTGCAGCACGTCAGGTTGGCATTTGTCTCCCACCACAGAAGATCCAGAGCCATCCGTTGTAGGATTTGGATGAAGCTGGCGAGGAGTCAGCCAGGTTCAATTTATTCCTTACTCTGCAAATGAAGTAGCTTCGTTTTCAGAATAAGTATCTTTCTCAAGGGAGATCTCCATGTTCGTTTGTACAGAGCTTTTTCTTTTTTTGGCTTGGGGTCACTCATTGTGCTTGTTCGTTCTGATATCTGGTGGCATCATGGTTTTTGGATGAACTCTTTTTAATTATCTTTGTGGTCATTCCTTCTATCACCTTGGATCTTTTGCATGTTCACTTTGGGGTCCCATTGGTCTCGTGCGCTTTTTCTATTTGGTTTGTGGTTTATGCATTTTTTAGCACAGCTCAATAGCCCCTTTAGACTCAGTGTTTTTGTACTCGCTGCTTGAACCTTGATGACCACGGTTTTGGTTTTCTACAAAGACTCTGGTGGAATAATGCTGAATTCTTAGTCCTCCCTCTTTTCTCCCCATAGGTATTATTGTGGCATTCGGCTGGACATTTATTGCCTGCGTTTGTTCCCACACTATGTTTTGACAGATTATGTTTCTAGGTCAGGTGAGCGTTCCCTTTGATTTTCTTCACCTTAATCTTCTAGTTCATACTTTATATTCTTTACTTTCTTACAAAAAAAAATTCTTGTAGATTGCCACTCACTTGCTTTGAGGAAGACCTCTTCAAATAATTTTTAGGGGTCGAGACGTCGACTATTGAGTCTTAGCCACAACAGTATGGGATGCTATAAATTCTTAAACATGCATTTTTATATGGATTCAGCATGACGTTATTTTCTGGATGGTTAGGACTATCACTTATTATATGTATTGTAGTGTTTTATTTTGATGTCTGTCTTGTTTTTTCACTTTATTTCACATGTACTATGCCGTCACTTGTAGCAACTACTTGCTGTTGTCTGAATTGATATTTGTATAATTTTCATTTATGGGATATACAAATTATTTATTTAATAATTTGACTGTTTTTCTTACACATTGTAAGGCGAACTAGTAAGATAGCCTTTTAAGTAAACAAAATAATTCCTCTGAATGAGACCTTTTGGAACAATTTTTTATTTTATGGCATTTATTACCCTTAGTTCCATTGGAATACAGGGTGCCCTGTTTTTTCTTTTGGGTCATGAAATCTGGCATGAGGTAAAGGATCAGGCTATAATGCGATGGAATATGAATTCCCCATCCTTTACCACTCTCTCCACTGGATCCAAGTCAACTGTCCCGGAGTTCTCCAGTATGTGTACTGTTTTAATATTATCTTCCACTGAGTTTTAGCACGTAATTATGTTTACTAAAGCGGTGCCAACATTATGGGGCAGGATTGCAAACGCATCACCATTTTTTAAACATTCTATGTTAGTAGAAGGTTTCTCAGCATCTTGAACAGAGGCAATATATTTAGACTAATGAACTTGAATTAACCTTAGTGCCACATAGCACCAGCGGATTCAGACATCAAAGACATTGCACAGTCAGAGGCCTGTTCTGGTAAGGAATTTATGTTAATAATAAGGGGTTTGATGCCATGGCAGATTTAGTGTACAATCATTTTGGCAGTTTTGCCAACTGGGGCATGAATATGTGCAAGATTCAACCTTTCTCTTACTACAACATCCTGTTCCCCAAGTCAGCTGACCCAATAAGGAAGGCTGGGCCACTTAATGAGGCAAACCCAAAAGTGCTGTTGGCTTTGATGCGCTGAACAAATGACTAATGGGAGCCTTAATGGTAGTCCCTAAGATTATGTCACCCGGGGCAATCGCCACTGTGACCCCGCCCATGCTACGCCAATGCCCACCAGTATGGATGACATCTGACTCTTACCCCTTGTAGCCCTCATTGTCTTAAGTAACATTTCCTATACATTGACTTTCACATTTATGAGTCATTGTCTTTATATAATGTATGTGTGATGTAACGCACTCCCACACCCTGCCATACATACTTGGGATGAGTAGCGCTATAAAAGAAATTAAATAGACATGAGAGAGGGTCTATGTGAAGATGAGGGGCACCATTGGAGGGTGGCAGCAAGGCTGGACTGGCCGTACCTGCCATCAAGTGTTTCCCTGGGAGGCTGGAAGGGTAGGGGGGCTGTTTTGTTACTGGGGGCTGGCACTGCAGAGTTCCTTGTATATCCAGAAGTTTTCAGGCAACAATAAAAGTGTCACGATAACTCTGGTGACTAATGTACCCACTGGAGAGAGATGGGAGTTTTGGTTAGTGGCAGTTTTGAATCATCTAGGGTAGCACAGAGGGTTAATATGCCTGCTGCAAAGAATGTGTACCATGCATATCAAAGAACAGTAGTTTATGTACAGAGCTCAGTGGATTACTGCTTTTGTCACTGAGATTCTTTTGTCACTGCGCAGTTCATAAGTTACATACGTAATCTAGCACTGTGAGCTATGAACTGCCATCAAAGAGCTGCATGCAAGCTGCATGGTACGGATTACAGTTATGTTTTCTTCCCAATTTTTCATTATCCTGATGTTGCTAAAAAGGGTTCGTTTGTTTAGAAATACATTCTTATCATTAAAGTCAATGCTAACTACTGTGTTATGTTCTGTATCCTGAGTTTGTGCTTCTTCAGACCAAGCACTCTTACACAATGCCTACCAGTATGGGTGACGTGCATCCTACAACTTGTAGTCCCCGTTGCCTTATGTAACATTTTCTATACACTGATTTATACACGTATGATTCATTGTATCTGTATGTGTGTGAGATTTAAAGTGCTCTGGCACCCTACACTGGTATGAGAGGCGCTATAAAACAAATTAAATTCATGTGAGAGAGAGGCACTGTTGATGATAGTGAGGGAATCATTGAAGAGCCTCATCAAAGATTGTCGTATCCTGATGCACAGTAAGGCCATCATTTACTATGCTTTAGAAGCTAATACAATTGAATATAGAATGACAAATGTGTTGTAGAATGCACCATGTTTTCGCAAAATTTCTCGGGGGTGCAAAAACAAAGGCTGTATGCTGTCAGTTTATTTGTAACACACAACTTCTATATATCTGCAAATGAACTGTGCAAATGTTTCAAAACATAGCAGTTAGGAAACCACAAATGGACCACTGGAATGGCATGGTGAGCAAAAAACCGATGGTGAGCAAAAAAACAATGGATTTAGGCCCAGATCTCTGTACTGGGGTGAATGTATGACATTGTTCTGCATTCTGTCCATCAATTGTTCTTTTTGCATTTGTCACCCCGAGTGGGACAGGTATGCCCAGACGTGGGTCCAGTGCTCTCCATGCCACTGGAGTCAAGCTATCCTGGCTGTTGAGGGCTGAAAGCCCGAAACCAGTCCTAGGATGCTTGATTCCAGTCCAGGGAGGACCTGGCCTGGCAGTTCGGGCTGGACTGTTCCCATTGGGCGCAGGGTCAAGACTGATTTGCATATGGCTGGGTCCAAACTGGAATGGCATGGTGAGCAAAAAAACGATGGATTTAGGCCCAGATATCTGTACTGGGGTGAATGTATGACATTGTTCTGCATTCTGTCCATCAATTGTTCTTTTTGCATTTGTCACCCCGAGTGAGACGGGTATGACCAGACGTGGGTCCCATGCTCTCCATGCCACTGGAGTCAAGCTATCCTGGCTGATGAGGGCTGAAAGCCCGAAACCGGTCCAAGGATGCTTGATTCCAGTCCAGGGAGGACCTGGCCTGGCAGTTCGGGCTGGACTGTTCCCATTGGGCGCAGGGTCAAGACTGATTTGCATATGGCTGGGTCCAAACTGGAATGGCACGGTGAGCAAAAAAAAGATGGATTCAGGCCCAGATCTCTGTACTGGGGTGAATGTATGACATTGTTCTGCATTCTGTCCAGCAATTGTTCTTTTTGCATTTGTCAGTTTATTTGCAACACACAACTTCTACATATCTGCAAATGAACTGTGCAAATGTTTCAAAACATATCAGCAGTTAGGAAACCACAAATGGACCACTTGTTTGTAATTCAGAAGTGTGCTGGAAACAGAGTTTTAATAGGATCAAAACAATCAAGACACTTTACTTTGTGATATTCAAATGATACATATTTGCTGAAACCACATTTCCACACATTAGTATTTGTATCAGTAAAACTGCATGTTGGCATTTTGCTTCCATTCAATAGAAAATGTTCTGTATGTAAAAGACAGTGCCTCCTTCTGACCTACAAGAATGCCTCAACAACGTATACAGTTTCTAGTCTGTAGCACACTTCTGTGCATCAATGAGAATCTGCAGTTTACAGCTCACAGGAATTAAACAGCCCAAGTAGTATACTATTTCCCACATACAGGTAAAATAAGGAGGACTGTTATATGGCTAGCCAGGGCATTATATAGCAATGTCAACTCCTATCTAAGCGCTCTAACCCACAATAATACAATAACACTCAGCCGTCTGCAGCCAGTTATGGCTAATGCAGACTGGTTAATAACTCCCTTTGCCTGCTTAATGCTCTTACCCTAATACAAGACCTGTCCGCTATGGGTCTTATCCATCACTCAGTACTGTACCAGCCCCTATACCACGCATCCCCATCTGAACAGACATGGAATACCTGAAGAGATCTAACACATAAAGCTGGCCACTCGGAGGACTGCACTCTAGTCTAGCACAGCAGGTCCAATCAGGTACATCCTATGCGTGCTGCTTTACATCTAACAAAGGAACTGATGTGTCTGTAAAACCTACCTTTTGTCCCGAAGTTTTGTCCTGAATTTTGACCTTCTGTCCTGAATTTTGGCCCTGAATTTTGACCCTTTGTCCTGAATTTTTACACTCAACTTCTTGAATTTGCACCAATGCAAGTTGGTCACCCTATTAGCGCCTCTGACGAGTGAATTAACTCAGGTAATTTACCTTTTTGTTTCAGGCAGCACAAGAGGTGGTCAGCTGCATACGCCCAGCAGAGAGGAGGCCAAGTGGGGAGGAGAGCAGGGGAGGGCGGTGAGGGGGCTCAAGGGGAAGGTCCTGCCATGACTAATGTTTTGTAAACGTAGCCTTGTAAATGTGTGGCTATTCATATATATATATATATTCATATATATATATATATATATATATATATATATATATATATATATATATATATCTCTCTCGCAAAACCACTTCCAGTATGTCGAAGCTGTCGAAAGGGCGGTCTGGTACGGGTTACCGGATAACCCAAAATAAAATGCAAGAAACTCCTTCCTCGTAAGTAAGGATACCAGACTCTCCAAAGTACTGCAAAATGTAGGTTTAATGGCACAAACGACGCGTTTCGGCTTACGCCTTCATCACGGTCTCACATCCATTAATTTCATACGAGATTTAAACACAATTCATTAAAACAAAAAAGGGACTGTGTTCTATACAAGTATCATAGTGAGTAAGAAAATAAATCGGCCATTTTGTAATGGTATTCAAGATTCCATAAACAGTTGCTTTCTATGTCACATATTTACAATAAATGAACAATGTTACCATAATCGACACATCATAAATATATAATGCAATAATAATCATGCCCCTGCTCGTACATTTAAATAATATTCTCTAAATACGAACAATAGAAAATTATATAACGGACTCTTCAAACGCTATAAATAAGCGCAAAGGAACAAATAACAAAAATGGCAGTCATCATATTGCCTAAAAAGAACCCATTGCAATACAGGCAACCTGAGTAATTCATTTTGCTATATCCACAATATACGCCAATGACTTTGTGTATACTTGCAACTCAATAAGGTTCATAAAGTTGCATATATTTGAATACTCAAATGGGCAATGTTCGAAAGTTCATGCTAATACAAGGCAATTAAAGTCATAGACTGCCACGAAACCAGAGTCCAACGTCCCGCGTTTACAGTGTTGGAGCTGACCCCCTGTTTCTGCCAGCGGACACGTTCAGATGGCTGACTGAGTAAAATTGGTCATTCGCCTTAAGCAACCTTGGAGCAGTAATTGTGGATTTGAGCTTATGTGCAACTGACGTGAGCCGAGTTACAAGCGTTGTAAGGAGAAACGTACAGGAAAGGCGCCGAGTTGGGAAGTCCTTGCCGAGTTGTCTGAGAGCGGCTAACGTTGGAGGACGCGAAACGCTGACGGACGCGCGGTGAGTGTGCTTCATTGACTTTGGACGTTCTCTAGCTGTGTCGTTTTTTGACTCCTTTCATTGGCATAGAGGGGAAGGGAGCCGTTTTTATTACGGGATTTGACATTCCCGGCAGGAGCGGCGCACAGTACTGGATATATTGCGATAATGGCAGCAGGTCTTGATGCGAAGCGCAAAGAAACTGCTAATAAACTATTTTTTACACAGATGGGTGGTGCAGGAAGTGGCACGCCGTGTACATCACAAAACATTACAGAAGAAGTTAAAGTACAGTCACTGTATGTTCATTTGGAGAAATTGCATAAAAAAGAGCTCTCCAAATGGTGGGAAGCGGAATCGCTCCAAAGGTACATTGAAGTTGGGCGTGTTCCACGTGGTTTGAGAATATTTACGATTCCGACCTATGAGGATCCGGATCCAGAGATGCTTGAGGAATGGTCTGGTAACTCTAGTTCTTGTTCAATGACGATGATGAGAATACTAGTGAAATATGCCCTAAAAGATAGAAACAAATTACTGGAAGAGATTGACAAAGTTATTTCTGAATTGGAAAAATTGGTACCTAAAGAAACTGTAGAGGAATTTATTAAAAACTTGATGATTCGGATGAGTAAATTGGAAGAGGAAATCACGGCAAAGAAACAACGCAAATTTCTCCGGGACTTTAAAGATTATCAGGCTGGCCGCACCTTAACCTTTCAAAGAAAATTTGATCATCTATTTGATAATAAAGGAATGGGGCAGGTTGAGAGCAAGGTGACACCAAGTGAGAGAGTGGAGGTCAGCGAGAGTGATGCCTCTGATGGAAGCTTATCTGATATATCGGTATCAACCTTGAATCAAAGTACCAATTTGGATTTGCAAAAAAAGAATGTTTTAAGACAATTTCAAGTGATAAATCAGGGCAGGACAGAACAATATCAAGAACAAGGGGTATACAGAGGCAGAGGACGAGGAGTCAGAGGAAAACCAGAGGAACAAACAGGCAAAAGAAAGAAGGAAAAAACGAAGAAACAAAGCCCTTGGGAATGTTGACAAGGGGCAGGAGGGGAAAACAATGAATGTGGTTAACCTATCGGAAAGGATTTTGACATCAGACGAACAAGATTTACTCTCATTAGGTTTGTCATTTTGTCCCTCCTCTAATCTGAACTATACTCAGACAAGGATTGATTTGTTTTATTTTTCTAGAAAATTAAAACTCAAAAAATGGTTTGAGACTCAACCTAAAACTAAGATATCTGATAAACCAGTTAGTGTATCGAGTAATTTGAATACAGATGATGCTGAATTATTACACACTATAACATCTATGAATATGTTGGTTGATCACAATGATGACATCATTTTAAATCTTGATGGTTGTGATCTGGAATTTGATATAAATCTGGGTAGTAATCTCAAAGCAAAATCCACATTTACGCCTAACGTCCAATGTGAAGCAATTGATATTTTTGAAAAAGGTGTCTTAAAAGATTTGAAAAAAATCAGATATAAAACTTTACCAGTCTATAGTAAGAATATCTCTATATCACAATCGTTAGCATTGGATGCATTGAAATCTGACAATAGCATTGTAATCCGTCAATCAGACAAAGGCGGAAATGTTGTTGTATTAGATAAAAAGAAATACTTGATTGAAGGATTACGTCAATTGAATGATAAAAACTGTTATGGTATATCTAATCTACAAGAGGCAATGAATTCTAACAAGAAATTTGGTGAAATGTTGGTAGATTGGAGGGAAAAGGGGCTTTTGGAGTGGGAAGAATTTAATTTTCTCAAATGTAGTCATCCAAAGTTACCCGTTTTATATCTTTTACCCAAATTACATAAGAATGCCTTGGATCCCCCGGGGAGGCCCATTGTTTCATCTATTGGGTCTCTGTTGGAACATGCATCTATGTTCATTGATCATTACCTTAGGTCATTTGTAATGGGGTTACCTGCATACCTCCGTGATACTACCCATTTTCTGACAGTCATAGATGGCATCCATTGGGAGGAGGATTATACCCTACTAACGCTGGATGTCCAAAGTTTATACACTAGCATTCAGCATGACCAGGGCATCAAAGCAGTACGACATTTTTTGAGAACTCGTTCACTATCATTGCTCTGTCACTCAGAAATGTTAGTGGATATGATTTATTTTTGCCTTACTAATAATTTTTTCATTTTTGATGCGTCAGTTTATAAGCAGTCACAGGGCACAGCGATGGGCACCTGCTTCGCCCCCAGTTACGCTAATTTATTTGTGGGCTGGTGGGAGGAGCAGGTGGCCGCCCAATTGGAGGATTTTGAGAATGGAGTTGTCCTGTGGCTGCGATTTATTGATGACATTTTTTGTATTTGGAGAGGAGATATTGTCTCCGCCAAGGAGTTTGTCAGGAAATTAAATATCAATTCCTGCAACTTGATTTTTACTGAAAAGATAAGCAAAAACAATATTGAGTTTCTTGATGTTCTGTTAGAGTTGGAGGATGGTAAACTCCATACGAGACTTTTTAGAAAAACTACAGCGGGCAATAGTCTTTTAATTGCTAAGAGTGCCCATCCATCCAGCCTCATTTACAGTATTCCATATGGGGAATTATTGCGTGCTAAGAGAAACTGTAGCACAGACACAGCATTTGTTCAGGAAGAGATCAACATGTGCAAACGTTTTGCAGAAAGAGGCTATAGTACCAAGACTATAATGCAAGCTAAAGAGAGAGTCAGTAGGGTAACTAGAATTGAGTTGTTACATCAGAGTAAGCAAAAAGAAGACTGTAATAACCTTCGATTTATTACACAATTTTCAGCACAGGCACCAGATATTCGCAAAATATTGAAGAAACATTGGCATGTCCTGAAAACAGATGAAAATCTGACAAAACATCTTGACAATAATCCCCAAATCACCTTCAAGAAATGTAAATCGTTACGAGATGTCCTCAGTATTAATATGGTGACTGAAGGAGATAAATCTATAGGTACAGGCTATACTGGTTTTTACTGTTGTGGATGCTGTAAAGCATGTAGGAACAGTACTAACTGTGCGACATTTCAGATACCTAATTCGAAGAGGATGTTTAACATCAAGAAACATTTGAATTGTAATACCACCTACTGTATTTATGTACTCATGTGTCCCTGCGAAAAAATGTACATAGGTAGCACGATTCATCGTGCAAAGAAACGTGTTTTAGAACACGTACGAGCCATCAGGCATCATGATAAACACTATCCGGTGGCTCGCCATTTTCATGATTGGCATTTTCAAAATGAAAATCTTTTACGTATGATGGTTATTGATGCAGTGACACCTAACATTAGAGGAGGCAATCGTGAATTGACTTTGAGGAAACTTGAATCTAAATATATAATTGATTTCGAAACATTGGGGCCACTAGGCCTTAATTCAAGTGAGGAACTGGCCATCCACCTACATGTATAAAGTGATTTTGTTGTTAATATATTTTTCTGTTATTAGCTTCTTTGCGCTGAGTATCTCCATGTAAATAATGTGTTTTTAAATCATTTTGAAATTATATTTTTTTGCAGATGCAGGGACACATTAATTGTTGATTAGTGAGTATTGATGCATCTATTGCAATTTGTCGTGCCTAAATTTCGCCCACTTGGGCGGGACGTTGGACTCTGGTTTCGTGGCAGTCTATGACTTTAATTGCCTTGTATTAGCATGAACTTTCGAACATTGCCCATTTGAGTATTCAAATATATGCAACTTTATGAACCTTATTGAGTTGCAAGTATACACAAAGTCATTGGCGTATATTGTGGATATAGCAAAATGAATTACTCAGGTTGCCTGTATTGCAATGGGTTCTTTTTAGGCAATATGACGACTGCCATTTTTGTTATTTGTTCCTTTGCGCTTATTTATAGCGTTTGAAGAGTCCGTTATATAATTTTCTATTGTTCGTATTTAGAGAATATTATTTAAATGTACGAGCAGGGGCATGATTATTATTGCATTATATATTTATGGTGTGTCGATTATGGTACCATTGTTCATTTATTGTAAATATGTGACATAGAAAGCAACTGTTTATGGAATCTTGAATACCATTACAAAATGGCCGATTTATTTTCTTACTCACTATGATACTTGTATAGAACACAGTCCCTTTTCTGTTTTAATGAATTGTGTTTAAATCTCGTATGAAATTAATGGATGTGAGACCGTGATGAAGGCGTAAGCCGAAACGCGTCGTTTGTGCCATTAAACCTACATTTTGCAGTACTTTGGAGAGTCTGGTATCCTTACTTACGAGGAAGGAGTTTCTTGCATTATATATATATATATATATATATATACACACATTTACAAGACTACATTTACTTCTGGCCTCCTCCTGCTCTGCCTGAAAGAAACGGGATTAATTATGCTAATTTCAGGACTTCACACACACACACACACACACACAAAATCGAGACAGGCCAGATATACCGTGATCTTTGACAGCCCTTAGTCCTACTTCTATGTCTGGCCTGTCCCGGTTTTTGCTTCTCAAAAATCTGGTCACCCTAACAATGACTCATGCCTTTATATGAACTATGCGCCTGCATACTTCGGGCTCAAAATCTAATGGAGGAATGTTACCCGTTTAAAAAAACTGCAAGAAGAACTTCACATGCTTGGCTATTTTTCTACTTTTGATAATCTCTGTCTACAGGACATTTAGGTGGAGAATGCTGCGCATATGGCTGGGATTGTATCCTTCTATGTGCATGCTCTTCACTGTTTCAAAAAGGCACGTACTACAGGAGGCTAGTCATTTAAGTTAGTTCTTCATGGTCTATAAACTCAATGCAATAAAATGTTACAAATCAATTATAACCTGATGTAACAGCCAACTGGGCAGGAGCATTCAGATGAGTCAATTGGACTTTGGCAAATACAAGCATTGGTCGCCCTGGTTCAAAAGCATGATAACATAGGGAAACTTTTTCTAAAAGGCTTTCATGCATTAAATCTTAAAACTTTAAATGGTTTTACTCCTAATGACAATCCAGCCAGCTTTACTCATGTAACTACATGTTAAAGTGCATACATTACCCATTTATGCCCACCTTCTTTTTTCAATGGAGTTTTGATTTGTGCATTGGATTTTTGTAAGGACAGATGGGGAACGTCCCACAACTCATATCCAATGTAATATCCCTTTCAAGTACATCAGCAGGTGGGACTTTGGAGTTCACTACCAAAAACTGTAAATGCATTGCAGTGATTATAATCACGAAGGTTGGATGACAGTTGTCATAGGGAAGAGGTTTTAAAGTGGCTTTAAAGTTTTGTGTTAGCCTCAGGGCACCCACGAGCTAAGATCCCACAAAGTCCAGCTGCAGCAGAAAACGTGGTTCATGGTACACCTGTGCTGAGATCGAAAAAGGCTGAACTTGACAAATATATAAGAGATCTCTTGAGACTTCCAGTAAGCAGCTAAGACATTGTGGAGATTAATAGAAGCAGGTGGCAATTTGAGAAAGCTGCATGGCGGGGGAAGTGAAAATACTCTGAAGTAAGATGGGTTGAAATTTACCAAATTTGCAAAGATATGGATAGTAGCAAATTTTGAGTTGTGTAATTTCTCTGGAAAAGCAATATGCAACTGTTGGACTTGGCCCTCTCTGCAGGGTCACCCCCAAACTTTTTTCCTTCATCCCTCCTGTTTTGCTGAATTAGTTTTTGTTGCCTTACGACTCTGTGCACTTTACTACTGCTAACCAGTGCTAAAGTGCTTGTGCTCACTCCCTAAAACATGGTAAAATTGGCTTACACCTGATTGGCATATTTAATTTACTTACACGTCTCTAGTAAAGTGATGTACCATAAGTCTATGGCTGGTAAAATAAATGCTACTAGTGGGCCTGCAGCAATGACTGGGCCACCCACTTAAGGAGCCCCTTAAAACATGTCCCAGGCCCGCCATTGCAGCCTGTGAGTAGTTTTACACTGCCAATTCTGCTTGCCAAAATAAACCTTTCACAAAGCCTAAAACTCCCTTCTCATTACATATAAATCAATCCTAAGGTAGGCCCTAAATAGTCCAGAGACAGGGTGCAAAAAGCTGGACATGTACTTTTACGTTTTACATGTATGTCCTGGTAGTGAAAAACTCACAAATATGTTTTTCACTACTGTGAGGCCTACCTCTCGCATATGATAACATTGGATCACCTTATTACATTTAATAAGTGATACATTTTGTTTGGGAGCAGGTAGAAATGTCATGTTTGATGTTAAGGGAATTGCAATTTAAAATCCTCTTTAATGGTAAAGTTAGATTTAAAGTCACAATTCTGAAAATGCTACTTTTAGAAAGTTGGCAATTTCTTGTCCTAGCCATTTGTTGCCTGCAGCCTGTTTCCTGGGTCACATGACTAGGTGTAGTTGGCAGTCAGCCTTTCTGTATTTCTCCCAGACAGCCACAATAGAGGGACTGGGTGATGGCAGGATTGGGGGGGGGGAAGAGTGCGGAGATGTGCACAACCCTACTTGCACTCTAAAGACACTGCCTTAGCTCACACACAAATTATCATTATTATTAATATATAATCTTATAAAGCACACAGATACCCAAAAAGGGTTTCCCAGCACCAAGCAAAAGAAATGAAATCCAGATTAACAGCTTAAAACAACCAGGTCTTCAGACCCTTAAGAAATGCAAGCAGAGAGGTGCAATTCCTCAGGGGCTTGGGAAGGGAGTTCCAACTTTTCTCACCCAAGACTACGAAATACGGGCCAAGCGAAACCTAGGCACAGCACATAAGGCCTGGTTCAAATATCTCAGCATACATGAAGGCTGATAAGGCACCACCAAATCCTGAATGTAGCGTGGGCCTATCCTGGCTCTGGCCTTGAACATGTAGGGCCTTGAATATGCATAGTAACTGTAAGCCAGTGAAGCTCTTGGAAAAGGCGTAAAACTGAAGTGTACTTCGGGAGCCGAAACAGCAATCTAGCCACTGAGTTCTGGACCATCTGAAGATGTCGAATGGTTGCCTGATCTATTCCCAAGTGCAAGATATTACCATAGTATAGCCTAGATAAAATTAGGGTTTGAATTACTATCCTTAGGGCTGACCGGGGAATCATCCAGATGATCTTTTTCACCCACTTGAGCACAGTGAATCTGGTGGAGGTAACCTTAATCACCTGATGCTTCGTGGAGAGATGCTCATCCATAACAAACCCCAAATTTGTTATAGGGGATAGGTCAGGGAGAGTCCATAGGGATTCAAGCCAATGTTGTAGGCCTCAGAGTTGTGGATTCTTACCCAGGATCATGACCTCCGTCTTATCATTATTGAGCTTGAGAGAGTTATTGTTCATCCAAATGGTGATTCGATTCAAGCCCAAGTTAAGATCGGATGGTCCATGATCCTCTGCAGATGACATAGAAAAAATAATTTGGGTGTCATCTGCGTAAGAGAATAAAGTCAAACCACAACTCTCCACTACGTCTGCCAGTGGGCGGAAGTAAATATTGAACAATCTTGGACTAAGCACTTAGCCCTACGGGACTATAGAACTAAAAACCCACATCTGTGATCTGCCATTGGCCGAAAAGACTTGAAAAGTCCGATCCTTAAGGAATGATGTTAGCCAAGCCAAGGCTGTTCCTTCGAGACTCAATGTTGCCAATCTTTCGAGCAAAATGAGATGGGACACAGCATCAAAGGCCATGCTGAGATCT
The DNA here is from genome assembly GCA_963921515.1 of Calotriton arnoldi. Lineage (NCBI taxonomy): Eukaryota > Metazoa > Chordata > Amphibia > Caudata > Salamandridae > Calotriton > Calotriton arnoldi. The sequence goes on from CAWUFW010003885.1 coordinate 511,965, forward strand.
AATACAATGAGTGCTGCAGTTCCTCCCCCATCCAAGGAGTCATCTAAGATGATAAGTGACTCCTAGGAGGGCGGATTCAGTACTGTGCCTGGCCCTGAAACCTGACTGCGAGGCATGTAAAAAACTTTGGATGGCCACATATGTTGGGAGCAGTGCATTCACATGTTTCTCCAAACTAAGCAACAGAGAAATTGGTCGAAAATTCGACCAATTAGTTTGATCAAGATTGGATTTTTTTTTTCAAGAGTGGAAGAACCACAGCATGCTTCCAACTCTGAGAAACATAACCCTCCCGTAGAGCGGAGTTGAAGAAATTCATCGACACCTGTAATAATTTCACACCAGCCTATTGTGACTGCAGACAGACTGGGACTAGGGCAGGGAGGTAAGAAATCCCAGACATTTCTGGGGGGTGGGGGAGACTCCAGAAGTTTCTTCCACTTCAAAGTAGGCACCAGGTAAAAAAATAGGGCTTTCAGACGACCCACTCTTCAATTCACTTCTGGACCTACAGAAGCACTGTCGGAGAACTGCCCTGCTGCCTGTGGCCTGCTGAATACTTCAGAAGACTGCCCGAAGAGCACTTCCTTTCTGCCTGCAGCCTGCCCTGTGCACTCGGAGGCCTGCCTTGCTGCTTGAGACTTGTATTTATGCTTAAACCCAAGCCTTTCAGAGTGACACCAAGAGCTAGTTGGCTGGTCTCCTGATCAGAGCCTCAGAGACAGAAAAGGCTCCAACCATCTTGAAACCATACTTGGACCCAGTCTGAGAATATCCTGACCTTCCAAGTGGTGACTCTCTGGTTCCTGACCCTTAGAAATGGTGCTAAAGGTGCCCAGATTGCCCAAATCCAAAACTTGTGGCTTAGAAAATGTTCTGCCAAAATGTGCACTGAGAACCGATAGGAGCTGGGACCTACCTTCTAGCCGATCTGCCCAAGGTGCATCGCTGATTCGCCTGACTTCGCAGCAGCTCCTGCTTTGTCCAGCTGGAGATTTTTGACTTCCATTAAAGAGATTAAGTCTGAACATTGAAATCTTCACCGCCATTTTGTGCAGTGGCTCCCCAATACCGATGCCTCCTCCACGGACACAGCCGGATGCCCTGCCGCTCTGAACTTTACCTTCTCAGACATTTTTCTTCTAAAATTGTTTTAAGTCCAAAGGTAAGCGGAGACCGGGCCCAATCCACTTCATGTATCCGAGCCGCGCCCCATTGCGGTCAGCCATAACTTTCGACTTTGCCGCGGTCTCGCATGACTGGATGTCCACGGTTGGCACTTTGATCTTTTAGCCACTATTTTACACTTTAAAAATTCAAAACACCGGTTCCACTGATTGCATTTTTGCTTTTTTGGTGTCAAATAATTTATTAAAATGTACTCTATTGTTCTAAATAAGTTTAAGATTTTTCTTGTGTTTTGTTTTCACTTTATTACAGTTTAGGTGCTGCATATATACTTTACACATTGCCTCTCAGTTAAGCCTGACTGCTTTTGTGCCAAGCTACACCAAGGTTAAGCAAAGGTTAATTATTTAGTAACTTTTTGTGGTTCACCCTGACAAGGATTGTTGTTGTTGCTCAAGGAAACATCACAGCCCCCTCAACCAACAACATCATTTCTCACAGGTTTCAATTCTTACAAGGTTAACAATATTTCACAACAGGATTGGGTTATTTTCTTGAAAAACTTGTATGTCATTACATAGCCCAGTCCCTTACAAGAAAATGCCTATGTAGTTCAAGTGTGTATATACATTACAGCAAATGTTGATGCCCATTTCAAAGATGGCAAATACTCATTTTATTTCCTCAGAAAATAGAATCTAATTTAATAATACATTTTAGAAGTAATAAAACACTAGGACATAATAAAGTACCAATGTCACTCTTCAAAATGGCTCAGGTTTCTGGGTGGTATTGTTAATTCCCCTCTTCACATATTGATTTACTGATGCTGTTGTTCTAAAGTCGAAAGGGATTTAGTCCTCCACCCTCTATTTATGAATGGTGATCCAGGATTCCTGAAAAAATGCAGTTTTACTGGATGTAGATGCAACATCATTCACTAGCACTGTTCTAGGAGAAGAAAAAAACTTGGGTGTGTAGGTTTTTCCGCAACGAAACTAAAAAAGTACATTAATATTGGTTGATCTACATTTGGATTTATACATGTGCAATAACATGGTTTTTCTTACTTAGACTAACTAGGCTTCAGTTAGACTTTGTTTTCCATCTTTCTTACAATGGCTGCTGTATTATGATGTTGATTCTGAGTTTATATTTCTCACTTGACACCACACACAGCAAGATGTGCACTGTTTATTTGTATGGCATATTGTTCTTGACGAACTCGCTGGAGGAAGTCTTTTGCTACTTCCCAAGGTTATTCCTTATAGTATAGTGTATTGCATTCATTCACGATTGTTTTCTGTTGTTCATGTAAATGACACCTCCGGATGACATTAGGTCAGAAGGGGTGAATCAATATTCATGCAGTTGGTTAGTGCTAAGATAGTAGGGTCATGTGATGTTTTCGAAATTTTAAACGTGTTTTCTATGATAATGCTCACACCTTGCTGTCTTTACAGTTTCCATGATATCCTATGCTGAAAATGGCTATGTAAACCCTTCCACTAGGAGGTGAGCCAGATCTTTTTGGGTTCCTCTCGAGATGCTGTCCGATATTCTATTGCTTTACTGCACATCTGAGACTTAGTCCATTTTCCTGATGTTTGCGCATTACTGCATTATTCTTATAATGAAGAGCCTTTATGGCAACTGACATTGACTTTTATGTATTTTGATTGACTCAATTCTGTATTTGCCTTTTTCTCATTTCCGTATCGCACTTTAAATATATTAGTAAACCCTCATGGTTTTTCCTTAAACTCTGATCGTGAACTTCCTTTATGAATCGTGCCTAGCTTATTGATTGAAATTTTGAAATGCTGTTTCGGATCTTGTTTCTGGGACACATTACCTCATAGCTCTTGTGGTTAACACCTCCCCGACTCCCACAAACCAGTCGTGCTATAATCGAGCAGATTATCAAAGAAATAGTGTGCCCAAAGCTGTGATTAATAAATTGATCCCTCTGTATGAAATCGGTTTCCATCCTGGCTGGGGGACCATGGAGAACGCAACAGCACTTTCATTATTTATTCATACGTAAATTGTGACGCAACAGCCAGAATCGACCGTGTGTTTTATTCACTACCAAACAATAGTAGATGCAGTAAACGTAGCCAGATATGAAGTTCTGAATCAGTTACTCAGAGTCACAGTAAGGCTATATAAACACTTCAGTGTTAGTGAAGCTCGGAAGGGGCATAATTTGATCAATGGGATTTACACCAATTAGGGACTAAAGTAGGAGTGCATACTTACAGTTCGCACCTGCACTAAGCTTTGGTAACAGCTAGAACCTTTTCCCTGAGGTTAGGTCATACTCATACTCACCTCCACGCACACTGCAACATGCGGATGACACTAATCTTAGATTTCAATCCATTGGTTTGCAGAGGTCATTACATGCTTTAAAATGCTACAGCAAGGAGAACAATATATCCTGAACATGGTGAAAACATCTGGTTATCTTTGGGCGAAATAGGTGGCAAAGAAGGGGTACGGTTCATAAATCACATCTAATTAAACAGAGCCTAAGTAATACATATCTAGGCCTAGATTTCGAGGAGGGAGGGGGATCTAAGATACATGTGAACTCATTAAAAAACATGGCCGTTATGCCGATCCACACCTTATGAAACTGCATTGCACCCTTGAATGCCCGTCAACATGTTGTTTTTTTTTTTACTTACTTACAAATTTAACATGCTACGTTCGTGCCCTCATTAACTTGTGGGGCAAAGTGTCTAAGATCCTGCACAATATACTCCCTTCAGGTCTTTATTTCATTTGTTGTCTGCCACAAGTTAAGCACAGATTACGCTGGAATTTAACCTAATTCAGCAGTTAGCATTCATGGCTCAGGTTTTGAAATTTTGTTTTAAGGCAAAACGTGCAAAGGCAGCTTTAATAAAGGGACTCGTATGGCATATGATTAACTAACCCATAGCCATGGGCCATACTTTCCAGCATTTTGAAATGATACTTAAGATCACCTTGTGACTCGAGAAAAATGGGATAATTCTCACTCTTATCTGTAATTTAAAATTTTACTCAAGGGGAAATTAACACAAATTAGCTTCGACTTTGATCTTCAGGCACTTCCGATGCACAAAAGTTATTAAATATGCTGGTACCAGATATGTTAGGGAATTGGCAAAGGGTTATTGATGCAAAACAATAATGCTTGCCACACAATACATATTTGTCCTATTTCTTTTTCTAGAGTCTTCTCTCCTTGGTGGAATTGAGGTACTCCTGGGGAAATTAGCAGTGAGCTACGAATGGCAATTCTACGGCTAAAAGGTGAGAGATTTTTTTAAATTGTAGGTTTATATCCTTCCTGTTTTATCGCTTAACACTAAGGTGGAAGGGAGCTTGGGTTCTAACCTGTGCTCAGGTTGTCAATCAATGTTTCCCAAGGGAATACCTATCTTTGGTTGGCTCCCTGACTAAGATTACAAAGTAAAGAATTATTGCTTCCTGTAATGAGTTTATGACAGTGTAGTGGACCCAAATTTATTTGTTTTCAATTATGTTTTTATACCAAGGTGTGAGTTTTATTAATTTTAATGTTTGATGAGCTCAGATTTTTTGTGTGTATTGTGACTGGATGATTGCATTCTTAATGTTGTTAACTGAACAATAATAAATATTATAGCTAAAAAGGGCAAGGAGTACAGGAAGCGATGGGTGAATAGGCAGGCCACACAAGGAATTTTCAGACTTTTTGCTTCAAATAAGTTACCTACCGTCGGTAACACTTTATCTGGTAGAGACTATCTACAGATTCCTCACCTTAGAATACTCCCCAGACATCAAACTTGAGCACTACCTCTGTACACTGGTAGGTGGCGTCGATCGGCTTTGCGTCGGAAGTGGTGTGCCTGGTGCCTACATATGCACCACCCCAGATTGATGACATCAGTTGCTTTTGTGACTATTTCTGCACCAAAAACACAGAGCCACGTTAGACTGAATGCTCGACCAGTGTACAGAAACAAACAGGATGTTAGGGTAAATATCAATGACGTAAAGCGGGGAGGATGGGAGGGTCGGTGAGCAATGTGCGGTTAGATAGAGTCTACACCAGAAAAAGCGTTAGCAAAGATAAGTAACTTGTTCTTCTGATAGAGACTTCTAACCACAGATTCCTTACCTTAGAATTTGGACACAAAGCAATACTGCCCTGGAGGTGGGTTTGCCAATGGCCCAAACAAGGAAGTTCTGTAGGATCAAATGGGTAAAATGCCCGTTACAATGGACCTGACTGTCCAAGCAGTAATGATTCGCGAATGTGTGGAGGGACACCCATGTAGCAGCTTTGGCAGATGCCCAGGACAGGTACCCTGAGCACTAATGCAGTAGTAGTGGCAATGGTCCTGGTAGAATGAGCATACAAGCCCTGAGGAAGTGGCTTTTTTGGTAATGTGTACCAGATCTTAACACATAGTACAATCCATTGAGAGATGGCCCGTTTCTGCATCGCCATGCCATTTTTCGCTTTAGTGTACTCGATGAAGAGATGATTGTTCGCCCAATGTTCTTTGGTGTGATCAAGATAGAAAGAGATAGCTCTTTTAGGTTCCAAACGGTGGGGTCTCTCCTCCTCCTTAGAAGGATGAGGCAGGGTGAAAATAGTTGGCACCATGATGTTCTGGCCGACGTGAAAAGGAGTGGCCAACTTCGGCAGAAAAGAGGCATGTGTCGGGAAAAAAACAGTTTGTCTGGATAAAAGCTGGTGTATAGAGGTTTAATTGACAAAGCTAGAATCTCGCTGACCCTCCTGGCTGATGTAACCGCCACCAAGAAAGCTGTCTTGAGGGTTAGAAATCTGAGCAGGTAGCTATGCAGGGGCTCGAATGGGGAGCCTATGAGAAACATTAGGACCAGATTAATGTCCCATTGGGGCATAATGAAAGGGGTAGGCAGAGACAAATGTTGTAAGCCCTTAAGCAAACAAGTCACAAAGGGTGACTTAAACAGTGAGGGCTGATCCAGCAACTACGAAAAAGCAGAGATGGCTAAAAGGTAACTTTTAATGGTGCTTAGGGCAAGACCTCGCCAGGCTAAAGATGAAACAAACAGCAAAACCTCTGACAACGGGGCTGAAAGTGGGTCAACATGACAGGAGAGAAACTAAGCCACATTTTTGCCCTAACAGCAGTAATATATCTTTTAGGAGGGACTCCTGGCTGGCAAGATGACATCACAGATGAAAGGCATTCAACTGTCACCTCTCAATCTCCATGCATGAAGGTGGAGTGTATGCAGGTTTGGGTGTAGAACCCTGACCTGCGACAGAAGATCCTCCTGAAGAGGCAGTCTGATCTTAGGAAAGATGCTCATGTTCAAGAGTTTGGGATACCAGATTCTCCTTGCCCAGTCCTGAGTCACTAGGATGATTTGGGCCTGGTCAATCCTGATCTTCTTGAGAACTCAGGGCAGGAACGGTATCGGCAGAAAGGCATACAGGAATCCATTCTAAACGGAACGCGTCTCTGCGCAAGAGCCACTTTGAACACTTCAACGTGCAGACATGCCAACATTGTGTGTTCTTGGCAGCCGCGAATAAATCGAGCCAAGCTAATCCCCAATCTCGGAAGAGACCTTGTGCTACCTCTGGGTGTAGGTGCCATTCATTATCCGCAAGACATCGGCCACTGAGTTAATCCGTCTTGGCTTTCAGAGACCCGGCCACGTGCTGTACGACCAGGAGGATGTCCTGTCACTCCAACCAGGTCCAGAGGCACAGGGCCTCCAGGCACAGAGTCCATGACCATACTCCCCCGTTTGTTGCAATACCACCTAGAAGTAGTGTTGTTAGTGAACACCTGAACCTGCCTTCCCTTGATGGATGGAAGGAAGGCTTTCAATGCTAAGTGAATCGCTCTCAGCTCCAGAAGACTGATATGGGGCTGGGAGTCTTCCAGAGACTAGAATCCTCTATCTCCACCTCTCCCAGATGGCCACGCGAACCTAGAAGCGATGTGTCAGTCACCACTGTCAGTTCAGGGTGGGAAAGGGAGAGGGGTCTGCTGATGGTCCAATCGCTGTATGTTAGCCACCATTGCAGATTTTTTATAGTCTCCTTTGAAATCTGAACCAGACGGGAGAGATTCGCCTGATCATGCACCCACTGAGACTTCAGGTCCCACTGCAGAGCACGCATGTGCCATTAAGCGTACTTCACCAGCAGGATGCAAGAGGCCATCAGACCCAGCAGCCTCAGAATCAGTCTCACCGAAATCCAGAGCAGAGGTCAAAACATCGGGATCAAAGCCTGAATGCCCTGGACACTCTGCTCTGGAGGATAGGTGCGGAACTGCACCGTATTTGGAATAGTTGCAATGAAAGGGAGCGTCTGAGAAAGAGTCAGGTGCGACTTTGGCATGTTGATAGTGTACCCCAGCGAATGCAGGAGGTCCGATGTAGTCTGGAGGAGGGTGAGGACTGCCTGAGGTGAGCCTGGGTGCAGCAACCAGTTATCGAGGTTTGGGGTAGATTGGAACCCCTGATCTCTGAAGGTGAACTGCAACCACCGCCATCACTTTCATGAACAGCCGGGGGGCACTGGTGAGGCTGAGGGGAAGGACAGCAAATGGGAAATGAGTGTGGCCTACAGTGAACCATAGGTAATGCCTGTGGACCAGCAGGACGGGAATGTGAAAATAAGCATCCCGCAGGTCCACACTACCATCCAGTCTCCAAGGCAGACAAGACCTGAGCCAATATGAGCATCTTGAATTTCTCTTTCTTCAGTAAGATGCTGAGTAGGCACAGATCTAGAATGGGCCAGAGGCCTCCGTCCTTTTTTGGCACCAAAAAGTAGCGGGAATAGCAGCCATGTCCTACTTCTGGAGCTGGCACCAGGCTCCTTTTGCCAACAGCCCTGCACCTCCTGACAGAGCAAGAAGAGATCGTCCTCCGTCAACTGTTCTTGGGATGGTGGCAAAGGTGGAGAGGTTTTCCAAAGGGAAGCGCATAACCCTTCTGCACAATTTGTAGCACCCACTTGCTGGAAGTGATTTATATCCACTTTGGGAATGTGGTACCTCATCCATCCACCAACAGGATGGCCATGCTGGATGGAGGGTTCACTAAAGTGGCTTGGAGGCTGCGGCAGTCGGAGGGGTGGGGGACTGAACAGCACGCTAGTCTAGCTCTCGTGCCCTTTGTAGGATCCGCGACCATGGCCGCTTAAGGCTGGGAAGCCAGATGGGGGTGCAGGTAGGGGTGGTACTGCTGTTTCCCATAGAGGCCCCAGCTTTGACCACGGAAGGGGTGAAAGGACTGTTGCTGCGATTGGGAAGTCAGAGAGGCGCCCAAGAATCTGGCAGTGACCCGGCTCTCACGAAAGCGCTCAGGCGCTGTGCCAACTTAGTTGTCAAACAGACAGGAGCCATTGAAGGGCATGGCAATGAAGGATGCTTGGACATCCCTTGAAAAGCCAGTGGACCGCAACCAGCTGTGGCGGCGAAGTGACACCGTAGAGGCCGAAGCCCTATCTAGAGAGTCTGTGGTTTCCAGTCTGCACCAAATGGTGAACTTCGCTGCGTCTCGACTTGCACCAGTGCTTGGTTCACGATAGCTCGGCCTGCTTCAGAAAGCATGGGCACCAGCTGTGCAACTGAGTCCCATAGAGCATGGGAATATCGGCCCAAGCAGATTCTCTGTCCGGTGGGGTGGAAGGAAATGCATTAGGGTTGACCTTGGATGTGAAGGACTGCAGAATCAGGCTCTCATCAGGGAAGGGATGCTGGGAGAGGCGGGCTGGGTCTTACAGGGTGGGATGATGGCAACTGGCAATTATGTGGTGCACAGAGGCCAGTGAGCAAGTTTTTGCCCAGGCTCCTAGAAGAACATTTGTGAGGGCCTTATTAAAGAGGAGCGATGGCTTGGCACAACTCGAACCCAGGTGAAGCACCTCTGTCAAGACACTGGTCTTGACCTCAACAGCTGGCAGTTACGCATCACTGTTGCAAAGGATGTACCTTCCTCCAAAACCAGGCCCGAAGAGTAAGGCATTTCCGAGTTAGGGGAGGCATCCAGGCCACTGCCATCTCCCAGCTTCTCATACCAGTTGCCTGCTTGATCAGGGTCCTCCTCAAAGGCTCCATACCCCTCTTCATCATCTGGAGGGATGGGGATGGGGCCAGAGAGAGTGTAGCCAGCTGTGGCCAAATTGGATCAGATCTGGGACTGGATCCAGAGGGTCCGGCTGGGTGCCAGCGGTAACACCAGCAGGGGCACCTCTGGGCTCCATGTGGGCCCAAAGGCACACCAGAGAATGTTGAAGGCCCAAAGATGGCACTTGTGGTGTCACACAATTCCTTTAACTGAGTGGGGGTGGCTCCATTTCCAGGGAACTCCGGAGAGTGGGGCCCGCCAATGGCTCCGCAGGTTGAGTGCGGAGCGGTGCCTCGAAGAACTATGTTTGGAAGGAGAAGCTGAGCAATGCTTTGATTTCTTTTTTTGTGTTTTTTGGACTTACCTGACTTTGAGAAGGAAGTTTTGGAGTGGGACGATGACCCTCCGTGGGAACAAAGCTGGGAAAGCCCAGAGATCTCCCTTGAAAGCAGGACCGGAAATGACATGGTGCTTTCTTCTGTTATGCCGCAAGGAGCATCGACTTCCATTCGGCGCAGGCCTTGGGATCGTGGCCTAACCCAAGACACTAGAGACAGACAAATAGGGATCAGACATAGACATCTGTCTGTAACATTCCCCATAAGGCTTAAAACCTGTAGGTTTGTTAGGGGGCATGTCCTCTAGAACACTGGGAGCAATTTGCTAAAAAAAAAAAAAAAGTTGACAAAAAGTCAGAAAAAGATGGTAAAAAATGACTGAGGTAGCTCTCAGGATCTGCGCTTTTGGTGTGTCAAGAAAGGGACAGATGTCAGTGTGCCAGGGTGGAGCCTACACAGGCACCACGCACATCACTTCCAAAGATGACGTGAAGCCGGTCGACACCACCTACCGGCACCCAGAGGTACTGCTCAAGATTTCTGGGATCCTAACTGATGCCTGGGGAATATTACAAGGTGAGGAATCTGGGGTTAGAAGTCTCTATCAGAAATTCCAAGCTTTAATGCAGATTAGGGGAAAGTCCGGAATGGCAGAAATCAGTTACTCAGAAAATTTTAGATGGACCTGCCTCTTCTGTCTGAAGAGATGGATAAAATGCAGAGTACCCCAAGCAACAATTTATGAATTCCCGAACCACGTCAAAGCGTCCCTTTTCTTTGAACTAAAAGCGCTGATGCAACACTTCCCCACAGATGCTACAGCTCTTGCTGATTTGAAGTCTTTCAAAGTAATAAAAATAATGATGCATCATCCCTTATAGTTCTCACCTCTCCCACTTTTTTAAGGAATAAGCCAACAGGAACCATGATCAAATCCTCACTGGGCAACTGATGCTAACACACATGCATAGCCGAGGATCTCTTAAGCATAAACATCTTTCATGAGGCATGCATCCTTAAGAATAGTGTAATGCTTTGCCTTATTTTCCACGCATTTGCCCTGATTACATCAAATTCAGAAAAATTGCTTAAAACAATCTTGTTTTAATATTTCGGTGTTATGTTTTGCCTGTGTTTATTCGTTTGTGCCGAGATACCTCATAGGAGGTGTTTCATGCGCTATAGTAAGCTGTATTAACATAACATAACAATGTGCGGATTCTTTCTCAGAAAGAGAGTGTGAAGCCCCTGGTAGGAGTCGCTATTGAAAAACTGGACATGACCCTTTACCTATTTTAATATCAAGACCATACTAAGCAATACAATTGTCAAGTACAGATTCTTCATCGGACTGGTGATGATGAAGATTTAGTACTGTGCCCTGCAATGTATCTCAATACCTAGTCCTCAAAATTGTTGCAACAAGTAATGCCAATATGTCTGGCGTATAACTGAAAGTGCCTGAAATCAGCCGTCACACATGCATTCTGCTACTCATCCTTGCATTACTGCATACTTTCATCCGATCACTAACTCATTCTTGCATTCACCTACTTACCCATCTATAACAGATATGCATTCAACAAACATATGCAAGATAAATTAAAAGTAGAAAGAAGAAAATTGACTTCAAGTGGCAGGAGTGTACGTCCAATAAAACATAAAAATAAACATATAAGCAGGTAGCTGACTTGCAAAGAAACTGTACATAGTGTATTGTTATTTCAAAGTTTGAATGTGGCCACTATATTTAGAAACAATGTGTTGGACATCTTGGAACAGTAAAATAATGACATACTATGGGCAATAGTGTTCCATGGTGGCAGCCCGGTTTGGAAGCAGTGGCCAGGCCAGATTTGACACCCTGCAGATGAAATATGTAGCAAACAAGCAGCCCAGTAGAATGGTCTGGGGACCAGCAGTTCACCCAAAAAGGAAAGAAACAAAATGTTTAAAAAAAAATTAAAAAACGAACCTATGAAAGTGTTGCTCTCTCCGTTGGGTTCCAAAGTGGGGCTGGTGTGCTGGTGGGGCTGGCGTGGGGAGCAGAAAGGCCCAGGAAGCACACTAGGGCCTTGGTATCTTTGAAGAGCTCCAGGGCCGAATCGGCTTCATCCCCAAACAGTCGGGAACCTTCAAATGGCATGTCCATAAGACTAGCCTGAACCTCCCCCGAAAAGCTGGTAAATCGCATCCATGCATGTCTGTGAATCACCACAATAGTGCCACTAGCCATATCGATGGACTCAGTAGTGTCTAGTCCACAGTGGATGGTGAACTTTGCTGCATCATGACCATCTTCCATGGCCTGAGAGAGAATGGGCCTGGCTTCTTCCAGAACCATGGGTAAAATTGGGCCATGGAGTCAGCGGTGTAGCTAGACCTATTGCCACCCGGGGCGGACCCTAAGTTTGCCGCCCAGAGCAGGCAAGAGTGGGGGGTGGGGGAAGGCGGTTGTCAGCTGACGGACAGCTTGTTCCCGGCGTGGGTGGATGGTGGTAGGCGACAGACATGACTTGCTCACCTCCGCTGCCCCCAAAACCAGTGCCGCCCGGGGCGGACCGCTCTCCTCTACCCCACCCCCACCCCCCCACCACGCCACTGCATGGAGTCACACAAGATGTGAGAATAGCAGCCTAAAAATCAGTTGGGCTTGACACAACGAAGAGCCAAGCTTGTACTGGGAAAAGCCCTCTTGCCAAAGGTCTCTAGCCTTTTCGATTCCCTGTTGGGGGGAATAGAGGGAGAAATATTTGTGTTCACTCCATTGGCCAAAGCCTGCACCACAAGACTTTCCAGAGTAGGGTGCTGAGTGAGGAAGGCGGGGTCACCTGAAGAAGGGTAATGGCATCTGGAGATCAGATGGTGTATGAAAGGGTCTGAGCACGATTTGACCCAGGTATCCAAGAGCATATCAGTGAGAGCCTCATTAAATGGAAGCAGGGGTTCAGAGCTTAACTGGCCTGGCTGGAACACCTCTGTCAAAACATTGGTATTAACCTCCTGATTGTGAAGATGAAGACCTTTGCCGCCCTCCGCATAACCATAGTGAAGGATGCACCTTCTTCTGTGGTGGCTAGTTGGGAGGGGGGCGAGAGGAGAGCGTAACTAGACCAGTGTCTGGGGAGGCATCCAACCCACTGGGATCCTGGAGATACTCATACCAGTGTTCTTCTGAGTATAGATAGACACTTTCATCTCCAGCATCATAACCTCCAAGAGTGGTAGAAGGGTTACAGCTTGTATAGAGGAGCACGCAGTCCCAGTCGAGGTCGGGCACCCTTTAGAACTTGCTTATCACCATAAGCAACTCAGGCCTACTGTATAGAGTGTAAACTGTTCAACAAGGAAACCCTCAGACATCAGTTCCTAAAATTATGAATACATTCAAAATCACAGTTGTCAGAACAATATACAATCCCAGAGGTTACAAAATATTATCACACTGTAAGTATTCTACCATTCCGCCCACCCCTGGGTTTAGCAGAGGGAGTGATCAACATCAAAAGCCCAGCCTATTGTTGTCATTACTAAGGTTTCAAATAACAAAATACACATCTAAAGCGTTTAAAACAGAAAAATGACAATTCACCTTTAAGAGCCTATTGGTTTTAACGAATACTTTTCACAAAAAATAAGCTAGGCCTACTGCCTGTCTTCTAACCTTTCCTCATAAACAGATTCAGACTTATAGCATTGCACATAACCTTTCCAAGTGAACCACTCAGACTGCTAACCTTTATCCTTTTTTTGTCACCACAAACAACTCCTGCCTACTGTACTGAGCACAAGCTTTCCCACAAGGTACCCATCGGACATACAGTTATAATATTACAAATCTATACAAATTTACAATTGGCAAAACAAAACCCAATCTCTTCTAAAAGGGCGAAACGGATTATCACAATACAAATCTTCAACCCCCATGGTGTCAGTGGGGGTAACCAGCACCAAAACGTATGTCTACTATGAAAATGTATGACATTGTGTGTTACCAAATACCCTCTGCAGGCTTTAACGCAGTGTAATAATAATGCACCCTTAAATACCCACACACACATGTAAACATACTATTTTCACAATAAATATACTGCCTTTGCTATAACTTGGAATAAGAAGCTGTTCAGGCCTATAGACTCAGTCATTGGCTTGTCTCCATAACCAGCTCAGTCCTGATGTACTGATCAGAAGCTGTTCCTCAAGGAGGCCGGCGCAATATCCGGAAACACACATCTTCTAACCAACCAAATCCTGTATTCAGGTTCTTTAAAAGTTTTATTTTGTTACTCACACAAATGCAGGGCAGATGCACTATCAAGCCAAACCTAAAAAGCTGGATGAAACTGATAAATGGAGCTAAGGGAATATTATGTCGGAAACAGTTACACTGCAGAAGAGGGGTAAAAAGGCACCAAGTAAGAATTCAAAAATGACTCCAGACGTGAATCTCAGTTCGAACAACTGTTATACTTCACGAATGAAACAGGTAAGAGTGTATTGGCATATATCACATGGATGAAACATAAAATGAATTAGGTGAGATTTCTAAACTGAAACAGAATTGTGCCCTTTTCCAGCTGAGTAATAGGAAGAATAGAGAAACGGCTTACGGAGTGGGTGGAAATCAAAAGACAGCGAAAAAAATAATAAAAGTGGAACCTATTAGTTTAAAAACACGTCTTGGCAAAAACTATTTAAGGGACAGTCCACCATTTTGAAACAGCCAAGGCTGGAAACAAAATAAACGTGCTTAAGTGTATAAATCAGGATGACAATTGAAATATGAACCTTCATTTTGAAATACAAGAATCCTTGAAGATCCTGTCTAAAAGCCAAACAAAGATAAAAAACAAGAGCGGTCAAATGAACTTTCCAATACATGCAGAAAAATAAAGCATTTTGATTTGGCTCATAAATCCAAAACAATACTTATTTAAGCTGCATATGTATTTCCAAGTAAAGAAGACATGCAGGTGGGCAGACAGAAAGACAATATTCAGTTCTTTCTTTTCGCAGGAACAAAGATAATGCATACCAATCACAAGGACGTGTCCCACTGTGCAAGGAGAGGAAGGTTTGGCCGGCTTGAAATTGGACTGCTGGAGTCGGAATGACGACGTGCAGTCCATGTAATGCTCAATCATGGGTTTTACTGTGCACTGAAAATTAAATAGAGCTGTGGTAGTCTTGATTTCAAGCTCGCCTCTCAAGACTGTTCTGGCTCACCTCCCAGCTACATAGGGCAAGCTCTCGCAAACCTACACACAAGCTAAGTGCCGTGCTCCAGTCTCACTTTCTCTTTTATCTGCTGTAATCCCTCTCCTACTACTATGCCTACTTCAAGAACCTCAGGAAAGCCCTCCTCTTTGATAGTGGACTCCATCTGCTTAGGTGTGGGTGGGTACGCTTAAAGCTGGTATGGAAACATAAATGGCATTTAGTTTGTAAAGTTTGCTGTGTGCTGGAGGGAACCCCCCACTCCTCAGCTTCCGCACGCGATCCTGCCTCTTTCTGGATCCTAGATTCTCACTGCCCCTGCGCAGCCCAGGAAGCAGCACCAATGAAAGCCATCGGGCCAGCAACCAGAGCGTTCATTGTGTATGCTGCAGCGCAACCCCTGGCTTCAGAGAACCACCCATCTTCCGAGGTAAGGGGCTCCTGTTTCCTTCTTGACATCCACAGCACAGCCTTAAGTGTCCACACTCGGTTTTTGCTTCCAGCACTCAATAAAGAATATCTGAACTTATAAAAATAGCCCTTCCAGCTCAATGAACGGCACGTTTATAGTGAACCTTCGTGTTCTCTTGGCTGTTTCCCCACTCTAGATTGGTTTTGAATTCTTCTCCCTCTTCCTCAACAAGAATACTAGTCTGTAGGTGGTGGGGGCTTGAGTAGGGCAGGGTCTGGAAATCCTAATGAAAGTGAATGTCTCTCCTGCTGGTGTTGAGCAGGCAAGAGTGGAGGAGGAGGAAAAATAAAAATAAGGGCAGGTAAGACAGTTGTTTGTGAGCAGTAAAGATGAATGGAATGATGTTTAAAAGATTTTTAAATTGTTGTGTAAGGTTAGATACAAATGCTCACACTTTCACAATGATTACAGTTAAAGTGATGAGAATAACTGGGGACATTACCATTCCAGGAGTCTGCCGTCTTCAAGAACAGTCCTTTTTATTAGGCTTAGGCAGTTGCAATGATAACCACCACCAGGGTCACATCACAACTGCGAGAGACTCGAACCCTCTTCATGTGTCGCACTGGAAAGATTGGCACGGACACTTCAGCTAATTCAGTCGGCTAAAGGTGTATGTTCCAGACCTCAAAAATACCAATTGCTTACGAAGGCTAAGAAACAGGCATGCAGCTGGAGCCGGAATTCTACAGCCTACTCTCTAGTAGAGGAGCTATACATTGATTAGTATAGTCAAGCTTGCATGCCGCGAGCACCGACCACTGTGATAGGCCTTCTACATACAGCAAGACTTTATTAAATCAATATTTACTTAAGTTCGTTTTGACAACAGCGACTGTAAAGATGAGAAGTGTGATACAGATATGGGAATAGAGTTAAAAGCAACCTTACTCGCTTTTCTTTTTTTTTTTTTTAAAGTTTACACGTATAAATCTGCCAACTGAAGGAATGAAAGAATGGGGAAATGTTTGTTCTGTTCCAAAAAGATCACACAATAAGTCTGGGCATGTCGGAATTTAAAGTGTGTCGTGAAGTTTCAACACAAAATAGCTGTCGGAGTTAGGGGGTAGATAGGCGCGGGGATGATGGAAGAACCAGGATGATGGTTTTAATATTTGTGTTGTAGGTATCACAGGTGTGGCAAGTAGAGACGTAACTGTATTCCGCATCTCTGCCACAGGTTTGCCGGAGGGGAGGTAGCAAAAAGAGTTACAAAGGTAGCAGCAGAGGAAAGGGAGAAAGAAGAAGAGAGAAAGAGGGGAGGGTGAAGAGATACTGAGACAAAAAAAGAGGGAAAAGTACAGATCTAACACCCGAGGTAGTGCTGCTTAAAACTGGTGCATAAAGGTACCCATTACGTTCACGCCAAAAAGACACCTTCTCTCTATGATTCTATACTAAAGGAACTGCAGGGAGCAGTATTATGGCAGACACACAAGAGGCGGCCAGACCAGCTGGCGACAGTCCTATAGGCCTCCAGACCAGCAGGTGACTGTCCCACCCCAGGACTTACCTGAGCTTGGACCTCCGCCCAAGCAAAGCCCTTTCAGATCCGGCTCCTGTGCCTCGAGGCCCCCCTCGCTTCTCTCCTGTCGCCCTCTCCCTCAGGTTTGTGTTTGTCTGCTCACTGTCTGTGCCCACTGATGTTCCTGCTGATTTCTGCCTTTGTCTATACCACTGCTTGTTTTGCCTGTTTTGAAATTTGTTGACTGTCCTGCTACTTAATTGTATGTCTTGACACAGTTTGTTGCCAGTGTTCACTTTTGCCCCCTTCTTCTGCTGGGGTCTTCTCACGCTCCTGATGAACTTCCCTGTTCCCGTCCTCCTATGCTCCTCTCTAGCCCCGCCCACCATCCCCTGCGCTCCTCCCCCAATACCTAGTTAATGGCAGACATGTACAGTGGGCACACAAAAGCAAGCCTGTCAGCGCTTAAACCTGGCTGAGCGCCAGGACCGCTGGTCCTGCACCCACCCACCACTACCCCGCTGCAACCCTCCTCACCCTCAACCCCGACGGCGAATCTCCGCTCTGCTGCCGTGCCCACAACACAGCACATCATAGAAGGAGCCTTTCACCTGCACCTCCTGCAGGTTCTCCTGCACGCTCCTTCCCCCAACACTCACCACCCCAGCACCAACAGCACCCAGTTCCTCAGTTACTCTCACACACATACCAAGACACGATCGAACACCGCTCCACACTTTCATGCATGCTCCTCAACACCGGCTCGCTCAGCAGACACACCTCAGAGATATGGGACCTGCAGCACAATCATGCCAGGACCTACTCTTCCTCACAGAAACCTGGCTGAACCCAAAGTCTGCTCTGGACATCACCACACCCATCCCCGCTGGCTACAATATCGTCACACAAGAACTGCCAGCAGTCTCGCCACTATTTTCAAAGATAACAGAGGATGCACCAACATCACGGACATCACACACCACCTCACTTTTAAGCTTCAAATCACACCCAGCTTCACTTTATGCGGAATTGTCATCTACAGACCAGTGGGACCCCGCACTAGCAACGTCACAGATTTCCTCCAGTACCTTCAATCTCCTACAAGATCTAAACTTTCACGTGGAAGACCACACTGACCCAAACTCCATAAGGCTCATAGAAAATCTCAGCAACCTTAGTTCATCCAGCATGTCACCGAACCCACCCACGCTGCCGGATACCTCCTGGATCCAATCTTTTCCACTTTCAGAAACATCAAGGTAGACAAACCTTCACCCATGGCCTGGACTGACCACAAACTATTCAGTTCTAGCATTTTCTGTCCCAAGCCACAGGAGACCCACCACCTCGGGATCTGCTCGATGCTGTTGGAAAAACATCCAAGAGATGGACTGGCCTTCTGCCCTCTCCACACAATGACCCACACCCTCAAATAACCTGACGGAAGACATCAAGAACTTAAACAACTTGACCACAGTCTGCGCCGACTCACTGCCTGCCAGCCCCCAGCAAAACAACAAAAACATGAACACAAGCAACTGGTACACAGAAGACCTCAGGCTGGCGAAGCAGTACTGCAAGTAACTGGAAAGCAAGTGGAGAATAAGCCAAATCCCCACAGATAAAGAGCTGTTCAAATCAACCCTCGGGTACTACTATCAGCAAATCTGGAAAATCAAGTGCACAGCCTACACAAACTGCATCAACACCGGTACTGGAAACAACAAGCAACTCTTCACCATCATCAAAAATTTCACCATGTGTGCAGTCACCTCTAACAACATCAACCCCTCTCAAGACCTCTGTAACAACCTATTAGGCTATTTCTGTGACAAGATCACATCCATATACAGCAACTTTGATTCTCAGATGGCCCCACTGGCCTTTGCAACAAGACTCCTGTCTCGGACAAAGAACGGACCCTGGACATGTGGGCTGCAGTCTCCATAAACGAAACTGCTGACACCATGAAATCCATCCATTCTGGAGCCCAGTCAGACACTGGCCCCACCATGCCTTAAAACAGGGACTCATCTTGTCAGTAATGCCCTAACCCCGATCCTCAACGCCTCTATCAACTCAGACACCTTCCCGGAAACCTGGAAACACGCCACAGTCAAAGCCCTTTTCAAGAAACCCTCGGCGGACCCTACCAACCTCACCAATAACAGATCAATCTCCCTTTTCCCATACCCAGCATCCTGGATGCCCCTCAGGCCCGATTCAGAACTAACCACAGTACGGAAACAGCACTCCTTGCTGCCACAGATGACATCCGCATGATCCTGAACAGAGGAGAGACCGTGGCCCTCATCCTCCAGTATCTCTCAGCAGCCTCTGACACAGTCTCGGGTTGGCATTTCATTGAAAGACCAGCTCTCCGCTGGATCTGCTCTTTCCTGATGGAAAACACTCAAATGGTCACCCTCACACCATACACCTCAGAATCCCTTAATTTCATTAGTGGAGTGACTCAAGGCTCATCACTCAGCCCTACCCTAGTCAACATATAGATGAAAACACTAGCCAACGTTTTCTGCGACCACGACATCAACATTCTCTCATACTCTGATGAAAACCAACTCATACTGTCCCTCTCAGACAAAAAAAAACCAAGACTAGGAACAGGTTTACTGCCTGCATGACTGAAATCTCAACCTGGATGAAGTGCAACTTTTTTCTAACTTAACATCAACAAGACAGAATTAGCGATCTTCAGAAAAACACCTCAGCCAGGAATTCCACCTTTTGACCGGTGGACTTCATTCCACACCCACTCCCAGCCCCCACGCCTGGAACCGTTGCATCAATAACGACAAACTGGATATGTCTGCACAAGTCAAAGCTGTCACAGCCGCATGCTTCCACAGATAGAGGCCAGGTGATAGTTTTGCTGGTTGGTGAAACAGTGATTAAAGGTGCGCAGCCAGCCTGCAGAGGAGAACTGAAAACTGGAGGGAGTTACTGGCCAGGCTGGCAGCCCCTGAGAAGGGAGGGCTGAGGTGGGAGAAGGCAGCAGTGGAAGGGCACAAGCCCTGGGAGCTGCAGGAATTGCATTATAAAGCTCTTAAAAGGAAAGGCAGCATGGCCTCAATTGATGATCTGGGCCTATTGTGGAATAATGTCAGGGGTGCCACGGACCCTCAAGTATGTGAAAAATTGGCCAGCAACGTCAGATGGCATTGAGGCTTGGGAAATCCCATCATGTTGGCAAGAAAACCCTTGAAGAGTATGTGGGAGGTTGGAGCAGTATGATGAAGGGGCCTTGGATGGAGGCCTTGAGAGAAATCCAATTTGATGACCAAAAGTGACTTCTTGGAAGGTGTCCTTCAGCCAGTGCCAGTGCGCAGTTGGAAAACTAGTGTTGGGAAACTGTGAGGCCTGAGAGAACAGTAAGCAGCAAGCATCGTGGGTAGAGAGGCCTTGAGAGACAGAGTAGGAGAATGACATAGCCTGGTGTGGGGATCTAGCCTGAGTGGAAATGAGGACAGGACCCTGGGGAGCCGCCCTTGGACTGGTGGTTGGCAACAGATTTCTATACTTAGGGATAAGTGGCGACTCTCCTTGCCCCTCCTCCCCTTCCCCAGGGAAGAAAAACAAGTTACTTACTAGTGACTCTCTTTCTGGTAGAGACTCTATCTAGCCGCAGATTCCTTTCCTTTTGAATATTCCCCAGGTGTCAGACTGGATCTGTAAGCGCTTTCATAGTACCTCTGCATGCTGGAAGGTGGCATGTGCTGCTCTTCACTGTGTTGTCTTGCACCGGAAATGACGTGCGGGGCCTATATAGGCGCCACTTCCGCAAGCTGATGTCAGTTGCTTTCGAGGCTGCCAGTGCCCTCCAGACGTGGAGCCCCAAAAGCAAATCGATATATCAGAGTGCAGCTTTCTAGAAGTGGGATCTTACTAAAGGATAGAGTCCAACCACAAAATGGGGAGGATAGGAGGGTCGGTGAGGAATCTGCAGCTATACAGTGTCTCTACCAGAATGAACGTTACCAAAGCTAAGTAACTTGTTCTGCTGATAGAGACTTCTAGATGCAGATTTTGAATAGATACCAAAGGTGTACCTAAGGGAAGAGAGCTGAGGATGAACTGAAACCAGAAAGTCCTGTAGGACCTAGCGGGAAAAGTGCCCTTCTCAATGGAATTAGCTGTCCAGAATAGTGCTTTGCAAACATATGGAGGGACGCCCACGTAGTGTCTATGACAGGGGTGCAGCGTGCTAACACAGTGGTAGCAGCATCGGCCATAGTGGAATGGGTGCACAGTCCTCCCGGAAGCTGCTTCTTCAGGAGTGTGTAACAGATCTTAATCCAGAGCATAATCCAGCATGAGATGATCCACTTCTGCACAGCTTTGCCTTTTTAACTCTAACAAACTCCACACAGAGACGATCGTCCACCCAGTGGTCTTTGGTGTGATCGATGTACAAGCTGAGCACTCTTTTAAGGTCCAAGCGATGGAGCCTCTTCTCCTTAGAGGGGTATGGTGGAGCATAGAATGCTGGAAGAGTGATAGATTGGCCAACGCTGAATGTCGTCACAACGTTTGGGAGAAAGTATGCCCTAGTATGCAGAACCAGCCTGTCAGGGAAGAAAGTGGTGAGTGGAGGATGAACACACAATGCCTGAAGCTCACTCACACGCCATGCTGAAGTGATAGCGAATAGGAACACTTTAGATGGTGAGAGGCTGTAAAGGAAAACTGTGAAGCAGCTCGAATGGAGTACATATCAGATACATAAGGACAAGATAAAAGTTCCCTTGGGCATCACAAACAGACGGGGGAAATATATTTTGCAGCCCATACAAAAACGTATCACAACAGGTGATTTGAATAATGTGGGCTGATCAGGCAACATTAAGAAGGCAGAGAGGGCCAAAAAATAACCTTTAACTGTATCCACAGCAGGGCCTTGCTTGGCAAGAGACAGCACAAATAATAAAACATAAGAGATTGGGCTGGAGGAGACTATCTAATGAGTGCTACAACAAACAACAACACAACAGGTGTATACAGTTTATGTTGAGGGACACCGGACTTCCAAGATAACATCAGCCACCTTAGGAGGAAGGTCAAAGGTGTTGAACTGTCACCGCTCAATATCCACGCATGAAGGTAGAGATTGCAAAGGTTGAGGTGGAGAACCCGACCATTCTGCTGCAACAGCAGATCCTCCCAGAGAGGCAGCCTGATCAGAGGACAGATGCTCAAGTCCAGGAGTTCTGAATACTATACCTTCCATTCCTAATCCGGAGCCACTAGGATGACTTGGGCCCGGTCTGTCCTGATTTCCTTGAGAACTAGGGGATGGAGTGGTATCGGTGGAAAAGCCTACAGTAGTTCCGAGTTTCACTCCAGGCGCAATACATCTCTCCATAAGAGACACCTTGGAAACTTCAAAGTGCAAAAGTGCTGAAATTGCATGTTCCCAGTAGAGGTGAATTGACCGAACCAAGGCTCTCTCCATTCACAGAAGAGACCATGCGCCACATCCGGATGTAACTGCCACCTGTGTTCAACTAGGCACTGACGACTGAGTTTGTTTGCCCTGGCTTTCAGTGAGCCCACCAGGCGATTCACCACCAGAATCATGGCGGTCCAGTCATTTCCGGAGGTGCAAGGCCTCCTGCCACAGGATTCATGACCCCACTCAGCCCTGTTTGTTATAGTACCAGATGGTTGTGGTGTTGTCCATAAACACCTGTGCCAGCCTCCCCTTCATGGATTACAGGAAGGCTTTCAGCGCCAAATGGACAGCCCTCAGCTCCAGAAGTCTAATATGGAGCCGGGACTTCTGCCAGAGACCACAGGCCTCTGATCACCAAATCCCCCAGATGGCCACCCCAATTTAGAAGCAATACATTGGTCACTAGTGTCAGGTCTGGATGGGGAAGAGAGAGGGGATTGCCGCTGACCCAATCACGGTCCAGTAGCCACCACTGCAGATCTTTCGCAGTACCCTCCGAGATCTGTATGTGGTTGGAGAGGTCCTCTTGATGATGGACTCACTAGGATTTCAGATCTCACTGCAGAGCCCACATGCGCCACCTGGAGTGCTCAACCAGCAAGATGCAGGAGGCCATCAGTCCCAGCAGCCTTAGAGTCGACCAAAATGAAATCCAGGACTGTGGCTGAAAGATCAGGACCATAAGCCTGAATTTCCTGGACTCTCTTCTCCAGAGGAAACAAACGAAACCAAACCGTGTCCAAAATAGCTCATAGGAAAGGTAACATCTGAAAAGGAGTCTGGTGTGACTTCAGCATGTTGATAGTGAACCCAAAAGATGACAGGAGGGTCGCCGTTGTCCGTAGGTGCGTGCCCGCTTTAAACAGCCAGTTGCCAAGCCTTTGAAGGTGTGCTGCCACCACTTTCGGGAACACCCAAGGGGAGCTAAGCGAAGTGAAAATGCTCCTCTCCCACAACAAACCAGGTAGTGCAGATGAGCCAGCAGGACGATAATATGGAAACAGGAGTACTGCAGGTCCAAAGTCAACATCCAATCTCTAGGGTTGAGGGCAGAGAAGACCTGGGCCAGGGTGAGAATTTTGAACTTCTCCTTGTAGAGGAAGAAACTGAGAGGTCGCATCTTGGGCACTAGCAGGTAGTGGAAATAACAAGCACATCCTACTTCTGGCTCCGGCACCCTTTCGATAACCCCTTAGGCCAAAAGGGCTTGCACTTCCTGTTGCAAAATAGAGAGATGATCCTCCATTAGTCATTGGGAAGATGGTGGGAGGTGTGATGGGGACAAAAGGAAGGGTAAGGCATAGACTTTGCAAGCAATCTTGAGTACCCGCCTGTGCGATGTGATTGCTTGCCAGCCCGATAAAAAAACATGAGATCTGCCTTCCACCGGGTGGCTGTGACCTTGTAAGGGTGCACTAAAGGGGTTTGCAGGTGGGCTGCTGAGGGTGGACGGAGCAGCACGCTGACCTTGGCTGCAGGGGTGGTGGGTACCACATCCTCTCCAGCGAAACTGTGGATGGGTTTTCTGTTGGGGTGGGATATGCTGGCGCTAGGGAATTCCTCAGTCGCAGCCATGAAAGGAGCATTGGAAGTGTTGCTGGTGAGGCTGGGTGGAAAGGCCCAGAAAGCCAGCAGTGGTCCTACTTTCCTTGAAACATTCAGGGCCAGAATCAACCTTGTTCCCGTACAGGCGAGTCTCGTTGAATGGCATGTCCATCAGGAAGGACTGGACATCATCTGAGGACCCAGTTTAACATAGCCATGCATGGTGATGAGAGGCCATACGAATGGCTGAACAAAACTCTTCGATTTGGCATGCCGTGGCTGAAGGTCCCAGAAACTTGGGTTGTTCCAGAACCAGCTGCGGAATTGTCTACGAAGTTGGATGACTTCGGGAGCAGGAATTGGCATTGCCCAAGTATTTCAGCAGGGGAGTGGGAATGGTGAAGAAGCAGAACTTCCCAAGCTTACCTGAATATTTTAGAGCGTGACGAAGACCCGCCTCAAGAGCAGCTCAGAAAACTCCAGGAACGGGATCGAGCTTTCAACTTGAAGCAGTACTGGTGCTGTGTTTTCTTGTGCTTGAAAATGAAAAGTTTCGCCTCACATTCCCTGATGGCCTTCAGATTCATCAACGCGAAGTTCCCACAGGTCTTTGAGTCGTGGCCCGACCCTAGACACCACAGGCAAACCTGGTGGGGATCTGTCACAGACATCTGTTTGCGACAGTCTTTACATGGCTTAAAACTTCTCATCTTAGGGTGTGACATTCCTTGCACACCGCTGATAAATTTGGACAAAAAGCGGTCCCTGAGAAACAAGAGAAGCTCCAGATCTGTGTCTAGAGGCGCAGAAAGAAAGGAACCGACACAGCACGCAGAAGTGGCACCTTTATATGCCCTGCACGCCATTTCCAGAGCAGACTGGCATCAGTACGAACCGCATGGTGCCACCTTCTGATGCACAGAGGTACTTGGAAAAAGTTGCTGGCTCCAGTATGATGCCTGGGGAATATTCAAAAGGTGAGTAATCTGCGGCTAGAAGTCTGCATCAGAAATGCAATATACTGCTACTATTACCCTCTGACTAGATTCAACCAATAGTGCTCGGGCTTCTCAGACAGACATTGTTGAGATTGTAGTGGCCAGGGTATTCTCCGGCGTGTATTTTGGAGCTGTCTTAAGTTGGCTGAATACTGTAAGAATACACTAGACATAATTGATGGGGCATTTAACATATCTCTCCATAGAGACTGCTTGGGGATTCTACTGGGCTTCGAGTGGTAAAGGTGCTTTGCCCACTCTAAAAAGGGGCAAACGACTGCACAGGCATGTTAATGGCATGGTAAGTGGAAGCAGCTAGATGAAAGTTGGAGGTGGTGCCAACTGAAAGACACTGAATGCTTAGGATGTCACACATGTTAGCCATTGAAAGATTCACAATGGAGATTGCACGTTGTGAGAAGTTGGCCTGGCATATGCTGTCCACTAGTTATAGTGGGCACCTTGCACCAGTCCAAACGACCCTTATTGATGATAGGTTTAAAGACAACTCTTTATTGAAAGCTATCCTAGTGGTAGCTATGGAGAGCAGCCTTCAGGCTTAGTCTTGAAGGAGTGTAAAGCAGCTTGGTTTACCAGATTATAACCTCTTGAATAACTAAATGAAAGGAGAACCACACAACATATATATAAAATATATGTATTTATTTCTAAACACTAACTACTAATCCCTTTATGAGATTAGAGTTCAAGATACACAGTATCACAGTATTAAAACGACAGTAAATAGCACAATACACAGTGGGCTCCAGGGGAGACCAAACCATATACTAAGAAAGTGGTATAAGAACCACGACTTGACTAGACACAGTGCCTAGAGCACGTAGAATCGCTGGGACCCCAAGGAACCACCCAAGGTAGTGACACAGGGGACCCACGGGGGACGTGTGCAGTGTGAGAACACAGCCGCGAGCGCCGTAGGATTCAATGCGGAAAGTCGCGGTTGGAATTTTAAAGCTAAAGGACACTTAGGAGAGGACTTTCAGCAAACCCCTTTAGACTTAAGGGGTTCTAGGGCCAACACCCACGTGAGCACCGGAGTACTCGAGTTACCTCACCCAGGGAAGCCAGGTGCATAGGTGTCAAAAGGTGTCGGGAATCGTTGTCGTTTTCAATGGCGATCTGCTGCAAAGTGCTGCTGCCGTGAAGGAGAAAAGTGTCCGGGTGGATTCAAGCCTGGATCGAAGATGTGAAGAACCTGAAAGGAGAGGGGACAGAGTCTGGGTCACTAGCCAGTGACCAGGAGCGGAGCAATCGAATGCCCACCGATGTCGGGTGCTTCAGGTGCGAAGAGGTGAAGCTTGACTCTGCAGCCACGGGGTCCCGGAGACGTCGACGACAACCAGGAGCCAGATTTGAGCTGTCCCACGAAGGATGTCGAGTGCTGGGGAGTCGGTGATCGGATTGACCACAACAAGCCTTGGCAACAGCAACCCACGCAGGAAGAGAAAAGATGCTTCTGTGCGGACCAGCAAGGTCCTGGGGACTCCCCAAGCGATGGAGAGTCAGGGCACGTCTGGAGCAACCAGGGAAGCCCAATAAAAGTTAGAGTTGCCTTCTTGGGGACACACAGGTCAACGGACCACGGATCGCGAAGGGACCTCGAGAGGAATCACAAAATGGCGGCCCACGGAACACTCGTTGAGTGTAGGCCTGCAATCTTCGGTGCAATTACTGCTCGGGGTCAGGGCTACAAGTAACCCAAAGCTCAGCCTCAGGGGTCGCCGGAAAGCTGATGCTTCTGCAAATGGTTGCGGTGTCCAGGGGTTCGGGTTGCACAGTCTCCACGAGGGATACGGGCCTCAGACTTGCTGGGGGCACAGATCGACCTCAGAGACCTCGAAACCCCACCTCCTGTGTGGCAATATTCTTCGGAGTCCGTCGGAGCTCGGAGATGCCAACCGGTCAGTTGCGTTAAAGGTGCCTGCCTTGCAGGGGAGTAACTCCTTTACTCCAAGGGAGATTCTTCAGTCATCCAGCGTAGTGTAGATCGTCGAAGTACTTGGTTTTTGGTATCAGAGTTTAGTCCAGGTGTAATCTAAAGTCCTGTAGTCAGGGTTTCCTACTTTATACCCAAGGAAGGGGCTGGACAAACTCTGGGGACCCACCTATGGGAGGGTCAGGAAAGAGGAGTGGCTACACCCATTTCCTTTGTCCAGTTTCGTGCCAGAGGAGGGGCTGTGTGCCCCTGCAACCGGTTTGAGCTGGACTATGCACAGGGACACCAAATGTGCCCCCAGTGTAGACTTCAAAGCACTCTCAGAGTGCACCCACCCAGCCCCAATACACTAAAGCCTGTCTGGGAGGTGGTCACACCTCCCTGTGACAGGAAACCTATTGTCCAGGCCTCCCCAGCCGGAGTTTCGTCCAGCAGCAGGAGGGCAGACTTGTGTCTGTGGCTGCAGCATCCATTTTGTGATGCCAGGGTTCTGTTAAGCTGGTTTCGGGTGTACCGGTGGTGCCATGTTTCTCCCTCTAGTAGGGTGGAATCCTACCTCCCACCCCAGTTGCTGGAGTGGAGGTATGATTCCAAGGTGTTTGACACCAAACACGACATGTTTCCATGCAGCCATTCTCAAGTTAGCATTTACCGCGAGGTTATAATGCACTTAAGAGTATATGGTCTGGCTGCATCACAAACAACCCTGGAAAGAAGATTCCGAAAGCTTCAGAGGGGCTCTGCTCATGCATGAGCACCCTCTCACATGAAACCCAGCACCCTGCCTTCAGGATTGTTAAGGCCTGCCATAGGAGTGACTGATAGGTTTACATGTGCAGTGATATGGAGAGATATAGGGAACCTATATCTCACTAAGGGGTGGATACACCACCTTACACAGGCTGCTGTAGCAGACCTGTTGTGTCATTTTAAAAGGCTTCCCAGGGGTGGCACAATACATGCTGCAGCCCCTGGTAGGCCTCTGGGGTACCTATGCCTGGGTACATAGTATACCATATACTAGGGACTCACAAGGGTACCCCAGAATCCAATCTGGAGTGTACCTAAAGTACATACAATCAATTTAAGGGGAAAGCAGATAGGCTGGGGTCCTGAATAGCAGGATCCCAGCCAAACTAAGTCAAAAACCAGCAAAACACCAGGAAAAAAGTGGGGGCATCCATGCAGTCAGATTCCACCTTCCTACATAACCCCCCCAAACGAAAGGAGATAAGGCTAACCTTGTCCAGTTGAGCCTTTATTGACTAAGTGGCCATATAAGGAACAACCTGCACTAGCATGGTTACCCCCTGTCTTATGGTCCACTAAGCAATTTCTAACCCCAAGGGTATTGGATGATCTCCACCATTTGGAATTACTACCTGTGGTGTGTTTTGGCAAAGTAAAAGGCTGGTGGGGTGTCTGAGTAGGGAAGGGAGGCCCTAATAAAGTTGGTCTCAGCTTCCTCGGATCACTGGTCACCATGGAGGCCTTTCTTTCCTTGACTGAGTCGTATCTGGCCCTAAGGGTCAACCTCTGGGTACCTACAGCTGGGGGTTGGGTCCCTTTGGCTGGAACACTGGAGGGACATGGTAGGTTTGGAACCACTTGGTCCCAGGTTTGCCTTTGCCCAACAGAATCCATCTGGGGGAGGTCCCTATCCAATGGTAAGAGGGTTCCCTCAGTGTGCTGAGGAATTTTCACCTTGCTAGGGCTACTAGACTGGGTGCCCCTAATCTGTGGATGAGGGGGTTCCTCTGGACAGGGAGCCCTTAGGGGTCCACTGACCTCCCTGACCTCTGTAGCCCTGGGCTGACATAGAGAGAGAGGTAGAGAGGGGCAGGTTACCTGCTCCAGACTGGGTACCACCTTGAAAGGGTCCCCTGCCATCAGAGGTGTTGCCAGGCCAGGCCTGACCACCTCTGGGGCAGTTCCTTCACTAGGGGTAGGATCAGTTCTCTGAGGAGGCTGACCCTTACCTATTGTCTGGGGGGAAGAAGACTGTTCTTCAACCCTTCTGCTCTCTTGTGGAGCAGAGTGGGCCATACTTTCAGGCTCCACTTCTCCAAAATTTCCCTGGGATGGGGCTGAGGCCCTAACAGCCCCACCAACCTTCTCAGAGAGGCCCAACATTTTTAAATGGGCCTGGTATTCAACTTCAGCCCAGGCTGAAACTTCTAGATCATTGCCCAACAGGCAATCTACAGGCAAGTTTGGGGACACTGCCACTCTCTTTGGGCCAGTGACCCCTCCCCAGCTGAGATTGACTATGGCCATGGGATGATCTGTTCTGATACCATCAATGTTGGTCACCTGATACTTGAACTCAGGTAAAAGCTGTTGAGGGGGGACTAGTTTCCCTGTCACCATGGTGACACTAGCCCCTGTGTCCCTGAATGCCAACGCCGTCTGACCATTAATTATGGGCTCCTGTCTGTACTTGCCCAAAGTATTGGGACTCATAGTAAAAGTGGCAAATCCCATGCCACCATCACAGACTAAGGAGGCCTGTGAGGAGGACCTTGATAAACTGGGGTCCACCTCAGTTCCCCACGAAAATGCACCTAACTTTTTGGGTGCATTACTACCACCTGGGGGATTACTACTTGTAGTACCAGGAGGAGTGGTAGTATTGGTGGGAGGAACATTTTCCTTATTGCCAGCCTGGGAGCAACTGGGGTCATTTTTCCAGTGGCCAGGCTTCTTACAGTTATGGCAATAGGGTTTCTTTTCAGGGAGGAAGGAGTTTGGGACCCACCCCAGGAGAGGACTTTTGGGGCCCTGTAGTGGATTTATCCTTGGATTTATCCCCACCTTTCTCTTGGGACTTGGTAGAATCTTTCTTCTGGTCACCACCCTGATTCTTTGGCTTTACTCTGGTTCTGACCCATTTGTCTGCCTTCTTTACCAATTCTTGGGGAGAGGTCAGATCAGAGTCCACCAGGTACTGGTGTAAAAGCTGGTTTTGACAATTATTAAGGATCTGCTCCCTCATAATCAAATTGTACAATCCTAAAAAGTCATGCACCTTGCTGCCATGTATCCAACCTTCCAGAGCCTTAGTAGCACAATCTACAAAGTCAACCCAGTCCTGTGTCTGTGCCTTTTGGGTATCTCTGAACTTTAACCTGTATTGTTCAGTGGTTAGGCCAAACCCTTCAATCAGAGCACTCTTCAGGACTTTGTAATTGTCAGCATCCTCTTCTCTTACAGTGAGGAGCTTGTCTCTACCTTTGTCTGCAAAGGAGAGCCACATGTTTGCTGCCCACTTCTCCTGAGGGACCCTCTGTACCTTACAGGCCCTCTCCAGTGCAGTTATCCATTTGTGGATGTCATCCCCACTCTGGTAGGGAGGGACAATCTTGTTCAGGTTCCTATGGTCATGAGTATGATCTCTACCTCTAGGGACACTGCTGCTGCCACCATGGGACCCTAGTCCCAATTTCTGTGAAGCTTTCTTAAGCTCCAGGGATGCCCTGTCTAAGGCCAATTGCTCTCTCTTGATTCTGAGCTTAGCTCTCTCAAACTCAAGCAGTTGGCACTTCTTCTCATAAGGGGATGCCCTTTTATGAGAAGCAGAGGACCCTATAGAAGAACCAGAATGATTAGATTCCTGAGAAGGAGATCTTGATCTTCTTGGTAGACTATTAACCCTTCCAGGTGGGGTAAAGAGAACCCCACTGGGGTCTCCTTCCTCACCTTCAGGAAGAAATGGATTTTCCAGGTGGGAATCATTTTGATCCCCCTGGCCAGCATCAGAGTCTGGGTCATAGTAGTTTTCACTACCTGGCCTTTCATCTTCTACTGCCCCACCCAACCTGCCTGCCTCATCAGACCCTGGTGTCTTTCTGAGGTCATCTAACAGCAAAGCCTCTATGAGGCGTTGAGTGCTTGCATGTCTCCCTGTTTTCAGTCTCCTAGAGGTACACATATTTCTCAATTCCTGGAATGTGAGATTGTCATACCTAGTGGGCAAGGAGTCACTGACTTCAGGCCTTGAAGACATTCTAGTGTGGTGTGGTGTATGCACCTACCTACTCTAGTGGGAACTGAAACTCTCTTGAGTTGTAGAAAGGGTCTGCTAAGCCCTTGACACACAACTCTAAGTTCAGTAGAACTTACTGTATTCTAAACTTGATTTATATGTACCTATGTACCTATAGTGGTTTTCAGTTAGTCACTTCAAAGTAATTATCTGGTAAAGCAATAGCAAGCTTGAATCCCACCGCTGCACACCAATGTGAGAAGTTGGCCTGGCATATGCTGTCCACTAGTTATAGTGGGCACCTTGCACCAGTCCAAACGACCCTTATTGATGATAGGTTTAAAGACAACCCTTTATTGAAAGCTATCCTAGTGGTAGGTATGGAGAGCAGCCTTCAGGCTAAGTCTTGAAGGAGTGCAAAGCAGCTTTGTTTACCAGATTATAACCTCTTGAATAACTAAATGAAAGGAGAACCACACAAGATATATATAAAATATATGTATTTATTTCTAAACACTAACTACTAATCCCTTTATGAGATTAGAGTTCAAGATGCACAGTATCACAGTATTAAAACGACAGTAAATAGCACAATACACAGTGGGCTCCAGGGGGAGACCAAACCATATACTAAGAAAGTGGTATAAGAACCACGACTTGACTAGACACAGTGCCTAGAGCACGTAGAATCGCTGGGACCCCAAGGAACCACCCAAGGTAGTGACACAAGGGACCCACGGGGGACGTGTGCAGTGTGAGAACACAGCCGCGAACGCCGTAGGATTCAATGCGGAAAGTCGCGGTTGGAATTTTAAAGATAAAGGACACTTAGGAGAGGACTTTTCAGCAAACCCCTTTAGACTTAAGGGGTTCTAGGGCCAACACCCACGTGAGCACCGGAGTACTCGAGTTACCTCACCCAGGGAAGCCAGGTGCATAGGTGTCAAAAGGTGTCGGGAATCGTCGTCGTTTTCAATGGCGATCTGCTGCAAAGTGCTGCTGCCGTGAAGGAAAAAAGTGTCCGGGTGGATCCAAGCCTGGATCGAAGATGTGAAGAACCTGAAAGCAGAGGGGACAGAGTCTGGGTCACTAGCCAGTGACCAGGAGCGGAGCAATCGAATGCCCACCGATGTCGGGTGCTTCAGGTGCGAAGAGGTGAAGCTGGACTCTGCAGCCACGGGGTCCCGGAGACGTGGACGACAACCAGGAGCCGGATTCGAGCTGTCCCACGAAGGATGTCGAGTGCTGGGGTGTCGGTGATCGGATTGACCACAACAAGCCTTGGCAACAGCAACCCACGCAGGAAGAGAAAAGATGCTTCTGTGCGGACCAGCAAGGTCCTGGGGACTCCCCAAGCGATGGAGAGTCAAGGCACGTCTGGAGCAACCAGGGAAGCCCAATAAAAGTTAGAGTTGCCTTCTTGGGGGCCCACAGGTCAACGGACCAGGGATCGCGAAGGGACCTCGAGAGGAATCACAAAATGGCGGCCTACGGAACACTCGTTGAGTGTAGGCCTGCAATCTTCGGTGTAATTACTGCTCGGCGTCAGGGCTACAAGTAACCCAAAGCTCAGCCTCAGGGGTCGCCGGAAAGCTGATGCTTCTGCAAATGGTAGCGGTGTCCAGGGGTTCGGGTTGCACGGTCTCCACGAGGGATACGGGCCTCAGACTTGCTGGGGGCACAGATCGACCTCAGAAAACCCACCTCCTGTGTGGCAATATTCTTCGGAGTCCGTCGGAGCTCGGAGATGCCAACCGGTCAGTTGCGTTAAAGGTGCCTGCCTTGCAGGGAGTAACTCCTTTACTCCAAGGGAGATTCTTCAGTCATCCAGCGTAGTGTAGATCGTCGAAGTACTTGGTTTCTGGTATCAGAGTTTAGTCCAGGTGTAATCTAAAGTCCTGTAGTCAGGGTATCCTACTTTATACCCAAGGAAGGGGTTGGACAAACTCTGGGGACCCACCTATGGGAGGGTCAGGAAAGAGGGGTGGCTACACCCATTTCCTTTGTCCAGTTTCGCGCCAGAGCAGGGGCTGTGTGCCCCTGCAACCGGTTTGAGCTGGACTATGCACAGGGACACCAAATGTGCCCCCAGTGCAGACTTCAAAGCACTCTCAGAGTGCACCCACCCAGCCCCAATACACTAAAGCCTGTCTGGGAGGTGGTCACACCTCCCTGTGACAGGAAACCTATTGTCCAGGCCTCCCCTGCCGGAGTTTCGTCCAGCAGCAGGAGGGCAGACTCGTGTCTGTGGCTGCAGCATCCATTTTGTGATGCCAGGGTTCTGTTAAGCTGGTACCGGGTGTACCGGTGGTGCCATGTTTCTCCCTCTAGTAGGGTGGAATCATACCTCCCACCCCAGTTGCTGGGGTGGAGGTATGATTCCAAGGTGTTTGACACCAAACACGACATGTTTCCATGCAGCCATTATCAAGTTAGCATTTAGCGCGAGGTTATAATGCACTTAAGAGTATATGGTCTGGCTGCATCACAAACACCCCCGGAATGAAGATTCCGAAAGCTGCAGAGGGGCTCTGCTCATACATGAGCACCCTCTCACATGAAACCCAGCACACTGCCTTCAGGATTGTTAAGGCCTGCCATAGGGGGGACTGATAGGTTTACATGTGCAGTGATATGGAGAGATATAGGGAACCTATATCTCAGTAAAGGGTGCATATACCACCTTACACAGGCTGCAGTAGCAGACCTGTTGTGTCATTTTAAAAGGCTTCCCAGGGGTGGCACAATACATGCTGCAGCCCCTGGTAGGCCTCTGGGGTACCTATGCCCTGGGTACATAGTATACCATATACTAGGGACTCGCAAGGGTACCCCAGAATCCAATCTGGAGTGTACCTAAAGTACCTACAATCAATTTAAGGGGAAAGCAGATAGGCTGGGGTCCTGAATAGCAGGATCCCAGCCAAACTAAGTCGAAAACCAGCAAAACACCAGGAAAAAAGTGGGGGCAACCATGCAGTCAGATTCCACCTTCCTACACACGTCACCCCTAACACTTCGATGCAGATTGGGACCCCATGTTACCATTCCAATCAGAGGTGTTCCGTAAACTTATGTGCTCCAATTATCTTAAAGAAGTATGCATCAACCTAGACAAATTTTGCCAGATATTGTAGCATATTGGGACGAAGGACAACAATGTGGATATTTCAGAGGACAACTGGCCCACCACTGTAAGAAGGGTACAGAGCCAACTGCTGTGACCCTGAAGAATAAGTTACTTACCTTTAGTAATGCCTTTTCTGGTAGAGACTCTATCTAATCGCAGATTCCTTACCTTAGAATACTCCCCAGGCATCAAACTGGATCTGGAAAATCTTGAGCAGTACCTCTGCACACCAGTAGCTGGTGCCGGTAGCTCCACGTCAACGTTACTTCTGAAGGATCAACCATCTTGCCGATTCCTCTACTTAAGAATGAGTCCATAAGCAATACTCTCTGGGTGGTGGAAATGAGTTGTGCCAATTAACCAAGGATGGTATGCAGCACAGTCTTCGCAATCTATCCATCACTGTGTGCTGGGGCTGTGAGCCAATAATGTTTAGCCAATGTATGCAAGGATGACCAAATGGTCACCTGGCACATCTTAGACACTGGAACGCCTCTTGTGAGAGTCATGGAAACAGGCATGGCCACAGTGGAGTGGGCGAATGCCCTAGAGAGGGCCTTTCTTGGCCAAGGCGTATCGGATCTTGATACATAAGCTCAGCCAATGTGAAATGCTAGGTTTGGTCACACACTTGCATTTCTTAGATGAAACAAAGCCCACAAAGAGCTATTCACCCTCTCCGCCCTGTTGAATACTGAAGTAGCATGAAACTGCATGCCTGGGAGTCTATGCTGTTTCTCTTCCACCTTTGTGGGATAAGGGAAGGAAAGAAATTGGTAGAGTGATAGACTGGATCATGTAGAAAGCTGAAAAGTTCTTAAACAAGAAGGCTCGGCATCTATGCAAGATTAACTTGTCCACATAAAACATGAAGTTCTCCAACCATATTTGCAAAACTTATTGCAGCTACCAATACTGGTCCTGATTCACAAAGGTAAACATACACGTTTGTTTGCTATTCACAAAAGGATTTACAAGTAGTATCTTTACGTGTGCGGAGTCTCCATACATAAAAAGATAGGACATTCCTATATTCCCATAATAGCTGATCAGGCAGACACATGAAAGCCTATAGGTCAGCCAGGGAACCACTGAATGTAGACACAGAGTCCTTGAGGTGCAAAAGACAGTGTGAAATGCATGACATCAGAAAAGTCTGACTTAAAGTGATCCAAGACTTCTGATCTAGATCATTGCAACAATTTGTTCCACTGGTCTGCATAAATGGGCTTTTTAGCGGGTTTTCTGGCAGCCAAGATGATGTCTGCAACTTCATCCAGGAGATTAAAGGATTCTAGGCATCACGGCTCAATCTCCTAATGTGCAGCTGCAGCGATTGGGGTGGAGAACCTTACTACCTTGTCCGCGCTATGCTGGAGCCAAAGAGGTGGCCGAGTGTTGATTGCCAGATGCTTCTTGCTGGGGATGTTAGTATCAGCTGTGCTTGAACCACCTCTATCTTCCGCAGGACTTTCAGCAGATGCAGAATTGGTGGGAAAGCATACAGCCGGCCATGAGACCAGCAGAGACTGAAGGCATCCTTCATGGGACCATTTACAGAGAAGTGTATGGCACAAAACTGAGGACACTTTCTGCTATGGGCCACATGAAATAGGTCTATGGATGGACATGCCAGTCTGGAGAAGACCATCTCTGTTATCAGCATGTAGTTCCAATTCATGGTCCTAGAGCAAGACGCAACTGAAAGTGTTCACTCTCACATTGAGCAACCCTGACAGCTGTGCCGCTATATGGAAATTTCTCCTTCACTGCACCCCCGCCACAGGCAGTTTGGCTCCAAACACAGAGCCCATGACCCAACACTGCTCTGTCTGTTTAAAAAATGGAAAGCAATAGTAGTGTCAAACAAGAGCTTTATGGGTCTCCCCGATGCTGAAGGGGGAAATGCCTTCAATTCAAAACAAACTGTCTACAGGTCCAGCACATTTAAGTGCAGGTGCTGCTCTAATATTGACCCAAGGCCCTGCTCCCTCAAGTAAGCACTCCAGCCCAGCAAGGAGGCATGCATGAACATGAGAAGCCTGTTCTCAAAAACCGCAGAGTAGGGACGTGGACGTGTCTCTCCATCTCTGCCACCGAAACCTCCCCACTGCCCGCATTACAGGCCTAGCTGAGCAGAGCACGATACCGGCAGGGTGCAGGGGGGGGTCCTGACCCCCAGCGGAGTAAGTGCAACCCCGGCTGCTCTCACAGGGCAGGAGAAAGGAGAGGCCGGCCTGGGCCCGGGACGGGGAAACGTGGAGCCGCGCCCGGAGGCACTTAGCACGGCTGAGAGCCTCAAGCGGAGGGCGCGGCTCGGCCTCCCTTTTGAAGCGCCCCGACGAATTGTGTATGAAACCAGGGACCGTCGCCGTTGATTGGAGGAGGGTCGGCGGACTGGCTGCTTCGGTCGAGACAGACAACGGGGCTGGGCAGGACTTCATGGGCCACAGAGCAGATGCAGAGGGCCAAGTGATGGTGGGCCCCGAAGAGACGAGGCCCGAGCGGGGTGGGGGCCCTGCAGGCTGAAACTCCTGGGGCCCGCATGGAAGAGCCTCCCTTCGACTCCAAGTCCAGAAGGTGCAGTGAGTGAACGAGTTCGCTGCGCCTGGCGGAAGGGGCGGACATCGAGCAGTGGAACCTGGAGGCAGAGGCAAAGAACCTCCAGTGAGGGCGAGAGCAGTGATTCAAGCAGAGGGCGAGGCCGGGCCTCCCTGGTGAAGCACCCTGACGAACCACGTAGAAATCCGGGTACAGCTGCCGTTGATCAGAGGAGGAGCAGCGCACTGGCCCCTTGATCGAGACCGACGACGGAGCTGGGCAGGCCATGGCGGGCCACGGAGCTGAGGGCTGAGTGAAGGCGGTCCCGGTAGTGAGGAGGCCCGAGCGGGTCCTGCAGGCTGAAGTTCCTGGGGCCCACATGTTAGAGCCCCCATTGACTTCTAGCCCAGAAGGTGCGCTGAGTGAGAGAGATCGCTGCGCCTGGCGGAGGGGGCGGACATCCTGCAGTGGAACCTGGAGGCAGAGACATAGAATCTCTGGTGAGGACAAAGGCTGGGATACTGGCAGAAGATTCCCCCCCAGTGGGGGTTAGTGATAAACAGCAGACAACCCTGGGACCTGGTGAAGACCCCGAGTTAAGGGAAGCTGGATGGCCCCAAGATAGGCTGAAGACGCAATAGCAGCCAAAAACACACTGTGGGACCGACCTGGCACAGGGAGATAGCGAGGAGACCTAACAAGAAGGAGCCCGTGGGATGAGACCTACCAAGGCCGCCTCGAAAGAGTAAAGAGCCCTGGAATTGGGAGTGTGCAGACCAACACCGAATACAGCGTCCTAAGCAAAGGTCAGCGGCCAAGCCGAAGGAAGCAATGGAGGCGCAGGGCCCAACACTGGTCAACAATCACTACCAGGTTCTAGATGAGACCGGCCACCGGACCCGGGGCCACCGGAGAGGCGAAGGGAGAGCAGAATAAAAAGGGTGCTAGGCAGGTCCTAGGTAGCTGCAGTGGAGACGCCTCAGGCCCATCAATTGCAGGTAAGGAATACCGGGTCCGCCATCAGGGGAAGCTGATCTTACCAACACCGGACAGCTGGGGCAGACGCCGAGTGGACATACTACAATCACACCCCGAGACCAGTCTGTAGAACTGGGACCCAGAAGAGTATGTGTAGAGATGGGGTCATCACAGGAATACTCTACCCCCCCCCACCCCAGAGGGATCGGCAATACGGAGTGGATGGCATCCGGGAGGACGAAGAAAGGGGGCTCCATCAAGGACATGCTCATGAAGCCAATGGGCTCCCAATTTGGAGGGCCTAAAGGGGGAGAGCTAGAGGCCCCAGTCACGCGCCGGTACCTGGAAGCCCTGGTCTCCGGCCTGAGAGACGACCTCCTAGCGGTTAAAAGGGACCTCTCGAGTGAACTTCAAGCGGTCTGGAAGGAGGTGATAGACATCGGCGACCGGGTTGTTGCCCTCGAGGGGTGTGATGCCTCCCGAGATGAGGAAATCGAGCAATTGCAACAAGTCATCCATTTGTCAGATCAACAACTGGAACTACAAGCACATGCGGAGGACTAAGAAAATCGCTCCAGACGAAATAACATTCGAATAAGAGGGGCCCTTCGAAAAGCAGAAGGAGATAACATAGAGGCTATGTCGCAGACCTGTTCGCCCAAATCCTCGGAGACTCCCCGGCAGCAGCAATCCGTTTGGATAGGACCCACAGGGTGGGTCCTTGGGGCCCTGGAGCCCCCCGATTGCTGGACATCCTGACTTGTGTTCATAATTTCTCCTTGAAGGAACGGATCCTGAAAAGGCCCGAGAGACGCTGTCGGTTTCGTTCCGGGGCCAGACTCTTCACCTGTTCCAAGACCTTGCGGCCTCCACACTCCAGAAAAGGCGAGAGTTTCGCCCAGTTACAACCTTTGTTCGTGACAAGAAGGTGGCTTATTCTTGGGGGCACCCATTCAGGCTAATATTTCGATGGCATGACCAGCTCCATCAGCTCTGCTTCCTGTCAGCGGCGTGCGAGCTGCTCTAGATAGAGCTTCGGAAGGAGACCCAACCGCATGCGCAACCCGGAAGGCACGGAAAAGAAGGCCGTTGGAGATGGCGAAGACTATGGAGACCGAAAGAAGGGCCCTGCTGGACAAACTGGCAGAAGACACTGCATCTAATGATCCCGCCTGAGGTGACATGTCTTGAGCTGGGGGTGGGGGGGGGGACGGGGCGGCGGAATGAGCCGCTGAAGACTTGGTCACTAGCCCACACAGAGACTTAACCACTGGTAGAGGCATGGACCTTTCGTTCCCCTACCAGATCCAGGGACTATGGTAGTCAAGACTCATACCTTTTTCCACACATGGGTCAGAAAGAATCTCACAAGGTTCCAAAGGAATGTAGAGGGAGGGGGCTCCCAAGAACAAATCAGAAGCAAACCTGGCAACCACTATGGTAATTAGCGAAAGGTAAGGGTACTGACCCTAAATGTTAAGGGCCTAAAGCACAAGTTACTAACTTGTGTAACAATATATCTGTAAGAGACAGTAGTTAGTGACAGATTCCTTACATTAGAATATCCCCAGGCGTCAGGCTGGATCCGGAAAGTTCTGCGTAGCAGTACCCTTGCGCGTCGGTAGGCGGCGTCGCGCGGCTCCGCGTCCGTCGTCGGGATCGCCGGGATGACGTCGCGGGCAGTACTTAGACGCCGCCCCTGCGCGCTGACGTCAGTTCTGTACACGACTTTCCGCGCCAGGAACGCAGAGCCATGCAAGAAGCTGACATAGGTGTCTGAAAAAATACTAGGGCCCTGAAAGGGATGTCCTTAACCCTAGAGATCAGTTTGCAGAACGGGGAGGATGGGTGGGGAGGTAAGGAATCTGTCACTAACTACTGTCTCTTACAGATATATCGTTACACAAGTTAGTAACTTGTGCATCTGAAAGAGAAACGTTAGTGACAGATTCCTTACCTTAGAATAGATACCCCAGCAATACCAACCCCGGTGGTGGGTCAGCAAACACATTCAGACAAGGAAGTCCCGGAGGACAGAACGGCCAAAGAAGCCGTCCCTCTGGACCTGGCTGTCAAGGCAGTAATGCTTGGTAAACGTGTGTAGCGAGGCCCACGTAGCTGCCTGACATATATCCTGTAGCGGAACACCGCGGCCCAAAGCCGTGGTAGCAGCCGTTGCCCTGGTAGAATGGGCACGTAGCCCCACAGGGGGCTCCTTCTTAGCCAAAGAGTAGCAGGCTTTGATACACAAGATGACCCAGCGGGAGATGGTCCTCTTGTGTACCGCCCGACCTTTTTTGGCGCCCACGTAGCCAACAAAGAGCTGGTCATCCACCCGGAACTGTTGTGTGCGGTTGATGTAGAAGGAAAGCGCACGTTTTGGGTCCAGACGGTGGAGCCTCTCTTCCTCTCTGGAAGGGTGTGGAGGCGGAAAGAAGGTCGGCAAAGTGATGGTCTGCCCAATGTGGAAGGCAGTAACCACCTTTGGCAAGAAGGACGGACGCGTTCTAAGAACAACCTTGTCTGGATGGACAGACAGAAAGGGGGGGTTTGCATGAAAGAGCCTGGAGCTCACTCACCCGCCGAGCAGAGGTGATGGCCACCAGAAAGGCTGTCTTCAGAGTGAGAAGACGAAGAGGACAGTTATGCAGAGGCTCAAAGGGAGCGCACATTAAGAAAGTAAGAACCAAGTTTAAGTCCCACTGAGGCATTATAAACGGAACAGGAGGAAAGAGGTGTGTAATGCCTTTAAGAAACCTGTTAACAACAGGGGACTTAAAAAGAGAGGGCTGATCAGGAAGCCTGAGGAAGGCTGAGATCGCACAAAGATAGCCCTTGATGGTACCCAGGGCAGAACCCTGTTGGGCCAGAGAGGGAAGGAACAGAAGACCCTCAGAAAGAGGGGCAGAAAGGGGATTCACAGCCTTTGCTGTGCACCATGCCACAAACTTGTTCCACCTGCAGGCGTATACCACCTTAGTGGAGGGACGCCTGGCTGCCAGAATCACATCACAAACTTCGGGAGGCAAGTCGAAAGGAATCAACTGCCGCCGCTCAATCTCCACGCAAGCAGGTGGAGACTGGACAGGTTCGGGTGGAGGACCGTCCCCTGCTGCTGCGACAGAAGATCCTCCCGAAGAGGCAGACGGATCGGGGGATCGACGCTCATACGGAGTAGCTCGGGATACCAAACTCTTCGAGCCCAGTCCGGAGCCACAAGAATGACTTGGGCCCTGTCGCGCCGAATCTTCTTCAACACTACGGGTAGAAGTGGTATAGGCGGAAAGGCGTACAACAGACCGCAACTCCACTCACGACGAAAAGCGTCGCCGAGCGAGTGCCGCCTTGGAAATTCCAACGCGCAGAACAGATGACATTGCGCGTTCTCTTCGGTGGCGAATAGATCCACCTCCGAGTGAAGACGCCATTCGTGATCCATCATGCACCTGCGGCTGAGTTCGTCCGCCCTGGCGTTCAGGGAACCTGCCAGGTGTTGAACCATCAGGAATATGCCCTGATGTTCCAGCCATGTCCAGAGGCGCAGAGCCTCCTGACATAGGGTCCACGACCCCACCCCGCCTTGTTTGTTGCAGTACCACATGGCGGTGGTGTTGTCTGTGAACACCTGCACTACCCTCCCTTTGACAGAGGGAAGGAATGCCTTGAGTGCAAGTCGGATCGCCCGAAGCTCCAGAAGGTTGATATGGAGCCGGGACTCCGCCGGAGACCAGAGGCCTCTGATCTCCGCCTCTCCCATGTGACCGCCCCATCCCAGAAGGGACGCGTCCGTCACAACTGTGTGCTCTGGCTGGGGAAGGGAGAGAGATCTGCCCATGACCCATTGCCGGTTCGAGAGCCACCACTGCAACTGTTTTGCAGTGCCTTCCGAGATCTGGACGTGATCGGACAGGTTGCCCTGATGCTTCGCCCACTGGAACTTCAGGTCCCACTGCAGAGCCCGCATATGCCATCTGGCATGATCGACCAGCAGGATGCAGGAGGCCATGAGGCCCAGCAGCCTCAGGGTCATCCGTACCGAAACCCAGGATAGAGGCCGAAAGATCGGAATCATAGCCTGAATATCCCGGACTCGCCGTTCGGGAGGATAGGCCCGAAACTGCGTCGTGTCCAGAACTGCTCCGATGAAAAGGAGCTGTGGAGAAGGAATCAGGTGCGACTTCGGCACGTTGATGGAGAACCCCAGCGAGTGCAGGAGTTCGGCCGTAGTCTGGAGGTGGGAGACGACTGCCTGGGACGAGCCCGCCTTCAGCAGCCAGTCGTCGAGGTAGGGGAAGACTGGAACCCCTGCCCGGCGCAGATGAGCTGCGACCACCGCCATCACTTTCGTGAACACCCGAGAGGCGCTGGTAAGGCCAAAGGGGAGCACGGTGAACTGAAAATGCTCGAGGCCTACCGTGAACCGCAGGTAACGCCGGTGGGCCGGCAGGACGGGGATGTGGAAATACGCGTCCTGCAAGTCCAACCCTACCATCCAGTCTCCAGGGTCGAGGGCAGTCAAGACCTGAGCTAGGGTGAGCATCTTGAACTTCTCCTTCCGGAGGAAGCGATTGACGTTCCGGAGGTCCAAGATAGGACGCATGTCCTCCTTGTCCTTTTGGGCACCAGAAAGTAGTGGGAGTAACAACCACGCCTACTTCTGGGGTCGAAACGCGCTCGATGGCCCCTTGGCCAAGAGGGCCGCAACTTCCTTCTGAAGAAGCACCAAGTGATCCCCTGACATGCGGTGGTATTGAGGTGGCATGGCTGGGGGGGTTGTCTCGAAGGGGAGTAGCCCCTTCGGACAATGTCCAAGACCCACTTGTCCGAGGTGATGGCACGCCAGTGGTGAAGGCGGACCCTGCCTCTACTGGCGTGCTGTGGACCTGAAAGGAGGGACTAGGAGGGCTTGGAGGCCGCGGACAGGGCGGGGGTGGTGGCTTGACCCGCACGCTGGTTGCCCGACCCGCCTCGGCGGGAGCCACGCCCTCGGCCACGCGAAGACGCCTGCTGCGCGGGCCGGTGGCTGGGCAGCGGACGTGACTGGGCGCCCTTCCGTGGCCACGAAAGGGGCGAAAAGCAGACTGTTGCGGAGGGCGCACAGCAGAAAGGCCCAGGGACTTGGCTGTAGCCCGTGAGCCCTTAAAACGCTTCCAGCGCATGGTCTGCCTTGTTTCCAAAAAGACCGACCCCATCAAAGGGCATGTCCATAAGAGTGTTTTGGACATCGCCCGAGAAACCAGTGGTTCTCAGCCAGGCGTGACGGCGCAGCACCACTGTCGTCGCAAGCGATCTGCCTAGCGAGTCGGCGGTATCAAGGCCACATCTGATGGTGTATTTTGCCACATCCCTTCCTTCCGCAATGGCGCGGGAAAGCAGTGCCTGGGCCTCCTCAGGACACTGGGGCAGAACTTGCGCCACCGAATCCCACAAGGAGTGGGAATATCGGCCCAAGAGGCAAGTGGTGTTGACAGACCGCAAGCCAGCACTGGAGGAAGAAAAAACCTTCTTCCCAAATTGATCCAGGCGTTTGAATTCCCTATCCGGGGGAGCGGTAGGGAAGGCGCTTTGGGAGGCAGAGGCTTGGACAACCAAGCTCTCAGGGGTGGGGTGTTGGGAGAGGAACAGGGGGTCGCCCGGAGCAAGGCGATGGCGTCGGGCTACGGTCCTATCCACAGGAGCCCCTGTGGTGGGCTTGGACCAGGTGCCCAAAGGAACGTCCGAAAGTGCCTCGTTAAACGGCAGCAGTGGCTCCGAGGAGGTAGCCGCCGGCTGAAGCACTTCCGTCAGGAAGTTAGTCCTGACAGCCACTGTAGGCAACTGGAGGTGTAAGGCCTCAGCTGCTCTACGCAACACCATTGCAAAGTTTGCTCCCTCCTCCGTTGCCACGGAAGGAGGAGACAGCATGCCAGTGTCAGGGGAGGTGTCCAGACCACTGGCATCCCCAAGTTCCTCAGCCCAGTCCTGATCAAACTCACATTGGGCTGTGAGAGGGTCATCAGACCCCTCCCAGTTCTCTTCGTCCTCCAATTCTGGTTCAAAGTAAGGAGGAGGGACATGTGGGACCCAAGGTCTCATCGGCGCCGGAGCCGATTGACGTCGGTCCGGCGCCGTGTCCGGATCCGTAGAGAACCGGGGTACGACGCCGCCCGGAGCCCCGGACGGCGTCGGGAACGGCACCGGTGAAATCGACGCCGGCGGAGGTGTCGGCAGGTCAACCGGTGTCGATCGGGGTTGTGGCAGCACCGGAGCCGGGGTCGAGGCCGGGGCCGGGACCGAGGCCGGTGTGACAGGCGGCGCCGAGAACGGAGTCGCCGGCGCCGCCGTAGGAACCCCATCAGGGCCCGCGGGGCCCGAAGGCGCACCGGGGGGACCTTGAGGCCTGAAGAGGCGGGCCATGGCCGACAGGAACTCCTGTATCTCGGCCGGAGTCGCCGCCGAACCCGGATAAGGCGGGTAATGCGGCGGCGGCTCCACAGGCACTCCCGGAGCCGCGGGGACGGTGCCGACGGGACCCTCAGCCGAGTCGCGAGACCGGCGAGGGGAAGTCGTCGAGCGATGACGCTTCTTCGACTTCTTGTGCTTCGACTTACCGGAGGAGTGCGAAGACTTGGACCCCGACGACCGATGAGGACTCCGCGACCGGCCCCTCAACCTTTTACGTGACCAGGGCTTGGATTGGCGCGGAGCCGACTGCCGGACCTCGAGGAGCTTTCGAGACCGCTCTTGCAAAGCCTTCGGATGCAAGGCCCGGCAGTCGGGGCACGACTTGGAGTCGTGGTCGCGGCCGAGGCAGTAGAGACAGTCTCGATGCGGGTCCGTGATCGACATC
Source organism: Calotriton arnoldi (assembly GCA_963921515.1). Lineage (NCBI taxonomy): Eukaryota > Metazoa > Chordata > Amphibia > Caudata > Salamandridae > Calotriton > Calotriton arnoldi. Next base: position 556,151 of record CAWUFW010003885.1, read on the forward strand.
ATCCGACCACAGGCGTCGCATGGCTTGAAGCCGGGCATCCCTACCGACACCTTCGGAGTCGAACGACTCGAGAAAAAACAGTGATAAAAATCACAAAAAACTTAGTCAAAAATCGACTAGGGCACTGCTCTTCCCGGATCTGCGCTTACTGGCGCAAAAAAAGAAAGAACTGACGTCAGCGCGCAGGGGCGGCGTCTAAGTACTGCCCGCGACGTCATCCCGGCGATCCCGACGCCGACGACGGACGCGGAGCTGCACGACGCCGCCTACCGACGAGCAAGGGTACTGCTACGCAAAACTTCCGGATCCAGCCTGACGCCTGGGGATATTCTAAGGTAAGGAATCTGTCACTTGCGTGTCTCTTTCAGATTAACCCGGTCAAGAGGAGGGCGATACTATCATATCTAGAGCACTCTCAGGCAGGTGTTTGCCTTTTACAGGAAACGCATTTGTTACGTAAGGACTAGAATAGACTTAAATCCCGAGCTTTCCCACAGCAGTTCTTCTCCTCATTGACACACAAGACGACGGGGGTGGTACTACTGTTCTCACGCTCTTTTCATGTAAAAGTGGGGATGAAAGTAGCGGAGATTAAGGGCCACTTCTTGGGATACCGTATACACTTTGGCTCCCATTCCATAACCCTAGGGTCCATCTACGCTCCTAACGAGGGACAGGAACAGTTTCTACATGGGGAGGTGCCAGACATCATGACCACACAAGACCGATGGGTGGTGCAAGGAGGAGATCTAAACCTCGTATTACATAATGATCTAGACCGGTCAACCCAGCGGCAGGGAGCAGCAGGGACGATTAGTCCAGGGGGGCCCTATGGTTGCAGGAATTTGGTCTGAGAGATTTGTGGTGGGGAAACCACCCAGACTCAAGCAATTACACCTTCTATTCTCACGCACATGAATCCTACGCTAGGCTTGACTAGAGAGGTCCAGGCTGCAACAGGCTCGATGGAGATTGAATCCTGCTCCCTATGCGATCATTCAGCGGTCCTGTTGGACCTCACTCTCCCACCTCAAGGCCAAGAGTCCTGTGCGTGGCGCTTACGGGAAACCCTACTCCGCAGACCAGAGTTAGTTCAGCAGATAGACAGGGCGATTAGAGACTACTTGGAAGTAAACAATACTCCCGAGACCTCAATAGCGATGGTATAGGATGCAATGAAAGTGGTAATCAGAGGGGAGTTGATCGTCATTTCTGTGGTGGACAACAAAGTCAGTCGAGACAAGCGCACACAATTACAACAAGTAGTGCGGGAACTCAAATGCATCCATCATCACACTGGGGCGCCCAGGTTTTGGCGACAATTGGAGGCGGTTAGGAAGCAATTAGCTGGCCTGGATCTAGATAGCGCCGAGTACTCGATACTATGCCTCAAACATGCATTTTATGTAGGGGGGAATAAGTGTCGGAGAAGGCTAACGAATAAACTCAAAGGGCAGCGCTCTAGGGGGATGAGGCTGTGGCAGCTAGATTCAGATCCTTTTATAAGGATCTATACTCGGCGCAAGATCTCCCCTTAGGAGATCTCCAAGTATCTGAAGGGAGCTAAGGTGACAAGCTTAACAGCGGAGCAGTTGGCAGGCCTGGATAACCCAATCAGAATCGAGGAAGTAATAGCTGCAATCTCTAGGTTGAAGCTGCATAAATTCCCCGGCCCAGATGGCTTCCCGGCTAGTTTTTATAAAGCCTTTTGCAACTCTGTGGCCCCTCTCCTCACTAGAGTGTTCAATGCGATTACGAGCTCAGCGACACTACCTCCTTCAATGACGGAGGCCTCAGTGGTGGTCATAGCGAAACCAGGCAAAGATATGAGATTATGCGGGTCCTATCGCTATATCGCTCCTAAACGTCGACGCAAAATTGTTCACAGGGATCTTGGCAGCTCGCCTTGCCCTTCTCATGCGACCTGGTCGACCCGATCAGTCAGGTTTTATTCCCAGCAGACAGTGCTCAGATAACACCAAGCCTTCATCTTATTGATGAGGCGTCCCGCTCCCAGCGAGAGACGATGCTTTTTCCCCATCGACACGGAGAAGGCTTTCGACCGTGTACATTGGCCTTATCTAGCAGAAATATTGAAATGCTTTGCGATAGGGGATAGGTTCTGGTTGTGGGTGCTGAGTGGGTATGAGAGGCCGAGGGCTTCAGTCAGGGTCAATGGTAGAGGCTTAGAGAGCTTCCCAATTAGGTGTGGCACACAGAAGGGATGTCCCTATCCCCTCTCCTATTTGCGCTCAACATGGAGTCGTTTGCGCAGAGGGTACAGACGACCCAAAGGTGACAGGGATATGCTTTGGGGGAGGGGAGCACATCATCACTCTTATATGCGGATGTCATTGTCTCCCTTGATAACCCTCTAGAGGCCCTACCGAGGTTTTTGGAAGTGGTACGGGGCAGTCTCAGGATTACAGATTAATCTTGCCAAATCACAGGCATTAAGCCTAACGGTTTCGCAGGACGCACAGGAGTATCTCATCCAGGCCTTTTCAATCCAATGGGAGCGGGACATCTCGTATCTGGGTATTCAACTTGAATCGACCATTCAAGAGGTTGTGGCCCTTAATTACTGGGAATTGGTTAAAAGCTTGAAGTCCGATCTAGCTCGATGGCAACCATACTCGCTCTTGTGGCTGGGACGAGTTGCTGTATTGAAGATGACAGCCCTTCCCAGAGTCCTATTTACATTTCTGACATTGCCTCTCTGGCCCCCCGCCAGGAACACTCCAATCCCTGCAGAGAGCCTTCTAAAACTTTGTTTGGGCGGGCCGAAGTTCCCGAATGCGACACAATCTTAGTTGGCGAGCTACGACGGAAGGCGGCCTTGGTATTCCATGCTTCCTACGCTACTTCCAAGCCGAGCAGCTTAGATTTCTAGTGGAATGGACGCGCCCGGAATCAAAAAGGATGGCTGTTCCTGGAATGTGCGAGGCTTGCTGAGTAAAGTTAAACGTGGGGCAGTGCTCCACCAGGCAAAGCGGTATGCAGCAGATGTCCTACTGCTCCAGGAAACTCATCTCCTGGGCACGAAGGCCCCATGCCTCGCCCGTTACGGTTACTCCACAGTTTATCATTCTGGCTTCACGCGGGGCCCGGGTACAGCCATACTCATTCATCGAAGGGTGCCCCTACAGATCACACGACATTGGCTGGATCCAGGGGGTCGCTACACTGTGGTCTTGGGTACCTTGGCCGGCGAACACATCACACTGGGTAGCATATATGCCCCCCGCCTCTCGGCCAGACGTTTATTGATAAAATAACGCAGTTGTGGGGGATCTCCTGGGTGGCCTTGTGGTGTTGGGGGTGATTGGAACGATACTATGGGCCCATTAGATAGGTGGCGAGCCCGACAGCCTGCTACAACCCCTACTACATCCAAATTGAATGTACTTGCACATACACTGGGTTGGGGGACACGTGGCGGGCCTTACACCCGACGGACGCAGGATTCTCATACGCGTCTTCGGTTCATCCCACTCTTTCACGCCTTGATTATTTATTCCTTCCACATAGCTATATGCACAGGGTGGCACAAGCATCCATTCCTCCCCGTGGCTTGTCGGACCACTCGCCGATCCAACTTAAATTGCGACTGCTAACTAACAGGGCCCCCTATCGGTGGCGCATGTCCCCCTGGCTGCTCCGTGATGAGGCATACAGAGAGATGCTTAGTCAAGCAATCACCGACTACTTCAGATACAATGCCGGCACTTGCCAGTCCCCAGTTATCTTATGGGAAGCATTTAAGCCCACACTCCGGGGTGCAGATATAAGTTATCGCACCGGGGAAAAGCGTCGCCGCCTGGCCCAGGTATGTGACCTGGAGGATAGGCAGGAAGAACTTCAATCCCTTGTGGTGGGAGGCTCGGACCCCGTGGCCCGCCGGAATCTGCTGCACGTGCAACAAATGCTCCATCAAACCCACATAGATTACGCCAAAGAAGCTTGGCTGGCCACCCAGCATAGAATTTACCAGTGGGGCGATAAGTCCAGTCAAATGCTTCATAGACTCTGCCAGGCTAGGGTGGCCCCGACACAGGTACCCCTTCTGCGGTCTCCCGCGGGGGTTGCCTGTACATCCCCTGAGGCGGTGGTACAGGCCTTCGCTGATTTTTACGCGGCGTTGTACGATAAACGGGAGGTCATCTCCGAATCCCTCATAGATGCCTTCTTAGTAGATATTCCTCCCCGCCGCCTATCGGATGAGCGACGTGATGCCCTGGAGGAGCCAATTACAATGGCGGAACTGCGGTCGGCCCTCTCCAACATCCACCCTGGCCGCGCGCCGGCCCGAATGGGTTCCCATGTGACTTCCTGAGGCCCCATCTGGAGACTTTGGGACCGCATTTGCTAGAGGTGATTCATGATGCCTCGGAGCAGCAAATTCTCCTTCGGACTGGAGACACGCGGAGGTCGTGTTAGTATCTCAAACCGGGACGCCCACCGGACGACCCGGGTCCTACCGCCCATCTCATTAATAAATTTTGAGCCCAAACTGCTGGGAAAGATCCTGGCGGATCGCCTCCGTACCTGTATTGAGGAGCTGGTACATCCGGACCAGTCGGGCTTTATGCCACAACGCTCTACCAGACATAATATTAGGCGAGCTCACAACGCGGTGGCGGAGGCTCACCGTCTGGGACGTCCCGCGGCAGTCTTGCTGGCTGATATTGACAAGGCGTTCGATTCCTTAAGCTGGACGTACCTCTTTAAGTTATTGGAAGCGGTTAATTTGGGCCCCCAATTCCGGGCATATGCGAAATTACTGTACACAGACCTCACTGCATCGGTCCGAGTAGCTGGCCGATGCTCAGCTCCCTTCCCCATTCGGAGGGGCACTCGACAGGGTTGCCCGCTCTCCCCATTGCTGTTCGCACTGGCCATTGAGCCTCTGGCGGCATGGGTCCGTTTGGACTCTTGCCTGCGGGGTTTGGAGTGGTCTCCGGAGTGCTCGGATAGGATAGCGCTTTACGCTGATGACGCCCTGTTTTTTATGTCGGACCCGTGGGTTTCTGGGCCCCGGGTGCTGCAGATTCTGAGGGTCTTCGGGGAGACCTCTGGCCTCTGCGCTAACCCATCCAAATCCATATTATTTCCGATCTGTGGAGACCAGCGGTCCCAAGTTTGGGCCTCCCAGCTGGTGATTGCGGAGTCAGGCTTCCGATACCTTGGGGTGGTTCTTACAGGGTGCCAGACTGAGGCATGGTCACGGAATATTGCGCCGCTGCTGACTGCAGTTCGAGATGAGACGACGATATGGTCCCAACTTCCCCTTTCGTTATATGGGAGATCGGCCATTTTTAAAATGGTGTGTCTGCCTCGCCTGCTCTATAGGCTGCAGAATTACCCCTTTCCACTTCCCCGTCCTGGTTCCGTCAAATTAATACATTACTCAATAGATTCCTCTGGGGGAGGAGCGGTTCGGGTGGCGCTTGCGACCTGTATCCAATCCACTTATTGCGGTGGGATAGCGGCGCCGGATGTACAGGCGTATTACCAGGCATCGCATCTTCTGGTGATAAATGACTGGTGGTACTGCTCACAATCGGACCCAGCCTACGCTGTGGAACGACTCTTTATGGCCGAAACCCCATTACTTCACTTTCTGTATAGCTCCTCGTCTCTGACGGAACTCCCCCCGGCATGTAGGACGGCCATTCAGATATGGAGGCGAGTGGTCCGACAGATGGGCTGGTGGGGCAAACTTACCAGTGCTACGCCTCTCTGGCGCGGCACATATCTTCGGCCAGTCGCAGCTCTGGCGGGCTTCCGTAGGTGGGATGACATCGGGATTTCTGTGTTGGGGGATGTGATACGGGGGTCCACACTCAAATCCTTTCAGCAGCTTCAAGCTGACTTCGGTCTCCATAAAACGCAATTTCACAGATACTTGCAGCTCCGACACGCTATATCCCCTTTGATACGGGGCCTCACGGGTCTCCCGGAGTTCCACCCGTTGGAAGGCCGGTTGCTCATGGGGGACCTGGGTGCCCACAAGATTCGTCAAATTTACCAAACACTGATTACACATTCCACAACCACCATACACCGGACCCGGGCGGCATGGGAGGCAGATGTGCCCACACTGACGGATGATGACTGGGCGGAGGCACTGGCTAGCCCCCGGTACTCTGCGGTTTCCACCCGATATCGATTGATCCAGTTCAAATATCTCCATAGGATCTACTATACACGTCTGCGCCTTTGCAAGATGGGGGCCATTCAGTCACCTATGTGTCTCCGATGTGATTCGGAGGAGGGGTCGTTCCTCCACACTGTGTGGACCTGTGCGGCGCTGCAACATTTCTGGGCGGGCATAAGGTCCTGCTTAGGGCAAGTGCTGGCTTGGCGTATTCCTGCAGACCCTCGATTGATATTCCTACACAGCACCGAGGACATTGGGGAAACAGATACAAAAGGCATTTACTGTTCCTTGGGCTTACACTAGCTAAGCGCGACATTGCTCAACATTGGAAGGCGACACTCCCACCTAGTATAGGTCCCTGGAAGAAGGCAATGGATAGGTGCATGTCCGCTGAAGTGGCAGTATTTCAGGCTCGGGGATGTCCGCACAAACACAAAAGATTTGGGCCCGGTGGGCTATGTACCGTGGCATAGACTTGTCACTCCTGGAGTCAGAGGTTCCCCGAGATCCAATCGATAGGCTGGTGGTGAGCAGCTCACCGATATAGGCTAATGGGGTTGTGTAGAGGTCTAGAAGCAAGATTACACTACGATTGTATAATTGTATAAGGGATGTATGGTGCGTGGTTGGGGGGTGGGGGTGTGGGTTTGCAGTCTTGCAGTCGCCATAGGAATGTTATATGGTGCCTTGCTAGTGTATTTTGTATTTATATATGCCTCAAAGCTCGCTGGGCTTGCCCATCGGGTAACTTGAAAAATCAATAAAGTATGATCTTAAAAAAAAAAAAAGGATGGCTGTTTATGGACAGAGCGTTAGCTGGAACATCCCTGTGGAAGATCCCCTTTTTTAGCCGATCCCACTGCCCTGTCAACCTCTACCTGTCTGTGATTACTGCCCCACACTTAGGGTATGGGATGCAGTGGCTACAACGGGGGAGGGGGGCCTCTCGTCGTTCCCCTCGCTGCTTACTCCGGTGGCAGAAAACCCGGACTTCACCCTGGGAATGAATAATGTTGCGTTTAACATGTGGTAGAAGCCGGGATGTAAGGTCCCACACAGTTCCATACCCTGAGGGCCGACTATCCATTCCCTGAGGTAGAGAGATTCCGGTATACCTAGATTAGGCAGTGGTTGATGCAGCCAGAGATGCGGGGAGCTGCGCAGCGAAACCTGACTAACTTTGAGAGGTGACTTCTTAGCAAGGAATCGGATAGACACCTCGTTTCTGACTTATATAAGATACTGATGGGCCGGGAACTAGATACAAAATACCCCGCCCAATTGAGGTGGGAATGAGAATTGGGGCGACAACTATCACTAGAGGAATGGCGAGACATTTATTATCGGGCACGACATACAGCGCCCAATGCATCCAGTATAGAGACTGCTATGAAAATCTTTACATATTGATATTTAACCCTAGTTCGCCTTCACAGAGGGAACCCTGAACGGGGAGGCAGATGTTGGAGATAAAGTGATTTCCGTGGGACACTAGTGCACATTCTCTGGGAGAGCCCCAGACTGACTCAATTCTGGGAGGAGATTTTGTTAGATATTGAAACACCTTTCAACACTTAGCTTCCCCGACTCCCTTCATATGTCGTGCTGTGCCTCTCCAACCTGCTGACTTACCCACTTAAATCCAAAAGGGGCAGACATATTACACTGGCGTTGGGGGTGGCACACCAATCAATACTGGCCTTCTAGGGCACAGACAGGGTCCCGACTAGACAGACTTGGCTCCACCGCATCTGACTCTTTCTGGGATGGAGAGACTCATCGACACTCAAATTACAAGGGGACACATTCCGGGAGATCTGGCAACCATTCATTACACTTCTCTCCCAGGAATTCACAGAGCTGACCTGCCCTAGATATCTAAAATTGCTGCGCTTGACTGAGCCACCCCCATAACATATCCGAGGTGGACCTATCCATGGTGGACATATCCATGGTGGTAATATTAGTTCAAAAGGCACCCAGGGGTAAGGTGGGGTTAGGGAGGGGGGTCCAGGGGAACGTTTCTTGTTATAAGTTGCACAAACAGCTGACAGTAGCTGAATGTTGACTCTACGCCAGCAGATGATTAGCTCTCTTCCTATGCTTATTGTTGCAACAATAAAACATTTAAACATAAAAACCGAAGAGTGGACAACCAGCCCAGGTCCCAAGAACCGACTGGAAGATCTACATCTGAGTCAAGAGACTCTCTTTGTGTTGAAGTCACTGCTGGCGGGTCCTCGCCTGCTATCTCACTTGCAGAATAGATAGGAGGCACTGGCACAAGAAGACAAAGAAACTTAAGAGCTGTATGACTGGGACATCAGGAAACTCTGTATCTTCTCTTGACTATCCAAGAACCTCTAAGATGGATGAAAGGCCGACATGAGAGGTGAAACCTTTCGGCGTTGATGGTAAAACCTAAGTCATGGAAAAGAGTTATTCTGCAACACAAAGGGTTTTTGACCAGTGCAGGTGATTCATCTTCACCAGCTAGTCATTCAAGCATGGCAATATATGGTCTACTGAGCGTCTGAGTATAGCCGGTACAACTGCTAGTACTTTTGACAAGACAAACAAGGCAGAGTCATTAGCCCAGATGGCAAGTCTATGAACTAGTAGTGGTAAGACACCCCTCAGTGAACCTTAATCTGTGAGCCGGTATACCAACCTATCCCTTGTGTTACAGGGCTGGCAGAATTTGGCCCGGAGACAGCATTTAAAATGTATCCCACTAAATAAATTTCAGAAGGCGGAGATCTAGAATGGGTCTCAGAATGCCATCCTTCTAGTAACAATTTAGCAGACGGAGCAAAATACTCCACCCTCCTCTTCCAGAGGCACCACTTCAATGGCCCATTTGTTCATAAAGGACTTCTGCCTCCAGTATCAAAGCATGAGAGGGAGTGCATGCCCCGGGCACAAGGAAGACAGTTCGGGTGGGGGCATAGCCCTTGCAGATCAAACAGATGGACCCAGCAGTCTTTCGTAATTTACTCCCAATTGGTGGAAAAGTTGGAGACACGCTTCCCCTATTAGAAGATGATACTGTAAGGGGGATGTCAGCGAGGTTTGAGTTTGCGGTACAAAATTCAGCAGAGGACGGAGGGGGCTTGATATGCTGTTTTCTTTAATGCTGATGGAACTGCCTCACAGGCAAAGCCAGATTTAGTGAGCGGGCTGTAGTCCTACTCTTCTTAGAGCGCTCCAGGGAGAAGTCGGCCTTCTCACCTAAAAGCTGGTTGGCTTTGAAGGGCATTGTGAGAAATTGGGATGTTGGTTGAGGAGGTATGAGCCCTCCTTGAGTAACAGCTACAATTCTTGCCAGGGTAAACCACAAATGTCACTAATTCAACCTGCATTTAACCCAGTGGAAGCTTGTCACAAAAGCAGTCAGGCTTAACTTGGAGGCAATGTGTAAAGTATGTGTGCAGTACTTAAACAGCAATAAAGTGAAAACACAGCACAAGAAAAATCAATTTAGAAAAATAGAGTGAATTAAAAAAATTATTTGACACCAAATTGACAAAAATCCAATCAGTAGAACCGGAGTTATGAAAATATTTGCTAAAAGATCAATGCGACAATCACAGACATTTAGTCATGCGAAACCGGGCCAAAGTCAAAAGTTATAGCCGACCGCGATGAAGCGCAGCTCGGATACACGTAGTGGATTAGGCCCGGTCTCCGCTTACCTTCGGACTTAGAGGAATATTTAAAGACAAATGTCTGAGAAGGTAAAGTTCAGAGGGGCAAGCTAGCCAGTGGTGTCTGAGGAGAGGGCCTCGTCGGGGAGCTACTGGATGAAATTACGGTGAAGATTTCTACATTTAGACTTTTTTGGAAGTTGAAAACCTCCAGAGGGACGAAGCTGCAGGCTGTAGCTGACAAGGGCTCCACAAGGTCGGATACCCCTTCTGTGAGAAACCGCTGAAAAGGATTTGCGATTGCGGAGAACAACATAGCAGGAGCTGCTGCAAAGACAGGCCAACCGGCGATGCACCTTGGGCAGATGGGCAAGCAAGTAGTTCCCGGTCTCCTCTCTGTTCTCAGAGCACTTTTTGAGCGAAATATTTCCAATTCCCAGGATTTGTATTTGGGCTATCTGGGCATGTTTAGCACAACATCCTAGGGTAGAGTGGAGGGGCACCACATGGAGGCTTAGGACTCACTCAGATCTGGTCCTTGTGTGGGTTCAAGCTGGTTGGAGCCTTTTCTGTCCCTAAGGCTTTGGTCAGGAGACCAGCTAACTAGCTCTTTGAGTCTCTCTCTCTGGAAGTCTTGGGTTCAAGCAGGAAAGCAGGTCTCAGGCAACAGGACAACTCATTGAGGACACAAGGCTGGCTTCAGGCAGCAGGGCAGTCCTCTTGATGAAGCAGAGCAGTCCTCTTGATGAAGCAGAGCAGTCCTCTTAAGTACACAGGCAGCAGAGCAGTCCTCTGAGAGACCTTCTGCAGGTCCAGAAGTGTACTAAAGTGGGTCTGAGGTTCTTATTGTTATACCTAGTGCCAGCTTTAACTGGAAGAAACATATGGAGATGTGTCCCCCACAGAAGTGTCTGGAATGTCCTGCCTCCCTGTCCTGGTCCCAGTCTATGTGGGGGCACAATAGACTAGTGTGAAGTTCTTTGTGTATGATCTGAGGCATGGTCTTTGAAGTGCAAGTAGGGCTGTGCACAGCTCCGCCCGCCATTGTGCTTTGGATGGCCCATCCTGCCAACACCTGTGCCTTTATTGTGTGGCTGTCTGGAATGAATATACAAAGGCTAACTGCCAACTACACCTAGTCAAATGACCCAGGAAACAGCCTGAAGCCACTAAATGGTTAGGACAACAAAATGCCAATGTTCTAAAAGTGGTGCCATAGGGTGACATTGGCACAGCCTGCAACTTCTTTCTAGGTGGAGAGATGGGAGACTGTGTATTAGCGGAGTCAGGCAGCAACGGGGCCAGAATTGCCAAGTCTGAAGAAGCAGGTCTGTCCTTGGTAGGGGCTAAGAATGTGCTGAAGCTATTGTAAAGGCGTCCAACATGGCTGGACGGAAGGCCTCAATCTGAGTAGGTTCGGCAGACGGACTAGGAAATTCCAGCTCAATCTTCTGCAGCTTAAGAATCAGTTGCAAAGACGAGGAAGAGCCGATCGGCAGGGGAAGATACTGTGACTCTAAACAGTCCCGAGAACGGGGTTGCTTCAATGTAGAAGAAGAGGATTTCTCCTTTCTATGGCACTTTTTGTGTTTAGGGTGGGAAGATCTCTAGTGAGATTGTTTCCTATCAGGAGACTTACACGTAGGAGAAGGCATATGCTTTGGTGTGTCCCTCCGCACAACAAATAACGATCTCCCAATCCCTGATTGCCTTCAGGTGCATCAAGGACATGAATTGCTGGCTGCAGCGTCATCGCAGAATCTAAGACACCCCATGTAGACGTCATAAGGCAATTATAAAACCATCTGTTTGTGGCCCTTACTGCAGGGTGTGAACCCTGAAAGCTTCAGAGGATTCATCTGATCAGTCAATGTTGAAGAGGGCAGAAAGTTCATTGCTGAAGCATAAAGAGAGAGCTACAGACCACGTTGATGTGGTACAGTAAAACAGTAACTGACGTAAATGTGCAGGGTGATGCCTAAAATATGCCAGCAACATCTTTTCCAGCAGGTGAAGGCGTGTCATATCTAGAGGTGCTAGAGAGCTACTTCACAGGAAAAAACTTTTTCCAGACCAGTTTGATGGTTGAAGATAATATTCTTAAGACGAGGAGTCTGCAGGAAAACATATCAGTCAGAAAGGAGACTCCGGTGGAACTCAGTCCTATGTATGACCAGCCCCAGGAGAGGGAGCTGAGTGGGGGGCTTGGGCACATGTGTACCTTACACCAAACAAAAAATGGGCTGTATGTGGTAACAAATCTACATATATACTTTCCATAAACTTACCAACAGGTTAACAAATTCCTATAAAACCAACACTTATTTGGCCTACATCTGTTTAAAACAGTCTTTCAACAACCCTCTTCACAGATGTAAGGAGCGCTAAAAATGCTGCAATTAAACCATTAAATCAAAAAAGGGTGTATAGAGTTATTATTCTTTTATAGTGAATTATTAATATGAAATCATTTTTATACATACATATTCTTATACAAAATCGTTTTTCAAATGAACACAATTTCTACACTTATTAATCTCCTTGTCTCTCAGAGTTTGGCTTTGAAAACTGGTGGTAGGTACTATATTTCATCCCCTCATCCACTGGGAGGTAGACCATATAAAGAACAAGGCAATCTGTAAAGAAACAATCTCTCCAAATGAAGCTTTCAATATCTTGTTCATGTTGTTGATTACATCACATTTATAATCATCAGGCTCCTCCGTAAAAAGGTAGACCAATTTCTGTACAAACCACAATAGAAATGTATCACTCATTAAAAACATGTACCCTTCAGCTTATGCCTTGTCTAGAAAGCCATGCTTTACTCTGGTGTACCATTCCGACATTACTTGTTACTCAGAAGGCTGTTTTATTTTTGTCATTGTGGGGGCAAACTTAAAGTGAATCTCTTCTACTCTATAGCATATGTGCATCCATAAGCTTGGCTTCCTAAACACCTACACCTTCACAAATTTACAAGCACTTTGACAACATATATACAATTTTTTTTTTCAACAAAATTGTTTACAAACATTTCTGCTCACGAACACATCTCCATTATTAGGTGTCCCTAAGTTCACATGTAGGAGACAACAAACCATTACTTGCTAATGGAAACTTTGCATGTTTGTCCATGAATTGAACATTAAACTACTCGGGGGTACGTACTTTAGTTCTGAATTATGAGACCACAAGTTATAGTTGTTACAAATCCAGTGCAATACCTAAGGTTTCAAAAGAACAAGTTACTTACCTTCGGTAACGATATACATCTGTAAGAAACATAGGTTAGTTATAGATTCCTTACCTTAGAATTACCCCCAGGTGTCAGAGTGGATCCGGAAAGTTTTTCATCAGCAGTACCCCTGCGCGTTGGAAGGTGGCGTCGGTCGACTCCGCATTCGTCGTTGGCGTTGTGGTCGCCGGGATGACGTCGCAGTAGCTACATAGATGCTGCCCTCGCGCGCTGACGTCAGTTCTGTACACGACTTTCAACGCCAGAAGCGCAGAGCCATGCAAGACACTGACCACTGGTGCACAAAACTAGGGCCCTGAAAGGAAGTCCTTAACCCTAGAAGTCAGTTCGCAGAACGGGGAGGATGCGTGGGGCGGTAAGGAATCTATAACTAACCTATGTTTCTTTCAGATATATCGTTACCGAAGGTAAGTAACTTGTTCATCTGAAAGAAACAGTTAGTTATAGATTCCTTACCTTAGAATAGATACCCCAGCAATACCAACCCCAGAGGTGGGTCTGCGAACTAAGTTCACACCAGAAAGTCCTGGAGAACAGAACGGCCAAAGAAGCCGTCTCTCCGGACTTGGCTGTCCAGGCAGTAGTGTTTGGTGAACGTGTGCAGCGATGCCCACGTAGCTGCCTGACAGATGTCATTAAGGGGGACTCCCCATCCCAAAGCAGTGGTAGCTGCCTTCGCCCTGGTGGAATGGGCGCGCAGTCCCACTGGAGGCTCTTTCTTTGCCAAACAATAGCAAACTTTGATGCACAGAACGACCCACCTGGAGATGGTCCGTTTGTGCACGGCCCAACCTTTCTTATCGCCCACGTAACCAACAAAGAGCTGGTCGTCCACCCGGAATTGTTTGGTGCGATCCAAGTAGAAGGAAAGCGCACGTTTTGGATCCAGACGGTGGAGCCTCTCTTCCTCTTTTGAAGGATGCGGAGGCGGAAAGAAGGTGGGCAGAGTGATGGTTTGGCCAATGTGGAAAGAAGTAACCACCTTGGGAAGAAAGGAAGGTCTAGTTCTGAGGACGACCTTGTCCAGATGAACAGCCAGAAAGGGAGGCTTGGAAGAAAGAGCTTGTAACTCACTCACCCTGTGAGCAGAGGTGATGGCCACCAGAAAGGCAGTTTTCAAAGTGAGAAGCCTGAGAGGGCAGTTATGGAGCAGCTCAAAGGGAGCACACATAAGATATGTAAGAACCAAGTTCAAGTCCCACTGGGGCATTACGAAGGGAACAGGAGGAAAAAAATGAGTAATGCCCTTAGGGAAACGATTTACAACAGGGGACTTGAAAAGAGAAGGCTGATCAGGAAACCTAAGGAAGGTTGAAATGGCCGAGAGGTAGCCCTTTAGAGTGCCCAGAGCAGAGCCCTGCTGGGCCAAAAAAGGAGGAAAAAGAGAACCTCAGAAAGAGGGGCGGAAAGGGGATCCACAGCCTTTGCTGTGCACCATACCACAAATTTGTTCCATCTGCAGGTGTTTACCGTCTTAGTGGAGGGACGCCTGGCTGCCAAGATAACATCACAGACTTCGGGGGGCAGGTCAAACGACGTCAACTGCCACCGCTCAATCCCCACGCAAGGAGGTGGAGGCTGGACAGGTTTGGGTGGAGGACCATCCCCTGCTGCTGCGACAGAAGATCCTCCCGAAGAGGCAGTCTGATTGGAGGATCGATGGCCATGTGTAGCAGCTTGGGATACCAGACTCTTCGTGCCCAATCCGGAGCCACAAGATGACTTGGGCCCGGTCACGCTTGATCTTCTTCAGCGCTCCGGGCAGAAGTGGTATAGGCGGAAAGGCGTATAGAAGACTGCAACTCCACTTGCGAAGAAAAGCGTCATCTAGCGAGTGCCGCCTTGGAAATTCCAACGCGCAGAATTACTGACATTGCGCGTTCTCTTCGGTGGCGAATAGATCTAACCAAGGCTCTCCCCACCGCTGAAAGAGACCTTGCACCACCTCCGAGTGAAGACGCCATTCGTGATCCATCATGCACCTGCGGCTGAGTTCGTCCGCCCTGGCGTTCAGGGAACCTGCCAGGTGTTGAGCCACCAGGGAAATGCCCTGATGTTCCAGCCATGTCCAGAGGCGGAGGGCCTCCTGACATAGGGTCCACGACCCCACCCCGCCTTGTTTGTTGCAGTACCACATGGCGGTGGTGTTGTCCGTGAACACCTGCACTACTCTTCCCCGGACAGAGGGAAGGAACGCTTTGAGTGCAAGAGGAATCGCCCGAAGCTCCAGAAGGTTGATGTGGAGCCCGGACTCCGCCGGAGACCAGAGGCCTCTGATCTGCGCCTCCCCCATGTGGCCGCCTCATCCCAGAAGTGATGCATCGGTCACCACTGTGAACTCTGGTTGGGGAAGGGAGAGTGATCTGCCGTCGACCCAATCCTTGTTTGTTAGCCACCACTGCAATTGGTGTGCAGTGCCCTCCGAGATCTGGACGCAATCGGACAGGTTTCCCTGATGTTGTGCCCACAGGAACTTCAGGTCCCACTGCAGAGACCGCATATGCCATCTGGCATGGTCCACCAGCAGGATGCAGGAGGCCATCAGGCCCAGTAGCCTGAGGGTCATCCTGACCGAAACCGGGGATAGAGGCTGAAAGATCGGAATCATAGCCCGAATATCCCAGACTCGCTGTTCGGGAGGATAGACCCGAAACTGCGTCGTGTCCAGAACCGCTCTGATGAAGAGGAGCTTCTGAGAGGGGGTCAGGTGTGACTTAGGCACGTTGATGGAGAACCCCAGCGAATGCAGGAGGTCGGCCGGAATCTTGGAGGTGGGAGACGACAGCCTGGGGTGAGCCCGCCTTCAACAGCCAGTCGTCGAGATAGGGGAAGACTGGAACCCCTGATCTGCACAGATGAGCTGCGACCACCGCCATCACTTTTGTGAACACCCGAGGGGCGCTGGTAAGGCCAAAGGGGAGCACGGTAAACTGAAAGTGCTCGTGGCCTACCGTGAACTGCAGGTAACGCCGGTAGGATGGGGATGTGAAAATAAGCGCCCTGCACGTCCAGCGCTACCATCCAGTCTCCAGGGTCTAGGGCAGACAGGACCTGAGCTAGCGTCAACCTTTTGTACTTCTCCTTCCGGAGGAAGCGGTTGACATTCCTGAGATCCAAGATAGGACGCAGGCCTTTGTCCTTCTTGGGCACCAGAAAGTAGTGGGAATAGCAACCACGACGTACTTCCGGGGCAGGAACTCGCTCAATGGCCCCCTTGGCCAAGAGTGCCAAAACTTCCTGTTGGAGAAGGGCCAGATTATCCTCCGACATGCGTTGGTACTGAGGTGGCATGGCTGGAGGGGTAGTCTCGAAGAGGAGGGAGTAGCCCCTTCGGACTATTTGCAAAACCCACCTGTCCGACGTGATGGTGCGCCAGTGGGGGAGGTGATGGCGAATCCTGCCACCCATTGGGGATTGGTGGCCCTGAAAGGTCGGACTAGGAGGGTTTGGAGGCTGCTGCAGAGGGGGCTGTGGTGGACTGGCCCGCCCGCTGGCCCCCAGAACCACGGCAGTGGTTCCCACATCCCCGGCCACACAGGGACTGAACAGCTTGCGCTGGCCTGTGGCTCTGGCGGGACGTGGCGGGGTACCCCTTCCGTAGCCACGAAAGGGGCGAAAAGCAGACTGCGCAGGGCGGGTGGTGGAGAGGCCCAAGGACCTGGCCATAGCCCGAGAGTCCTTAAAGCGCTCTAGCGAGACGGCCATCAAAGGGCATGTCCATAAGGGTGGATTGGACATCCCCGGAAAAACCAGTCGACCTCAACTAGGCGTAGTGTAGAAGGGCTACCGACGTGGAAATCGTCCTGCCTAGTGTGTCGGAGGTATCCAGCCCAGAGCGGATGGTAAACTTTGCTGCGTCTCTCCCTTCGGCAACTGCCCGAGAGAGTAGGGCCCGGGCCTCCTCCGGGCACTGAGGCAGCACTTGCGCAACTGTATCCCACACAGAGTGGGTGTAACGGCCCAACAGACATGTGGTGTTTACCGACTACAGTCCCAAGCTGGAGGAAGAAAACATCTTCTTCCCAAGATGCTCCAGCTTTTTGGATTCCCTATCAGGTGGAGCGGTAGGGAATGTGCCCTTGGAGGTGGAGGCTTGGACCACCAAGCTCTCAGGGGTGGGGTGTTGGGAGAGGAAAGTGGGGTCGCCCGGGGCCGGGCGGTGGCGTCGGGCAATCATCCTATCCACAGGAGCCCCTGTGTTGGGCCTGGACCAGGTGCCCAAAAGGATGTCTGTTAGGGCTCCATTAAACGGCAACAGGGGTTCCGAAGAGCTCGCTGCCGGTTGAAGCACCTCTGTCAGGAGGTTAGTCCTGACTGCCACCGTAGGTAGCAGAAGGCGGAGAGCCTCGGCCGCCCTACGCAAAACCACTGCGTAAGACGCTCCCTCCTCCGTAGCCACGGTAGGAGGAGACAACATGCCAAGGTCTGGTGAGGTATCCAGAACACTGGCTTCCCCCAGCTCCTCTCTCCAGTCCGGTTCATAACCTAACTGGTCAGTTAAAGGGTCTCCAGACCCCTCCCAGTCCTCCTCACCCTCCTCTGGCTGCCAATCTGGTCTCAAAGAGCCAGGGTAGAACAGGGGCACAAAAGTACCCGTCGGCGCTGGATCCGGCGTCGGTCGACGCCGGTCCGGCTCCGTGTCTACCTCGAGGTGGAGGCCGGGGTCAACGCTCGGCTGGGGACACAGCCGACGCTGGCTGCAGACGTGGTGCCGGTGGATTTGGCGCCGGGGAGGTGTAACAAGGTCGACCGGCGCCGATCAGGATCCAGGCCTGTATCCAAGGGGACCCTGCGGAGCCGCGACCAGAGCCGCCGGCGTTGAAGGCCCAGGGCCCCCAGCCGAGTCTGCGGGGCCCAAAGGCGTGCCGGCGGAGTGGGGCTGCCCAAAGATGGCGTGCATCGCTTCGTAAAATTGATGAAGCTGGGCAGGGGTTGCTCCAGGTCCCGGAAAGGGCGGGGAAACCCAGAGTCGACCCTTCGGGCTCCGCACGCAGAGCCGCGGGAGGGGCACCATCCGCATCCCTCGTCGAGTCGGCCGATGGACGGGGAGAAGTCGAAGAGCAACGATGATTCTTCGACTTCTTCTTGTGGTTCAACTTACCTGACCCCGAGTGCAAAGACTTAGAAGAAGAATGATGGTGGCACCGCGACCTGTCCCTCGACCTCCTACGCGACCGGGACCTCGAGCGGCGCAGAGCCGACTGCCGGGCCTCAAGAAGCTTTCGGGACCGCTCCCGCAAATATGTCGGATTCATGGTCCGGCAGTCAGAGCACGTCTTGGGGTCGTGGTCGCGCTCCAGGCAGAAGAAGCACACGCGGTGCGGATCCGTCACCGACATCAGTCGGCTACAGGAACCGCAAGCCTTGAAGCCGGGCATCCTCGTGCACCAGTAGTCGATGGACTCAAAAGCGATGTCGACAAAAGTCGAGAAAAAGTCCGTCAAAAAGTGACTGGAGATACCGCTCTCTCTGGATCTGCGCTTGCGACGTCATCCCGGCGACCACGACGCCAAAGACGAACGCGGAGTCGACCAACGCCACCTTCCGACGCGCAGGGGTACTGCTGACGAAAAACTTTCCATATCCAGTCTAACGCCTGGGGTAATTCTAAGTTAAGGAATCTATAACTAACTGATTCTTTCAGATTGAATTGTTACAATAATTTCAATACTTGTGAACCCCATGCAAATGTGTGCACCGGCACACTCTGGCTTTACTAGTTTGTGGACCAGGGATCACCCCTCATTCTTTTATATACACAAACTAGTACACACACTTCATCATCCATTAGATTAACTTTTGCATCCAAGAAAACTTAACAAATAAGAGACTACATTTCATCAAGTTCATTCAGGCCAATGATAGATGTATGAAATTTCTCAATCAACCTTGCCTCTTGTATTTTTTAAAATAGGAATATGGAACCCCCTCTCCAGTCCAGTCGGGCAACAAAAAGAACCAACCATTGCAAATTTTTCGCCGAACGGTTAGATCTCTTGAAAATGTTGTACCAAAGGTGCACCCTGCGTACAGCATTTTATCCTTGACCGAGGTTGCAGTATCCTGAATTTAACTGCCTGGGTGGACTGGCCTATATAAACTTTTTCACATGGGCATTTGCTACAATAGACTAAATCTTTTTGTGTTACAGTTCAAAAACTCTGTATGTGTCCACACTATCTTATTAAGAGAATGATATGTGGTGTCAGTGGTGAATTTACATGCTAAACAATTATGACATCTAAAATGTCCCAGTGGTTTTGATTAGCCTAGCTTTTGCTGGAGATTTTTAGTTTGCTGTGGTCTAAAAGCTCTAACTAAAGAGTCTCTCAAATTTTTGCCTCTCTTGAAAGAAAAAAGAGGCCAGTAAATCAAATCCAGGAGGGTTTTCCAGTGCTTTTTAATAATCCCCTTGACCTTATTAGCCTTGGGATTAAATGTAAGTGCACAAGTCAAAGGCATTATCTTTTGTCTGGATTTAAGCACTAATATTGTCTCACGGGGGTGGACCATACTTGATTTATCGCGGATTTGACGTGTTTCTTTGGATAGCCTCTTTATACAAGCTTCAAAACAAGGATATTTGCAAAATAGTCTTCCTTCCTAAGCAATTTATTTGAATTCTCAAAAATTGCCCTTAGGGTAAATTCTCCTTCAATGATCTGGGATGGCAGCTCAGTTTGTTGAACCTTATATCAGAAAGAAATAGGCGGGGAGAAAGGGTTAGGATTTTAGCAAGTTCATGTTTTGTTTTCTTTGAAAATGGTCAATCAAAAAATATTTAAACCTAAAAATATATTTAAAAACCCGGACAGCACTTGATTTTCTGGGATGACTATGCATAAGTTTAAGTTCCCTCTACTCAAGACAAGCTTTCAAACAGAAATACTGGTGTTTGGAAACAAGGGTTTGCAGGAAAACAGGACTAGATTTCCATGCACAACATGAAGAATATAAAAAATGAGACAGATTGGCGTGATATCAGATATTAAGTGTACTGCAGCAAAAAGTGGGCAACATGAATGAGGCATGATTATATCAGTGTTACAAGAAGTGGCGATGGGAATGGTTAGTGTAGTGGAGATCATTATACAACAGACATTGTTTTATTCATTAAAGTTGACAAGATGTGCATTAATGTTGGCACATTTGTAGGTTATAGTAAAGTGTTGCGTGGCCATCCCGCCTTGGTTCTTTCGCAAACTACAGTAGACAAGCCAATAACCACAAAATTCTGGCGGTGAGGACAATGGAGTGGTATATGAACAGAATTTCGTAAATGGGTCTTTATACCATTGGCATTCGTGGCCAAGTATTCAACATTAGGTCACCCATGAAACTGGCCAAAGCATCCTCCAACCCAAGTACAAGCCATATGGACCTCGGGTTGACACTGATAAAGAGTAGGACTTTTAGGAACGTCCTGTGAAGACTAAAAAACTGCTTATGATAGTCAAAAATGTACTGTATCTCAATCGTTCATCACTATCTGATCCATCAAATCTTATCTTATTTGATTTGCATGTTCCTTTCCACATTTTCTCCTTCCTAAATCTCCCTTCATCCCACTTTTACCAGATCATCAGTCATTCTTTTAGAATGGCACCAGATAAGCACTAAAACGATGCATTGCTGTTTCTGGGGCATTCTCATAATACCACATGAGAGGAGTGTGTTTCAGAATTTTTCTACATATGACCCCATAATATATGTGGATATGTTGACATGTGGAGCACTACATTACCGTGCCTAGCAACTGAGAAAGCCCAACAAAGTAGAAATATATCGTTGGTTCCCTCTTGTCCATTGCTTGGCAGTTTTGGCAACATAGGGCCACATGTACGACCACTTCATTTTGCGATTTCCTAATTTGCGACTTTTTGCGACTTGCAATTGGGAAGTCTCAAAATACGATATACCAATGTGTCTCAGACACATTTAGTGATCCCTAAGGGGATTGCAATTGACCTGACTCATCAATATTCATGAGGTAGATCGCAATTTGCGACCTACTGGGAACCGCTAAAAGCACAGGGATGGTGGCCTGCTGAGGACAGCAGACCACAATGACTGTGTTTGCTTTTAAGCAATGTTAGACTTGGCATCTTTTGGCGTGTTTCCCCTGAGATTGCCTTAACCGATGGGGCCAAGGAGAGGTCAGCATTCTCAACCCCAGAAGGACATTACCAGTTCCGGGTGATGCCCTTTGGGTTGAAGAATGCCCCTGCCACCTTTCAGAGGTTGGTCAACCAGGTGTTGGCTGGACTGGAGGAGTTCAGTGCTGCATACCTGGATGACATTGCAGTGTTAGGTTTCACCTGGGAGGAACACTTGCTGCACCTCTGGGAAGTGTTGAGGGCTCTGCAGAGGGCAGGCCTCACGATCAAGGCCAGTAAGTGCCAGATCGGGCAGGGTTCTGTGGTGTACTTGGGACACCAGGTAGGAAGCGGCAAGGTGGCGCCCCTACAGCCCAAGATTGACACCATTCTGGCTTGGGAACCCCCCCCCCACAAGACCCAGACAGAGGTGAGAGCCTTTTTAGGTCTCACTGGTTACTACAGGAGGTTTGTTAAGGGCTATGGCACCATTGTTGCCCCCTTAACAGAGCTGACTTCCAGGAAGCAGCCTAAGAAGGTGATCTGGACTGAATCCTGCCAGAAAGCTTTTGATGCCCTGAAGGCCGCCATTTGCACGGCGCCCGTGCTCAAGGCACCCGACTTCTTCAAGGAATTTGTCGTGCAGACCGACGCTTCAGAGCATGGTGTGGGAGCGGTGCTCTCACAACTAAACGAAGAGGGCCTAGACCAGCCTGTAGTCTTCCTTAGCAGGAGACTACTCCCCAGGGAGCAGAGGTGGAGTGCCATAGAAAGGGAAGCTTTCGCTGTGGTCTGGGCACTGAAGAAGCTAAGACCCTACCTGTTTGGGACTCACTTCCGGGTTCAGACAGACCACAGGCCCCTCAGATGGTTGATGCAAATGAGGGGTGAGAATCCAAAACTGTTGAGGTGGTTCATCTCCCTACAGGGAATGGACTTTACGGTGGAACACCGCCCTGGCACAGAACACGCCAACGCAGATGGTCTGTCCAGGTTCTTCCGCCTTAGTGAAGAGAACTCCCAGGAGGTTGGGTAGTTCTCCCTACTTTCAGCTGGAGGGGACATGTGTTAGACTTGGCATCTTTTGGCGTGTTTCCCCTGAGTTTTTGCTTTCTGACCTCCCGGTTTTGACTCTGTTTTTGCTGGCTTAGGGTCTCTGCGCACTTTCTCACTGCTGATCAGTGTTAAAGTGCAAGTGCTCCTGTTGTAAATTGTGTTATGGATTGGTGTTTCCATGATTGGCATATTTGATTTACCTGTCAGTCCCTAGTAAAGTGCCCTGAGTGTGCCAGGGCCTGTAAATCAAATGCTGTTAGTGGGCTGCAACACTGTATTGTGACACCCACACAAACAGCCTGTAAATGTAACTCTGGCCTGCCACTGCAGAGCCTGTGTGCAGTCTGGGACTGCCATGTCGACTTGGCAAGTGTACCCACTTGCCAGGCCCTAACCTTCCATTTTCCTACATGTCAGTCACCCCAAAGGTAGGCCCAAGGTACCCCTGTGGGCAGGGTGCAGTGTATGTGAAAGGTAGGACATGCCCTGGTGTGTTTGGCATGTCCTGATAGTGAATTACTGCCAATTTCGTTTTTCACTATTGCAAGGCTACCTGTTCCCATAGGACAGAATGGGGAGTTTGTTTATAACATCTTATAAACATAACTGGCCCTGGGAACAAGGTAGAGAAATAAAGTTTAGTGAACTCAGAATCTAAAGATGCATCTTTTAGTAAAGGTGATTTTTACATTCTGTGTTTGAAAATACCACTTTTAGAAAGTAGGTATTTCCTTGCTTAGCCATCCTGTGTGCCTCTGCTAGGATGTGTATTGACTGTCTGGCTTTGGAGTGACAGGGGCTGGGGAGGAGCAGTGGCTCCAGAGAGTCTAGATGGGTCAGGGATGGGCTGAATAGACCTGGGCTGCATTCAGAGTAGTGGGAGAAGTTGTCACTAGCACCTGAATAGGCCCGGGCTGCATTTAGAGTGGTGGGAGGAGATTTCCTTTGCACCTGAATAGGCCCTGTCTGCCTTGGACAATGCTGGCTCTGCCTCCCGTTGGGAAGCTTGGCCAGAGAGGACCAAACTGGTTTGGACTAAGCACAGACACTCTCTGCCTGAGAGGACAAAGGAATTTGGAGTATAAATATTGGGGCCCAGACCCCAGAACTTTAGAACTCTTTTGAACCAAGAAGACTGCCAAGAAGAAGAGCTGGAGAAGCTGTGAGGAGCAACTACCACTTTGCTGAGTGCTTTGCTGTGTTGGCCTGCAGTGGCTGCTTCTGTCTTGGGCAGTAAAAGGACTGGACTGAACTTTCTACAACTTCTTTCTTTGAGTATCTCCAAGGGCTTGAGGTAGAGCTTGCCCCCTGTTCAAGAAGTCTCAGGAACAGCAAAGACTTCAAGTTCTTCTGCCCTCAGCACTGGGGACTGTGTGTTTTGTGCTGCAACAGAAGAAAAAGCAACCTGACGCCATCTACGACGCCGCTGCCGACTCCGTGTCCTGAAGGCACCGCAGAGGGCACCGCCGCAACGAGACCCTGGTCTCACCGACTATGCCATCTGACGCCGCCCCCGAGCCGCTGCTCGCACCGCGACCTGTGGGCACCGCACTCCGCACTGCCTTGCTTCACGATGCCGCCTTGGTATCCCCGACGACGCTTCACGCCGACATCGACGCCGCTGCTTGCACAGTGGTTCGAGGGCACCGCTCGTAAAGTTAAACGACTCACCGCCCTCATCCCGCACCGCAGCCTTGGCCTACCGACGCAGGCGCCATCGACTCCAGTTCATCAGCCGACAGCGCTTCAGCAACAACAACGACGCTGCTTGCACCCTGACCTGCCAGCACCGTGACCAGCACCGCACCGCGACCCTGGTCTCACGGACGACGCCATCTGATGCCGCCATGGAGCCGCTTCTCGCACCGCGACCCGAGGGCATCGCACGCCGCACCGCTGCACTTCGCACCGCAGCACCCGCCGACGCCAGCGCTCCTGACTCAACCGCAACACGTGTGACTTCAAGGGCGCTTTGACTCCTTCTCCGACCTCCAGAACAGACGCCTGTGGATGCCGTACTTTCGGAGCTCAACAAGAGGTCGCCGACACCCTGCATTTCTATAGGTACTGTTTTGCGGGTCTTCCCGACACCGTAGCTGGCCCGTGACGCCGCGGTCAGCCAGAACTGTTTGGATTTGTTGTTCACGATGCGGTGATAGCCCCAGATGGAGCTATTGACTTTTTTTCAAGGTTATTTTGATAACTGAAGATTTCTAAGTACTGTTTTGTGGATTTTTTTTAATCGTTTTTGGTCTTGTCTTAAGTATATAAAAATATTGGATATTTTTCTAAACTGGTGTGGTGTCCTTTTGTAGTGCTTACGCTGTATTACTGTTGGTTATGGGCAAATGCTTTACACACTGCCTTTAAGATAAGCCTGACTGCTTGTGCCAAGCTACCAAGTGGGTGAGCAGGGGTTATTTTAGGAGTGTAACTCCTGACGAGAAGGAAGGGTCTCTACTTGGACAAGGTGCAAACCACTGCCAACTAGAGACCCCCATTTCTAACATTGGTTGTCAGCGGTGAGGATAGGACTTGCATTTGTACTTGACTTACAGTGATTGGTGTGCACTATTACCATATCGCAGACCATTACGTACCACAAACTGTTTTTTTGGTCTATTTTTGCCTTTCCATTGGTCTTGAACTTGAACTTTCCAGTACAACATGCCTGAATCAATTGCATCATCTGCTGCATCCTTGGAAGTGGCCGTTGAGGAGGAGAGGTTAGAAACCTACAATGTTAAGGAATTGAAGGCGATCTGCAAAAACCTCAAAGTCCAAATCAGGAGCCTCACCAGAAAAGAGGAGCTACAAAAGGCGCTGGGGGCCTGGGTAGCAGCCAGACATGCTAGTGAGCTGTCTGGGGATCTTGGCATGGAGAAAGAGGAGCCTATTCCAAGGGTGGATGTGCTTTTGGGAGGGGGGGGCACCCTCTAAACCAGGCAGCAGTGGCTTGTATCCAGAGGAGCTGGAGGACAGGCAGGAAACAAGGAGAGTTGCTATGGAACTGGAGAAGCTTAAGTTAGCCATGGAGGAGAAAAGGATGATGCTAGACCATGAGATCAGGATAAAGGAGCTGGATCAGAGGAGTAGAACCAGCTCAGATGGTGGCAACAATTCATCAGGGCAGTCAGACAGAATTGTGCACATCCCCAAGAATGTAGGCAAGAAATTCAAGAAGGGGGATGACATACAAAGGTGGTTCCAGGGGTATGAGGGGTCTATTCATATGAATGGGGTCCCTGGAAGGAATTGGGGGGCAGGGCTGTGGCCTCTCTTTCCAGAAGAAGCTAGGGATACTCTGATAGCTTTGGGTAAGGGGCAGAACCTCACCTATGCTGATATGAAGGACGCTCTCCTCACCAGGTATGGTCTCACTCCTGAGAAGTATAGGGATCAGTTTAGGTCTAGCAAGAAAACTGATGCCAACACTTGGTTGGAATGTGTAGATTCTTTCTGCAGGTCTCTGGGTGGCTGGGTGAAGGGCAGTAATGTAACAGATTTTCAGGGGCTCTACAATTTGATTGCATGGGAGTACTTGTCTAGTCTATGTTTTGCAGAGCTGCGCCAGCACTTGGTTGATAGTAAGCTGACTGACCCCAGGAAGCTTGCTATGGAGGTGGACCGCTGGGTAAGTACCAGGGGCCACAAGAAAGTGTTTGGGGGAGACTCAGCCAAAGGTGGGCAGGGTCCCCAGCAGAAAAGTGGGGGGGACAAGGGTAAAGCACAGGAGTTCTCTAAAGGGCCCCAAACTAACACCCAGGGTAAAGGTTCCCAACCCCCAGGAGATAAGAAACAAGGGGTCTCTTGAGGAAAGCCTGCTGAGACCGGCCCGCAAGAGTTTTTCATGTGACCAGGTGGGTCACTTGAAGGGGGACCCGAAGAGTCCCAAGAGGGCACAGCCACCCACCGGTGGGCAGTCTAAGGTGTTGGCTAGTGTAGCGCTTGGGGAGGAGGGGTGCCCACAGAAGGGTGGGGATCCAGCAGAAATGACCCTCGTCTCACTAGGGGACAGTGAGATGGTCCCAGGAAACCAGGTGCACCCTAACGCAAAGAAATACAGCACCTGGGTAACCATCAATGGGAAAAGGGTAGAGGCTCTCAGAGATACTGGAGCCAGTGTGACCTCAGTCCGGTGTCACCTGGTCTCTGAAGAGCAGGTAGTCCCCGGGGCATTCCACCAAGTAGTTGCTGTGGACAACTCGGAGCGTCAGTGTATGGTGGCGCAGATTCCATTTGAATGGGGGGGTCTCAGGTACCTTGAGGGTGGTTGTGAGCCCTACCATGCCTGTAGATTGTCTGCTAGGTAACGACCTGGAGCAGTCCTTGTGGAAGGATGTTGAGCTCAGGTCTCACTTGGAGATGCTTGGGTTGCCAGAGTGGGCATGCGTGTCCACTCGGTCAACGGAGGCAAGAAAGGGTGATCAGAAGGACCTGGAGCCTGAAACAGTGGCCCAGGTCCCTGCCAAGAGAAAGGGCAGGGGGCGCGGGAAACCGGCCCCTGAGGTTCCCACGGACCGGGAGGAGACTGACCTTGAGGGGGACGCCCCGGTACCTACAGGGGAGCAGGTAGCTGAACTGGGGGACATGTCTGAGCTGACCCATTCGCAGCAAGAAGGTGGTCCCACCAGGGAAGAATTCTGCAGGGAGCAGAAAGAATTCCCTTCTCTAGAGGGTCTGCAGCGGCAGGCTGCAGACAAGGCAACTGGTGATCAGTCTGGATCCCATTGGATCTACTGGGAGAATGGTCTCCAGTATAGCGAGCCTAAGGTCGCTGAACCTGGGTCAGCCCGTGTGCTGGTGGTACCCCAGCGCTTCAGGACCTTCTGAATGGGTCTGGCTCGTGACGTGCCTTTGGCAGGACATTTGGGGCGGGACAAGACCTTTGACAGGCTTGTCACCCACTTCTTCTGGCCCCAAATGCGGAAGGCAGTCAGATGGACATTGCAGGTCTTGCCCAACTTGCCAGGCAAGTGGTAAGAGTGGGAGGAAGGTCAACGCTCCTCTCCAACCTTTTCCAGTTGTTGGAACACCCTTTGAGAGAGTAGGGATGGACATTGTGGGGCCACTGGATCCCAAGACAGCCATGGGCAACAGGTACATCCTGGTCTTGGTGGACCATGCCACCCGGTACCCGGAGGCAATCCCTCTCAGGACAACGACGGCGCCAGTGGTGGGCCGGGCGTTATTGGGGATCTTTTCCCGCGTGTGTTTCCCCAGAGAGGTGGTTTCTGACCATGGGACCAATTTCATATCAAAGTATATGACATCCCTGTGGAAGGAGTGTGGTGTAACCTACAAGTTCACCGCGCCTTAGCACCCACAAGGTAACGGTCTGGTGGAAAGCTTCAACCAGACCTTGAAGGGCATGATTAAGGGTCTAACAGAACCCATGAGGCGTAAGTGGGACGTCCTCTTGCCATGCCTTCTCTTTGCATACAGGGAGGTACCTCAGAAGTCTCTTGGGTTCAGTCCCTTTGAGCTTCTGTATGGCCACCCTGTGAGAGGACCTCTGAGTTTGGTGAAGGAAGGCTGGGAGACCGCTCCCAGGAAAACTCCCCAGGATGTGTTTAGTTACATGCTGGCATTCAGAAACCAAACTGCCCGCTTCAGGAAACTCGCTCAGGCTAACCTGGAAGCAAGCCAGGAAGAAATGATAAAGTGGTATGACCAGAATGCCACTCTGGTCGAATTTCAACCTGGGCAAAAAGTGTGGGTCATGGCCCCAGTGGAACCTTGTGCCTTGCAGGACAAGTGGACTGGGCCTTTTGAGGTGGTAGAGCGCAAACGTGATGTCACCTACCTGGTGAATTTGCAGGCTCCCAGGAACCCTTTGAGGGTCCTCCACGTGAACCGCCTCAAGCCCCACTTCGAGAGGTCCGAAGTGAGCATGCTCTTGGCGACAGAGGATGGGGTGGAAGAGGAGAGTGAACCTCTCCCTGACCTCCTGTCCACCAAGGAGCACGATGGGCCAGTGGAAGGTGTGGTCCTCTCCCCTACACTGACCCCAGAGCAGTAGAGTGACTGTCACCAGTTGTTGGGACAGTTTGCCCCACTGTTCTCGCTGATCCCAGGTGTTACTCACTGGTGTACCCATGACGTGGACACTGGTGACAGCCCTCCTGTAAAACACCAGATTTACAGGTTGACTGACCGGGTCAGGGCCAGCATCAAAGAGGAGGTCTCTAAGATGTTGGTGTTAGGGGTGATCGAGCACTCCAACAGTCCTTGGGCCAGCCCAGTGGTCTTGGTCCCAAAGGCTGCTGCAACCGGTACCACTCCAGAACTGCAGTTTTGTGTGGACTACCGTGGGCTCAATGCCGTCACCATGACTGACGCCCACCCCATCCCCAGAGCTGAGGAGCTCATTGATCGGTTGGGAGCTGCCAAGTTCCTCAGCACGTTTGATTTAACGTCTGGGTACTGGCAGATTGCCTTAACCGATGGGGCCAAGGAGAGGTAAGCATTCTCAACCCCAGAAGGACATTACCAGTTCCGGGTGATGCCCTTTGGGCTGAAGAATGCCCCTGCCACCTTTCAAAGGTTGGTCAACCAGGTGTTGGCTGGACTGGAGGATTTCAGTGCTGCATACCTGGATGACATTGCAGTGTTCAGTTCCACCTGGGAAGAACACTTGCTGCACCTCTGAGAAGTGTTGAGGGCTCTGCAGAGGGCAGGCCTCACGATCAAGGCCAGTAAGTGCCAGATCGGGCAGGGTTCTGTGGTGTACTTGGGAAACCAGGTAGGAAGCGGCCTGGTGGCGCCCCTACAGCCCAAGATTGACACCATTCTGGCTTGGGAACCCCCCCCAAGACCCAGACAGAGGTGAGAGCCTTTTTAGGTCTCACCAGTTATTACAGGAGGTTTGTTAAGGCCATGGCACCATTGTTGCCCCCTTAACAGAGCTGACTTCCAGGAAGCAGCCTAAGAAGGTGATCTGGACTGAATCCTGCCAGAAAGCTTTTGATGCCCTGAAGGCCGCCATTTGCACGGTGCCCGTGCTCAAGGCACCCGACTTCTCCAAGGAATTTGTCGTGCAGACCGACGCTTCAGAGCATGGTGTGGGAGCGGTGCTCTCACAACTAAACGAAGAGGGCCTAGACCAGCCTGTAGTCTTCCTTAGCAGGAGACTACTCCCCAGGGAGCAGAGGTGGAGTGCCATGGAAAGGGAAGCTTTTGCTGTGGTCTGGGCACTGAAGAGGCTAAGACCCTACCTGTTTGGGACTCACTTCCGGGTTCAGACAGACCACAGGCCCCTCAGATGGTTGATGCAAATGAGGGGTGAGAATCCAAAACTGTTGAGGTGGTCCATCTCCCTACAGGGAATGGACTTTACGGTGGAACACCGCCCTGGCACAGAACACGCCAACGCAGATGGTCTGTCCAGGTTCTTCCGCCTTAGTGAAGAGAACTCCCAGGAGGTT
The DNA here is from genome assembly GCA_963921515.1 of Calotriton arnoldi. Taxonomy (NCBI): domain Eukaryota; kingdom Metazoa; phylum Chordata; class Amphibia; order Caudata; family Salamandridae; genus Calotriton; species Calotriton arnoldi. The sequence continues at coordinate 585,799 of CAWUFW010003885.1, forward strand.
GGGTAGTTCTCCCTACTTTCAGCTGGAGGGGACATGTGTTAGACTTGGCATCTTTTGGGTGTTTCCCCTGAGTTTTTGCTTTCTGACCTCCCGGTTTTGACTCTGTTTTTGCTGGCTTAGGGTCTCTGCGCACTTTCTCACTGCTGATCAGTGTTAAAGTGCAAGTGCTCCTGTTGTAAATTGTGTTATGGATTGGTGTTTCCATGATTGGCATATTTGATTTACGTGTCAGTCCCTAGTAAAGTGCCCTGAGTGTGCCAGGGCCTGTAAATCAAATGCTGTTAGTGGGCTGCAACACTGTATTGTGACAACCACACAAACAGCCTGTAAATGTAACTCTGGCTTGCCACTGCAGAGCCTGTGTGCAGTCTGGGACTGCCATGTCGACTTGGCAAGTGTACCCACTTGCCAGGCCCTAACCTTCCATTTTCCTACATGTCAGTCACCCCAAAGGTAGGCCCAAGGTACCCCTGTGGGCAGGGTGCAGTGTATGTGAAAGGTAGGACATGCCCTGGTGTGTGTGGCATGTCCTGATAGTGAATTAATACCACTTTTAGAAAGTAGGTATTTTCTTGCTTAGCCATCCTGTTTGCCTCTGCTAGGATGTGTATTAACTGTCTGGCTTTGGAGTGACAGGGGCTGGGGAGGAGCAGTGGCTCCAGAGAGTCTACATGGGTCAGGGATGGGCTGAATAGACCTGGGCTGCATTCAGAGTAGTGGGAGGAGTTGTCACTAGCACCTGAATAGGCCCGGTCTGCATTTAGAGTGGTGGGAGGAGATTTCCCTTGCACGTGAATAGGCCCTGTCTGCCTTGGACAATGCTAGCTCTGCCTCCCGCTGGGAAGCTTGGCCAGAGAGGACCAAACTGGTTTGGACTAAGCACAGACACTACCTGCCTGAGAGGACAAAGGAATTTGGAGTATAAATATTGGGGCCCAGAACTTTAGAACTCTTTTGGACCAAGAAGACTGCTAAGAAGAAGAGCTGGAGAAGCTGTGAGGAGCAACTACCACTTTGCTGAGTGCTTTGCTGTGTTGGCCTGCAGTGGCTGCTTCTGTCTTGGGCAGTGAAAGGACTGGACTGAACTTTCTACAACTTCTTTCTTTGAGTATCTCCAAGGGCTTGAGGTAGAACTTGCCCCTTGTTCAAGAAGTCTCAGGAACAGTAAAGACTTCAAGTTCTTCTGCCCTCAGCAATGGGGACTGTGTGTTTTGTGCTGCAACAGAAGAAAAAGCAACCCGACGCTGTCTACGACACCGCTGCCGACTCCGTGTCCTGACGGCACCGCAGAGGGCACCGCCGCACCACGACCCTGGTCTCACTGACGACGCCATCTGACGCCGCCCCCGAGCCGCTGCTCGCTTCGCGACCTGTGGGCACCGCAATCCGCACCGCCTCGCTTCACGACGCCGCCTTGGTATCCCCGACGCTTCACGCCGACATAGACGCCGCTGCTTGCACCGTGGTTCGAGGGCACCGCTCGTAAAGTTACACAACGCACCGCCCTCATCCCGCACCGTAGCCTTGGCTTACCGACGCAGGCACCATCGACTCCAGTTCGTCAGCCGACGACAGCGCTTCAGCAACGACGCCGCTGCCGCTTGCACCGTGACCTGCCAGCACCGCAACGAGCACCACGACCCTGGTCTGACCGACGATGCCATCTGACGCCGCCATCGAGCCGCTGCTCGCACCGTGACCTGAGGACATCGCACGCCGCACCGCTGCACTTCGCACCGCAGCACCCGACGCCAGCGCTCCTGACTTCAACCGCGAGGAGTTCGATCTGCAACGCGTGTGACTTCAAGGGCCCTACGACTCCTGAACCGACGTCCAGAACTGATGCCTGCGGACGCCGTGCTTTCGGAGCTCAACAAGAGGTCGCCGACGCCCTGCATTTATAAAGGTACAGTTTTGCGGGTCTTCCAGACACCGTAGCTGGCCTGCGACGCCGCGGTCAGCCAGAACTGTTTGGATTTGTTGTTCACGATGCCGTGATAGCTCCAGACGGAGCTCCCGACTTCAAGGAACTGTTTTTCAAGGTTATTTTGATAATTGAAGATTTTGAAGTACTGTATTGTGGATTTTTTATCGTTTTTGGCCTTTTCTTAAGTATATAAAAATATTGGATATTTTTCTAAACTGGTGTGGTGTCCTTTTGTAGTGCTTACACTGTATTACTGTTGGTTATGGGCAAATGCTTTACACACTGCCTCTAAGATAAGCCTGACTGCTCGTGCCAAGCTACCAAGGGGGTGAGCAGGGGTTATTTTAGGAATGTAACTCCCTTATCCTGACGAGAAGGAAGGGTCCCTTCTTGGACTGCCAACTAGAGACCCCCATTTCTAACATGCAAACGTTTTTTTTTTAATTAAGCCAGTTTTCCTTAAAGGAAAATGAGATGTGTTTCAAAAAGAAAAATGAAATGTTTCAGTTTAATTTTTGAAGAGTAGGCAGTGGTCCACGGGACCACTGCCTGCTCTTAAAAACGTTTTCATCGCCTTTACCGGATGCGAGCGGTGAGGAGAGAAAGCCTGGACACATACCGCCACAGAGGCGGGTTGAATTGAGGGCCTGGTCTGCTGGCTGATTTGGTGGTATCCGCCCGGGGGGCCACTGCAGTGCCTGATTTTGAGGGGCAAGGCCGCCCTGGAACCAGACAGACGTGAGTGATGCCAGGTAAGGGCTCCACTGGGAAGAGGGGGCCCTGTCCACAGAGGCAGTCGGGCTAGGTCCCGGTGCGGATTGCAAGCGGGAGCCACCCTGATCCACACCCTATGCTGCTGGGGGTGTCAGCCTATCCCAGCCCATCTGGAGTCCTGGATTGGCGGGGTCCGAGGTCCCTTGGCGGCTCATATAATTCCGCTGACTGGGGCTGGCAGCTGCTGGCGGCTCGTACTGCGATAGGCCCTGGGGCTAAACAGGACTTACATGAAAGGCCTCGGGTGCACAGGGCTCTGAAGATGACAAGAGATAAACCCCCAGAGCCTCCATCCAAACAAGGCACAATGGATCGCTTCACGGGGGCAGCGAAAGAAGAGACCGGTGGGGCCCCGGGCGCCCTCCCCGACAACGCTGCGCTGCTGTCCGCCATAACCCAGTCCAGAGATATGCTGGAGGCTAAGATAGGCGCTGTGGAGTCAGAGGTGACGCTTCTATGCCAGGACCTCCGCAACGCTGTGGAGCGGATAACTAAAGCTGAAACCCAGGTTTCTGGCATGGAGGGTATGGTCACTACACATCAAAAGAAAGTCACGTCCCTAGAGACACTAACCAGGGGCCTGGCGACTCGCGTGGAAGACGCTGAAGGGCGGGCACGCAGAAATAATCTTCGTTTTGTGGGCTTTCCGGAGGGCTGCAAGGGTGAGGAGATGGGCAAATTTCTCGCCCTCTGAATATCTAAGTGGGTTCCACCGATGCCCTTTCCTCCTCTTTTGTTATTGAACGTGCCCACACAGCCTTAGTGAAGAAGCCTCCACCTGGCGCCCGACCTAGGCCTGTCATCGTCAGGATCCTCAATTTCCATGATGGTGACACGATCCTTCGGTTAGCGAGATATCAAGAAAACTTGCTAAATGAATCCCAGCGGATTATGATTTTTCCAGATTACAGCAGAATGGTTCAGCAGCAGCACCTGTCCTTTACTGCAGCATAAGCCTGTCTTTGGGATCTCAAGATCTCCTACATGCTCTTATTCCCGGCTCGCCTGCAAGTGATTTACAATTCACCCACGTTATTTTTTGAAACCCCAGAAGAGGTCTTTACTTGGACAGATGAGGCTGTAACTCTGAAGCCCCATAATCCGCCACGCTTGGATTCAGACTCATCTTCCAGTAAACTGCGTCAACAACTGACCAGTTGAAGGAGAAACGCCGGCATAGGTCTAGATCGTCATGGCGCTCTAGGCCCGCACTGAAGACTTAGCAGACACCGCCAAAAGATAGTTGATGAAAACTTGACATGATGCGCTTGGCTGATCTTCCCTGTTGTGCAGGAGGACATACTGTATGAGTCTGAACACCCGGTATGACGGCACCCTACACTGGCTGTCCCTCTGGAGAGTTGCCTTTCAAACTTTTCAGAAAGACTTTCTGTTGGTGGGGCATTTGGGGATCCATTGGACGGACCCGGTACTTGGACCCATTGGGGCTGGCGCCCGGTTCCTTCCACAAAATTCTTCAGTGGTTTTGAGGTATTGGGTAGGGGGGTCAAAGTTGGAGTTTGTTTGTTTTATATCTCATGTGCAGTTTTAGTGCCCTCCGTTTGGAAGCTATGCCTACAGGCTAATTGCCACATGATGACTGTGTGCTCAGATGACTGATACGAATGGTAGCGTTCCACTGGGGAGACTTCACTCTGTCAGTTGGAACGTACTTGGAGTCTTGGACAAGGTCAAATGGGGTGCAGAGCTCCACCAGGACAAACACATACAGATTGGTGTATTGTTAGTGCAGGAGACGCATCTTCTAGGGTTCAAGGCTCCCTGTTTGGGCCGTTTTGGCTATGTACACACCTTCCACACAGGATTTATACGGAGCCCCTCCACCACTTAATCAAACCTCCGTGGTGATCATCGGGGGAGACTCGAATGACGTTATGCATCCTGACTGTGATTGATGGCGCGCGTCTGGGGGGACAGGGAGGGTGCGCGACTCCCGCCTAAGACCCCTAGCAGAACTGGAGGGGTGGACAGACTTATGAAGGGCCCATCACCCCACGGAGGCAGGCTATACTTTCTACTGCTCTGGTCATGGCTCATTTTCTCTTTTGGGTTATTCGTTTGTACCTATTGGGCCTGAACACAGGATGGTTGATGCTGAGATACTGCCCAAGGGGCTCTCGGACCACTCTCCAGTATCACTACGGATATCAGTGGGTCCCTCCGCCCCCGTTTCGCTGGCGACATTCCCCCTAGCACTTAAGCGATCCATTGTACAGAGACGCATGTGCACTGTGTCAGAGTATTTCGCCCACAACGAGGCAACCGCCTTTTCCGGTAGTATTCTGTGGGAGGCCATGAAGCCCACTACACGAGGGGTTGATATCAGTTTCTGCGTGGCCGCACGCAAACGCGCAGGCACCAACTATCACAGGTTGAAGCCCAAATCTGAGATCTGGAGCAACAGGGCAGGGTAGAGGAGGGGGGGACAGGCGCGACGGCAGTTGTGCCTCGCTCAGCAACAATATCAAGGGGTGCTGTTGGAGGAGGCATTTTGACCACTGCACTGGTCGCGCAGTTCCTGGATGATCAACCCTCAAAGGCATTATCAGTGGAGGCAAGGGAGTCGCTAGAGGCTCCCCCAACGGTCGAATAATTGGGTATAGCTTTATCGGATCTATGCCTGGGAAAAGCCCCAGGCCCAAATGGATTTCCCAGCAAATTCTTCAAGGCGTATATGCTGCAGTTAGGCAAACATTATCTAGACGCAATCCAGGTCGCGCTGGAGGAAACTTGTAAGCCCCCGGACTGGTGACACATCGAGATTGTGGTATCCCCCAAGCCCAGTCGCCCCCCGGAGCTCCACTCTTCATATAGCCCAATCTCACTTTTGAATATTGAGGCTAAGTTGTTGACCAAAGCCCTAGCAAACAGATTGATGCCCACATGGCAGACCTGGTACACCCGGACCAGGCTGGATTCATGCCCTATCGAGCCACACATCACAACATTCGTTGGGCCCAAAACGCAATCGCAGCAGTGAATTGCCTGGGGCACCCTGCGGTCCTACTTCTTGCGGACATGGATAAGCATTCGACTCCGTTAGCTGGACCTACTTATTCGCACTCCTTCAATGCCTTAATATGGGCCCCCTCTTCTTGTCTTGCATCCACTTGCTTTACACAAAGTTGACGGCTGCCCTGCGAGTAGGGGGTTCGGTCTCATCCCCTTTTCATATAGGGCGCGGCACCAGACAGGGCTTCCCCTTGTTCCAACTTTTATTCGCCCTAGCCATTGAGCCGTTGGCCGCATGGGTCAGATTGGATGCTTTGGTTCGGGGCTTTGAATGGTTGCGGGAGGTATCAGATCGCATTGCGCTGTATGCCGATGACGTGCTATTCTTCCTTACAGACCCTCATAGATCAGTCCCCAGGATCTTATGTATAATGCAAGTGTTCTGGGAGTCGTCTGGTTTATATATGAATACCGAAAAGTCAACATTGTGGTCGCTGCGGGGGTCATTTGGACATGGTACCTGGGCCGCAAACTTACCTGTGGCAGTGGACGGCATGCAATATCTCGGTGTCTTCCTGTCTTCTAGCCAGCAGATTTCATGGAGTGCAATCTGAGCCCCTTGACGGAACGGGTGAAGACTGAGGTTGGGTTATGGTCTCCCTTGTCCCCGTCCCTATATGGTTGCTCTGTCATCTTCAAAATGGTCTACCTGCCCCACCTCCTTAATTAACTTCAAAACCACCCTTACCCGATTCCCCCTGCATGGTTTTGGCAGATCAATGCACTCTTGGGTCGGTTTCTGTGGGGGGGAGGCGCCTCTCGAGTGGTCCTCCGTACGTGCTTCCAGTCCACATATTGCGGCGGTATAACCACAGCTGATGTTCAGTCTCATCACCTACAAGTGCTCAATGAATTGTGGTACAGTCCCAGAAAGGACCCGGCATATGCAGTCAAGCGCTGGGTGATGGGAAATCTCATCCTTCATGGGTATTTATATATTAGATCAGATGTGGGACCTCCTCCCCCAGCGACTTGAGTCGTGATACTTGCGTGGAGGCAATCTCTTCGCAGATTGGGGTGGTGGGGCTGCCTCACTCAGGCGACTCCGCTGTGGCGGAATATATTTCTCCCCCAGGTGGCAGATCTGTAGGGCTTTCGGGAGTGGGACCATATCGGCATCTCCCCCTTAGGAGGTGATGCCGGGCCCCATTCTTAAATCATTCCGGGAACTCCAATCTGAATTTTCGATGCCCCATAGCCAATTTTTTAAGTATCTACAATTCCGTCATGCCCTAACACCATATATTAACAATCTCTTGGCCCTCCAAAACTTTAACCCGCTGGAGGGTAAGCTCATAATGGGTGACCTAGGGAACCATAAGATAAGATCTACCAATCTTTAATCACAAACAGTACCACCACCTTGGACGCCCTCAGGGCGGCATGGCAGGAGGACCTGGAAACCATTGACGATGACGACCGGAGAGAGGCCCTGGAGTGTCCGCTCGGGACGGCGAAATCCTCCTGTCTACGTCTAATTCAGTTTAAATATCTCCATTGCGCGTACTTTACCCAACAAGCTGTGGCGAATGGGTCTCGACTCTCCCACTTGCTTGCGCTGTGGGGCTGATGATGGAACCTTTCTACACATGGTATGGGCCTATGCTGCTCTTGTTCGGTTCTGTAAAGGGGTAGTGGCATGCCTGGCTGAGATCCTGGGCTGGGATATTCCTATGTCTCTGAAGCTTGTCTTGCTACACAGGACAGAGGGAATAGGGGGCAACATGTACAACCAACACCTGCTGTTTCTTGGCCTCATCATCGCCAAGAGAGACATGGCACGACTGTGGAAGGCTGAGTCTCCGCCCCTAATAGGTGTTTGGAGGAAAGCAATGGATTTTTGCATGGGTTTGGAGGCACCCATATTTCAGGCAAGGGGATGTCCACAGAAACACCCTAAAATCTGGCAGCGGTGGGCAGACTACCGGGGCTTGATTCTTGATCCAGTCAACCCAGCTGACACAATCATAGAGATGGACACGTACTGATTCATAATTCAATCGTATAGCGAGCTGTGGCCAATGGGCGGGGTGGGTGGTGTGGGCACTGGAGGGTTGTTGTGCACTTAGTTCAAACATTGATTCGTATTTTTCTTTTTGTATTTGCATCATTGATTGGTATAAGCATAAAGAAAACCGCCATGTCACTGGATGAGAGATGATTTATATGTGATTCCGGCCCCTATGGGCCATGTTGTGGCCAAAAATTTAATAAAATATGTTGTGAAAGAAAAAATATTTTCGCAACCATTCACAAAGAGAAGGGGTCCCCTAGGGACCCCTTCCCGTTTGCAACTGGTTACCACCTACTTGAAGTAGGCAGTAAACTGCGAATGTTTTACGACCGCACTCCAGTGGCAAAACATTCATATATCCCCCTGCGTCACGTTATTAGGAAGGGACGCCCTTGACACGCCCCTTCCTAATATCAACTCGCTACCTTATTTTGGGAGTTGGTAATAGGTTACCGACTCGCAAATAGGGTTAGTACATGTCAAAAGGCAATTTGGCAGTCGCAAATGACCTGATTCTCTGTTTGCGGCCGCTAAAACCCTTTGTATATGTGGCCCATAGTCTCTAGTAAGAAAAGTCAGACAGATTTGGGATATCCCCCTCTGTAATGATACATAGTAGAAAAAAGTAACTTAAGAATTATGCACTCATAACAAAAAAAGAACAGCTTAATGAATTTGGAACCCATGTCTAACCATTTGCACTGCACTGTTTTCCATAAAAGGGTCCACAACCACTTCTAATCATACTAAGGTTCTCTGCTCGTTGAGACTGCATATGTTTTAAGTTTCAACACCTTTTATTGAATCAACCAAAGTATAAAGATGGCATAGTCCTTCTAGTCCATTCTTCACATCGAAGCAGCTGTGCAGTAGTCTTGGGGTCATGCTTATGCAAATAATGTTTACAGTTTTTACATCATCAGATTGCAAGCAATCTCAAAAAAAGCCTCCTCTGTATTCACAGGAAAACTGACCTTGCCTTAAAACTTCAAACTTTTTCCTGTCCTTTTTCTTTCAAATGACCCTCTACTTACTTTCCATTAGCACGCCGCCTCACTCTGAGCAAAGTTTACTCTAAATGACATGCGTTTGCCTTAATCTTTATCATTGTATTTCTGCCCACACCTTATGTCAAAGTTCACAACCTATCATTTAAAAAGTTATTACACTGCAACTTAACTTAGTGGTGTGACATTCCTCAAATAAATGCACTCTTGGCTTAGTTGTTGGGTTTGGGGCCCTGTGAGTCGGGTCTGCAATGTCTGTCAGTTTTTCTTATGGTGAGCTAAGAATCGAGGACCCCTTTGACAGGATAAAGAGATACACATCTGGTGGCTGAATTTCAAAACGTGAAACCAGATAACCTGGAATCAATTCGGGCTTCCCTTCTTGTCAAAATTGCATGATCCTAGGCATATATTTTATTTCCCAGAAACTCCTTTTTCTTTATCACATGAGCGCACTTTTAAATACTTGAGTACTGGTTATGCACTGTACAAGCACCCCTTATGTTTAATTTGATAGACTATAATGTTGCTCCATTTTAATAAGAATCTAGGCCACGTTAGGGTTTACATAATTACTGAATTGTCTCTTAGTTCACTAATTGCACTGATAGTGGGAGGCAAGCCATGAATGTTTCTAAAAACTATCACTTTTAATAAATGACTGTCTATGCAGTGTTACAGTCTGATGTTCTAAGGTGAAAAGCTTTGGCATGTTAAAGAAACACACTTTTTGTAATTAATTTTGAAGAGATTGTATAATAATTTTTACTTTATGTTTGTTGCATGATATGTATTCCAAACGTTTATATGTCTCACCTTGTGCACAGACTCTGCAGGCAAGCCAGACCCATGGCACGGCTGCGCGCCCTCCTTTATTTACAATTTGGCCTTAGTTCATGGGGCCATCAGTAACTTGATAAAATGATTTGTAAAAGGTGAGGACTAGAAACATGGATCCCTGCTTACATGCACCAATGTTACAAAACTACCATCAAGGCTTCTTGTAGCAGAGACAAAGAATAGGTTGGGCAGTGAAAACACATTTAACATAAGTAATCCCAGGGCAGGGACGACAGACCTTTGGGTTGTATGTGACCATAGTCATGAGTTCAAAAGGAGAACTACCAGGCCCAGGTGGGATGGTCAGGGCATGGCGCCTTTGGGGGAAATAGGGGTGTCAAACCTTTTAAATGCATTCTTGGTTTGATAGTTGGGTCTGGGGGCACTTGAGTTGGTGCTATGTCTGTATAGGGTATTCTTGGGTTTTCATTTTACTAAGAGGTTGTTCATTTTTTGGAACAAGAGCCTAAATATATATAGTAACCGGTTTACCAAAAAAGAAGAAAATCTGCACCCACAGAAGTACTCCTACAATAGCTGTAAATTGACTACTTTTTGAACTCACAAACATTGGCAGTAGTAGGCTTGGAAAGATGCACCAGTGTTGTTTCCAGGAATGCTACTGGCAATCAAACACCCAAAAGGTGATGGGATGAATGGTTACAAATAGCCTAACCGGCAACAATCGCTCGGAATAGCATTCCAACCTATTGTTTTTCGCCCACTGTTCCACTTTAGACAGAGGCTCACCTAATGAAAATCAATACTGACCCTGTTCCTCATGGAAACAATATATCCTGAACCTTGGTCATCTCACCCTGCAGCCCACTGCTTTTTAATTGGGAAATTTGAGATACACCGCCCCCCACCCCCACCTAATCTCAATGACTGAGCTATGCCCCATGTAATCAGCTAAGTGGACTATGATGTTAAGAAATATAGTAAAGGGACATTCAGAGCTGCTGAAAGTCGACACCTTACCGGAAACCATAAACCTTGTGCCTCTCTCTCACATCTCTTCATTGATCAAGCTGCTAAGCGCTATCTCCTCCTATAACATGATAACCGCATTTCGGTGGGCATCACACACAACATGGAAATCCTTCCTACATAAGATCAAAACAAAGACTACATGCTTCCAACCACACACCCTGCAGCGTGCTGCCCATGTATGCAAGCGCTTCAGTGCCTCACATAGCTGAAGGAACCGCTGTATAAATATTGCAATACAATATAACACTGAAACAAAGACACCAAGATATCTGTTTCATATTTTAAAAACACATAGAAATATTTACAATCAAATTAATGGCAACGGGTAGGTACGAGGTGTTCCAAATAAGATTGGAATTGGAACAAAGTCAAATGTGCAAAAACGACTTGGTATTATGATAACTTTGGCCTTCCAGGGAAAAGAATGAGATGTCCTTTTAAGTCGAAGAAACAATTATGTTTTCATTAGTATCCCAGTCTAGTTATTTTTTAAATACTTTTCTTGATGAGTAGAGACACTGCTGTGCGGTGTTGGCAGAAATGAAACATAAGAGTCCTGAATTTTAAGAGCACTTAGTGCTTGAACATAGGGTGGATTGTGGTGGAAGCGAGAGAAGGGATTCAACAAGGGGGTTAAACTAAAAAGTGTTACAGCAAACAAATGATGGACGGAATGCTGACAATGCAAACATTCACCCCCAGTCAAAAGATCTGGGTTAAATCCATCGTTCTTTTGCCCACTACGCCACCCCAGTTTGGACCCAGCCATATGCAAATCAGTCTTGACCCTGTGCCCCATGGGAACAGTCCAGACCGAACTGCCAGGCCAGGTCCTCCCTGGACCGGAAACAAGCATCCTGGGACCGGTTTCAGGGTATGTCACCCTTCTTCAGCCAGGCTAGCTTGAATCCAGTGGCACAGTGAGCAAGGGACCCACGTCTGGGCATACCCATCCCACTTAGGGCGAAAAGTGTTACAGCAAACAAATGATGGACGGAATGCTGACAATGCAAACATTCACCCCCAGTCAAAAGATCTGGGTTAAATCCATCGTTCTTTTGCCCACTACGCCACCCCAGTTTGGACCCAGCCATATGTAGTGAAATGCAGACTCCACATCCTTACTTTGATGAGCTGATTACTGATAAAATCTTATTGACACTCGATTCATGTCAGCAGACTCAGCCTAATACAGTTTTACCCCGTGCAAGACCCTCTGTTGGCGGACAGTAGAACTGCAGTCATTAGTCTGCAGTCTGGAAGGAAAACTCCAAAACAATGATTATTTTTTTTAAAACAAACTTTTATCAGGTTTCGAGGCATATGGAGAGCACAAGAACAAAACGTTTCCATTGGCAAATATCATACACAGCTACATCTCGGTGCCCTGCATGCATACCCGCAACCTTTTCAAACTTTCAACCTTCCCCCCCATGAGTTACTTCGTACAGTTGTCATCATTCCATGCCCATCAACGATCTAGAAGGAAGGATATGTTAATAGTAATTCCCCGATGAGTATTACAACGTCCAAAACAATGATTATCAAACCCAACATATCGACTGTTGTTGGCTGACTTTGGCCGGGTGTCAGGGTTGGCAAACAGTTGAGATGATGCTGCTTATTCCAGTTGGTGCCAGGGACGGCACCAAGGGCCATTGGGGTTTGGGGGTAACAGATCTGGTGGGAGCCCCCATCTGTCTGATACTTGGGGATTCGGTTATACCACACGAGCCCAGACCTTCATGACGGTAATGTAGTGGCAACAGTCACCTCCATTTGATCGCAGATCCCGTTCTGGACTTCACTCCCACTGACAGTGGCAGTCCGAGTGGTGATTTCCAAGATGATAATCCTCCCTCACCTCCTACATTACTTTGCGAACCTTCCACTTTCCCTTCCTCGTTCACTATTTTGGGATCTCCATGCCCTTCTGGGGGACCTCCTCTGAGACGGGTCACACAGGCAGGTGGCCCTGGCAAAACTCCAACTCCCCCCAAGAACAGGGAGGCCTCGGAGTGCCCAATTCCGAACACTATTACTTGGTGGCCCAGTTACAGTGACTCTCCTACTGGTTGGCGGGCAGGCGCTTTAGTGGACAATGGGAAGATCGCCCCCCCCCCCCACTCGTCGAGGGAATTCCTTCTTCACCTCCTCAGCAGGTGGGTACACACTCCTCGGTGCTTGCCTCTTCTCCCACGGGTGGCCCTCGCATGCCTGAAGTGAGTGCTTCGTCTCACCAGACATGTTCCCGTGTACGCCCAAGCAATCCTGCTACTTGGATTCCAGCTCGGAATGGCCGCCTCACCAGTGCCTGTCTCAAGGCGGTGGGAAGATGCTGGCATCTCCTGCATGGGCGATCTTCACGTGGGTGGGCGCTTGCTGCTGTTCGAGGTGCTGGTTGCGCAGAATGTGTTCCCCAGGGGCCAATTTCTCCTCTATGCTTCCCTGAGGGGGTGCTGGAGGACATCTGGATGACACAGGGTTCCGAACCAGTCAGTCATCAACTCTTGCAATCGCTTCACACTACTGGTGTCGGTCATAGGTTAATCACATTGCTTACTAAGGCTATGTTTGCACACACACAGATATAGCTTAAGCCCTTACGGGAGGTTTGTCACTTCACGACAGGGAATGGAAGAGGGCATTGGCTTACCTGTGGAGGGTGTTTCGCAATGCCCGCCTCAAATGTATCCAATTTTACATCCTCCACCGGGCATACTTATCCCAAAAGCAAATCGCACAGGTCTTTCCGGTGCCTCCAACACATGTGCCAGATGTAACACCCCGTGGGCCAATCTAAAATCTATCCTATGGGACTGCACACACCTGCACACCTACTGATTCACAGTTCTTACACATCTGGAACGTCTCATGGCATTCCGAACATATCAACCTGGGAGGCGGGCGCCCTGGGCATATCCTCCAGGCCGCCTGAACGCGAAGTTGCTGCCCATTTCCTCGACTTGGTCCTCATGCCGGCCAAGAAGATGATCAGAACTCGTTGGAAGTCACCCATCTCCCCGACCCCTGTTCAATGGCCGGCTCTATTTACCAGATGGTCTAGGGCCGAAGCAGTGGCATTGCATGGGGAGGATGCTAGAGGTCTCCACTGACGCCCGTTGGCCCCAAGCTGGGAGGCACTGATCTCTAAATTGATCGATCCACAGTCTGAGTTTTCTTCGGACTCTGCCGTCCTGCCTTATTAAGGGTTGTCACCTGCCACTGACAGCCTCCCCCTTTCGTTAGGCCTCTTTGCTCCCTCAGGACCCGCACCTCCTAACCTTCCTTTCCTTCTCCCTTTGCCCCATAACCCTTTGCCCGGCACTTTTTTACCCTAGTTAACAGTGGGAACCCTTGCCCCACGGACCTCTGATCCTTCATAAGACTAGGGTGGGCAGCGTCCTCAGATATGTGCACAACTATTGCAAATGTTGCTTTACATGCTCGGTTATTCCTTGGTATACATGTTGAAAAACTTCAATTAAATACGTGTTTTAAAAAAACCCACACATATAGCAATAAATGCATTGCCTGCAAGCACTAATTATGGGTGTTCTTTTTGTATTTGTTCTAAAAAATACTTACTAGCATTTCATGGAGTTGTCCAGTATGTAAACTGGAACTAGTGTATGTGATTGCCCTAACAGTTATAAATCACACAATATGTGTCTCCCTAGTAAGTTACAGTGTGTATATATATAGGTTGGAGTTTCATTCTGGATTACGTTTTGCCATCATGCCCGGTGAAAGAAAGTTGAAGATCTCTGTTATTTAAGAGGACAGGAAATAAAGAACATGAGTCCACGGTCTTCCGGAAGATGTCCAGCCTAAACTGGCAGAGGTAGATTTGCAAATTTAGTCCATCGAAAACAGCACTGGTGAAGCCAGAATGCATTGCCATCAAGTACACAACCCTCCAGCAGGTCACCAGAAATGCAACAAATTATTAGGCATCTATTATGTGTATCCTGTAATACATACAAACATCTGAAGGCCCTATCCATTATGAATACTTAGATTATTGCATATTGCCACCCCGATAGTCACATTCAACATAATATGTTCCTCTGCTTTTGAATTCTGGAATCAGCAGAGTTGGGGAGGTCAGGTATGTTTGTTCAGATACAAGTCAACGTCAAAGGAAACCCAGAGAGGACTGGCAGAAATGGGTGAAGACTAGAAGCAACAAAGGAGCTGGGTGATGTAGAATTCCGGGAAGCAACAGAGGAGCTTGGGGTTGAGGGAGGATTGAGAATTAAAAATAATAATAATAAAAAACAGATAGGAAGGGCTGGGAAACAATGGATGAACTGGAGTGCAACACAGAGAAGAGAATAGGTGGGGATTTGAGGGACGAAGCAGCATACATCGGCTTGAGCAAGAAAACACATATGCTCTCTTATAGTACTGAAAAAAAAAGAAAAAGGTAGTTCCCGAGCGTAAACAGTGGAAGGATACAAGTCATCCAATCAAAAGGATGATAAAGAAGCTATGTTACATGGAAGAAACAACCACAAGAACAGGAGGGAAAGCTATTAAATAAGAAGCTGAGAAGCAAGCAAATGAAAGTGATAAAACCAATGATAAGCAAAGGGCGGGATCTAAGCCCACTGTAAGTTTTTGGTATGATGCACAAGAGGTATTGGCCTACAGGCAGCTAAAGCCGTCTGGTAGGTGAGATTGAAAAAGCATAAAACCCTGCAAGTCATCTACGGAAAGAGACAAAGAATTCTTCGGGGTCAAAAATTCCTGATGAGTGAACCCAAAGTTCCAAAACTTACTCTAATGGGAACACTATGTATCTACTGGGAACAAAAAGAAATATCGGCCACAGAGGTACTTTCTGCTGCTGAGAGTGTAATCTAGATGTCCCCTGCGTCATTATTGCACCCCAGACACTATCCTGTTTCTTTTTTTCAAAAACATGTAGCTCTTTACCCTGTTGTGAATCATTTTTTGGGGAATCTACGAGCACTGGGATCTTTAAGACACAATCAAGGCAAGAGGTACATTCCACATCTACGATGCTGCACTAATGATCAAGCTGGTTGTGAACAGAGTCAGTGATGGGCAGCACATGCAAACTATTTGGGCAACATTAGAACAAAGCCGGGGGTTTGGTTACACTAGAATTCAGGCAACAGTTTTTGAGCCATTTGTTAAGCCATTTTGGCAACTTGGGACCAACCCTGGTGATACCAAATGCAGGACATTGCTAGCTGAACAACAGAACTGCATATAACACATACATCAATGGTGTGCTAAGGTTTTCAGTAATGGTAAATAATATTTGTGTGGTTCAGCTTCGAAGAAGGATATTAATTTCTTAAAGCCTTTTAAAAGTGGCTGATATCCAACAAGTAAGAAAGAGAACAGGCATGTAGACAAATCAGAGGGATTTCTGGTGAGGTGGGGCATCAGCTAGGAATTTCAATTTTTGAAGAAAAGCACTTAAGGCTCTGGAACAGTGTTATTATTTACTATGGTACAAATAGGGATGCCCTATGATTCTAATGGAAGGAAAAGGGCGTTTATCCGTAGAAGCTGGTAGCGTGCAATTGTTTCTCCACATCAGGTACAATATCAATTAAAAAACACGGCAGATCTTTGTTAGACAATGTCTCACCTAATAATTTCCCCAAACTGTCTACCCCTTGACATCAAAGGTACTCATGTTTTTTCTTATTCCGGGTCTGGTGGCTTAGTGGACTAATGCCTCCACTGTAGGGCCCTGTGTTAGACCTCATGGTCACAGGATCAAATCCCAGCAGGTCCACTCAGCCTTTCATCCTTCGGAGGTCAATAAAATGAGTACCATCGAGTGGTGTAACAATAATCATCTGTTATTCAGCGCCATGATACCCTTGGGTGAACGTGCGCTTTACAAATACACGTTATGTTCTTAATTCTATATTTTTATATCCTAAATCCTTACCACCCACGGTCATCCTCCACCTCAGTTTCGATAGGCTCTTCTTCTGGAGTGTCAATTATAGCCTGATTAAGCTTTGATTTAAATTTATCCAGCAATGCCAGAGTCTGGAAGGAAAACAATTTCTTGTTACAACATGAAAAATGTATCAGATGATTGAAAGCAAGCAGCAAACACAAGAGTCTAAAATTTCTTGGCAAGTTCAAGAATCAGCATTGCATTTTAAACGAAGTACAAATATATGTTATATTAACAAATACAAGTATAAATCACATTTCCCATAACAGCAAACACTATGGGCCCGATTACGATCTCGCTCGGACGGGCTCCTGACGACATCCGTCAGGAGCGAGTCCGAGTCGTAAGCGCGATTTCCGGACGACTCGTACCTCTGTACGAGCGAGCAAGTACGATGCACATACAGCCTCGCGCTCCGAGCGACTCGTACCCGACAGCGAGGCCCTCCGGACGACTCCGACATGGCCGACGCGCACAGCGCAATGGGGCCTATTTCCGAGCGACCAAGTACGATGCGCGCGTCGAGCAGCCGGATCGAGTTGGAGCCTCCGATTCGAGACAGCGTTGGGAAGCGGACTTCGGGGGGGCCATAGCGGGCCCCCCTTCACCCGTAGCCCTACGACTCAGAGAGCACATGCATGCACAGGGGAGGCCGACATCGAGGCGTCCCCGCGACAGGGGGCGCCCTTTTCCGCGACCTACCTTTAATCTCTATGTACACTATGTACAAAAGGCTCCCATAGAGTTCAATGGGACTCCGAGCGACCCGAGTCCATCAGCGCTCAATTGCATCGTACTTGGTCGCTCGGAGCCCCGGAGCGCGAGTCGCTTGGAAAGCTTTACAGGACCGAGTCGGCCGTAGGGCTTTCCGAGCGAGATCGTAATCAGGCCCCTATGAAGGAGCTCAGGTTTTGATAGTCCATACTCCATTTTACTGAGGCAGCTGTGAGACTGCAAGCATTACCTTTCTCTCTTGAGTGTGATGGAGCAGGGTTTTCGAGAAATAAAACCTGCTCGGATTGAACTCCTCAACGTGTGACTCATTAACCAAATGTTGTGAATATTAACTGTGCAAAACTAAAAGGGAAAAAAAATGAAAACTGCGCAAGCGCGTGCTGGGAGTGTTAGACTGGGCCGCAAATGCACATGACTAATTTAGAAAATAAGTCAAAAGTCAAGGGTTTATTTTTTTACTAATAATTAGAAAATAGTAAGCAGTGTGTAAGAAAAGAAAGCGAATGAAAGCATTCAAAGAGTGTTTAATAGTGGAATTTTATAAAATGATAAATAACACTTGTATTTGTTTTCTTTAGAAGTGTACTTACTGCCCTGCAGAAAATGCCCGAGAGTCTTTTTAAGAATTAACATGGCATATTAGAGATGTAGAAGGGAGAAAGAAAATGGGATGTGTCCTTCGCAAGTTCCTGATGATGGCCAAGGTTGCGCAGAGAGGAAATTGATAAAAAAACATGGAACTTCCTTGCCGAGCGGAGCATGAGGACATTTCTACACCAAATTGATACATGAGTGAGATGGAGAGACGAACAAAACACGGAAGCTTGATATAGGAGTTTCCTCTGCTGGAAGCTGATTACAATGTACAAAGTTAAACAAAGTTAGACACATCGAGAGTGGTGTGACTGAACACCCCCTGTTTTGACCAATGAAAATTAATGAATCCATGTGAGATGACACAATGAGGGTTGGACCTTTAGTGAATTTAGGGTATAACTAGATTTCTTCGTTTGATTGGATCTATCTCTTTTTTAGTGAGGCAGACAAAACAGGTTTGTTTTGTGTCGTTTCTAATTTTGTTTTATTTTTAGAAAGGTTTGTAATCTACTGCCGAAATATTTTGTAAAGGGAGGTTCAGTAATAGGAGTTATACTGACGTCACAGAAAGCTACGCTGGCATTGGTCAGCTAGTGTGAGTTGTCGCAAAAGGGTGTTGTGTTGCTATTGGTTGGTTAATGTGAGCCGCGCTGGTATTGGGCAGCGTGAACGAATAGCGTGTGTGGAAATACGGAAGAGTTTCTTTGGTTTGTTTGAGTTTTAGCGTAGCAGAAGAATTAGAATGAAGTTATTGAAAATGATGAGGACTTTATTTAGAAAGGATGAGCCTAAACCTATTAGAGAGGGACTTCCTGTGCCGCCTGAGGGTAAGCCTGCTTCTTTTATGTCTTTAGAACAAGGATATCATACGTGTACATGGTTGGAGAATTGGGTGAAGTATACGGAAAGAGATGGGAATATGGCATTTCCAGAACATGGTACTTTCAATGTGAGGTTTTTAGAGAACTTGAGATATAAAATGAATCAATTGAGACCAAATCCTAGACCTATGCAGTACGAGGCACTTGAGGAATGGGAACATGAAGCGTATAAGAGAGAAAGAGAACGGTCTGCGAATAAATATAGGAATGCTGTGAGTAGGTATTCAGAGGCAAAATGGGATGCTCAAATGAAAAGATGGAGGAAAGATGAGATTTCAGGAGGTGAAGGTTTATATCCGGTTGTTGTAGTAGAGGATCAGAATGAGGGAAAATGTAAGGAGAAAAAGAAAAATGTAGAATGTACGGAACCAGATCCAAATGAAATTGATGATGAGTTACTAGATGAAATACTATGAAACAGGCCTCCACCATATCAGGAAGAGCAGGAAAGAACTACTCCAAATGCTTCATTGATTCAAGTTGAGGTTCCTCAGCCTTCGCAAGCAAAAAGTACAAATGTAATGAGTAAAGCAAAAGATGATTTGACACAAAGGATTACTCAATTAAATTTGAATGCAGAAGCTTTATCAGTTCCAGTGACGATTGGTCCCATAGTTCCATTGTATAGTGAGGGTCAAAATATTTCACAAGTGCATGCTTTGACAGTACCGGTTAATAATGATAGGGTTAATAGTGGTGCTGAAATAAGTGAGACAGGAACATTGATTGATATTACATAGAGATTAGTGGAAACCCCAAAGCAAAATGTACAGATGGAACTTAGAAGACTAGTACAGAATGTGAGAGAAGTGACACCTACTTCAGGGGGTTCAGTAGGACCATCACCAGAAGAGTTAGATGAATGGATTAAAGGGATGGTGTCTAATAAAGTGAATTTGAGCATGGATGGAAGCAGATTAAAAGCAGATTTGGAGGAAATGATTTTAGGTACGATTAGCCCAGAGAGCTTGAGTAAATATCAGGAAGAAGAATTGTTGTTCTTGTGTAAAAATATTACAATGAGAGCGCAGAGCCTTCATGAGAAGTTTGCTGAAGTTGCACAAACTTATGGAGTTGACATTGAGAAATCAAAGGCTTTGCAAAAGACAGATTGGATTTTAGTGATAAAGATTTGGAGAGCTTGAATGCTTCTGGTAAACGGTTACAGATTAAGGAGTTGATTAATACATTGAAAAGATGGGGTGAATTGGAACGTTGGAAAGGTAGATGGGCTAAAAAGAAAGAGGAAATGCTTGCAAATAAGGGAGCATCAGTTATTTATTCTGTGAGGGAAACAGGGACAGGGACAACAACGACTGAAATGTTATATCCCATGAGAGAAGTACCAGGAGGTGGATATGTTCACGTTCCATGGTCAAGATAGGATATACTGTCTTTTACAAATGAGTTTCCCAGATTGAGAGAAAAAACAGTTGAATGGTATAAACAAGTAGAGAGATTTTTAAAGGTTCCAAAAGTTTTGTTGAAAGATTTGGATGGATTGTTTGATATTGTGGTTCCAGCTGATATATAGACTGAGTGTAAAATTGCATTAGATTGGCCAAAAGAAGAATATCCTAGAGATGCAAAGACTGGAGCCCCGTCAGATGAAGTGATGAAAAAATATAATAAAGTAATTACCTATTTGAAGGGAAAGATTTCACCAAAAGAGACAGATTGGGTAAAAATAGATCGAACGACTCAGGAGACGAAAGAATCAGTACATGCTTATTATGAGAGGCTTTTACAGGTGTTCAAACAGTATAGTGGTTTTGAAAGCATAACTGACAAAGATATGGGACATTTTGTATACAAGTTTGTGTTTGGTTTGAAGCCAGAAATTAGTAACATGATTCAACAGCATTTGATTTGTTGGCAGAATAAAAGTGTAGTTGAAATACTACGGTATACAAAATATTGTAGTAATGATATTGAATCAGAAAGAGAAATTAATATGGGCACAAATGAAAGCAGCATAGAAAGGTAGTAATTTTGTGGATAATTCTCAAACAGGATTCCAAGGAAAGGGACAGAATCAGAATATTCAGAATGGTCAGATTTCTAACATGGGAGGTGACATGTTGAATGGAGGCGTTTCTAGTCAAGGAAGAGGTAGGGGTAGAGGTAACAAAGAAGAGATGAAGAAAAAGTTTCCTTGTCATGCATGCGGCAAGTTGGGACATTAGAAACGCGAGTGTAAGGTTTTCCTAGAAAAAAATGAAATGAATCAGAATTTTAATCAGCAAATGCAGAATGAGGTGAACAGGAATCAACAGCAGCAACAACAGGTAGTCACACAGGTACAAATACCACAAGCCCCATTGCCAAATGATGTGAATGCTCAAGTGCAAAGATACAGCGCGAACGTGGGTTTCCATACTGGAGAACGAGTCGGTAATAATCAAAATTTACAAATGGCTTCACAATCCTGGTTGCAGTGCTAGGAGATTTATTCAGATACATCTCAATGACGGTGCCTGAGGGGGGAGGAGGAGTGCGTGCTTGGCGCATCCTTAGAGGTAGATCAGTGTGGTCCTTTTGTGGATGGAGAAGTTGAAGGTAATGTTGTTACATTCCTTGTAGACACTGTTGCTACCCGTTCCACTGTGAGAACTGTGGAAATCCCAAACCTACCCCTCTCGGGAGATACAATCCAAGTTGTAGGCGTTTCAAATCAGTTGATTAAAACTCCAGTGACAAAACCAATGAAGGTACACATTGGGGACTTTAGGGACTTGCATCGTTTTGTGGTGTGTGATACGAGTCCAGTCAACCTGTTAGGTAGGGACTTGTTATGTAAGATGAATTGCACCATCTATTGTACACCAGATGGTATTGCATTTCAAACACCAGATGAAGATGGTGTGTTTAAAGAAATGTTGGCAAGGCAAGGGACAGAAGTGAATGATTTGTATCCTTTAATTACAGTGAAGGATTTGCCTGTTGAATTGAGAGAGACGGTGATGACTGATGTGTGGGATTTCTCAGGGAAAGACATTGGATTGATTAAAGGAGTTGATCCTATTCAGATTTCAGTTAAACAAGGTGCAGAATTTCTAAAAACGCCACAGTATAAAATGAGTCCTGAGACCATTGCAGGAGTAACGCCTGTAATTGAACAAATGATTGAACAAGGCATTTTGAGAGAGATACTAAGGAGTCCTTGTAATTCACCTATCATGGGGATTAAGAAACCGAGCGGGAAATATAGGATAGTTCAGGACCTGAGGAAAATAAATAAGATTGTGATACCTTGTTGTCCAATAGTGCAAAACCCAGCAGTGATTCTTTATCAAATTCCTTGTGATGCAGAGTGGTTCACTGTAATTGATTTATGCCAAGCATTTAACTCGATACCATCCGGATAGCCAATATCTTTTTGCATTCCGGTTCGGAGACCGTGTCTTGGCATGGTGCAGAGTTCCTCAAGGGTATACAGAGAGTCCCTCAATTTTCAATCAGATTTTGAAAAAATGTTTGCACTCAGTACTGGTGCAATATATTGACAATTTACTTGTTGCATCGAAGACGAGAGAAGCATGTGTGACAGATACAGTTGCTCTACTGAACCATTTGGCAGTAGGTGGGCATAAAGTGTCACCTGCTAAATTGCAATTTTGTCAAAAAGAGGTTCAATATTTGGGACACAAAATTGAAAAAGGAGTCAGGAAAGTATCACAAGATCGAATAACTGATCTTACAGATGGGTCCTCCCAGAACACAGAAAGTAGTTTGAATGTTCTTGGGTATGGTTGGATAATGCAGACAATGGATCAGTGGTTTTTCATTGACAGCCAAGCCATTACAGAGATTGACACATAAGGATGTGGTCGATCCAATTGAATTGGATGAAGAATGTATGAGGGCATTTGTAGAGTTGCGAGACAGCCTTTGTCGAGCACCTGCATTAGGAATGCCAGACTATAGTAAGGACTTTGCATTATTCTGTTGTGAAAAAGATGGTTGTGCACTTTCAGTCCTAACACAAACACATGGAATGGCACGCCGTCCAGTGGCATATTTCTCTGCCACATTGGATTCAGTGGCTGCAGCGTTACCAGGCTGTTTGAAAGCAGCAGCTGCTACTTGTGTGAGTTTGAAGCAGAGTGAATCGATTGTGATGGGACATCCATTGAGAGTGTATGTGCCACATTCTGTTGCGATTTTGTTGACACGAATTCGAACACAGCATCTTACGAGTAGTCGATTGACAAGGTATGAAAGATTAATACTGGGAGCAGAGAATGTGACTGTGAAAAGATGTACAAATTTGAATCCAGCTACATTGCCTCCAAGTCCAAATTGTGAGGAAGTGGTGGACGAAGCAGATTATGATTGTCTGGATGTGACTGAATTGTGTACAAAACCAAGGTCAAATATAAAAGACACACCATTGTCTGAATCTGATTGTGTAATGTTTGTGGATGGATCTTGCTTGAGAGATGAAAAAGGCACTCCTCGTGCTTCCTATGCAGTTTGTACAGTGGCTATCATTCTTGAAGCTTCATGCTTGAAGGGGATAAGTTCTGCACAAATTTCTGAGCTGGTGGCATTGACCAGAGCATGTATAATTGGCAAAAATCTGAAAATAACCATATTTACTGATAGTCAATATGGTTTCAAGTTGTGCATGACTTTGGACAATTGTGGATGCAACGTGGGTTTTTGACATCATCAGGTTCACCAATTCGAAACAGTAATAACGTGAAGGATTTGCTAGTTGCACTACAATTGCCCAAGGAGATTGCTGTGGTGAAGTGTCGGCACATGAATCTGGAAACTATTTTGTGACTAAGGGTAACAGACATGCGGATCAAGTTGCACGTTTTTGTGCTCAAAATTCAATTTCGATAAACAAAGAAACGCAAAAATCTGATATAAATTGTCCTCTAATGTTCTCTTCTGTGGAGACATGGGAAGAGGTTAGACAGTTGCAAGAAGAAGCTAGTGCAAAAATCTGATATAAATTGTCCTCTAATGTTCTCTTCTGTGGAGACATGGGAAGAGGTTAGACAGTTGCAAGAAGAAGCTAGTGAAGAGGAAAAAGAAACATGGATCAAAGCAGGTTATACACGAAGAGTTGAAGATGAAGTGTGGGTGTATACAGACGGGAGACCAATAATGCCAGACAGCCTGCTATCACAGATGGCAAGGATGTATCATGGCTTAACACATGTAGGGAGAGATGCGATGATCAGGCTTTTTAAGCAATCCTGGTTTAACCCAAAGTTCAGGGTCATTGCAGAAAGTCTTTGCCAGAGGTGTATAACTTGCCAGCAGCAAAATGCAGGAAGAAAGACAGTTGTCAGTTGGGGACGAATTGGAAAAGCAGCAGAACCATTTACCCGACTGCAAGCAGATTTCATAGAATTGCCTCCATGTGATGGTTTGAAATATGTGTTGGTTGTGGTTTGTTTGTTCTCTCGTTGGGTAGAAGCTTATCCAACAAGAAGAAATGATAGCCTAACAGTTGCTAAATTGCTACTAAGAGAGATTATACCTAGGTTTGGATTTCCAGTCTCTTTCGAAACAGACAGAGGAACTCATTTTAATAATGAAATGATTCAGATTATTTGTGCAGCATTGCAAATTGAGCAAAAACTACATTGTGCCTATCGACCAGAAGCTTCAGGCATGGTCGAGCAAATTAATGGTACTATTATGTCAAGACTCTCGAAGGTGTGCTCGTCTACAGCACTGAAATGGCCAGATGCTTTACCTTTAGTTTTGATGAGTCTGAGAAGCATCCCTGATAAAAAGACTGGATTATCGCCCTATGAAGTGATTATGGGGCGAGCAATGAGGCAGCCAATAGTTCCAGCGAATCAACTGATGAATATAACTGATGATCTAGTGCTCGATTATTGCAAAGGATTGGCTGATGTGGTGCATTCTGTGTCTCATAAGGTTGGAGAAGTTGTAACAACAACACAGCAAGAACAAGCACATGACCTAAGTCCAGAAGAGTGGGTTCTGGTGAAGAAACATGTGAGGAAGTTGTGTTTGGAACCGCATTGGCATGGGCCATATCAAGTGATACTGGTGACAACGACAGCAGTGAAGTGTGGGGGCTTACCAAATTGGATTCACGCAAGTCACACAAGGAGAGTCCCAAGTCCACTTGAAAGACCAGAAACAACGAATGAAGAAGAAGAGCGAGAACAGGCTGAGAGTCCAGGAGAGCCTGAACCTGAAAAAAGTCAAATACAGTGGGCACCAGCTACTGGGTCTCGTGAGACTTTTGTCAATGCCAATGACTGAGAAAATTTAATTCAAGAAGAAGTGCAAACAAGAAAAGAAGCAAACAAAAGAAGTTGTGAACCTAGTCTTGAATCTAGTGAAACTGTACAAGTGAAAAAGGCAAGAAAAGGAGATGTATGTCCAAAGGGAGTGAAAAGACTGAAATACACTCTGAAAGAAAAAGTTCCAAACGCAATAATCAAAGTGTCGAGCCAAACAGAACAAAGTGACTCTGAAGAAGATACAGTTCGGAGAACAAAAAGGGCAAGAGTTCCGAACAAAAAGTACACAGCACCTGAATGGACATACGTAGTGGCAGAAGCAGCTGAACACAGAGCAGTGTGGAGAAAGAACTGTTGCAGAGTCAAGTCACAAGAACTGTTATGAGCCACCCTAAATGAACTGTGTAAAAAATTAGGGTGCAGAAGATTGAAAAGATCACTCAGAGGAGTGCAGACAATTAAGCTGGAATTGAATAATAGACTGTGAAGATTTTATTTTAAAAAAAAGAGCGGGGTGAAGCAAGAAGGCTTAAGAAGTGCTTGGATACACTATACACTATTTTTCCACTATTTGTTTTAAAGTTTTAGTTTAGTTTTTAATTTACCATTTTTACAATAAAAAATGGCAAAGGCAAATTTACTAGAGACTGGATATCAAAACCAAAGTTTTAAATGTAGATGTATTAATGCTTGCTTTATAAGTGTTTTACTACTAATGTTTGTTTGGTTAACACTGATTGTTGTTGGGCCTTATTTTATGTACCCTACTAAAAAAAATATTACTAATAATGTGTTGAGTGAAAAAGTAGATGTGGGAAATCTTAAAGAAGAACCACAAACTAATATTGAGAAAATAACAGGTGATAATATGTATCACAAGGATTACTCCATTAATGATTTTTCGTTAAATGTTTTTACTAAACTATTATATGACTATGTTGATACTATGGATGAGAGAAATTGTTATGTGTGCATGTAATTACCTTCGGCTGTCTCTGAGGGGGTGACCTATCATCAAACTACATAAATCCTTACGTGGCGTGTACCGCGAAACGCGGAAAGGAAGCAATTCCTTTTTATTTAACCCTCACACACCCTATTGGTGTCATGCTTCATCATCGGGTTCACCCTGACTCCTAGAGGTCAGGGTGGGCTCGACCGTATTTCAGGGAGCTCTTAGGAGATGTAGGCCAGAAGGACTTAAAGATAAAATCCTACTGCGATCCCCAGGTATCCCTTTTATTCACGGGGACGTAGTGGATGTTAAAAAAGGGTCTTCTTGGAAGTTATGGTCCTATGACCCTAATAGACTGCCAACATGTTTCAGCCCAAAATTGGTGGCCAATAAAGTCCTGGGCTTTCGTCAGGGCACAACACAGTTTCCCTCCCTGGTGTTGACCAAAAGTTTGACCTATATATTAGTGTTGAAGGTACCGATAGCTGTAACCTTCGTGACAATAATAATAACAACAATGGGGAGAATACTTATCGCCCTTCTTTTGAATACGAAAAAATTCCACCCAATTAGAGGGGAACAATTATTTCTCATGGATCACGGAGGGGGAGCCTTGTAGTCAAACGTACATCAAAGGTCCTGCCCCATAGTATACCTATTGGGTATCCATGTATCCCGGCATTAGCGGGAAACTTTAGGAGTCAGGGTGAACCCGATGATGAAGCATGACACAAATAGGATGTGTGAGGGTTAAATAACAAAAAGGAATTGCTTTCTTTCCGCGTTTCGCAGTACACGCCACGTAAGGATTTTTGAAGAGCCGTATTTAGTCTGGACACAAAATTGTGAGTGTAGTTTAATCTGGGAGGAGGTATCCACGTCCTCACCTCTCTCACCCCTTCTTCTGGTTATTGGAGGTCCTCCACTACCATTTGTGGATAACGGTGACCTATCATCACCTTTCTTTAACTTATAGAGCTTCGTGTAGTGTACCAACAAGTTTGTTCTATGAAAAAGGAAATTTGCAGTATTATTACTCAAATTATGATTTAGGGCCAGATGTAAGACCATTTGATTTTGCGCCTTGCAATTTGCGACAAATTGCGAGTCGCAAATTGCGAGGCGCAAAATCAAATGTCCAACAGTGTGTTTAACATTGTTTGCGATTCCCAATGGGGTCACAAATTGCAAGGCTCATTAATATTAATGAGCCTCTCGCAATTTGCGAGCCCATTGGGAATGACAGCCCCTCCCAGGGATGGTGACCTGCTGGGCTCAGCAGACCACCATGTCTGGGACTGCTTTTAAATAAAGCAGTTTTTTTTTTAAAAATGCTGCCCGTTTTCCTTAAAGGAAAACGGGATGCATTAAAAAAAACAAAAAAAAACAAAAAACGTTTTCATTTCATTTTTTAAGGGCAGGCAGTGGTCCCTGGGACCACTGCCTGCCCTTAAAAAATAATTTTGCATGCCTTTGCAAAGGGGAAGGAGTCCCCTGGGGACCCCTTCCCATTTGCGAATGCATTACCACCTACTTGAGGTAGGTGGTAATTGTGAGTGTTTTGCGACCGCAATTGTGGTCGCAAAACATTAGTACATGGGTTTGAGACTCACTATTTGGAAGGGAACGCCCTTCCAAATAGCGAGTCTCTAAACACTTTTTTGCGAGTGCAATTCATTTGCGACTCGCAAAATTGTGTTGGTACATGGCAATGACAATTTTAGCATGCGCAAACGGGTCGCTAACCCGTTTGCGCATGCTAAAATTGTTCGTACATCTGGCCCTTAGTGTTTTCTGAAGTGCCAATTAGAAAGAATATGAACAGGTAAATAGTGCAAAAAATGCTGAATATATGGGTGAATTCTTTCATACGACTAAAACAATAGGTACTGTGTATGCACATCGTAATAATTTAACTTGTAGTTTGCGTCAGGAGGAGATTAAGTTTATAAATTTGGTAGAACATAGAAGACCGAATTTTAAGGAAAAAGCTGCTGAGCAAAAATCCCAAGTACCTCCTTGGACTTTTAGAGAAGGTGATTATAAAAAGGGTGAGACTTATGCTGCAATGACTCTGGATTGGCATCATAGAGGAAAGCGTTGCTTACTTAGACTAAAAACTGATTTAAACAATTATTTCATTGGTTCTAGTGAATGTGATCTTGTTTTTCTAATTACGGGAGGATGGGGAATAAGAGGTGGTACGGATCCTGTTTTCCCTGGAATATATTATGTGTGTGGTAAAAATGCTTACTATAGGTTGCCTGCACATTGGTATGGGTGTTGTTATATGGGGATAGTTTTTCCCAAGGTTTATCATTTAGATAAGAATCATGGAATCAATAAATAGAAGAGTGAACTAATACGAAATAAAAGTTGAATTAGTGCCGCAGAAATTGTGGGTGATATTTTTGGAGCATTGATACCTTCAGTTGGGGCAATTTTAAACTCACATAAAATTAGAAAATTGTCCACAGTGGTTGATCGTTTATCAACAGACACTGCCGGTGGGTTCTTAATGATTGATACAGAAATGGTTGCTAAAAGATCTATGGTCTTACAGAATAGACTTGCTCTTGATGTATTATTGGCAAAAGAGGGCGGAGTCTGTAGCATGTTGAAAATTCAACAGTGCTGTACTTATATCCCTGACAAAAGAAAGAGCCTGGAGGGATATATATTAAAAATATTGCACATTTACGAGAAGATTTAACTGAACTGAAGTTTGATGGTGCTTGGGAGAGACTTGGTAAGGGTTTCTTCTCAGTCGTTAATTGGTTTTCTACTTTTGGTAATAGCTTGCTAGGGAGAATACGAACACCTATAGTTGCTGTTGCTACAGGGATACTAATCCTGGTATTAATATATAAGTGTTGTAGGTGCAAGAAACAAACACTGGATACTAAACGAAGACCAAGAAAAAGAAAGAGAGAAGAGATAGAATTAGAAGACAGAAGGGAAATTACTATGAAATAGTAAAGGACATAGATGGAGTTATGTTGAAACAAAAGAGAACTACTGCTTTCTAAAGTAGTATAAATGATGACAATCAGATTTTTGGATTGTGTTTTATGATGGCTTAAGTCGCCATCAAACGGGGCATTGATGGAGCAGGGTTTTTGCGAAATAAAACCTGCTCGGATTGAACTCCTCAACGTGTGACTCATTAACCAAATGTTGTGAATATTAACTGTGCAAAACTAAAAGGGAACATAATTAAAACTGCGCAAGCGCGTGCTGGGAGTGTTAGAGTGGGCACATGACTAATGTAGAAAATAAGTCAAAAGTCGAGGGTTTATTTTTTTACTAATAATTAGAAAATAGTAAGCAGTGCGTAAGAAAAGAAAGCGTTTAATAGTGGAATTTTATAAAATGATAAATAACACTTGTATTTGTTTTCTTTAGAAGTGTACTTACTGCCCTGCAGAAAAGGCCAGAGTCTTTTTAGAATTAACATGGCATATTAGAGATGTAGAAGGGAGAAAGAAAATGTGATGTGTCCTTCGCAAGTTCCTGATGATGGCCAAGGTTGCGCAGAGAGGAAATTGATAAAAAGCATGGAACTTCCTTGCCGAGCGGAGCATGAGGACATTTGTACTACAAATTGATACATGAGTGAGATGGAGAGACGAGCAAAACACTGAAGCATGATATTAGAGTTCCCTCTGCTGGAAGCTGATTACAATGTGCGAAGTTAAACAAAGGGACATTTTAAAGTTAGACACATCGAGAGTGGTGTGACTGAACACCCCCTGTTTTGACCAATGAAAATTAATGAATCCATGTGAGATGACACAATGAGGGTTGGACCTTTAGTGAATTTAGGGTATAACTAGTTATAGTGAGAGGGTAGGGTTTGGAGCGCGTTTCTTACTTTACGGGAGGAAGCACTGTGTTGCTGTTTCCTAAATTTTATGGGCTGGCTGTTGTTCTGCTGATTCTAACTCTTTGACTTTGCTCCTCAACACTTCTTGAGGTACCTAGCTTACTCTCATGGCCAGAGGGTAGCTTTTCAGATTTCTAGAACCTCGTAAGATTGGTTAGTATGATATTCTGAATTTGCATAAAATCTATTTGCAATTTTTAAAAAAATTCTTTTGTCTCTACGCCTATCCACTCACTCATAGCACTGACAATTGAGGTGTATTATTGGTTTATTTGCTAATATTTCTCTTGTGTGATGACCTATGATTTGAGCTGTATTGTACTTGATGAGCAATTCACATTTATTTAGATAAAGCATTTTTAACTCTCAAAAGGAGTTTGTCATTATTAGTGTCATTGGTTTCGTTATATGAAATGATTATTCTTATGATATTTTAGAAAATTCTGCTATTATTTTGCCAAACCCTGATTAACTATAAAAGATTCATCGCCAAGAAAAGGATAAATAGGAGGATCAAATTGGTAAGTTTGGTTTAAACTCACCCAGCATACAAGGGACAGTAGGGTTATTGAATAGGGTCCAGATGATAAAATTTGTCAGTTCCTGAACGCTGGAACCAGTGTTTAAAACATGTCTTGTTTGAATATAACAATACTTTCAGCTTCTTTTCCACACAAACGTCTGTGTTTGCAAGGTAGCATCTTCATTTTTAATGAAGCAAAAAAATTCACCTTCTGAAGCTTCTCACATTCAAACTAAACCAAACACCATTTCCATATTACCCATGCAACACAATCGTTGAACAATTGCTTTTCAACATGAGGTACTGTCTGCATTTCACTATAAAATTACTTTTATGATTTAAGAGGAAACATTTGACATTCTCTCACAGATTTATAGTATTCTTAACTTTTTAGCAGCAAGAATATGCTAGTGTATTACAAAGTCTAAGAAGGTATTTTATCTAAGCATGACCTTTTTATTTCTAAGTTATTAGTAACCATCAACTGCACATTGGATAACTATCTTTATAGCTGGTTTAGATTTCTTCATTCCTTACTAATGCACCACAAATTTGCACATCATGTCTGACCCAAGAACAGAGTTTAAAATTTAGAAGTTCACTGAGCATTAAGAACAGATGGTTTCGGCTTGATTTATATAAGAAAAAGTCCAAAGCGTTATGGATAATTTTGCCATCCCTGTCTAACAAAATTCAGAAAGCTAACTTGTTTTATTATCAAACAGATGATCACTCTTACGATAGTAGGGCTAAGAACTAAACTTCCCATTTAAATAAAGTTAGTTCCTCGTCTCTCAATGGCAATTGTATATGACTCAGATTCAAGAGGAACACGCCAGGAAGGTAACATGGGTGGGATTGTCCACACATCCATGTCATAAGACGAGCAAGTATGTTTAGAGAACCTGAGCTCCAGCCACCATTGAGGATGTTGAGGCAAAGACTACTCTTCCATCTAGAGGTTCGTTCACCCCCTGTAGATATCTCAAGGCTTGTGAAAAGAGGGTTAGGGAGATCAATCAATCTGATTGAAAGTGTTAATTAATTGATTGATTGGGTGGGTTATGGAGATAGAGAGATAGAGAGAAATGACAGACTAACTCCTGCAGGCTGGTTTGATGGAAAATCTGGACTGGAATGTTATGGCACAGCGTCTTTGGCAAATATTAAAGGATCAGCATCGTCCCACCTTGAGAGAGATAATACAATTAAGTGGGACAGTACCCTCATGTGTATTATTAAAAGTTCACGTAATGGCTTAACTAGGGAAGAGTGCAGGAACACTGTAATTATCCCCCAAGTGTACATGAATTCCGGGGCCTGGCCAAGCTGCCGACCGCGATGGCCGCGCAGCTCTGAAGCTCCTCCGATACACCCACGGCATTTATTTGCTCCAATGCCGCCTTTTTATCAGCGGGAGGTACCAGGGAGCACTGCCTGAAGGAGATGTGAGGCGACGGAGCCCGTGACTTGGGACTTTCACGGCGAGAACACGTACCTGACAGGGCCCTGCACACATTGCCGTGCTGAGATGAATGCGTCATCACGCCTCACTCGAGTCCCCGGCTTGAGGCCTTGTTGTCCGACGCCTTGGACCTGCGTTGCGGAGGGGAGGAATTGTCCATGCATGGGGCCGGAGTCCCCCCGGAGGTGAGTGGGGCTGCATCGCGCTGTGTCACTCCCCCCCTAGAACTCTGCTTTGGTTGTTTTTTGAGTGCTATGCCATCGCACTCAACAGGGCCCGCCCGGCTTAGATACCCGGAGGCCCCGCGGTGTTAGGGGCCACGGGAGAGCCTGGGTTCCGGCCGGGCAAGCGCAGAAGGGGGGGGCGGGAGGGGTCCGGAAGCGGTTGTGCTCCCTCGCCTGAAGTTTGAAGCGGCGAGTGTCCCTGGCAGGTCCCGCTTGGAGGTGCTCTACGCAGCAACTGGGGCCAGCTTTCAGCTAAAGGAAATTCCGGCCTACCCGTGTCAGGAGAGCGTTTGTTGGCTACTCTGTGCACCGAAAGGAGGCGCGCTAAAGACACACTACTGCAGCACCTCTGTATCTAGTCCAGCATGCTACATTGCTACTCCACTAGAACAGTGGGGGGGGCTCATTCACAGCAACGGGCCCGACTACACTGGCGTGTACGGAGTATGCACTGTAGGGCCGCCCGAGGTTGCGACGTCCTGCTTGGCACGGCCTCGCCGAGCACAGTGAGAGGTTACCTACAGCCTACAAATCCATCAGGTTGTTGATCCAGGCCATACGGGGACCTACCTGCCCGCTGGGTGTTTCAGTGTCCCGAATACATGGTATGTGGCGGTCTCTTGGTGCCCTAGAAATGAGCCACGAGATGGGCGTAGAATCGCTGGGGTGCCATACCTTGATGGGGGGCAGTTGAAGAGGCATTGATGCTTACAGGTGGCTGTCCATGCGGCCTCGTGGATGGTGCTGCTCTGCGCAACCCCTGCTTGTTTGCTCTGGTGGTCACTTACCGGCAGAAGTGGTAATGGCGGCATGGGCCGCAAGGATCCTAAACAGCGTACCTTACAATTTCCCAAGGCTACTAAAAGGGTCCCCACCTCGGATGCAAGTATGGCGACAGGTGGCTTGGACGCCATCCCCACCGCAGACCAGGCACCAGGTTCCAGCTCCATGCTGCAAGAGTTAAGAGCCGGTTTCAAAGCTCTCGAGAGCCGCTTTGATGCATTAGATAAGCGTTTAGACAATCTAGGGGCAAAAATTGACTTTCACGACAAAAGGTTGGACACGATGGAGGGTAGGGTGTCCAACCTGGAAGATGGATCTGGTCAGTCGGCCCGAAAGCTTGAACGAATGGAAAAAATCCTTAAAGATGTGGCAAATAAAAACGAGGATTTGGAATCGCGCAGCAGGCGCAATAATCTTCGTATTCTAGGTGTGCCGGAATCATCCAACACCGGTCGCATGG
Organism: Calotriton arnoldi; assembly: GCA_963921515.1. Classification (NCBI taxonomy): domain Eukaryota; kingdom Metazoa; phylum Chordata; class Amphibia; order Caudata; family Salamandridae; genus Calotriton; species Calotriton arnoldi. The sequence continues at coordinate 619,091 of CAWUFW010003885.1, forward strand.
ACCTATTTGTGGAAAATCTTTTAGTTGACCTTTTTAGTAAGGAAGCCTTCACCTCAACATTTGTGGTAGAGCGCGCTCACCGTGCACTAGGCCCCCGCCCAAACCCTGGCTGCCCTCCTCGGCCTATAATAGCGCGTCTATTAAACTTCCGAGACACGGCGCTACGCTTGGCCAGAGAGAAGGGCGAGCTCAGATGGCAGGGATCTGCACTATCACAGTATCCTGATTTCACTCTCATGGTGCAGGACTTAAGTACAATGGAGTAAAGGCCAAGCTTCGTAACCTGGGTCTCCGCTATGGCCTACTGTACCCGGCACGTTTGCAGGTGGACATTAATGGGAGGTCCTGAATCTTTGAATCGCCCTCAGCGGTGCAGGAGTTCTGTAGGGGCTACAAGGGGGGGGTCTTCAGCAAAATAGAGATGCGGACAGATCATCACCCCCTCACAGTGGCTCTGTTGCCAGCGTAGAGCTATTCTCCAATGACTAATGTGAGTACTATCTCTAAAGCCTTGTGTTCCCCCACGACAAAAATGGCTCTTGTACTGATCATGGACTGGCATTGGAGTACATGGTGATAAGCATAAAGTTGGGTGTCGGGAGTGGCGTTGCCACCCCCCTCTGTGTTTAGCACATTTAAATTGTACTATGGTTCTAATTTGTTTGGTATTACCATCCTTAACATGGTTGATTTGTGTTTGCTTGGGGTGGACAAATGTATGCAATACGGGGTAGTTCCCTGCATTAGGGAGAGCAGGGATGAGAGCGGGGAAGGGAGTTTTTCCTCACACGTTTGCAATTACTACAATTCGGTTTCCTTAGCTGCACTTCTTGTTGTAATAATGTTGCTGCCACTTCAACAGCTGTGTCCAATAAAATGATATGCCTACTATAGATAAATTACCCACCTACTCCAACCTAAAGCTTATCACTTGGAATATTAGGGGGTTGAATAATGTCAAGAAAAGGAGGAATGTTATGCATTATCTGCAACGTCATGGTATAGACATAGCGTTTTTGCAAGAGACTCACCTCCCTAAGTCAGACACCAACTCGTTTGCCACGTCCTGGGACCCACATAGGTATTTTGCAGGATTCAGCACATACGCACGAGGTACTGCGATTCTGATACACAAGAGGCTGCCTTTTCAACTCCACAAAGCACACAACGACACGGAAGGGCGATATAACAGTGACGGGGCGATTAATGGGTCATCATATAACATTTGTGAATGTATACGCTCCTAACGTAGATAGCCCGGAATATTTCCATGATCTGCATTCCCATATTTTGCAACTGGGCACGGACGTTCTCTGCTTAGGGGGTGATTTTAACTTACTATCGGACCCCACACTGGACAGCTCGTCCGGTGCCTCAGACACCAAACCAAGATCCCGAAAAGCTGTACTCGATCTCTGCGATTCTATCGGGCTACGTGATGCTTGGCGACAGAGACACTCGTCTGCCCCCGCTTACACTCATTATGCTGCTCAGTATGATACATGGACTAGGTTGGACTACTGGTTAATCACCTCCAACTTGAGTACATGGTATAAATCTATCACAGTGCTCCCTAGAACGTATTCGGACCACTCCCCGGTGGTATTGGAGCTACAAGCTCCTAGGCCGGAGGGCGTGGAGAGACAGTGGAGGTTCCCTGGTCGCACACTTCTAGATAGTCTCTTCCATTCTGAGCTCCAAACTGCCATTGAAGACTACTTTGAACTAAATGTAGGATCGGTCACCACTTGGGCTACGATTTGGGAGGCCTTTAAAGCCTACATTCGGGGTGTATGCATCTCAAAACACTCTGGGGTACTGAAAGACCTTAGGGCCACATTGTTGACCATTGAACGTAAATTGGAGGCATCGGACAGGGATCATACTGTATCATTGATCCCGCAAGTTTTTGTATTTACGTGATTCATGTAGGGGAACAGAAGTTGGTTGGAGGGTGATGTTCACTGTAAAGACAGGGTATTGTATTGATATTCACATGGAACTATAAGGCGTATTATATTGCGGAGTGGCAACATATAACAAATGTAAGTGTGAGATATTTGTTTATGGAAATGGAAAATAAAGTTTAAAAAAAGAAGTGTACATGAATTCCTGTCCAAGAGCCAAGGAGGTAATTACACTGCAGCACTGGTAAGGAGATACTCGTGAGAGGGGAGGCACAACCTAAAAACATAGGGCCAAAACAAAGTCACTGTAAGTTAAGGGCAGAGGGATCTGACAAGGAAAATAACAAAAAGGTGGCTGAACTGTAGCATAAGCGAAGGAGTCATTACAACTGCTATTGCTAGATAGCATGTTTACGCACATGGTAGGTCTTTATAGTAACTCTGCCTCTAGGGATCTGGATGGGTTACTTGCTATTGACAGTTCTAGAGACACTGGTGCAGTGCAATTGATCTCTTTGGCCCTAGAAGCGTTTGCCCTTTTTATGCCTGTATCCTCTATTGGCTTATTTCCAAGTTTGATGTAGCCGAAATATTTTCTGTCCCACCATGTCTTGTGACCTGACAGTGACCCCCATCAAAAAACCTTTCCATTTTGAGTATGGGGTTGGAAAATAACCTTTGTAAAAGGCAACTAACAGCTGTGGAGCATGAATAACTGAGGTCGGCTCCCAGGAATTGACCGAAACATCATACCCTTTCTATGCACCTGGATATTTTAACTGTCTTCTACTCAACCTGGAGTCTAGGAAAGCCTCGAATGCATGCTCCCGAGTTTCATCAACTAATGCAGACGGAGAATTCGAATGAGTTGATGACATTGAGTTCTTAATGGGAGAGATGTGGAAAAAGAGATGAATTTTCAGGATGGTCTAACATTAATGCAGTTGATCCCACAAACTGTACCACCGGAAAGGGACCACAATATTTAGGGCCATACTTGGGGTGAGTTCCAAGAATGGAAAGGTAATCTGTGGATTGCCTGACCTCATCTATACGGAAGGTTGGACTAGACATACTATAATGATACACAAGTCTAAAATAGCTCAGATCAGATTTGTGTAGAGTTCTCATATCTTGGAAGAGGTTTTGTATGAACAGAAATAGAGAGCACTTATATGTTGTAGACCAAATGTGAGGATGGCACTCTGAGAAACAACAGAAAAGGGGATACCACACAGATGTATGAAAAGTATTATTGTACGGGAAGTCTGCTTTACGAATTCACTGAGTCCTCTGAGCATAGTAATTCATAAGGAAGCAGCACAAATATTGTTCCAAAGTCGATTGAGTCTTTCTGTCTGTAGGTGCTACCTAGTAGACAAATAATGCATGATTCCTAACCTTTGCAACCACTCTCTCCAGTACCTGGCTATAAACCGATACCACCATTTGTTATGATGACTGGTGGCAAGCCATTCACCCGGACAACTTCTTATCAAGTGGTTGATACCAAGATGGGGGCTGAAAGGGGAAAAAAGTTTGCCCTCTTAGTGAGATAGTCTACCGCTACCAATAATACTGAGTATCTTGAGCATGGAAGCAAAACTGTAATAAGATGGATACGTGTGACCATTTCTATTGGAGCCTTTGAAATGGTTGTAGTAATCCTACTCTCATCCTTTGAGATATCTTAGTTTGAGCACATACATTGTTGCACATATTGGTCTATTTTCGTTTTAGGTCAAAGTCTACCAGACAGCGCAGCTGCCTGGTTTGCTAAAGACATCTTGGGTACATTCTGAAGGCTGGCCTAGGAATGCATTCTGCCCGTTGCTTACCATTGGCTCTGTGGATTGTAACTCAAATTTTCTGGCTTTCTATTTGCTGACTTTATTTGCTTGAGGCTGTCCAGCTTGAGTGTGTCCCTCCTGATGCCCAAACCTTGCTTACAGTATTCCTGCCACAAACTCACTTGCTGTAAACAGACCTTTACATTTTGTTCTAATCTTGTCACATTTGCTGTGCATTCAAAGACAGAGGTCTAATGTAGAGCTCTCTCTTTCGAGGGAGCTTCGTGTTTACTTTTCTTTCTCAGATTTCAAAGTGGGAGAAAATATGTGACCATCGAGCTGAGTTTCCATGTAAGAGGAGAGGGTGTAGGATGTTTTTTTTTCTAGCACACAACAAAAACAAATGAACTGTGCTGATGTTTCCAAATATATCGGAATTAGTACAAATGAAGCATTATTTTTTGTAATTTTGAAGTGTGGTGGAAACAAATATTTGATTAAGATCAAAACATTCATTCACTTTGTGATGACATTTGCACACATTATCGTTTGTGTGCAGTAAAACCGTATTTCTGTGCAAATGTAAGGGTCATTTGAATTAAAAATGTGTGGTCTGTAATGGCAGTGCGCTACCACACCATGCATACTCCACACTATGCCACTCCACTCCATGCTACGGCACTCCACTCTATGACATGCCACTCGACTCCACGCCACTCCAATCCAATCTATGCCAGTTACTCCACAACAACACACCATTCCACTCTACGCCCCTCCACTCCACACAACTTACCCTACTCCACTCTACTCCACACTAATATATCCCTCTCCACTCCAATGTACCCCAGTCTACCCCACCCCATTCCACTACAATCTACCCCATTCCACGCAATCTACCACTCCAATCTACCCATCCCAATTTACCCAACCCCACCACAATCTACCCCACTCTAACCCAATCTACCCCACTCCACTGTACCCCAATCCACTCCACTATGATCCAATCTACCCCACTCCACTCAATCTAACCCAATCAACCCCACCCCACTCCAATCTATCCCACTCCACCCCAATATACCGCACTCCACTCAAATCTACCCCTCTCTGCTACAATCTACCCCAGTCTACCCAACTCCAATACACTCCAATCTACCCCAATCCAACTCACTCCAATGTGCCACAATCCAACCCACTCCAGTCCAATCTACACTAGCCCAATTTACCCCACTCCATTCCAATTTACCCCACTCCAAACTCCACTGCAATCTATCCAACTCCTTTCCACTCTAATCTACCCCAATCTACTGCTCTCCAATCAATTCTACTCCACTCTGCTCCAATCTACTCAAGTCTTCCCAACTCCAACCCGCTCCAGTCTTCTCCACTCCAATCTACCCCAATCCAACCAACTCCAATCTACTCCACTCCAATCTAACCCAGTCCACTTCAAACTTCCCTGCAAACTATTCAACTCATCTCCACTCTAATCTACCCCACTACACCACAATCTACACCACTCCAATTTACTACAATCTGCCCCACTCCAATCTACCCCACTTTGATCTACCACAATCTATCCCACTCCAATCTACCACAATCTACCTCACTCCAATCTATCACAATCCACTCTACCCAAATCTACCCCACTCCACATCACTCCAATCTACCCTACACCACTCAAATCTACCCATTCCAATCTACCCTACTCAAACTATCCCATCCCAATCAATCCCAATACAACCCACTCCACTCCAATCTACCCCACTCCACTGTACCACACTTCAATGCAATCTACCCCACTTCATTCATCACACTCCAATCTATCCAAATCCACCTCACTCCAATGTGCCACAATTCAACCCACTCCACTTCAATCTACCCTAGCCCAATTTACCCCACTACATTCCAATTTACCCCACTCCAAACTCCACTGCAATCTATCCAACTCCTCTCCACTCTAATCTACCCCAATCTACTGCACTCCACTCAAACCTACTCCACTCTGCTCCAATCTACTCAAGTATTTCCCACTCCAACCCGCTTCAGTCTTCTTCACTCCAATCCAACCAACTCCAATCTACTCCACTGCAATCTACCCGTCTACTCCAAACTCCACTGCAAACTATTCAACTCATCTCCACTCTAATCTATCCCACTCCACCACAATCTACACCACTCCAATTTACTACAATCTGCCCCACTCCAATCTACCCCACTTTGATTTACCACAATCTATCCCACTCCAATCTACCACAATATACCCCACTCCAATCTACCACAATATACCCCACTCCAATCTACCACAATCTACCCCACTCCACTCTATCACAATCCACTCCACCCAAATCTACCCTATTCCACATCACTCCAATATATCCCACTCCAATCAAATCTACCCAATCCAATCTACCCTACCCCTCCCCAAACTATCCCATCCCAATCAATCCCAATGCAACCCACTCCAATCTACCCCACTCCACTGTACCACACTTCACTCTAATCTACCCCACTTCAATCATCCCTCTCCAATCTACCCCTATCCACCGCAATCTACTCCGCTTTACCCCAATCTACCCTAATTCAATCGACCCCACTCCAATCGACTACACTCCAATCCACCCAATCTACCCCAATCTACTCTACTGCTCTACGGTTTCCACTTTCTCAGTAGGAACTGCTCATTTGTTGGACAACATAAACATTGGGATGGTGCCAGACTTATTCCATGCACCCCCTCAGGATATGTTGGCCTATAGACCTGCTAGCTCACAGTGCCACCATGAATACCCCTAAACCTGACAGGGTTACAAATAGATTGGGCAACCTCAGAACATGACAACCCTGACGCCCCAAGAAATCGTAGTAACAGATCTAGAACCTTATTGCTCAGTCACTCATGCTCGCACAGAGAGATACACAAGAAATACACAAAGGGGCATTTTAAATATTTATTGAACCATTGTGATTCTTGTATAAAAGCTATGCGCTGCAATAATCAATAGACAGAAGCAGATACAAATGATTAGCAATATAAAGACAGTGACAAGGATGAACGATTCCACCACTGTGCTAAAACAGTGTATATATGATGGCATATAAATTCTGGGTAAAAAGTACTCCTACTATGTGCTCCCTAACCTAGTTGCCTAGGGCGGGTAAGTTCCCATTACCTGAAGGCAAGGTATGTAGGTCCTTGTCTTGGTCACAAGTTGGACATCCCTCCTCATGGAGGGTAAACAGGAATCAGCTGGGCTGAGACTCTGACACAGCAACGACCTTGCAATGACAGCAGAGTGCTCCCCTAATTTGAGCATTGAAATTCGTGTGTATTTATAATAACATCATCCATGCTTCCTTGTTGAGGCTTCAGCTGGGCTGACATTGTTTATTGTCTTTGTGATAGCCATGTCGCCTAATGGACCAATAACAAACAACAACATTTGCACAATGTGTGTCTAGGCCTTGTACTAAATGTTCAAGGTGTCGTGATAGTGTACTTTCGAAGTTGAATTGTAAGCAATGTTGTTTCAGAGAAACGAATCCTGCACTGTCACGCACATCGTGTTGAAAAAAAGGCAATTTAAGAAATGCGCACATGCAAACTGGTAGTGTTTCTTTCCGGGCCTAACCTAGCCACTTGATACAACCACAATCCACTCCACCCAAATCTACCCCACTCTACTTCACTCCAATCCACCCCAATCCACCCAATCCAATCTACCCCACCCCACTCAAATCTACCCTACTCCAATCTACCCCACCCCAAACTACTCCATTCCAGTCTACCCCATCTACTCCAATCTACCCAACTCTACTTCAATCTGCCCCACCCACCCCACCCCAATCTATCCCACCCAACTCCAATCTACCCCACTCCAATATCCCTCTTTAATAACCCCTACTCCAATTTACCCCACTCCATTCCAATCTACCCTACTCTAATCCACCCAATCTTCCCCACTCCAATCCACCCTAATCTACCCCACTACACTCCACTCCAATCTACCCCACTCCAATCCACTCTTCCCTAATCTATCTCACTCCACTCCAATCTCAACTCCACACTATCCAACTCTACCCCACTCCACTCTACCCCAATCAACACCACTCCAATCTACCACACTCCACTCTACTGTAATCTACCATATTCCATTCCACTCTACCCAACCTACCGCCACTCCACTTCACTCCAATCTAGCAAATGCCACCCAAATCTACCCCACTCCAGTCCAATCTAACCCACTCCAATCTACCCTACCCCACTCCACCACAAAGTACCCGACTCCAATCGACCCCACTCCAATCTACCTCAATCTACTCCACTCCAATCTGCCCCACACCACTCTATCCAACTCCACTCCAATCTACTTCACTCAAATCAACCCCACCCCACTTCAATCTACCCCAATCCATCCCACTCCAAACCACCCCACTCTACCCTACCAAATATCCATCCAGTCTACCCCACTCCACTCCATTCTAATCTATACCAATCCAATCTATCCCACTCCAATCTACCTCAATCCACGGCACTCCATTCTTTCGCAATCTATCCCACTCTACTCCAATCTACCCAAATATATCCCACTCCACTCTACCCAATCTACCCCACTTCACTCCAATCTACCCACTCCACCCCACTTCACTCCAATCTACCCACTCCACCCAATCCACCCCATTCTACCTCAATTCAATCTACCCTACTCCAATATACCCCAAACTAGTCTACTCCAACTACTACACTCCACTCGACCCCACTCTATTATTTTATTTTTAAAGTTTTGTATAGCGCGAACATGACCCAAGCGGGTATCAGAGCGCTTTACATACAGGTTGCGGAAGACATAGGTAGATAGCTGTGAGAGAAAAGTAGAGCAATATACATCAGGTATAAAATGACATAATAGCTGGCGCACTCTACTCCAATCTACTACACTCTACCCCACTCCAATCTACCCCACCCCAATCTACCCCACTCCACTCCATCCCAAACTACCCCACTCCATTCCATTCTACCTTACTATAATCCACCCAATCTACCCCACTCAAAGCTACCCCACTCCACTCTACCTCAATCCACCCACTTCACTCTTCCCCAATCTACCCCACTCCAACCTAATACAATATATCCCACTCCACCCCAATCTACCCTATTCCTATCTTCCCCATTCTACTCACTCCAATCTACCCCATTCCACCCCAATTCAATCTACCCCACCCCATGCCACTCCATCCCAATTTACCCCACCCCACTCCACACCACTTACCTTTGGCCACACTGGTGTACATAATGGCTAAAACACATTGCCAAAGCCAATAGCTCTTGCATAGGCGCGACCTATTGGCTTTGCCAATGCTTGTTTACATTGTGCGCTCCAGAACGGACGTGTGATCAAGTCTCTAGTATTGTCTATTCCCAGATGCCCAGCTGCAGTGCAATCATGCCCTCTCTTCGGGATCATCTAATGTAAACCATTATGATGAATGAACACTTTGTTGGGGTGCAAGAGGAATCGTTTTTCAATTCATCATTGTTGTGGACATTTCGCTAACCTTTCAGTCTTACTGACTGCTTGATAGCTCTGTGTTAATTGGTGAAGGACAAGTTCACATGAGTTCACAGTGTCTTCTTTTTTTTAAAGCACTAAAAGAGACTGTGGACTTTTGATCGTCTTCGATATACCATGTCTGCTTCCTGGTCTAAAAGTATCTTATAACTGAACCTGGAGAAAAAAAGAGACCAGCTGGTGTTCATACATTTCATTTTTTTTTGTAAACAAATTTTATTGATGTTTCTGATAACCAATACAGTACATTAGTAGTGCAAAATTACTTTCATTTGCCCACCTCTTACTATGGTTTACAGTTCTGGTGTTCATACATTTCATGGACATCCACTATCACACGTTTTTATGACCCGTCCACATGGTAATGCAATGTTGGATCCTTTCCAAATAATGTCTTTAATGTCCCAAAGCCCCCTTAATTGCCAACAACTGTCTGTCATAGAGGGTGTCATTTATTTTTGGAGAATTCTGAAATAATAGTCAACTGGAAAAACTGCTATTGTTTGAGGATCCTTCCGAGAGAGAACTAGGATGTTTCAAAATAAATGTTAGTGAATGCATCCTTTAACCTTTGGAAGGCTGCTTCGTGCTCAATAAAACTGAATATCTTTCTGATTAAAAGAACACAATGTTCGAGAAGTCTTGAATAAAATGACAAAAGAAACTGGAGAATCCCAAGAAATATTGCATGTCATATACAGTTCTAGGTGTGAGCCAGTGTCTGGCAGCTTTAACTTTTTTTAATCCATGTATAGTTCTGTATCGGAAATCTGGAATTTTAGAAACACTACCTCAGGTACCTCAATGATGCATCGCTCAGTTTTGCAAAGAGAGTGTTCTAGTAAACACCTAAACATCCCTATCAAGTTTCCGATGTTCTTATACTGTTTAAAAAAATATATATATATTGAGATAATGATGATGTATGTGTCTAACATGTCTCTGAAGATGCATTCACAAAGTGTTGATACTTAAAGTGTCAATATCGGTTGTTGACGACCATTTTTCATAGGTTTCCGTGGTGCGTTCTTACAAAATTCTTGGCGCTTCTGAGATCTAATTTTGAAAATACCTTGGCTGACGATCTAATCCAACAAAACAGATGATAGGAGGAGTATATCTATTACGGGTCGTGACTGCATTTAGCGTTCTATAATCCCTAAAGGGTCGCAATTCTCCTCCAGTTTTTAGAATAATAAAAATAGGTGCTCCTACTGGTGAGGTAGAGGGATGATTTAGAACTTTATGAAGATTTTCCTTGAGATAATCTAGATGTACTGCATCTTCTTGTCTAGTTAATCAAGTGAGTCTCCCATGCATAATATTGGCACTGGCATGTGATCAATCGGACAGTCATACAGGCAATGAGGAGGCAGCCGATCAGGCCCTTTCTTACCGAATACATCCAAAAACACTATAAGCTTATGGCAGCATTCACTGACTTGTATCCTGTTGAGTAGCCCAGCAGGTTAAAGGAAGGGCAAAGTTTTGAGCACAACCCGGAAATGAAAATGTGATGATCTATTCTTTCTAGTTAATTAATGTATTATTAGTATTTGCATTTGTAAAGCGCACCGTCACCATAATGGTGCCCAGGCACTGAAGAAACCTAAATGAATCGATGTAGCAATCAAGCAGTGAACAAGAATCCATCAGTCATCTCTTTAGGGGGTACAAAGCCCGGTTTATCTAAATGTGAATGGATTTTCAATGGAACATAACATGAGAGAAAAAGAGTTTCACAACTGCTCCACTTTAACTGAGAAAGTGTTTGCGCCCACCGGCACCTTCCTAAATTTAGGAAACCAAAGAAAGTTAACACTGGCAGAGTGCAACAAGCAATTAGGCGTATAGGATGAGACTCTCGTGTGAAGGAAATGGGGCCCAGACCTGACTGATGTATAGCTTTGCGAACTATGTACGCCCTGTTTCACCCTTTTGGAACTGATGAACAAGTTACTTACCTTCGGTAATGATATATCTGTAAGAGACATAGATTAGTTATGGATTCCTCACCTTAGAATTACCCCCAGGCGTCAGTCTGGATCCGGAGAATTTTTTTCCTCAGCAGTACCTCTGCGCGTCGATAGGTGGTGTCGGTTAACTCTGCGTTCGTCGTTGGCGTCGTGGTCGCCGGAATGACGTCGCGATATCTACTTAGACGCCGCCCTCGTGCGCTGACGTCAGTTCTTTACACGACATTCCACGCCAGTAGCGCAGAGCCATGCAAGACACTGACCACTGGTGCACGAAAACTAGAGCCCTGAAAGGGAGTCCCTTACCCTAGAAATCAGTTCGCAGAACGGTGAGGATGGGTGGGGCAGTGAGGAATCCATAACTAATCTATGTCTCTTACAGATATATCGTTACCGAAGGTAAGTAACTTGTTCATCTGAAAGAGACAATTAGTTATGGATTCCCTCACCTTAGAATAGATACCCCAGCAATACCATCCCCAGTGGTGGGTCTGCGAACCAAGTTCACACCAGAAAGTCCTGGAGAACTGAACGGACGAAGAAGCCGTCCCTCCAGACTTGGCTGTCCAGGCAGTAGCGTTTCGTAAACATGTGCAGTGAAGCCCACGTAGCTGCCTGGCAGATGTCAAGAAGGGGGACTCCACGTCGCAAAGCAGTAGTGGCTGCCGTCGCCCTGGTGGAATGGGCACGTAACCCAAGTGGAGGTTCCTTTTTCGCTAAGGAATAGCAGATTTTGATGCAAAGAACGACCAATCGGGAGATGATTCGTTTTTGCACGGCCCGACCTTTCTTGGCGTCCACATAACCAACAAAGAGTTGGTCATCCACTCGGAATTCTTTTGTGCGATCCAGATAGAACGAAAGCGCACGTTTTGGATCCAGACGGTGGAGCCTCTCCTCCTCTTTAGAAGGATGCGGAGGTGGAAAGAAGGTGGGCAAAGTGATGGTCTGTCCTATATGGAAAGAGGTAACCACTTTGGGAAAGAAAGAAGGCCTAGTACGGAGGAAAACTTTGTCCGGATGAACAGCCAGGAAAGGAGGCCTAGAAGAAAGGCCTTGTAGCTCACTCACCCTGCGAGCAGAGGTGATGGCAATCAGAAAGGCAGTTTTAAGAGTCAGGAGCCTGAGAGGACAGTTATGTAGCGGCTCAAAGGGAGCACATATAAGATAAGTAAGAACCAGGTTCACTGGGGCATCACGAAAGGAGTTGGAGGAAACAAGTGAGTAATGCCCTTACGGAAGCGATTTATAATGGGGAACTTGAAAAGAGAATGCTGGTCAGGCAGCTGAAGGAAGGCCAAAATGGCCGAAAGATAGCCTTTGAGAGTGCCCAGAGCAGATCCCTGCTGAGCCAAAGAAAGAATGAAGAGGAGAACCTCTGAACGGGGGGCAGAAAGGGGATCCACAGCCTTTGCTGTGCACCATGCCACAAAGTTGTTCCATCTACAGGCGTATACCGTTTTGGTGGAGTGACACCTGGCTGCCAAGATAACATTACAGACTTCGGGAGGAAGGTCGAAAGCTGTCAACTGTCGCCGCTGAATCTCCACGCAAGGAGGTGGAGGCTGGACAGGTTCAGGTGGAGGACCGACCCCTGTTGCTGCGACAGAAGATCCTCCCAAAGAGGCAGTCTGATCGGAGGATCGATGGCCATGTGTAGTAGCTCGGGATACCAGACTCTTCGTGCCCAATCCGGAGCCACAAGAATTACCTGGACCCGGTCGCGCCGGATCTTTTTCAGCACTCTGGGCAGAAGTGGTATAGGCAGAAAGGCATATAGAAGACCGCAACTCCACTCGCGACAAAAAGCGTCTCCGAGCGAGTCCCGCCTTGGAAATTCCAACTCGCAGAACTGCTGACATTGCGCGTTCTCTTCGGTGGCAAATAGATCTAACCAAGGCTCTCCCCACTGCTGAAAGAGACCTTGCACCAACTCCGAGTGAAGACACCATTCGTGATCCATCATGCACCTGCGGCTGAGTTTGTCCGCCCTGGCGTTCAGAGAACTTGCCAGGTGTTGAAACACCAGAGATATGCCCTGATGTTCCAGCCATGTCCAGAGGCGGAGGGCCTCCTGACATAGGGTCCACGACCCCACCCGCCTTGTTTGTTGCAGTACCACATGGCCGTGGTGTTGTCCGTGAACACCTGCACTGCTCTTCCCCTGACAGAGGGAAGGAATGCCTTTAGTGTAAGACGAATCGCCCGAAGCTCCAGAAGGTTGATATGGAGCCCGGAGACCAGAGGCCTCTGATCGCCGCCTCTCCCATGTGGCTGCCCCACCCCAGCAGTGATGCATCTGTCACCACTGTGAACTCCGGTTGGGGAAGGGAGAGGGATCTGCCGTTGACCCAATCCCAGTTCGTTAGCCACCACTGCAATTGATGTGCAGTGCCTTCTGGGATCTGGACGCAATCGGAAAGGTTCCCCTGATGCTGTGCCCACTGGAACTTCAGGTCCCACTGCAGAGCCCGCATATGAAACCTGGCATAGTTCACCAGCAGGATGCAGGAGGCCATGAGGCCCAGTAGCCTCAGGGTCATTCTGACCGAAACCCGGGATAGAGGCTGAAAGATCGGAATCACAGCCCGAATATCCCGGACTCGCTGCTCGGGAGGATAAGCCCGAAACTGCGCTGTGTCCAGAACCTCTCCGATGAAAAGGAGCTTCTGAGAGGGGATCAGGTGTGACTTCGGCACATTGATGGTGAACCCCAGCGAATGCAGGAGGTCGGCCGTAGTCTGGAGGTGGGAGACGACAGCCTGGGGCGAGCCCGCCTTCAACAGCCAGTCGTCGAGATAGGGGGAAGACTGAAACCCCTGATCTGCGCAGATGAGCTGCGACCACCGCCATCACTTTCGTGAACACCCGAGGGGCACTGGTAAAGCCAAAGGGGAGCACGGTAAACTGAAAGTGCTCGTGGCCTACCATGAACCGTAGGTAACGCCGATGGGCCGGCAGGACGGGGATGTGAAAATAAGTGTCCTGCAAGTCCAACGCTACCATCCAGTCTCCAGGGTCGAGAGCAGACAGGACCTGAGCCAATGTCAACATTTTGAACTTCTCCTTCCGGAGGAAGCGGTTGACTTCCCGTAGATCCAAGATAAGACGCAGGCCTTTGTCCTTCTTGGGCACCAGAAAGTAGTGGGAATAACAACCACAACCTACTTCTGGGGCAGGAACTGGCTCGATGGCTCCCTTGGCCAAGAGAGCTGTAACTTCCTGTTGGAGAAGGGCCAAGTGACCCTCCGACATGCAATGGGTTTGAGGTGGCATGGATGGAGGGGTAGTCTCGAAGGGGAGGGAGTAGCCCCTTCGGACTATCTGCAAAACCCACCTGTCCGACGTGATGTTGAGGCAGCGGGGGAGGTGATGGCTAATCCTGCCGACAATGGAAAAAGGTGGCCCTGAAAGGTCTTACTAGGAGGGCTTGGAGGCTGCTGCAGAGGGGGCGCTAGTGGACTGGCCCGCATGCTGGCCCCCAGACCCACAACGGTGAGTCCCACGTCCCCAGCCACACAGAGGCTGGACAGCTTGCGCAGGCCTTTGGCCCTGGGCGGAACGTGTTGGGGCACCCCTTTCGTAGCTACGAAACGAAAGGGGCGAAAGGCAGACTGCGCTGGGCGGGAGGTGGATGCGAGGCCCAAGGACCTGACCGTAGCCCTGGAGTCCTTAAAGTGCTCAAGCGCGTTGTCTGCCTTGTCGCCAAACAAGCGACGGCCATCAAAGGGCATGTCCAAAAGCGTAGCTTGGACATCACCTGAAGAGCCAGTAGACCTCAACCAGGCGTAGCGTCTAAGGGCTACCGACATGGAAATCGTCCTGCCCAGTGAGTCGGCAGTGTCTAGCCCACATCGGATGGTGAACTTCGCTGAATCTCGCCCTTCGGCAACTGCACGGGAGAGCACAGCCCGGGCCTCCTCCGGGCACTGTGGCAGCACCTGCGCAACCGTGTCCCACACCAAGTGGGAGTAACGGCCCAATAGACATGCGGTGTTCACCGACCACAGTACCAAGCTGGAGGAAGAAAACATCTTCTTCCCAAGGTGGTCCAGCTTCTTGGATTTCCTATCAGATGGTGCGTTAGGGAATGCGCCCTAGGATGTTGAGGCTCTGACTACCAAGGTCTCAGGGGTGGGATGGGAAGAGAGGAAAATGGGGTTGCCCGGGGGCGGGTGGTGGCGTCGGGCAATCATCCTATCCACAGGAGCCCCTGCGTTGGGCTTGGACCAAGTGCCCAAAAGGATGTCCGTAAGGGCATCATTGAACGGCAGCAAGGGTTCCGAAGAGGCCGCTGCCGGCTGAAGCACCTCGGTCAGGAGGTTAGTCCTGACCGCCACCATAGGACGCTCGAGGTTTAAGGCCTCGGCTGCCCTACGCAACACCACTGTGGTAGGGGGAGAAAGCAAAACATACTTGATGAAGCGCAATTCCACTCCTTTACCAGGCGCACAGCAAATAGCAGAATTCTCATGCAAATGTTTCTTCCATTTTTCCAATTTCCGAAATAATTATTCCAACTTTTCAAATGAGTTTCATTGTTTAGTTTATTGTTCTTATCGTTACACACGTACGATGCTGGTGTTTTCATTGTTTCTAATGCAACAGATATGCCCATCCGGGACTTTTTCTGGGCATGATAGAATTCACCACACATCCTTAGTCATGATAGATAATGTACCCAATGCATTTCAAGCCTTTGGCGGCTCTTCGTCAGGGGTTTACTACGAGTAAAAGAACAATACCATTGAATTAATACTTCAAGCTCCCCTTACCTTCACAAACAGTAACACAAGTGATGCAAAACACAATATAGTACTATCACAACTAGCCCCGCATAGCGTTTTTCCCTCTATGACCGTGACTCTACGCTTCAGCAGTTGCGCTGAAAGAGCCTCTACCCTAATCTCTCTCACTTCCCATGTTAACTTTCCTGTTTTTCAAAACACCCAATTCAATGTTCACCCTCGTATACGTGCTGCTGCCTGCTGTTGACTACAACATGCTGTGATGCACAGCGACCCAGACTACTCTCGTACCTTCATGATTTCTTCCATTAGCGTAAACTTCTCCACTTGTTTAGCCCACAACAGGAAAGCGTCTCGTTCATACCGGATTTTCCCCCCTCTTTAAATTAGCAGCACGTGGCTCCGCCCCTCACACTGAGCTGGATGTACGCAGCCACACGTTAATTGGATTTATCCTCCAAAAACTCAACTCCCCATAATGCACTGCTTATACATTCGTTTGTGCACAAACTCGCTATTACATGCTATTACGAAGATTGTTCTTCCCCTCACTCAAGTGAGAGGTTCTCCCCAGGCAAATCTGTCACTATACCCCGCCCACCCTTAGGATGTTAACAATAACGCTCATGCTTGAATATCATCATTTCTAGCATAGCCTTTTTCTGGGCACGATACAATTCACCACACATCCTTAGTCATGATAGATAATGTACCCAATGCAATGCATCTATCATGACTAAGAATGTGTGGTGAATTCTATCGTGCCCAGAAAAAGGCCCGGATGGGCATATCTGTTGCATTAGAAACAATGAAAACACCAGCATCGTACGTGTGTAACGATAAGAACAATAAACTAAACAATGAAACTCATTTGAAAAGTTGGAATAATTATTTCGGAAATTGGAAAAACGGAAGAAACATTTGCATGAGAATTCTGCTATTTGCTGTGCGCCTGGTAAAGGAGTGTAATTGCGCTTCATCAAGTATGTTATTCATGAATGCGTGATACCAGGGTGGATCACGTTGCCCAGGCTGCACGCAAGAAGTTTCAATTCATGAACTGGATGATCTATGGTAAAGTTGGGAAAATTGGTGTGCACTGTATCACTTGTCTCCTTCAGGGGGAGAAAGCATGCCAAGGTCTGGGGAAGTGTCCAGACCACTGGCGTCACCCAACTCGTCTCACCAGTCCGGTTCCTCTAACTGGTCTGCAAGAGGGTCCACAGACCCCTCCCAGTCCTCCTCACCCTCTCCTGGTAGCCACTCAGGGCGTTAGGAAACATCAGGGGAGAACAGGGGTACAAAAGTACCAGTCGGCATCGGTCCCGACGTCGTCGGTCCGGCTCCGTGTCCTCATCGAGGGGGAAGCCGGGGCCGACGCCGGCTGGGGACACAATCGGCGTCGGAGACGGCGGGGTGTCGTCACTGGATTCGACGCCAGAGGTGTCACGAGGTCGACCGGCGCCGATCCGGATCCAGGCCAGGATCCTTGGGGGCCCTGTGGCGCCGGAGTCTAAGCCGCCAACATCGAAGCCCTAGAGCCCCCAACCGAGTCCGCGGGGCCCGAAGGCACGCCGGCGGAGTCGGGCTGCCTGAAGATGGAATGCAAGGCTTCGTAAAAGCTGCAAAGCTGGGCAGGGATCGCTCCGGCTCCCGGAAAGGGAGGGAGGGCCGGAATCGACCCAACAGGCTCCGCGGGCGGAGTCGGACGACTACCTTCCGCTTCCCGCGTCACGTCGGCCGACGGACGGCGAGAACGCGAAGAGCGATGATGCTTCTTCGCCTTCTTCTTGTGCCTTGACTTACCCGAAGTCAAAGACTTCGATGACGAGTAGTGGTGGTGGCTCCGCGTCCGGTCCCGTGACCTCCCTCTCGACCAGGACCACGAACGGCACGGAGCGGACTGCCGGGCCTCGAGAAGCTTTCGGGACCGTTCCCGCAAAGACTTCGGGTTCATGGCCCGGCAGTCGGAACACGACTTCGGGTCGTGGTCGCGCTCCAGGTACCGACATCAATTTGCAACAGGAGTCGCAAGCCTTGAAACCGGTCCGACGTGACATCCCTCAAAAAAGATGTTGACAAAAGTAAAAAAAACTGAGTCAAAAAGTGACTCCAGGTACCGCTCTCTACGGATCTGCGCTGGCTGGCGCGGAAAAAGAAAGAACTGCCGTCAGCACGCGAGGGTAGATACCCCGATGTCATTCCGGCGACCACGATGCCAACAGCGAACGCGGAGTCGACCGACGCCACCTATCAACGCGCAGAGGTACTGCTGAGGAAAAAATTCTCCGGATCCAGTCTGACGCCTGGGGGTAATTCTAAAGTGAGGAATCCATAACTAATTGTCTTTTTCAGATAGTCAATGCAAGGTGTTTGAAGCATCAGAAGATGAATAATAGCAGGCAAGGGACAAAACTAGCTTGGCAGCAGCCATCTGGATTTGATGCAGCCATTAGAGGAAGTGATCTGGTGCACCTAGCAACAGTGAGTTACAGTAATCCAAACAACTTAATATGGAGGAGTAAACTAAGGACGAAACTGTCATAGAATCAAGATTTGTTGAAGAAGGCGCATTAAAGCAAAACAGGTGGATGACCGCTTTTTTTATATGCATATAGAGCGAGAGATCTGAGTCCAGAGGTATACCAAGACTCCGAACAGTGAAGTGGCGACAGGAGTGGGATTGCTGGGTAACGTCTGGAAATCAGTTGGTGATGAGGCGGCCAAGGATCTTACTTTTCGTGCCATTAAATTTTAAAGAATGCTAACTCAGCCATGTGGCAATATCACACAAGCAATTATGGAAGGCTTCCAGAGCCAAAGGGATAGACCAACCATCTGAACATAGTTCATGAAATTAATGGGGGCGTGGCTTGAAGCCGATGTAGGAAGACGTGGGCTGCGGAGCTCTGCCCGCCGCCGTCCCCAAACCATAAATCCTGTACTCTGGTCGCAGACCTGACAACCGACCTGCGAACCAGAGACCTTGGGGCTCTTAATGAGCTGTGGAGCGGGCTGCATAACGACCTCAGTGTGGGTAAAAATTCCGAAATTCGCCGTGAGGTGAGGGAACGAGCCCGGCTGCAAGATGGTGCCTGCACCTCGGACTGCCTTCGACCTGTGACCTGATCGGCCGCGCGGACCTCGGCGCCCTTCAGGAGGAGCACAGCATCCCGCGGAGGCAACCACCACATCTCTGGTGAGCGGGGGGCCCGAGGGGGCGGAGCCGGGCGGAGGGATCCGGAGCCTGGCAGGGGGGCGCTCTGAATCCTGTCCCTGAGCCGACGAGATACGGTGGGACCCCCAGCAAGATGGCGCCTGTGATGTAGGCCGCCCGGCGGGCCTGTACACCGGGGTGGAGGAGCGCTCACCTTTGCTCACTGGCGGGAAACTAACTCAGCGGTGAGGCCTCCCCCGGCTTGGAGAGGACAGAGAGCTCCTGCAACAGTGGGGGGCCCAGAGCCGGCTCCATTGCAGCGATTACACATTGGGCCTGAGCGACTCGGTGGAGGCAGTGGGGCGAGGGCGCCCGTGCTGGACTGCGGCGCAGCCAACTCTTGGGATCGGCACATCAGGGTGCGGATAGCGAGGGCGCTGGGAAGCCCGGTTTTCGTCTAGAGCGGGGGGCGCCCCGAAGGCTGATCACCCGGGAGTGAAGAGGCTGGGTTGTGGCCGGAAGAGGGGCCTGGGTGGGCCCTGCGCCTATGGTAGACCTGTGCAACAGATGATCGGTTTGCCATTTATATTCCTTAGAGAGCGGTCTGCGACTCTCCACACCAGAATCCACTAGCTATTTAACGGCCGGCGCCCGCTGGAGCAAACCCTTTGACGTGGCCCTCAGGGTCTCGGCGCCTCTTGCTGTGGGTGCGGGCCCTGGAGTGTGAAGACAGCTGGAGCTGGCTGCCGGCGAGAAGCGACCGCAGCGGAAGAAGGCTAGAGTGGGCCTGGCGAGTTACTGCCCTGAAGTGCGTTGCAAGCACACACAATGTGGGGATGAGCTCAGTGAGGGGGATTCGTCTGGTGTCGCTGAGGTGTCTGCTCCCCTAGATCCGGAAGCGCCGGGGTCTCCCAACCAGCAGCAGCCGCATGTGTGCACGGAAGAGAGCGACCTAGGAGCCCCTTGCGAAGGACACAACCAGTTGCGCCAGTGGGGCGACTCTCTGGGGTGAGAGCAGCGGAGACGGGGGGTTTAGCGACACAGGTGAAGCTGGAGTAAAGGAAGCATCAGACCTCTTGACACTCCAGCGGGCTTCACCACTGCATTGCAACAATCCCCTGAGCCCTGAGGAAGAGGGGACAAAGGCTTTCCGAGGTGATGGGGAGAACCCAGAAGAAAAGAGGATATACGGTCCTCAATGTGGAGGCTCCTGGCCCGCAGTCAGACAAGGATGAAGAGGTCCAGGAATCAGGCAGCGACTTGGCTCCCAGGAAACCTACACTGACAGACATTATGCAGGCGATCACGACCTCCAGGGAGGTCCTAGAAGGAAAAATAGACGCTATAGGCACAGACCTAAATTTGCTGAAGGACGACCATCGGAAACTCAAAGATCGAGTTCTGAACTCGGAGAAGGAGCTAGGAGGCTTGCTGGAGAGGATGACCGTGATGCAGAAGTCCCTGGCAGAACTTGAAGCTAAAACCAAAGTGCTGGAAGTGCGGGCCAAAGACAGTGAAGGGAGATCCCGCCGGAATAATATCCGTGTTATTGGAGTACCGGAAAGGGCGGAAGGTGCAAATATAGTGCGATTCTTGGAGTACTGGCTTCGAACGGAAGTAGCCCCGGAGGGTCTATCATCCTTCTATGCGCTAGAGAGAGCCCACAGAGTGCCGGCAAGACCGCCTAAACCAGGGGCCCCTCGCCACCCAATAGTGGCACGCCTGCTGCACTTTCGAGATAGGGACCATCTACTTCAGCGGGCGCGTCAAAAGCAAAAATTGCAGATCGACAACAGCGCAGTCATGATCTTTCCAGACTTCACAAGGGAAGTGCAACGGAACAGGGCATCCTTCATTGCTGTTAAAAAGAAGCTGCGCCAACTACAGTTGCCATATGCGATGCTGTTTCCTGCGAGGCTCCGGGTCGCGGACACTGCAGGACCCCGTTTCTTTTCCACGGCACAGTAGGCCTGGGAATGGTTAGACAGACGAAGGCCTCCGGGGGGCCCCACTTCCCCCTCAAGCACGCCTCACCAAAGCCCTCGCAGCGGCAGATCGGGTTCTAGGGGTCCATCTCCTGGGGAGCTCAGCCTGGAACGTCGGAGAGCACTGCAGGAAGTTGCGAAGCACAGTACGTGGGGCTCCAGTCCCAACTCCAGCAACAGCGGAATGGAAGTGGAACGGTCAGAAGGGTCGCCGGCACCTAGTGGACTTGATAACTCGGAAATGGAACACCCGGAGGTTACACCGCAGACGGTGGATGACATTGTTTGATGCCCATGTGTAGTTATCCCGTGCTGTGAGATGGGTAGAGGGATCATGCTCATGCACTAAGAGAACGTGCACCGGCCACTATGATCAGAATTGTGGCAACAGGCGATCTTGGATTACTGGACCAGGGTGAAACAAGTTGTGCAGGTATGGAGGGGGGCAGCGGGCGGGGATCTGAGCTTGGAATCATCGGCTAACTACCACTACCCTCGCCACTCATGGTAGACTTTGTGTTCTCAGGTAAAGTTTGGATGGAAACTAGTTCTTCGGTGACTGTCCTGGGGAGGGGAAGTTGGGGGGTTTGTTTTGTTATTGAACTGTTAAGGGGGGTCAGGCATGTCACAATGGAACACCATGGCAGAAGCGCGATTACCCGCATACAATGGGATCCGCATTAGATTTTAAATGCATTACATGGAATGTGCGGGGAATGCACTCAATGGTACATCGTCATAAAATTCACTCATGTCTGATCCGTAGGCGGGTCCAGGTTGCTCTGCTCCAGGAGACTCATATTCTGGCAAACGAAGGAACAGCGTTGCAACGTCGTTGGCGGGGCAAGTTTTTTACACCAATTACTCGGCATTCGCACAGGGGTACTGATTTGGGTGAGGTCGGGGGTACCCTTTCAATGTACTAAACAAATTATAGATCCTGAGGGCCGATACGTGGTGGTCTCTGGGAAGCTGGATGGTAGGGATATAAGTCTGGGGAGCATATACGCACCTAACTCAGAGCAGCCAACTTTCTTTTCGCGCCTCTCTAGAAAACTGGCCCCTATTCTTGCCGGCTCAGTGCTATTGGGAGGGGATTTTAATTGCATATCTGACGTTACACTAGATCGCTCTCACCCCCCACTACCAGGTGCCCCCACGCATAAAATTGCAGAAGCACAGCAAAACTGGTAGCAGGGTTGGGGATTGGTAGCCTCCTGGAGAGCCCAACACCCAGGAACCCGGGATTACTCCTTCTTTGCGGCACTGCATGACCTCCATGTCAGACTAGATGCCATATCGTGCTCATCAGATGTACATGAAGGAGTGCGTAGTAGCGAATACCTCACGCGGACGATTTCAAATCACAACCCGGAGCTGCTACACTTACTGTGGTCTCGGGCAAGACCCAAAATACCCATATGGCGACTGCGACCCGAGGCTCTAGAAGATCAGGTGTTTTTCATGGAGAAGTAGGCTCAGCCATAGAACACTATTTTCACGACAACGCTAACACAGCATCAAGTACTTTGATAGAGTGGGATGCCTTTAAGGCAGTCGTTAGGGGGCGTTGTATATCGGGGATGGTGGGGACTCGGAAGACCTTGCTAGAGGACATACAGAGGGCAGATAAACGCCTCAGGGAACTTGAGCAGGAACGACCGGTGAATGCTGCTAAACAGGGGGAACTTTTAGATGCTAGAGAGAATGTGGCGGTGCAGGTGGAACGCCTCCGCTGTTTCGACTATAAAAAACATATCACACGAGCGCATATGGAGAGGGATAAGTCGGGAGCCTTACTTGCTTGATTAGCTAATCCAGCCAGGAGAGGGTCGGTCATACTGGAGGTCAGGGAGCCGAATGGAGAAGCAAGGTATGACCAGCAAGGCATCAATAACCTGCTGGACTACTATACTGAGCTGTACAGCAGTAGGGCAACCCAGGCGGGGGAGAACCTAGAAAACACCGGGGACAGATGGTCTGCCTGCTGAATTTTACTTAGCATTCATTGACTTACTGGCCCCCAGATTGGTAAAGATGTACAACGAAGCGAAGCAGGTGGGACATCTCCCGGTTTTGATCAGAGAGGCATTCATAATTCTGCTGCTTAAACCGGGGAAGCCTCCTTGGGATAGAGCAGCATACCGCCCGCTCTCTATGCTCAACCTAGACTACAAAATCCTGAGTCGGATACTGGCAACTCGTCTGCTTCCACACATGACGACCCTAATCCATAGTGACCAACACAGCCGGAAATGTCAGGCGCCTCTTGCAGATATTAGAAGCAGACTCATATAGGAGGGAAACGGCGACGGTCTTCTCAGTAGACATAGAAAAAGCTTTTGACAGTCTGGAATGGCCTTATTTATTCTGCGTGATGAGAAAAGTTGGGTTGGGAGACGATTTTGTGAACTGGACGGCCCTCCTGTATGCCAACTCCACGGCCAGGGTTAAAACAGGCGGACTCATATCAGATGCTTGCAGGGTAGGGCGAGGTTCGCGGCAAGGGTGCCAGCTCTCCCCCCGTTTGTTCGCCCTGGCGATGGAACCGTTTGCAGCTAGGGCCAGAACCGGGCGTTACTATCAAGGACTCACTATTACTGGGCGAATAAACCATATAGCACTGTACGCCGATGATTTGTTGATGTTTATGGCAGACTCGGGTGAGGTGCTCAGGGGAGCGAAATAATTATTGCAAGCACCAAGAGTGGCAGCTGGGTTAAAGGTAAACTGGGGGAAATCTTGTTTATTTCCCGCAAAGGAAGGCAGAATAGGCCCACAAACAACGGAAGGAGTGAGGTGGGAAGATAGGAGCTTGACATACTTAGGCACTCAAATATTCCACACGCAGGGAGACATTCTTGAGGGCAACATTGGGAGGGCCATTAGAAGCATGAAAGGCAATCTTGAATTTTGGGCTTCACTGCCACTGTCGGTGGCCGGCCGAGTAGCCCAGCTCAAGATGGTGACGCTACCACGGCTGCTATATTACTTTGGGACCCTGCCGGTTTGGATACCAGCGAGATACTTTACCCAACTAAAATCGATGGTGTCGGGATTTCTGTGGGGGAATGGAAGGCGACAAGTGGCACTTGGTGTGCTCATGCGACCGAGAGCAGAGGGGGGGCTAGCGGTGCCTGATTTTGAGGCCTACTACATCTCAGCACAGCTGCAGTGGCTCACTAAGAGGGTGGCGAGCTGCATCAGAGCGGAGGGTGAGCTGAGAGAGAACTTAGAGACCCTAAGAGTACTGTCCCGAATTGTATTGAGGCTTCCCGTTAGTTCCTCAACTCTATCCCTGGAATTACGCACAGCCCGGCTCTGCTGGAATAGATGTCTGAGGCGAGCTAAGATTAAGTGTCCTTATGCTCCAGAGATTCCACTGCTCATGTGTGAGGCCCTGCCGCATGGGGGCAATTGGCAGGGATTAGCGACCTGGGCTGAGCAAGGGTTGGGGACTATGGGAGGCCTATACGATGGAGCTATGATTCCATTTAATGACCTGCAGGATCGTTATGGTTTACCCAGGGGGGACTTCCTGTTATATTCCGCCCTAACTGCGGCCATACGAAAGCATTGAGGAGAGGGGCTCACTGAACCGCGGACGTCACTAGGGATGCCAATATATGCTTTTGGCGGCAGGTACCATCAAGGCGGTAACGTGCCTCTATAGGCGAATTACTCAGGAAACAGTACAGCCCTTAACGGAGCTAAGGTTGAAGTGGGAGGCGCACATCGGCGAGGCTATTCCAGAGAAAGCTTGGGGGGAAATAGTAGAGAGGGCTTGGAAGAGCACCAGGAACGCCAGATTCCAACTAGTGCAAATTTTATATCCTGCATAGGGCATACCTTACCCCAGAGAAGATCAATAATTATTTTGAGATCCAAACAGTAGCTTGCCCGCGGTGTAAAAGGGAAGGGGCGGATTTTAAACATATGTTTTGGGCCTGCCTGCACCTGGGTAGTTACTGGGAAGAGGTAACAAGGCTTCTGGCGGAAGTTACTGGCAGAGAAATCGAGGCGTCTCAGGGCTGCTGCCTCTTACATTGGTTTCCACACACATCGTAAAATAAAACCACGAGCAAATTCATAGATATGGGCTTAGTACTGGCTAAGAGAGAAATAACTATGCGTTGGAAAGCACCGCAGGGACCGAGTATAGATAGATGGAAGAAGGAGTTCATTAAGTGGGCAGAATGTGATGGAATACTCAGAATGCAGTTAGCTAAACGAACGAGAAATTAGAAAACACTGGACGCAGCAAGAGCCTGGGACACTTTGGTAGAGTTGCTCCGAGTCCCGGATGAGACTGAAGAAGAAATGGGAGGGGAACCCCAGTAGAGATGGGATGAATATTATGTAGCCTCGCTTGTCCCGCAGCCTTTGGGAAACTGGCGATAACCCCAATGCACCGCCATCCTCATTGACTGAGTGCTCCTAAAAGGCTCACTTAGCTAACAGTGGCACACAACCGGAGGTACAAGACGAACACGATTGAATGACTTGTGTGGAGGTGACACGCTTGGGGGGGGGGAGGGCAGGGAGGAGGGTTAGTTGGGGGGGGAGCAGAGTTCGATTTTGAGCTTCAATATAGCTGCAGCAGACTAAGAAATCAATAAATGACTACTGATCTAAGATATGCTGACGGAGGAGGGTGAGCAAATGTTAGCAGGATGAGTTGTTGCCCTTGTATAGAGGGTATTTATAGAGATGTGAATATCTTGGCACAGTGGAGCGCTCACCTGAATATTAATGGCTATGATGCACTGTTGATTATTGGAACCTTTGTAAAACCCCAATAAAGTTTGTTTTAAAAAAAAAAAAATAGTTCATGAAATTAATTCCATGACTATGTATCAGTTGTCCGAGAGATGAGCGCAGATGTTGAACAATGCTGGGCTTGGAGAGAACCTCTGTGGAACCCCTAACTCACCTATCTCTTCGGACTGGAATTGTTCAAGATAGATTGCTAGGGTTCTGCCTTCCAAATATGAGCTATACTAGTGGAGGGTAATACCTTAAATTCCAAGTTCACTTAACTTTGGGATCAGGCTGTTATGGTTCACTGAATCAAACGCAGTGGAAAAATCTGCCAATATCAGAGCAACAAATTGGTCCTTGTTCACTGCCATTTTAAGATCATCTAATGCAGCAACCAGCGTGGACTCAGTACTGTGAGTTGGACGAAACCCCGATTCAGCAGGATCTAGTAATTCATCACCTTCGAGAAAATTGGAGATAAGTGTGTTAAAATGATTTTCACCTGTAAAGGTAAAAGGGCATTAATTACTAATTAATTATTGTGGGGTCTGGTGACATTTCTTTTTAACAACAAAACCACACTGCCCTTTTCCAATTGGAATAGACCTTGCCTGTCAATAACAATTGATTGAACAAAGCTTGAACAGCTAATGATGTTTGCAAAGTCATGGAGTTACTAAGACTACAGCAAATGCAGGGGTGCTGGACCAGCTGAGCATGTACCACTGCCCCAAGGAACCTTTCAGAGAAAAGTTTATAACACGAAACCTAGGACACTTCCTGTTCTAGGCCAGGGCAACGAGATCCACGTATGGATACCACCATCTGGAGATCACCTTTATCACAAGAAGATGTAGCTCCCACTTGTGGACCTCCTGCGAAACGCAGCTTAGAGTCACACACAGAGGGAACCTGCATGATGAAAAATCCCCTGTCACTCAATACACCACCACAGGTGACTTGTGTCCCAACACAATGTCCAAAACCCCCTGTCACCCAGTCACTGATAATATGGATGGTGATGGTATTGCCTGACAGAATCAGAAAGGTGCTCTCTGAGATGGTAGTCAGAAATGCCTTCAGAGAAAGGTAGATGGCCTGCAGCTCAAGCACAATTATGTGAAGATGCTGCTCCAGCACAGACAAAAGGCTCCATACCATCACCTTGCACAGAAGTGCACCCCAAACCAGCAAGAAGGCATCCATGACAATAGAAAACTGCACATGCATATGGCTGAAAAGGTAACCCACAATAAGGTTGTACACATCCATCCACCAGTGCAGATCTAGGTGAACTGCCGGGCCAATCTGCACCAGAGCTGTGAGGCTCCTTTGAAGTTGGAGCTGCTGTCATCCCAGGCACAACCAGAGGGCCCACATATGAAATTTGGAGTGTACCTCCAACAGAATGCATGAGGCTGTGATGCCTAGGAGACATAAGACATGCAGTACCGGGAGTTGTGCCCGAGTCTAAAATCTTAAATAATCCAGTGAATATCTGTGATCTCCTTTGGAGAAACACCCTTCATCCTGGTCGTGTCCAGCAGCACACCTATGAAGGTTAAACATTGTGCTAGAGTGAAATGGAACTTTTGAGCATTAATAGTAAAGCCTAAGTGAGGAGGAGTGTCGGTGGGCGCTGAAGGCGTTCCTTGATCAGCAATAGGGATTTTGCTTTCACTAGCCAATCATCCAAGTTTGGAAATAATTGGGTTCTTGACTTTCGTAGTGAAGTCACCACCACTGCTAGACGTTGAACGGATACGACTGGGATCCCATGGTGAACCTAATATAACATATGTGGGCGTGGAGAATTGGATATTGGAACAGGTGCCCGGGAGAGTCAGGGATGCAAACTGATCTTCGCATTCAGAGTCAGTAAGACTTGCTCAGGGACAGCATCTTGAACTTGTCCTAAGGGGTAAACAAGTTCATAAGAAGACCCATTTTATTCAGCAGGGCAGAGACTTCCATCTTAAGAATTGATGTGTTGGCCAAAAAGCACCTCCTTGCAGAAGGAGGGACAGGAAGGGGAAGGTGTAGCCCTTATGGATTAGCTAGATTCATGGTGATCGCCTCCCAATTGGTGGACAAAAGGGAGACCCAACGCCCCCCAATGGAAAGTAAGAGAAGGGAAGAGATGTGGCGCAGCGGCCAGGGCGACTGACTCCGGATCCTGGGGCTCACAAGTTCGATCCCCGGCGGCAGGTCAGCCCAGCACCATGTGACTCTGGGCAATAGCTCGCTTAATCTTCCCGATGGCCCCCAGCACCGGGACACCTCTCCGGAGGTAGCTGTGCGCTTTACAAATACTGGACATTTACATTTACAAGGTGAAATTGTCTTGCTAGAGAGGCTAGGAATAATGAGGGAGCTGTAGATCTACTACTTTTGAAGCATTCTGGGCAGGAATTGGACTTTTATCTGACTAGGCACTTGCAATCAAAGGGTACATCCATGAGAATTGCCTAGGCATCTCTCAGCAAGCCGGTAGAACGCATCCACACAGAGCAGTGCATCGAGCCACTGTGTCCACTGAGTCCAGAGTGCACTTCAAAATCTGCTAATAGGAATTCAAACCATTGTTGACCAGGTCGGTAAATTATTTTTTCGTGTGGTTCAGTAGATGTATCATTGTGAGTTATGCCAATTCAAACAGACAGCGAACATATAGATCTAGGAAGCAGGTAATGTTTGCAGTCAAAAGTAAAACCGTAAAGACCCCAATTAAAACCTAGGGTAAAAACTGAAAACCTTCTGAAGAAAAGGAAGCCAAGACCACAACAAACCCATGTGGAGAGTACAAAATTCCATAGTGAATTTAAAAAGAAACCACAATTATATTGTAAACATGAAAAGCAGGGAGGATATAACTTTAGAAAGAGGCGGGAAATAAGTGCTCAGATGAGTGTTCTTATTTTTCACAGGATCAGGGAGATAAGACCAGATTTAGGGCCTGATTACGATGTTGCCGGTCTTACCACCGTACCCGCCGCGGCGCCGGGAATGAGTACTCTGCCGAGCTGCAGGCCTTCCTAACCGCCGTATTACGAGTTTTCCAATGGGCTGGAGATCTTTTGGCGGCAGAGTCACTCACGAAGTAGTGATGTTACGCTGCTGGAACTGCATGCAATATCAGTGTGGCGCCGTAGAACAGAGAATACTGCATACTCTATCTCCGGTATGGGTGCTGCATGCACCGACAGTGTGGCCCCATGAAACAAGAGACATTGCACGCCCTGTCACCTGGAATGAACACCACATGCACTGTGATTGTGTCTCAACAAGTTACAGACACTTGAGGCCAGAATTCGGTGAGTTTTTAGGTCTCGCTGAGTCAGCGCATGCGCTGCTCTGCGAGACATTTAGTAGGTGAGTTTTCAAAGTGCTACTGGCTGGCCTAGCGCTTGCGTTCACGCGCGCAGCCGCCATCTGTCTTTCACGGGTCATTAGCAGTCATTAGCACCACTCGGCCGCACGTCTTGTTTGTATTCATTGTATGCCTCAAACTGCAGGTTTGGTGCATGCCATGGTGCATCTCTCCCCCCCCCAAAAGCTTAACTTGAAGGAATCTCCATGCTCCATACACATACGTCATTGTGGACAGACCAGAACTATCAGTTTAGTCAGTCTGTGAGTCTCCGAGGACACCTAAACAACGTTCTACCGCTGCTCACAAAATAAGAAAACAATTAAGTCACTGCGAGTGCTTTCGGCGCATGTTCGGCGGAGCTCCGCCCCCTGGGATCTGTACAGCGTGAGCCTCTGGGTGAGGTCGCTTTGTCCTTTTCGGAAGTTAGCGATCAAGGACTCGGCTCGCACAGATAAATCCAGCCATCAGTGACATCATTGGTGAGTACAAG
The DNA here is from genome assembly GCA_963921515.1 of Calotriton arnoldi. Lineage (NCBI taxonomy): Eukaryota > Metazoa > Chordata > Amphibia > Caudata > Salamandridae > Calotriton > Calotriton arnoldi. The sequence continues at coordinate 648,845 of CAWUFW010003885.1, forward strand.
GCTATTTTAGTTGACCCAGAAAGAAGAGTCCTCCTGTGTTAGTTTCACTCTTAAGCATTGCGTGCTGTTTGCAAACACATTCTGGTGGTTTGTTGTGGAGGGGACAAACCGTACTAGCCATCGTGCTGTTATTGATCCCATGGTCGTATTTCCGGAGCCCGGTGTATTTAAGTAATGAACATTTGCAGTGTGAGGTTCTTTTCGTAGCAGGAGGCCGCCCTTAAATGCATACCAGAGGCATTGTCAGTTTCTGTGCTCGTCGGGAGATTACGCGCCCTGTTGTAGAGAGAGGTTTGCGTATATTAGTAGTTGAGCCATCATTTCCCTAAAACATATTGCAGTAAAAAATAGAAATCAGTGGAAAAGCACATACTGAGCCGTAATTTGACAGCATAATATAGACTTTGGTTATGAGAGAAATGTGCGTGTCCCTTCAGGTTGGAGATTGCTCTATTTATCAGGGACATTTTAGAAAACGGTGCACTGTAAAGCAAGGCTGAGCTCCACGCAGTTACTTTCACTCTGACCTGTCACGGACTCTCCGCTGCCATCTCTTCCATTCTCACTTCTCGGCTCTTCAGTTTGTGCCCCTCTCTGCCATCTATGTGCATACTTCATTTGCTAACGTTTTCTGACAATTTTCAAAATTAATAATTAGCGTGACAATGATGTCACCATAAATAACATCATGTGATGCCTGTCCCTGTGATATAATCACAGGAATTGACATCGTTACTCAGGAGGGAGCCGCTCCCCCTAGAGTTCTGGTACCTGCTTAGGCCTAAGAGGCTGTAACAGAGGCATTTCCTGGAACAGTTATCCTGGTCTTTTCCATGGAGATAACAGTAAAGCACAAGTTAATAACTTGTGTAACGATATATCTGTAAGAGACAGTAGTTAGTGACAGATTCCTTACCTTAGAATATCCCCAGGCGTCAGGCTGGATCCGGAAAGTTTTTGCGTAGCAGTACCCTTGCGCGTCGGTAGGCGGCGTCATGCGGCTCCGCGTCCGTCGTCGGCGTCGCTGGGATGACGTCGCGGGCAGTACTTAGACGCCGCCCCTGCGCGCTGACGTCAGTTCTGTACACGACTTTCCGCGCCAGGAACGCAGAGCCATGCAAGAAGCTGACATAGGTGTCTGAAAAATACTAGGGCCCTGAAAGGGATGTCCTTAACCCTAGAAATCAGTTCGCAGAACGGGGAGGATGGGTGGGCGGTAGGAATCTGTCACTAACTACTGTCTCTTACAGATATATCGTTACACAAGTTAGTAACTTGTGCATCTGAAAGAGACACGTTAGTGACAGATTCCTTACCTTAGAATAGATACCCCAGCAATACCAACCCCGGTGGTGGGTCTGCGAACAGATTCAGACAAGGAAGTCCCGGAGGACAGAGCGGCCAAAGAAGCCGTCCCTCCGGACTTGGCTGTCAAGGCAGTAATGCTTGGTAAACGTGTGCAGTGAGGCCCACGTAGCTGCCTGACATATTCTGTAGCGGAACACCGCGGCCTAAAGCCGTGGTAGCAGCTGTCGCCCTGGTAGAATGGGCACGTAGCCCAAAAGGGGGCTCCTTCTTAGCCAAAGAATAGCAGGCTTTGATACACAAGATTACCCAGCGGGAGATGGTCCTCTTGTGTACCGCCCGACCTTTTTTGGCGCCCACGTAGCCAACAAAGAGCTGGTCATCCACCCGGAACTGTTGTGTGCGGTTGAGGTAAAAGGAAAGCGCACGTTTTCGGTCCAGACGGTGGAGCCTCTCTTCCTCTCTGGAAGGATGCGGAGGCGGAAAGAAGGTGGGCAAAGTGATGGTCTGCCCAATGTGGAAGGCAGTAACCACCTTTGGCAAGAAGGACGGACGCGTCCTAAGGACAACCTTGTCTGGATGAACAGACAGAAAGGGGGGTTTGCATGAAAGAGCCTGGAGCTCACTCACCCGCCGAGCGGAGGTGATGGCCACCAGAAAGGCTAACTTCAGAGTAAGAAGACGAAGAGGACAGTTATGCAGAGGCTCAAAGGGAGCGCACATTAAGAAAGTAAGAACCAAATTTAAGTCCCACTGAGGGATTATAAACGGAACAGGAGGAAAGAGGTATGTAATGCCTTTAAGAAACCTGTTAACAACAGGGGACTTAAAAAGAGAGGGCTGATCAGGAAGCCTGAGGAAGGCCGAGATTGCACAAAGATAGCCCTTGATGGTACCCAGGGCAGAACCCTGTTGGGCCAGAGAAAGAAGGAACAGAAGAACCTCAGAAAGAGGGGCAGAAAGGGGATTCACAGCCTTTGCTGTGCATCATGCCACAAACTTGTTCCACCTGCAGGCGTATACCACCTTAGTGGAGGGACGCCTGGCTGCCAGAATCACATCACAAACTTCGGGAGGCAAGTCGAAAGGATCAACTGCCGCCGCTCAATCTCCACGCAAGCAGGTGTAGACTGGACAGGTTCGGGTGGAGGACCATCCCCTGCTGCTGCGACAGAAGATCCTCCCGAAGACACAGACGGATCGGGGGATCGACGCTCATACTGAGTAGCTCGGGATACCAAACTCTTCGAGCCCAGTCCGGAGCCACAAGAATAACTTGGGCCCGGTCGCGCAGAATCTTCTTCAACACTCTGGGTAGAAGTGGTATAGGCGGAAAGGCGTACAACAGACCGCAACTCCACTCGCGACGAAAAGCGTCGCCGAGCGAGTGCCGCCTTGGAAATTCCAATGCGCAGAACTGCTGACATTGCGCGTTCTCTTCGGTGGCGAACAGATCTAACCAAGGCTCTCCCCACTGCTGAAAGAGACCTTGCGCCACCTCCGAGTGAAGACGCCATTCGTGATCCATCATGCACCTGCGGCTGAGTTCGTCCGCCCTGGCGTTCAGGGAACCTGCCAGGTGTTGAACCATCAGGAATACGCCCTGATGTTCCAGCCATGTCCAGAGGCGCAGAGCCTCCTGACATAGGGTCCACGACCCCACCCCGCCCTGTTTGTTGCAGTACCACATGGCGGTGGTGTTGTCTGTGAACACCTGCACTACCCTCCCTTTGACAGAGGGAAGGAATGCCTTGAGTGCAAGTCGGATCGCCCGAAGCTCCAGAATGTTGATATGGAGCCGGGACTCCGCCGGAGACCAGAGGCCTCTGATCTCCGCCTCTCCCATGTGACCACCCCATCCCAGAAGGGACGCATCCGTCACAACTGTGTGCTCTGGCTGGGGAAGGGAGAGGGATCTGCCCATGACCCATTGCCGGTTCGAGAGCCACCACTGCAACTGTTTTGCAGTCCCCTCCGAGATCTGGACGTGATCGGACAGGTTGCCCTGGTGCTGCGCCCACTGGAACTTCAGGTCCCACTGCAGAGCCCGCATATGCCATCTGGCATGATCGACCAGCAGGATGCAGGAGGCCATGAGGCCCAGCAGCCTCAGGGTCATCCGTACCGAAACCCAGGATAGAGGCAGAAAGATCGGAATCCTAGCCAGAATATCCCGGACTCGCCGTTCGGGAGGATAAACCCGAAACTGCGTCATGTCCAGAACTGCTCCGATGAAAAGGAGCTGTGGAGAAGGAATCAGGTGCGACTTCGGCACGTTGATGGAGAACCCCAGCGAGTTCAGGAGTTCGGCCGTAGTCTGGAGGTGGGAGACGACTGCCTGGGACGAGCCCGCCTTCAGCAGCCAGTCGTCGAGGTAGGGGAAGACTGGAACCCCTGCCCGGCGCAGATGAGCTGCGACCACCGCCATCACTTTCGTGAACACCCGAGGGGCGCTGGTAAGGCCAAAAGGGAGCACGGTGAACTGAAAATGCTCGAGGCCTACCGTGAACCGCAGGTAACGCCGGTGGGCCGGCAGGACGGGGATGTGGAAATATGCGTCCTGCAAGTCCAACGCTACCATCCAGTCTCCAGGGTCGAGAGCAGTCAAGACCTGAGCTAGGGTGAGCATCTTGAACTTTTCCTTCCGGAGGAAGCGATTGACGTTCCGGAGGTGCAAGATAGGACGCATGTCCTCCTTGTCCTTTTGGGCACCAGAAAGTAGTGGGAGTAGCAACCACGTCCTACTTCTGGGGTCGGAACGCGCTCGATGGCCCTCTTGGCCAAGAGGGCCGCAACTTCCTTCTGAAGAAGCACCAAGTGATCCCCTGACATGCGGTGGAATTGAGGTGGCATGGCTGGGGGGATGGTCTCGAAGGGGAGGGAGTAGCCCCTTCGGACAATGTCCAAGACCCACCTGTCCGAGGTGAGGGCACGCCAGTGGTGAAGGTGATGGCGGACCCTGCCCCCTACTGGCGTGCTGTGCACCTGAAAAGAAGGACAAGGAGGGCTTGGAGGCCGCGGACGGGGCAGGGTTGGTGGCCTGACCCGCACGCTGGTTGCCTGACCCGCCACAGCGGGAGCCACGTCCTCGGCCACGCGAAGACGTTTGCTGCGCGGGCCGGTGGCTGAGCAGCGGACGTGACTGGGCGCCCCTTCCGTGGCCACGAAAGGGGCGAAAAGCAGACGGCTGCGGAGGGCGTACAGCAGAAAGGCCCAGGGACTTGGCCGTAGCCCGCGAGTCCTTAAAGCGCTCCAGCGCATGGTCTGCCTTGTTCCCAAAAAGACCGATCCCATCAAAGGGCATGTCCATAAGGGTGTTTTGGACATCACCCGAGAAACCAGTGGTTCTCAGCCAGGCGCGACGGTGCAGCGCCACTGTCGTCGCAAGCGATCTGCCTAGCGAGTCGGCGGTATCAAGGCCACATCTGATGGTGTATTTTGCCGCATCTCTTCCCTCCGCAATGGAGCGGGTAAGCAGTGTCTGGACCTCCTCAGGACACTGGGGCAGAACTTGCGCCACCGAATCCCACAAGGAGTGGGAATATCGGCCCAAGAGGCAAGTGGTATTGACGGACCGCAAGCCAGCACTGGAGGAAGAAAAGACCTTCTTCCCAAATTGATCCAGGCGTTTGGATTCCCTATCCGGGGGAGCGGTAGGGAAGGCGCTTTGGGAAGCAGAGGCTTGGACCACCAAGCTCTCAGGGGTGGGGTGTTGGGAGAGGAACAGGGGGTCGACCGGAGCAGGGCGATGGCGTCGGGCCAAGTTCCTATCCACAAGAGCCCCTGTGGTGGGCTTGGACCAGGTGCCGAAAAGAACGTCTGAAAGCGCCTCGTTAAACGGCAGCAGTGGCTCCGAGGAGGTAGCCGCCGGCTGAAGCACTTCCGTCAGGATGTTAGTCCTGACAGCCACTGTAGGCAACTGGAGGTGTAAGGCCCCAGCTGCTCTACGCAACACCGTTGCAAAGTTTGCTCCCTCCTCCGTTGCCACGGAAGGAGGAGACAGCATGCCAGAGTCAGGGGAGGTGTCCAGACCACTGGCATCCCCAAGCTCCTCAGCCCAGTCCTGATCAAACTCACACTGCTGTGTGAGAGGGTCATCAGACCCCTCCCAGTTCTCCTCGTCCTCCAATTCTGGTTCAAAATAAGGAGCAGGGACATGCGGGACCCAAGGTCTCATCGGCGTCGGAGCCGGCGTCGAGCGACGCCGGTTCGGCGCCGTGTCTGGATCCGGAGAGAACCGGGGAACGACGCCGCCCGGAGCCCCGGGCGGCGTCGGGAACGGCACCGGAGAGATCGGCGCCGGTGGAGGTGTCGTCAGGTGAACCGGCGTCGATCGGGGTTGTGGCAGCACCGGAGCCGGGGTCGAGGCCGGGGACGGAGCCGGGACCGAGGCTGGTGTGACAGGCGGCGCCGGGACCGGAGTCGCCGGCGGCGCCGGAGAAACCCCATCAGGGCCCGCGGGGCCCGAAGGCGCACCGGGGGGACCTTGAGGCCCGAAGAGGCGGGCCATGGCCGACAGGAACTCCTGTATCTCAGCCGGAGTCGCCCCCGAACCCGGGAAGGACGGGTAATGCGGGGGCGGCTCCACAGGCACTCCCGGAGCCGCGAGGGCGGGGACCGTGCCGACAGGACCCTCAGCCGAGTCGCGAGACCGGCGAGGGGAAGTCGTCGAGCGATGACGCTTCTTCGACTTCTTATGCTTCGACTTACCAGAGGAGTGCGAATACTTGGACCCCGACGACCGATGAGGACTCCGCGACCGGCCCCTCGACCTCTCACGTGACCGGGGCTTGGCGTGGCGCGGAGCCGACTGCCAGACCTCGAGGAGCTTTCGAGACCGCTCTCGCAAAGCCTTCGGATGCAAGGCCCGGCAGTCGGGGCACGGCTTGGTGTCGTGGTCTCGGCCGAGGCAGTAAAGACACTCCTGATGCGGGTCTGTGATCGACATCATTCGACCACAGGCGTCGCATGGCTTGAAGCCGGGCATCCCTACTAACACCTTCGGAAACAGTGAAAAAATCACCCAAAAACATAGTCAAAAAATGACTAGGGCTGCTCTTCCCGGATCTGCGCTTACTGGCGCGGAAAAAGAAAGAACTGACGTCAGCGGGCATGGGCGGCGTCTAAGTACTGCCCGCGACGTCATCCCGGCGATCCCGACGACGGATGCGGAGCCGTACGACGCCGCCTACCGACGCGCAAGGGTACTGCTACGCAAAAACTTTCCGGATCCAGCCTGACGCCTGGGGATATTCTAAGGTAAGGAATCTGTCACTAACGTGTCTCTTTCAGATTCATCAGATAGGGGAATACAGCTTGGGAGGGGCACAGATGTTTCAGCTGCAGTCGGTCTCATACTGTCTCCTTTCACATGGACATTAGTAGTCCCGGTGCCTCCCTGCACAGATACAGGAGACTGCCCCTTTAACTGATGCAGGACACGGCCCCTTTGACAGATGCACTGCCCTTTTCACAGATGCAGGACACTGCCCATTTCACAGATGCAGGACACTGCCCCTTTCACAGATGCAGGACACTGCCCCTTTCACAGATGCAGGACACTGCCCCTTTCACAGATGCAGGACACTGCTTCTTTCACAGATGCAGGACACTGCCCCTTTCACAGATGCAGGACACTGCCCCTTTCACAGATGCCGGAGACTGCCCCTTTCACAGATGCCGGAGACTGCCCCTTTCACAGATGCCGGAGACTGCCCCTTTCACAGATGCAGGAGACTGCCCCTTTCACAGATGCAGGAGACTGCCCCTTTCACAGATGCCGGAGACTGCCCCTTTCACAGATGCCGGAGACTGCCCCTTTCACAGATGCAGGAGACTGCCCCTTTCACAGATGCAGGAGACTGCCCCTTTCACAGATGCCGGAGACTGCCCCTTTCACAGATGCCGGAGACTGCCCCTTTCACAGATGCCGGAGACTGCCCCTTTCACAGATGCCGGAGACTGCCCCTTTCACCGATGCAGGAGACTGCCCCTTTCACCGATGCAGGAGACTGCCCCTTTCACAGATGCAGGAGACTGCCCCTTTCACAGATGCAGGACACGGCCCCTTTCACAGATGCAGGACACGGCCCCTTTCACAGATGCAGGACACGGCCCCTTTCACAGATGCAGGACACGGCCCCTTTCACAGATGCAGGAGAATTTGCAAACCTTGTGTATAGGCGCAGCTTTGGCGAAGCTCTGGTTTTATAGTGGGTGAAAAGGTAACAAAGAAGCTGGCCCTACACCTACCGGGATGGGACATACGAAGGCGGTCTTCATACTGCCAGGGCCTCGTCAACAGTTTCTAGGTCTTTATGTTCAGTGTCCATTGCTACCTCAATCTTGGAAAGGCATTGGAAAGGCTTTGACCCGGACTAACAACTCCAATTTTGACCCAGTTTACTGGCTTCTTGCCCACAGACAGCTGTAATGAACTTTTCAGTCATAGGCTGGATCGCCTAACAGTATCTAGCAGTGCCTACATACGATCATACATTGATGCTCGTGTTCTGGTTAAAATCCGGTATGGGCAGGGGGCGTATAGCTTTACAGATTCAATAAGAGTGAGTGAGACGGCTGCCTGAAGCCAGCCTGCAGTGAGGTTAGAGTTCGGCAGGCTAACAGTATGGATTTGAAAACCATAAAACCTTCCTGGGAATCCCAAATATCTTTCTTAACCAGTACGTGATTCTGGGAAGATCAGTTTATGCTTCAGGTACCTTGAACTGGGTACGGTTTGGATTAAAGGCCAGTGTTAAGCAAAGTGTTAACTTGAAGTACAAGTTTCAAAGGAGAGAGAGAATGAAATAAGAGGAGGATACACTTTTTTTCAAGATATCCCTTAACTATATTTAGAAGCAGGACAAATATGAACAGTTTTTGTAAAACGTTAATGGTAGACCTCAGGATTGTTTATGTGCCCACTAGAATAGTGGACAGCATATGCCAGGCCAACTTCTCACATGTGCTGCCTGCTGCCATGGGTTTATCACTGCATTGCCACTAACGCCAAGCCTACTCGGCTCCAGACATTCCTTCTCCTTCCTTTCTACTGAGTTTGAATTTTTTTAGTTGATTTTAAAGGCAAAATCAAGAAGCACGTCATATCTATGTCTGCTTATGGCCTTCTAGTCCGATTCCAAGTACCCTGTGACCTTTAACCCAGACAGTCCGTACCCAAGGAAAAAGCTGCTCTCCCGCCAGTTGGATAGTAAAGGACAGTAAGAATCAGGGTGCACTGCCACCTCACGCTCTGGGGGCACAGCGCCACTGCAAACAGCAGCTGCACTGCTGACAGTAGCCTAGCGCCTTTACACCACGTGGTACGTCTGGAGTGCCCTCAAATCGGAACCCTCTTTCTGCTTGCAATTTGATGTTAGTGTTACAGACTGTTGTATTCATCCTGGGCAACAGTAAACACACATTTCAGCAGCATTTCAGCCCAAAACGTTATATCCTAGGTGACGGGGTGTCATGTCTTGTTCCCAACATTTGTACAGCAAACTGCTATCATTCTTACTCTCAGGGGATTGGTGCCAACATGAATGTGGGGCAGGCGCCGAGAGGAGTCAAGTTGCCCACTCATTGGCAATGTGTGGCTTAACGGCTAGAGCGGCCGACTTTTAAGCTGGGGGACCAGGTTCGAGTCTGGCTGGAGACTCAAAACATCCTGTGATTCTGGACAAATAACAATCTCCCCGCACCTAAAAATGAATGCGTCCGTCTGTAATACAACTGGTGCTCATGTAAAGCGCTCTGATACCTTCGTGTCGAGTTCGCGCTTTATAAAACTGCTAAAAAAAATGTCTGCAGTGCGCTGCACAGTCCTAGTTGGCGCTGCACAGCTGCTGGGTGGGATATATTAGTTTATTGCATTATCTGTATTAATTTAGCGCAAAATCACTTGCTGTTTATTGCATTCTGCTCTGTTGCCCGGCCTAATAAGGCTGCCTCGTTGAGCCGCATTATTACCAATTACACGTCTGCGTGCGGTGTTGTGTGGGTGGCTACGTGGCATGTTTAATCGCCTTGCTCTAAATGGTTTGTGGGGTGCTGTGGATGTGCTGTTGAGGGTAAAAAGGCAAGGGGCAATTGGTGTTTAAAGGGGCAGTAGCTACGTCAGCCCATTACAGGGTTCGGGAACTTGGACTAAAAAAAACATTACTTACTTCATCGCCAGCACCTCAGTCAATCAATCAATCAATCATGTCACTTATAAAGCGCACTACATACCCGCGAGGGTCTCAAGGCGCTGGGGGAAGAGGGGGGTGGTGCTGCTACTGATCGAAGAGCCAGGTCTTGAGGAGTCTTCTGAAGGCCAGTAGGTCTTGGGTCTGTCGGAGGTTGGTGGGGAGGGTGTTCCAGGTCTTGGCGGCGAGGTGGGAGAAGGATCTGCCGCCGGCGGTCGTTTTCCGGATGCGGGGGACTGTGGCGAGGGCGAGGCTGGTCGAGCGGAGCTGGCAGGTGGGGGTGTAGAAGCTGAGTCGTCTGTTGAGGTAGGCTGGTCCGGAGTTGTGGAGTGCTTTGTGTGCGTGGGTGAGGAGCTTGAAGGTTATCCTCTTGTTGACAGGGAGCCAGTGCAGGTCTCTCAGGTGGGGTGTGATGTGGCTGCGTCGGGGATGTCGAGGATAAGACGTGCAGAGGCGTTCTGGATGCGTTGCAGCCGTCTCAGGAGCTTAGCCGTCGTTCCTGCGTAGAGGGCGTTTCCGTAGTCCAGCCTGCTGGTGACGAGGGCCTGGGTGACTGTTTTTCTTGTTTCGGTGGGGATCCACTTGAAGATCCTGCGGAGCATTCGGAGGATGTTGAAGCAGGATGAGGAAACGGCGTTGACCTGCTTAGTCATGGAGAGGGTGGGGTCGAGGATGACCCCTAGGTTGCGTACGTGGTCGGTGGGTGGCGGTGCTGTTCCCAGTGATGTTGGCCACCAGGAGTCGTCCCAGGCTGAAGGGTTGGAACCAAGGATGAGGACCTCCGTCTTGTCCGAGTTCAGCTTCAGGCGGCTGGTCCTCATCCATTCGGCGACGGCCTTCATTCCTTCGTGGAGGTGGGCTTTGGCGGTGTGAGGGTCTTTGGTGAGGGAGAGGATCAGCTGGGTGTCGTCGGCGTAGGAGATGATGTTGAGGTTGTGCTGTCGGGCGACGTGGGCGAGGGGTGCCATGTAGATGTTGAACAGCGTTGGGCTGAGGGAGGAGCCCTGGGGTACGCCGCAGATGATCTTGGTGGCCTTGGATCGGAAGGGGGCGAGGCGGACGCTTTGTGTTCTGGCCGGAAAGGAAGGATGTGGTCCAGTCCAGGGCCTTCTCTTGGATCCCGGCGTCGTGAAGGCGTGTTCGTAGTGTGTGGTGGCAGACCGTGTCGAAGGCGGCTGATAGGTCCAGGAGGATGAGGGCTGCTGTTTCTCCGTTGTCTAGCAGGGTCCTGATGTCATCGGTGGCGGCGATGAGGGCGGTTTCGGTGCTGTGGTTGCTGCGGAAGCCAGACTGGGAAGGGTCCAGGATGTTGTTCTCCTCGAGGTAGCGGGTCAGTTGTTTGTTGACGATTTTCTCGGTGACCTTCGCGGGGAACGGGAGCAGAGAGATGGGTCGGAAGTTCTTGAGGTCCGTGGGGTCTGCCTTGGGTTTCTTGAGTAAGGCGGTGATCTCGGCGTGCTTCCAGCTTTCCGGGAAGGTTGCTGTCTCGAAGGAGATGTTGATTATTTTCCGGAGATGGGGCGCGATGGCTGTACTGGCTTTGTTGAAGATGTGGTGAGGGCACGGGTCTAGAGGTGAACCGGAGTGGATGGTGTTCATGATCTCGCTGGTGTCCTCGTCGTTGATGTTGGTCCAGGAGAGCAGGCGGTTGGTGGTTGTGGGGGCAGTGGTCTCGGTGGTTGCCGGGGCGGTCGTGGTGTTGAAGCTGTCGTGGATGTCGGCGATTTTGCGGTGGAAGAAGGTGGCCAGTGAGTCGCACAGGTCTCGCGACGGCTGGATGTCGTTGGTGTTGGAGCTGGGGTTGGAGAGTTCCTTCACGATGTTGAAGAGCTCTTTGCTGTTGTGTGCGTTGTTGTCTAGGCGGTCTTTCAGTGAGGCCCTTTTGGCGGCTCTGATGAGGTGATGGTGACTGCGGGTGGCGCTCTTGTGGGCGGCGTAGCTGTCCGCTGTCCGTTCAAGGAGCCAGATCTTCTCCAGTTTCGGCATGTTCGTTTGGAGGCCTGGAGGTCTTCGGTGAACCAGGTGGCTTTCTTGCTGGTGTGGCTGTTGGGTGGATTCTTGAGCGGGGCGAGGGTGTTGGTGCAGTCGTCGATCCACTGTCTGAGGTTGCGGGCGGCGGTGTCGGGGTCGGAGGGTTCGGCGGGTGGGCTCAGGGCGAGGGTTGTGGTTAGCTGGTCTTCCGTGACTCTGCTCCAGCAGCGGCGAGGCATTTGTTCGGTGCGGTGGTGCGTGGTGGGCTTCCTGTAGGTGAAGTGGATGCAGTGGTGGTCAGTCCAGTGGGGTTCGGAGGTGTGGTTGAAGGAGACGTGTGGGCTTGCGGAAAAGATGGAGTCTAGCGTGTGGCCGGCGGCGTGGGTGGGTGTAGTCACGAGCTGTCTGAGTCCGAGGGTGGCGAGGTTGTCGATCAGGGTGGTGGAGTTGGTGTCCTTGTTGTTCTCGAGGTGGAAGTTCAGGTCCCCGAGGAGGATGTAGTCCGTGGAGGCGATGGCGTGTGTGCTGACGAAGTCAGCGATGGAATCGCTGAACTGTGGTCGGGGTCCGGGGGTCTGTAGATGAGGGTTCCTCTGAGGGTGGTGTTGGGATCGGTGTGGATCTGGAAGTGCATGTGTTCGGCGGTGCTGAGGGTGTCGTCGGTGTTGGTTGAGACTCTGAGGGTGTTCCTGTGGACGATGGCGATGCCTCCTCCGACTCTGTTGGTGCGGTCCCTGCGGGTGATCTTGTATCCGTCCGGGATGGCAATGGCGATGTCGGGGGCTGAAGCGGGATTCAGCCAGGTCTCCGTCAGGAATGCGACGTCTGGGGAGGTTGAGTCGAGAAGGTCCCAGAGTTCGATGGCGTGTTTGCGGGCGGAGCGGGTGTTGAGGAGGATGCATCTGAGGTAGTTGGGTTCTTTCCTGGGCGGTGGTTTGGCGGGGCGGGTGCTGGCGAAGCTGCAGTTCCGGCAGGTGAAGGGCCCTTGGGTGCGCTTCGGGGTGGCCTGGTAGCAGGCGTGATCTTTTCCGGGGTTGAGTGCGTGGAGGGTGCTGGCGTCGTATCGGCGTCTGTTGATGTGGCGGGCGCGGGGGAGCAGGGGGTCTGGCGCTGGGCGCGGTCACGGCGCGACCTCACATGAATAAATCTTTGCCATGCCACCTGCGAGGGGTCCATGAGAATTGAATTGTTTATTAAACTGCGGCCTTTTACTCCCAACACAGTGTGTATTTGTTTTGTTAAAGGTATGATCAGGGTCTGGGTGTTAAACTAGTACTAAGTAGATGCAACCTATGTCCAGACAGCGTTAACAAGTGTAAAAAAAAAAAAAAGACAGAAAAATGAACTAATCCTATCAGAAAATGTACCAGATGATGCCACATAATTTGCCATTTCTTGCCACTTAATTTAGTCAACCCTGCCGAAAATTAGGCCGTACCCTGTCGCACAGCTCCAGAGGCCCTGAATATGATGCTTTGGCACACACCTAAATCAGGAGCTGAGCCAAGTGTTTTCCACTAGTGACTTGTCAGCTCATTAAGCAATGGGGGAAGCTCTTGACAGGTCCCTGGTGGGGGATTCTTCTAGAATACTGCACATGTTCCGCCTGGTGTATTTACAGTATGATCTGTTGCCACCATTTGCACACGCCTGCATTTTACCACTTGAGTGGAAGATATGTTTTTTTAACAGACATCTCCACTGGTCGAACTGCATAGACTGATAGTCTGCACTGACTTCTGCAGCCCAGTGTTACCACGGTACACTACAAAGCACGTTTCTGTCCATGACACACAGGGATCGCGTCCTTAAACATCATAGGGCGTAAAATTGTGTGGCCAGATTATTAACAGGATAATGTGCTGCATGGCTAAACACTTATAAGGTCCCGAAGGCGAGACCTATTGGCTATGCCAATGCTTGTTAACTAATTTACTGCCTTTCGGCCGATTCGTGCTTGGCAGTGTCCCGCCAGGAAAAGCTGGGCAGAAAGAGATCATAATATGCACGATGGGAAGCTTGGCGCGACTCCCTCCATGGGTCGCCTCTGACTCCCTCCATGGGTCGCCTCTGACTCTCCCGTCGGGGAGCAGGAGCATCAGCAGAGGCGGCGGGACTGCAGCGGTCTTGTAGTTATGTTCCCACTCAGTTCAAAATCGGGTGTTCGAATCCCTAAGGAAGCAGGCGGGAGGACCGCCAAAAAAGGGACGGTGGGAGCCATCCCGCCAATATCGTAATCAGGCCCACAGTCAATGATATAGTCGAGAAATACATAATCAAGAAAATGTGTCCTTTCTGCCCCAGGACATGACAATGGACATATCTATCTGTAAGGAAGGGGTGATAGTTGAAGAATGGAACCAATAAAGCAACTTCCGAGAAACAAAGTGTCACTGTAGAAAAGAAGTAGGACGCCTCACAGAAAGAGAGTTCTTCTGATAAAGGGAATAGGCAGTGACCATGCTGGACATGTCGGTAGAAATAGCTATAGCTCACCAGAAACTCAAACCTCACCTGATAGGGGAGGAAATTAATGACTATATACAAATAAAAACACCTGATGACATCTGAATGGACTGGATTTAGTTTGTAAAGATCAGATTCAGATTGAATGGAATATTGAGTGAGTAATCTAAATGATTTTCTAGATTTAATTAATTGACTGATTCCTATGACATAATACTTGAGGAATGCCTCCACAGTCACAACTGAAGTTTCGTTAGGACAGGACATAATAATGGAAACATTTTTTGTCAGGCCTCCAGCCACTTATTGACTAGTATGCCACAAAATGGGCATTACAACTGTGTCCTGTATTAAATCAAGCAGACTAGGATAAAGGTGCAAAACCCCATGTGATTCACAAGTGATGAACCACAGGTTCAAAATCAATATCCAATAAAGTCAGAGGCTCCAAAAGAATTGTGAATGAATTATAATATGAGGAAATCTTGCTCTTCCTCCCTATCAACAATGATCTCACCTGTTTACCCAGTTTAATAGCCTAATAAGTCTTGGAGAGCTGTATTAAAATATTAGACCGGAATTTAAACTTGTGTTGCAAAACATACATAGCACAAAATGCACAAAGCACTGGGTCAATGATGCAATTAACAGCCACAAAATACAAAATCACATTAGATACAGCCAATGGGTTTTATTTTACACACAATTAGAGCAAGAAACGTTATTTAACATCTTCTTGTTAGGAGGAATGCAAATGTGTTTTACACGATTACCTCATGGGTATAAGAGCCCTGGGGTATTCTCAGCAAGAATAACTGAATTGTTACAGTGTGATTTGAGTGTAATCTGATATGTTAAGGATATATATAGAACAGTTGATAACTTGAAACAAAATTTAAAACAATTAGACAGTGCTGTCTGAAGCAGGATCTGAGTTGAATTTCAGGCAATCCAAAATATGCTTTTTGAATGTGAAATATTTAGGATACGAATCATCCAGTGAAAGAAAAAGACTTTGGAAAAATGTGGGACGCTTACACTTCTTACAGAAGTACAGGAATTAATAGGATTGATGTATTTTCGCAGAACATGTTTACCACACTATGCAGTTAGGGTGAAACTCTAGAATCAATTGATCACACATATATTTACTAGAAAGGACAGCAAAAACAAACACGCACAAATCTTTATAGTTACAGGCATGCTCGCAATAAGTGTACATTTGCAAACGTGATAATTAACTTGATTTGGTAATCAGGATAGTCCCTAATCAGTCAAAATAACAATCATATACAATGAAGGGAAAACCACACCCACTGCCTATGAAGCACACTTGCATACAGCAGGGAGGAGTGATTTGATCAAATAGAGAAAATTCTCACTGCTATGCAAACATGCAGTCATTAAAGAATGATCCCAATCCAGGTAAAGAAATTAATTGTAGTAACGCTTATACCTTCTTTGGAAGCTGCTAATAAGGCAGGATTCCCAAATTCATGTGCATTGCACATGTGCTGGTTGCAATAGGCCGCAAGTCAGGCAAGGAAAAACGTGCAATTGGAATATGACACTACTTAAAAAACACAGACATTGTTGCAGTATGGACAAATTAAACCCTGTCTACAAAACAAGTGACTGAATATCATGATATGATGGATGAGCATTGCTGGCACCAGACATAACGCAGCACTATTCCCTAGCATATGCAGCTGTGCAAGGGAGATTTGAAGGTTTGGAATTCAAAATCAAGCACATACATGTGAAGCCCTTAACAGACTCACCTGCGCAAATTGCAAAATAATTGAATGCACTCCTCCTAGCCTTCTAGAAAGATGATAAATGAGTTTCTACTCTGATAGTGTCTGATTCATTATTTAGTGTACAGAGTGTACAGGGATATAATGCTGATGTGAAACAGTGGGAAAACATTGATAAGAGAGACTCAAAGGGAAAGATGATAAAAGCTAAATAGCTCTGGACTTGGATAGCAGCCCACCACAGACAGCTTCAACAGGTGGAGATCCAGCTTACATTAGATTTACTAGATATAAGTGTGGTATGCTATGTTATGAATATTTGTAAAGCACAAGGGTATGCTTGCGCTGAGCAGATGTGTGCGCCTAGTCCTGCCTATGGTAGGATGTTTAATTGAAAAGCCAAATCTTCAGCATCTTGCGGAATTTAAGAAGAGAGGAAGAGGCTTTGATGTGGAGTGGGAGGTTGTTTCACTCTTTAGGAGTGATGTGAGAGAACGCCTGTCCTCCTGATCTGGTTCTGTGTATGTGTGGGATGTGTGCGAGTAGGAGTCCTGCAGAGCTGAGATGTCTTGGTGGTTGGCTGAAGGAGCTGCAACTGTTCAGGTAGGTGGGGGCCCGAGTTGTGTAGTGCCTTGAATGTGTGTGTGAGGAGTTTGAATTGGATGTATTTGTGTATCCGGAGCCCGGGTAGTTCCTTGAGGTGTCACGTCAAAGGCAATTCTGATCAAGCTGTGAAAGTAGCAGCAGTAAAATGGTTAGGAACTAAGATTGACCCAGGACATGTACACTTAGCAGGTTAAAACCCAGCACACAGTAACGAAACCCCACTTCCTGGCTTTCCAGAGAAGTACAATTACCTCCTGGGATAAAATGGGCTCCTTACTGTCGGTATTCCTAAATTAGAAGAACACTATATATCAATTGTGTCTAGCCATCTGAACTGTATAAACACTACTCATGAGGTGTTTGCAGCGTTGCGCATCTTACAGGAGCGTTACCTGTGGCCATTGATGCCAAAATAAACAAGACACTATGTACTACAATGCAAAATTTGTCAAAAAGTAAAACACACTACAATTGTGAGACCACCACAGGCTCCAATGGAGAAAGCAGCACATCCTTTCCAAATTGTATACCTGCTCCATGTCAGTCATTCTAGCCAGTAGATGAATACAAATGTATACTGGTAGCGGTTGACTCATGCACAGGATTCATATGGGTGTGGCCCTCAGCACCAGGTCACACCTTGCACAGTCACAAAAGCCTTGTAAAATTTAGTAGCAATGGGGTAGTTGATACATAATATTAAGACCAAGGCACCTTTTACCTCAAGGGCAGTGGCACTTAACCGTTTGACTTCTGTGGACCCACATTTAATCATTATAGGAATCCAGAGACCCCCCTACTGAATCATCATTGGTATCAGTGGACTCCCACAGAGTCATTACTTGAAGCGAGGGACACCGGCGTAAGAAAAACAATACACAAAAAACACAGAAACAAGCCTTCATCAAGCAAATACGCAAAAGATTAAATATTATAATTAATTCTCAAACACATATTTATAAAAAATAAAACCTTTAAGGGGAAGGGTGAAGCTTTTCTAAGTTCAATTGAGGCCACCTATCGTCCATACTATATTCTGTTTGATGCACTTGCACTTCTCCCACAAATCTGAGGATACCAACTTAATTTTTAACCTCCAATTTCAAATTCCTTCATATTTACAGAACGTTTTAAAATGTTCAGTTTTACATTTTCCATCTTTATTTATCTACACTTTATAATTCTGGTAATATTATTCAATTTTCCAAACAGTTGCAGACCCTCTGAGAAGGTGTCGCAGACTCCCAGAGGTCCCTGGGCTAGAGGTTAAGAACCGCTGCTCTAGGTGTATTAGGAGAGGTGCATGCTAACATAGGAATAAATCTCCAATCCTCACACACCTTTAGATCGAGTTCAAATGGAGTCACTGAGAGAGCTAACAGTCGGTTTGAACAAACCTTTACTGCCACAGTTAGAGATAATGCTTCCATTTCTAACGATAATGGCATTACTCCTAGTCCTACTCCCTCGCCTTCCTTCAATACAAATGAGGCCCCGCCTCCAACCCAGACCCACCCCCAGCATAAAAACTCTGCCCGCCCCCACCTCCACCTGTACGTAAACAAGCCGAGCTAGCACTCAGATGAACCGCACCGGGAGGGAGGGAGGGTCCTTGAAGGAAGGCGAGGGAGTAGGACTAGGAGTAATGCCATTATCGTTAGAAATGGAAGCATTACCTCCCGTCCCTCCTCGCCTTCCTTCAATACAAATGAGGACATAGCAAGCAGAAGAAAACAGAGACGGACAGCTGAGTGCGAGAGAACACCAAAACAGAAACAGTGCCCCAAACACAGCAGATCAACATCCCAGGAACCCAGCGGCCCAGAACAGCAGACAAGCGTTCCAGACACGCAAACGGA
This sequence comes from Calotriton arnoldi, assembly GCA_963921515.1. NCBI lineage: Eukaryota > Metazoa > Chordata > Amphibia > Caudata > Salamandridae > Calotriton > Calotriton arnoldi. The sequence goes on from CAWUFW010003885.1 coordinate 667,001, forward strand.
CAGCGACAGTCAAACGGAGAGGGAGAAGACCAGGACGCAGTCCAACAGATCCCACAGAGGAGCCCACCCGACAGGACACCACAACCGGCAGGGACCACAGCAAAGCACGCCGGACAGCAAGCAACGCAGCCACCGAAATCGCCAAACAGCGAGAGGAACACCCCCAAACCCACACAGGAGGAACCACCCCCAAAAGACGGACAGTCAGCAAGACCAGGGACCAAAGCCAACGACCCAACAGAGCAGAGGAAGGCCAAACAACCACCGCAACCGGATCAAAGCAAAACGAGAACCCACAGCCGATCCAACACCCCCAAGCGCCGCGCAGAGGGGATGGCAACCAAAAAACAAGGCCCAAAAGACAAGAGCCGCAACCCGAGACCCCCAAGGGGACCAAAGGGAGGACAGCCAATACCAGCAGCCAAGACCCCGAAGGGAAGGATCAGACAGGGCGAGGGGGCAACAGACCCCCGCCAACCCGCAAGAATGCCAGGAGCATCAAGAAGCCAGAGAGCCGCCCACAGCACCCGCAGAGGAGACACCGACAAACCCAGAAGAGCCCCACCAGGAAGGAATCGCCACGCCAAACATAGGCCAGCCACCGAGGTAACAACCCCAGAGCAGAACACCAGGCCGAAAAGGTCCGCCCATGCCAAGCACAGGACAGCAGAGAGGAGGACCGACGGGAAGGCTGCCAAGCAACCGCCAAACGGACAGGAGCCCCCAACCCAGCAAAGCCCAGCCGCACCACCACCAGGCAGCAGGCGAAACCCCTGCACAGAACCCAGGGGAAGGGCCGGAAACATCAAGAGAACGGAACCACCGGAAGGACCCACACCCGAACGCAACAGAAGGCGGACAGGAGAGGAGACCAAGGCACCCCAGGCCAACGGGGAGCAACCAACAACCCCCGAGCACAGAGCCACCCGACCAGAACCAGAAAGGCCCGGAGCAGTGGAAAAAAGGGGGGAGGAAGGCACCTAGAAGACCCCGAGGCACAGGAGAGGGAAGGCCAACGACCCCCGAGCCCCGGGACCCCATCCCAGAGACCAGAACCGGGCCACCAAGGCCCACCCCGGATCCGCAACAGGACCACCACAGGGAGGCCCCAACGACCCACCAACAGGCAGGCCACACGGGGAAGAAGAGAGAAAACGCGGGAAGAAGGAATGACCCAGCAAAAACAGAGCCGCCAGCCCAGAGGCCACTCGCCGAAGGGAGAGAGCCGACAGCCCCAGCCCCCAGACCGGAGCCAGGGAAACAGGACGCAGGCAAACAAGGAACAGAACCGGGACCCACCCAGAGGGCGGACAGAGGACCACCTCCCCAGAACGCCAGACTGAACCAACACCGCATGGGCCCCGCAGAGAGCCACGAAAGAGCACCAGGGCAAGCCCCCAACAAGCGGCAGCAGGAGGAACTCCGGGAGACCAGCAGGGACCAGCACCCCTGAACCCGAATAGACCCCAGCCAACCCCGCACCCGGACAGGCCGGTGCCCAAAGCCACCACAAGCGGAGCCGGAGGAGGCAGCAAACAGCCAGCCAGAAAGCGACGGCGGGAGAGCCACCAGGACAGCTCCCCCCCCAGACACGGACCGACACGGGCAGCGGGGACAACAGACCCCGGAGACCAACCCAACAGGATCCAGACGGTGAGGCGGAGAAGTAGAAACGAGCCCCGGAACCTGAAAACACCCCAGAAGCCACGAGCCCCCGCAGCCACAGGACCGCCGGAGGAGCCCCCGGGACAACAAGGCCCGATCCAGAGAAGGAAGAGAGACCAGGTGCAGGCAGGACAAGGGAACAGGGCCATGCAAAGGCCACAACGAGCCTGCCACCAACAACCCCGATCCCCAGAAGAACCACCAAGGTCCCCCCGAACAGACCGAGCAAAAAAGACACTCCGGCCGCACACAGCCAGAGGCCGACCGACAGAGAAGGACGAAGGAAAAACCCCGCACGAAGGAGAGCCACAGGAGGCACCAGGACCCGCGGGAAGACCCAGGGCGAGGGCCGGAGGCCGAAGGGAAGGACTCAAAACCGAAACGGGCCTCACCCACAGCGAACCGCAGAAAAGAAGCGGCGACTGGGAAGCGGAGAGAGGCGTCCCCGAGAACCACGGCATGCCAAAAGATGCCAGGCAGAACCAGAGGAACGACGGCCGAAAGGACCAACACACGGAAGGGAAGGGGCCGAACCCAGGAGCAGACCCACAGGAGAGCCAGTACAGGCCGAAGCCACCGGACACCCCGAACCCCAGAAACAGAACGGAGAGGGGCCCAGGCCCGGGCACCACGACAGGAACCCAGCAGACCGACCACCTGGCAACCAAACTGGACACCCAGTCCAGCAGAGCCACCCCACGGGGACCGGAGACAGGCAGTGGAGGCAACCGAACCCCCGAATCCGGAGGAACCTGCACCAAGACGACCCTGTACACAAGAACCAAAGTACACAGGACCCAACCACCAGAAATGGGCCGCCGCCACCGAGGAAGAAAAGGCCGAAGACGACCACCCACCATAGGGAACCGAACAGAGAGCAGCGACAGGGACCCAGCCGGGCAGGGCCCGCAGGAGAGGAGGCAGGGAGCCAGGGCGAAAAACAGGCCAAACCGCACCCACCGTAAAGGCGGAGGAGAAGCCCACAACGGGGACAAAGGAGAGACCTCAGGACAAGGCACCCCAGAAAGGCAGGACGCCCCACACAAGTAAAGGCACACAGAAGCCTCAAGGCGGCCAGAAGGACAGAGGACCTGCAGCCCACAGCACCGAATAGTCCCAGGCAGCCACCCAGCCAGGCACGAACCAGGCCAGACTCCACCAAACAGCAGAGATCCGACAAGAGCAGGGGCCCACCAGGCGCCAAGGCCGGAGGCTCGAACAGCTGCCGCCAAAGCCACGAAACCCCACACCAAGGAGGGCATAGAAGAAGCCGAGAACAGGCCAGCGCCACAGCAACAGCCAAGGAGAACAGCCGACCCATCAAGCAGAGCGGCCAGGACAGAGACCAACAGCCCAACGGGAGGAAAGGGGCGAACACCCCCAACAAGCAAAGCCGCCGGAGGAAGCAAGGGACTCGCAGCACCGCAGGAAAACCCACTGATGCAAAAGAGGGCGTAAAGGAACCTGAAACCAAACAGGACCAACACAGCACAGAAGGAACGCCCAGGGCGGAGGAAAAGAGACCGCACACAGCAGGCTCCGCAGGCAACCGACAAACAGTCGCCAGCCGGGCGGCCCACAGTGGACAAAGCAGCAAGCACAATGTACACAAAAGCGGAAACAGCAAGCACGGGCAACGCACGCCACTCCCACAGCACCTATCCCCACACCGGGACAGAAGGGCAAGCCCAACCAGGCGGGCCAGGAACACCATGAATCCCACAGGGCCCATCCAGCAGGGAAGAGGAAAGCCCAGCCGACCAGCACAGGAGCCCAAGCGACCCTCCACACCCCCAGAGCCAAAGGCAACGCCAGAGGCGGGAGAAGGCCCAGCAGCCCAGGACCCAGACGGAAACCATCCGCCCACAGGATCCGCCGGACGAGGACGGGACAGACCAGAAGGCAGCGGCGGAGCCCGAAGCACCGGACAGAGCAGCCACAGCCAAGTCCTGCACCAGCCACAGACAGGAGAGGCACCAACACCCCCGCGAAGTCCATGCAGCCAGGGCGCCCCAGGGGGACCGGTGACCAAGCAGCAGAGGAAGAAGACCCCAGAAGGCCCCCAACAACCTCAAACGACCCAGGGCAGCAAGTGGAAAACAGCCCCCAGCAGCCCCAAGACAAGGCGGACAGACCCCAACGCCAGTCAAGGGAAAACAGCAAGCCACAGCACCCGATACCCCCATACAGCGTAAAGGAACAAACCACGGGTCAAAAACCCGTCCTACCAGGACACCGTGAAGAGTGCAGTCCGGGAGCAGAGGCAGCCAAGCAGGCCCGACCCGGAAACACAGCCCCAGCCACAGGAGGGCCGCCAAACAACGCAGCGGCTTCCTGAGCCACCGCTCCGCCCCCATCCACGAGGGAGACGAGGAGAGGAGGCAGCGCCAGGAGAACTCCGTCGAGGGCACCGCCGTCGCAGAGAACCAACTCGAAGACTCCCCGGCACCGCCACAGGGAGGAACTGAAGGTAAGTCTCACTAGGGAGACAGAAAAAAACAGGTGGAGGTGGGGGCGGGCAGAGTTTTTATGCTGGGGGTGGGTCGGGGTGGGAGGCGGGGCCTCATTTGTATTGAAGGAAGGCGAGGGAGGGACGGGAGGTAATGGTGTATCTTGGATGCTTAACTTATATAGTGCACGAAGAAGTTTATATGCTCCTTATGAAATGCTATTTTGCGTGAAACTACATATCCAACATCATATCCTGTGGCTGGCTAGCTGCAGAATATTGTTGTATTTGTAGTACAGGAATGGGGATTGAAGGAAGAGTTCAGTCATCCTCATCAATGTTGTGTGCGGGTGCTGGGGAAGAAAGGAACAAGAATGGTGACACTACCATATGTATCCGGGAGAAAAAAAACACAATTGGTATATGTGACCACAGTAAGACTGCATCATGCGACACAGCCTTTACAGCAGACCAGTGCAACCCCTGAAACCACCATTAATACTGCAACTGGCCACCATGTTGCAGTGTGTCTCCCAGTCTGATGCCCTTCACAAAATTGAAGAGCAGGTCCTAAGCACAGATTAACAAGCAGTAAGTACTGTCAAAAAAACTGTTTCGAATGTTAACACAATTAGAACTGGAAAGTGAATCAGAAGAAAAATGTCAACGTTCCAGTATTTGTATTACACAAGATTCAGATGTAGACATCAGAATATGAGACTATACGATTAAATTAAATTCTATAAGAACATTTAAGTAATGAAGCAAGAGAAGTTACCAGAGAAAGTTCCTTAAAAGTAAATGGATGAAATTAAAATGCAACATAGAGCAATATGTAGAACCACCTTGGACTTATTGCTCATTTGGATCATAATGGTAGAATTCTTTGTAAGGATGGTGCATGGAGAATATATTCCAGATGTAGAGAATTCAGTAACAACAGCTAAAATGCTAACATTAACAAAATGAAGTATATAGAGTCACCAGGAGAGTGTCTTATGAAAGAAGGAGCCTACTGGGAAGTTAGAATATCAAGTTCTAGAAATTAATCAAGTCCCGTATAGATTTTGTCTTGAATTAGATGACATCATGCCTCCTAGTCCTTCTGCTGATGAATGGGACAGAAACACTGGGAAGTACCTACCACCAGAATTACAGGTGCATGCTTCCATGTACAATGTCGATGCTCATCTCACTCTAGAGAATTATAAACAGATGTTCTGCTACAGTTGGCATGATGATTGGTGCACACATATGTCAAATGCAACAAGAATGATATTTCAATGCCAACAGTGGGAACATTACCCAGTTTTCAATTTTGGGGATTAAATCTGAAGCAAAATTGATTTATTTTAAATTTCCATTGAGAAATCAAAATGATGCTGAAACATTTTTATAATCAGAATTCAACAAATCTCCTGTGTGTGTTTATTTCTAGGCATAAATGGACACTTTCATTTTATCTCTTACATGAATATAATGAAAGTTTTATGATGTGGAATAAAACTGTACCAACAAATCTGTATGCGGTGTTTAAGGTTGGCAAATTTGAGGGTCAGAAACCTTACGTTCCTGCATGTTATTTTCCAGAGCATTTCATATTCTTGAATGCTACAATCCAACAAACAACAGGGTCTGGTTTCGGTAATTGCAATTAATTCCGGCAGGACCCGCAGGTGAGGATTATGCCACGCTTTCTTCGTTAATTTTAACAGCAGCCTTATTCAACAACATAAAAAACTTTATTTCCCATCATTCATGGGGAAAATAATAACAAACAATGTACTGTCCAATCAGTATCCAGCATGGCCCATATGATTCTCCGTCAGCCTATGCTCCTCTTTCTTTGCTGCTGAAGCCGAAGATAAGTGCGGGACCTCAGTCCTCGGTTTGTTTTTTTCTACCATTGTTGCTGTAATATGGTGTCATCAGCCAGACGTTATTGATTGTATTTTGTGTTTCGATTTGCCTTTCAGTAGCGGCCGCGGGAAAGCTCTGTTGCTCCTTTGCGACCACTCAAACAGTTCTCGTCATCGGCTCTGCGAAGCTACGGGGGCAGACACGCTGTGGTCCTCAGACAACTAGTGGGCGCACGCCTTCATGCCGCACGCGATCTCAGCGGGTGCTTCTCTCCTTGGAGTGCGGACCTGAAGACGCTTTCTGCAGTTTTTTCCCAGTGCCTCAGCCGAGCGTTTCCCAACTGCGCGTGATCCCCTCAAGGTGCCCCTACACAGCCTGGAGTCCCTAAATCCCCCAGGGGTCTGCAATTATTAATCATTGATGGCAGGGCTGCCAAGGATTTTGCAACACTGACCCAAGCTGTAATATTGACCAATACATACATAAGGCTGCATTTGTGTCCTTTAGGGGCTTAATGCCTCTGAAAAAATTGTGGCCTGGCTACCCCATTCACCTCGGTTCCCCCCAGACCAGACACTGCCCTCTGTACGAATAAATACGTGGTACCCCAGGGACCTACTTACCTCCACTGATAGACTAACATGAAGCAGTATGAAGACTCCTACACTGAGGAAGAGAAGGTATCCTACTTCCCAGTGTCAGATGAGTTTTGCGAGGCGGTGGATGCCTCCATTTATAGGGCGGCCTCAGAAGAGGTAGCACCTCTGGAGAGGAATCTCTTAGCATACACACAGCAGTGCTTTCAACCCTTCCCTTCGAAGGAAGAACTACTTGGGTCTTCGGCCGTTACCTCCTAGGCCCCTGGGGTAGATTTTGACGCCTTTGCCAGACTTAAGAAGGCCTTCCTTGACCATACCTAATCCCAGACACTGAGCCTGCAGTAAACCCCTAGACATCTCCTTCTGATCCCCCTATTCACCACCGGCCTCAGACAGATTTCCAGTGGAATCTGATAGAGAGTCTGACCTCAACCGGCCCTGGAGACCGCATAGCACCCCCTCAGGGACAGATCCAACCGCAAACGCCCCTGACGGCGTAGAGTCCGATATGTTTGATACTGAGGCACTCCTGCACCTCCGCTCTGCAGAGTGGACCCCAGTGGATAAGGTCGCCACCTATGTGGTGGGGTGGCTTTGCAAGACCTTGGATCAAGAAGTCCTCAACCGTCTATGGGCAGAATGTCCACGTCCTTAACTATAAGGTAAGGTCGCCGCTACGTGGGAGATCGATTCTAAGATGGCCACGTTCTTGCCCAAATCTGTGTGGGACCCCAAGAGGGGCATCGACCGCTCCTGGCGGTCATGCCAAGATAAACGGCAGGATCTGTCAGGTCCTTTAACTGAGGTCTTGGACATGGCCGAAGATGCAAAAATATATGGGGCCCTCAACTCCCCTGAAGTACTCTCTGGCTGGGCCCAATGGGCAGCTAGATTTTTGGGCAATGCGAACTGCGCCACTGATCACTTTTGATCAAGACTGATCCTAAGTTGGGGGACTAAACGATCTCAGAGGTGGGACAAGTAGCACATGGCGGGCTCTTTGGAGAACCTTTCATTAAGGAGCTTGGCAAATTCGCCTCAACCTTTAACTAGCTTGAGAAAGCATAATCATTGATTAAGTGCATCTCCCCCTTATCCAGGTGGAGATTCAAGAGTTTCTGTCCCAATGAGCCATATCCTTGCCCACCCCCCACACATGCAGCTTTCTCTGCAACTTCCCCCTCGTGGAGAAGCGAGATGGACAACACACAGTTATATATCTCCGGGAACTCAACGAGTGGATGGTTTACAGCCACTTCAAGATGGAGGGTATTCATCTCCGACGACCCAACATCATCTGTTTCTACAGTTCCAATGGGGGACTCAGACCTTCGAGTTCAAATCGCTGCCTTTCGGCCTCTCCTCCACTCTGTGGTGCTTTGCCAAGTTGCTCAAGCCGGTGGTCGAACATCTATGGGTATCCGGCATCCACATGATAGTATACCTGGACGATATACTCATCATTGACCAATGCCCTAAGGCTCTTAACAGGCACCTGTTGAGTGCAGTGGATCTCCTTCAGTCCTTTGGACTTATTATAAATCACAAGAAGGCGGCCCTGGTCCCATCCCAATCTGTGATCTTCCTGGGGATTGTGATCAACTGGGTCGAATCGACCCAGAGTCTCCCTTCCAGAAAAATGGCCAAGATACGACACAAAGTGTGCAGGACCCTGAAAAAGCCCCCCACTTACCTCTGACAGATAGCCAGGGTAGTCAGCCTTCTGTCCTACTCCTTTTAAGCCATTTTTCTGGGCCCCCTTGCTTCCAGGCTTTGCAATGCCTGAAGGCGTCGCACCCGTGCCGTGGCCTCAAATATTCCCAACACATTCCTCTCTCAGACGAAGCCAGAGACGAACTGCAGTGGTGGCTCGTGCACATGGAGGCCTGAAATGGCCGCACAATCCTCGGATCACAACCAGACCTGGTGATAGAGTCCGACGTCAGTGGCTCGGGCTGGAGGACACGTTGTGGGGAGTTCACCAACGGCGGCGTATGGTCCGCCTTAGAGCAGGCCCTGCACATCAACTGCTGGAAACTGATGGCAGGTTCTTTCGTGGTGAGATGCTGGACGAGAGAATGTGCACAATGGTGCGTACTTCTAAAAATGAACAATGTGGCAGCAGTCTGCTACATGAACCCTCTAGGGGGCAGGTGCTCTAGAGATCTGTTGCATCTGGTGAAGAGCTTCTGGGAGTACTGCCTCGATCGCCACGTGTCTGTAGTGGCGGAACATCTTCCAGGCTCTGCTAATCAAGTAGTGGATTGGCATTCACGCCATCTCAAGGACACAAGCTTGTGGAAACTCGCTCCGGAAGCTTTTCAGGCCTTATTGAAGCAGTGGGGTACTTTCATGGTCAACCTCTTTGTGTCCCGGCTAGATCATCAGTTTCCACGGTACTTCAGTCGGAGACCAGATCCCGACTCAACAGCGATCGATGCATTTCTCCAAGACTAATCCAAGGAGATGAGCTATACCTTCCCACTGTTCGCGATGGTAATGAGGCTCATGGTGCAGACGTGCAGAGAGGTGGCAGATCTGGTGGTAGTATCACCGATTTGGAAGTTACAAGTCTGCTTTCTGGTTCTTCTGGAACATTCTTGGGCTTTTCCAATCCGTCTACCCCAAGTTACATATCTCCTCACTAATCCTTCTGGGAATTTCCCACCGTTGATGGTCAACGGGTCCCTCCCGCTTATGGCGTGGAAGATTACAGGGAGCATTGTTAAGTCCAGGACTTTCGCGCAACACTGTGGACCTCTTCTCCTGAGGCTGGACGGAGCATATGTTTCAACACTACCGCTCAGCCTGGTCTCAGTGGTTGGGTTGGTTGTCCACATCCTGAACTTCCTGGCCTCATTGGGGCAGAAGGTTTGGCCTATAGGACGGTCAACACTTTTCGATCCAAGATTTCCACGGGACATGCTCATATGGGGGGGTGGGGGTTGTCATCCATTGGTGCGGAACTTCTCTGGGGCATCTGGTTGACTCTCCCTCCAGAGCCGAGATATTCGGTTCTTTGTGATGTCAACAAAGTGTTGAATCTCTTCCTTTCCTGGCCTCGGAACAAATACCTTCCAAGGAAACAACTGTCTGCAATATTGGCAACATTGTTATGCCTGGTTTCTTGTCACAGGGGCTCGAATGTCTAGGCTCCTGACATCACCGGACGTAATTTTACTCCCGAGGGAGTGTTCTTTCATGGATTGTGCAACAGAACAACGCAGGGAAATACTTTGAATGCCTTAACCACGCATTTTTTACCCCGCATTTTTATACAACGCTTATGCTTTTACAACGTATGCCATTACCACGCATTTTTTATATATGTAGAAAAACTATTTATTTGTGGGGGAGACCCCCCACACCCACCAACTTACCCTAAATGCATGGTAAAGGCAGGAGTTGTAAAAACAAACGCTGTAAAAACATGCGCGATAAAAAATGCGTGGTAAAGTCACAACGTGGTAAAAACCTCGTTGTAAAGGCTGTTTCCCCCTTGCATGTCTCTCGCCGGACGAAGTGCGACTCCAGGTTCATCTCATACCCGACGTTCTCAGGTTCTCCAAAATTGTGTGTCGTTTGTTGTGTCAAGGACTATGAGACAATAACCAACGAATTTCCCCATGGCGAGAGACAGCTGCTTATTGCTCTTTGTAAACCACATGAGGCAGTCTCCTCCCCAACCACTGCACATTGGGTTCGATGGGCCATGCAAGAGGCAGGTATTGACACATAAGTGTTTGGAGCTCATTCCACCAGAGTGGCTATGGTGTCATAACTGTTTGCCTTTAGGGCGCAATTAGAGGATATTATAAATGCCATGGACTGATCTTCAGATTCGACCTTTAAGAGGTTTTATTTCAAACCAGTTCCCTCTATTGCGACTCTGGTGGTAGACCAGCTTTAAACTGGCATTATCCTCGCCTCCGGGTCCCGACATAGAATGAAAAATTTCCTAGCAATCGTAAAGGAAAGTTTCAATTCTATTATGGACACAGAGGCAAGGATTAGCCCAACTTCTGCTCTGTGATCTTCGTCCACCCAGTGAGGCAGAAGTCTCCATTAAAGGGGTAGTAATGTGTCTCGATCAATTCTTGCCATATAGACCTGTTTTGACGTCTTTAGGGTTGCTAGATTCTATGCTAGCGTACACTACAATGCTTATTAGTTTGCCTAAGGTCCTGGTTTGAATTGTGATCAATTGATTCTTACCCCAAAAATGAGTGAGGTGTTCCATCATCGGCTTTGGTCGCAGGAAGAACAAGCATTTTCAATGCAATAGGTCTCGCATTTACGCGAGTTTGAGCTATTCACATTGCAAATAACAATGCCTTTTATTTTTGTTTTTGTTTTTAAAACTTAAATAAAAGGCATTCTCATTTACAATGCCAATAGCTTAAACTCACGTAAATGCGAGACCTATTGCATTGCAAATGCTTGTTCACTCTTGGTGTCAATCCATCCACTGTGGTTTCAACATAGATACTGACCTTGCCTTAGGAGGAAGGATTGCGATAAAATCAGATTGCACTGCCATCAGCTCATAGATGAAATATCTGACCTTCTAGCCAGCAAGGGGAAGCACAGCCAGAGTGAGGCGGGGCCATTGCAATGCCCTAGTAACACGACTTACTAGATCTGCACTTTAACCACAGTTACTTTATAACACTGCTTGTCCACTGATTAGCATAGTGCCCCATCCACCCAGGAGGGTGCCCTAACAATAAAAGGGAAAGGACAATGGGTGCCAGTCATCTGCCCTGGAAACATGGCAAAATAGACCTGAACTCGACAATCCCAAGCCAGGATCCCCTTAGCTACCCTATTCATCATGGATGCACAAATTCTATAAACTCTCAAAATTCCTTTAGGGGAGTGAGAAGGCAAAAACTAGAGGTGTGTCATCAGCGCCCAGCACCTTCAATGTATTCTACTTTTATATAATAATGTCTGAGCCTCTCTCGCGTTCCTGGAAGGGGGTTAGTGTGGAAGGGGCTCTTTCCTGCATCTTGAGTGGGCGCAGTGTGAAAGGGGCTATTTACTGCATCTTGAGTGGCACTCAACCTAATCTTCAGTGGTGGGCTGTGAAGAAGTAGCACTGCGCCCGTTGCCGAGCTAACAATGGTTTGGGAGAGGCACACACTGCAGAATGGGGTACAGTATGGATGTAAAACCTGCCATATTTACCTGCTAATGAGTAAAAGAAGAAGCTGTGAGAATAGACTCACCCCTCTTATACCTATCTGAGTGTGTGGAAGTTTGGCAGAGATCACTGTTAGCATGAGCTGAAGCCATTTTGTTTTTGGCAGCCATCTTAGTTGACCATGTGCTCGCCATGTGCTCCTTCCGTCTTCGCTGTTGCCTACCCTTGTGCTTTACTAGAATAACTATCTATAGTTAGCTCCTGTAACACTGCACATGCTCAGAAAAGTCTGTAGCTGCTCATGCACCGGTCTTAGTCTGTAAATGTCAGGCTGCTCTAACTGATGTCAGCAACTTCATTCTCCTCCGACTTTGTTGACTGAGCATTTGCTGTATGTCCATACATGTGAATAGCAATTCTTGTGTGTGCTTGTACCGCCTCCTTTTGAGCTCTTGAGTGGGTATAAAAGACCCCCAGTTTTTGTTCTCCTTGTGCTACCTCATACACTGCCTGAGGGTTTTGTATAGATGTAGTTCCACTCATGAGGTTTAATAAACTGTTGTTTTGATATTCCAGCTTCTGTGCCAATCTCTATTTATTGGTCTGAGGACTAGAGCGCAAAGAAGGGCGAGCCCCTAGCACCGGTAGGCCTTGGTGAGGTCTACTTCTACAAATTGGCGCCCGTCACATGGGGCTCATCGGCGACTCGGATGCCCGACGGAGTGGTCTTGACGGAGGATTGGAATCTCGCTACGGATGATCACTGCATGAGGAGACCCGTGTCTTAGCAAGCCGAGGTGCTTTTCCGATTTTCCCGATTTGACCCTCCAGGTGGTGCCGGTCCTCGACTGAGATCCCTTCTGGCGTTCGTCGTGCAGAGACCAATTGGTCGATTCAGAACTTGGCAGTTGGAGGCTGGAGACTTTTGCTTGGTAAGGTCGTTTGATGCGACACTTCTTGTTTGTTTGGCCAAAATCTTGGAACTTGTTTGGATATATATAAATTGCAATTTATATAGGCAGGTAATGAGGAGATTTTTCTCTAAACTTTGAAAACTTGAACGGCACACTTTGTGTTAAGTGTCACTTGGCGAATAATATTGTATATGCTACAATATTCTTGGCATGCCTGTTTCAAGCACACTTCGTAGAATGTGTTGCTTTCTTGGAGGTACCAATATGGATCTAGAACAGAATCAGCCGGCTCCCCCTGAGGGGACACCAAATAGGGATATGTACATTAAAAACGGTATTTCTTCTATATTGTATAGTGCACTATGGAATAAATATACCAGCAAGGATCCTGAGTTGCGATGGCCTATAAATGGGTCATTTGATCTTAGAAAAATTCAGTATGTGGAACAATGTATGTTTAAGCGCAAAAGTAGACAAGATATGTTTGACTGTGTACGAATGTGGGAGAAAGAAGTGTGTGAACGAGTGAGAAGAGAGCAAGCTTTAGCAGAAAAAGAACAGCGCAAAAATATCTATGCGAAAGCGCTGGAGCTGAAAAATAAAGAAATGAAGGAAATAAAAGAGAGAGAGGATAGGGAGCGTCGTTTACAGGTAAATGGCCAATACCCTGTCCGGCGCCCCCTTTATCCTCTACTTAATAAACCACAGGATGATTCAATTCTATTAGATCACTCTCCGCCTCCTTATACTTTTCCCTCTGCCCCCAAGATTGATTCTGATGATGACATCTCTCTCTCAGCTCAGGAAAAGTCAGGATCGGACACTAAATGACAGACTCGCTCTTTTATGACGGCTGATCATAAAAGATCTACTGCCCGAAAAGCAGCTCGTGGTGACACTTCTGCTCCAGATCTTATAGTGCAAGTTCAGCAATGGCCGGAGGCAGAGCAGTTATATTTTACAGAGTCGTTTACTGGAGAAGTAATTGAAAGATTCAGGAAACATTCCAAAGAATTAGAGCCTGTTGATATAAAAAATGATCATAAACAGTTGAGTGACGGTCTTTTTCTCCCTTCCCAGGTGGCTGACTTAATTAGACGTGTGGTTAAACTGCGAGCTGATGCATTCCGTTTGCGAGAGGAGAAAAAGGCAGCTACTACAGCTGAACAAACAGTTCGGACCCCCTGCCACAGGATGACGATCCCGGGGCAGATAAGGATATTGTAGTTCATGGGAAACCAATGCGTGAAGCTGCGCCTTTGTATGTCCCTCCTAGGGGTGCGGGCACGAATGACGATAAAGATTCAACTGATGCGAAGGGATATTTTATTTATAATTGGGTCTATACTCCTTGGAGTAGAGCGGATGTTATGGCTCTTAAAGCTGCTTTGCCTGATCCGCGGAAAAATCCAGCTGCTTTTTATGAAGAAGTTGAAGGAGCTATTAGTTCTTGTACTATGACATTGTCTGATATTGATATGTTTTTTGGGCTTATCCTACCCCTGATATGTGGAGGTCTATTCGTAAAGTAGATGATCATGCAGCTTTTGGACATCTTTGGAAGGAACTAGAGAGGATAGATGCAGAAAGGGAACCCGCACAGAAACCGCAACAAGAAATTTTAGACCTTCCAAAGGCTATAATAGTTAAATTGAAAACTCTCATTCCTCCTAAAAAGATAGACTGGACTATGTTAGCATCCTGTAAGCAAAAGGCAGATGAATCGGTCTCTGACTTCTTTACACGTTTTGAGGAGACATTCCACGACTTTAGTGGCCAGTCATTGACAGATGACACGGGCAGGCATCTGTTTGTCGATAAATTTGTCGCGAACATGTTGCCAGGAATAGCTAGTCGCCTAAAGGCCAGCGTGAGTTCATGGACTACGTCTTCCCCAGTCTCTCTTTTGACTATGGCTCAGTATTATGAACGTCAGGAATTGGAAGCTAAGGGCAACGAGGATAAAAAGGCTAAGGATTTAAAAACGAAGGTTATGTTAGCTCAGGTTTGGGGGCGTGGCTAACTGCCGAGCATGGCGGCTGTAGCCTGACGGAGCTCTGGGGCGAGACCCTTCTACATCGTCGACATTAAAGGATCTGGGGGCTAAACGCTGCTGATTCCTCGTTCTCCCGACCCTGTGTCATGAGGGCACGAGTCTGGCTGGTCCGAAAGTCGCCCTGAGTGGTAGACGGGGCACCGCCGGCCGGAGGCCTATATACATCGGGGCCTAACTGCACCGCTGCCTTGGCATTGTATCGACGAGCCGCGGAGCCGGAGCTCGGGGCGGCGAGCCTCGCAGACGCCGTCGCCCTCCCACAGTGGCGCTGCAAAGGCCGGAACACTGCCGGGGGCTCGAGAGGACACGCGCTGTGTGCCGGGGCGAGCAGGAGGCTTCGAGAGGTACTGTCGGCCAGCCCGGGCCTCGCTGTGCTGCGGACCCAGTCGGACCTACGGGGGCCGGAATCGGACTGCGGTGCTGAGGGCTGCAGCTAACCGGCCGGAGGGCGGCCTCAATACATTGCCAGGTACCGACTTGTGGGGCCAGCCGTGACCGGGACGGCACTATACGCTGCGCTGACACTGTGAAGCGCTCCAGTGGTGGGCAGGCGAGGGCAGCTGGCATGGCGGAGTGACGTCGCCTGCTTGCGAAGACCGACACTGCTCTGGGGTGTCAACTGAGCGCCGCTGTGCGCGTGGGCGCTGCCCTCTGCAGAGACACTACATCGGACTTGGTCCTTGGGGGCGCGGTGTGGGCAGCTGGTGGTCACTGCAGCCATTCGGGGGCTTGCGGTGCTGTTGAGACCTGGGGGGGCGCCTCCATACACGGCGAGCTTCCCTGCCTTTGCCCTTCCCCCCTCGGCTTCTGCCAGTAAAGGCTACTCTGTGTAGTGCGACACGTTGGCTGTAGTTGAGCCCGGACGATCTCTGTGGGGGATCCGTCTAGCTGAAGGCCCCATTTGATCACCGAGGGGGACTCCACGAATGCAGAGGGCAGAGACAATGGGGCGCACGAGGGGAAAATGTACTGAGCAATCCCAAACGGAACACCCGCCCCGAGAAGACCTCGAGGAGCACTCGCAACCCTCATCTATAAGCTGTATCCCGCCGACAAACGAAGAACCTGTCCGGGACAAGCTGGACTTAATCCTGCAGGAGATACGGGAGTCCCGCACGTCCATGGAAAGACAGATGGGCTCCCTAGCAACAGACCTATCCCTCCTGAAGGCGGACCATCTGAAGCTGGCGGACACAGTCAAAGACAACAAACAAGCACTGCTGGAGATCCTGCCACAACACAAAGACAACACGGAGGCCCTAGACTGCATGCGGAAACAATTAACGACCCTTCAGGACAGGGCGGAGGACGCTGAAGGGAGGGCACGCCGCAACAATGTACGCGTGTTAGGCCTGCCGGAACGGGTGGAGGGGGCCAACGCGACGCTGTACATGGAGCAATGGTTCCGGGACCACATAACCCCTGAGGGATTATCTCCTTTCTTCTGTGTTGAGCGGGCTCACAGGATTCCAACAGGCAGACCGAGGGCGGGGGCACCACCACAGACAAGGATTGCCCGCATTCTTAATTACAGGGATCGGGACATATTGCTACAAAGGGCCAGAGAAAATGCGCCCGTCCAGTTTGAGAATCACCGTATCTCGTTGTACCCGGACTACACAATCAAGGTGCAAACGCAGCGTGCCTCTTATCTGCCCCTCAAAAAGAAGCTACAGGAACTGCAACTTCAATACGCACTAATTTTTCCTGCCAGACTGAAAATACTGTATGACCAGAAATCCCACTTCTTCGATAGCCCGGAGGAGGCAAATGACTGGCTTGAGATTACACTACCGGCCCAAACACTGGCAGACCTGGAGTGCAAACTACGTGGCGCTACGACACGACCACAGAGACCGAGAAAGTGGGGCAGTGGACGACCTAGGAAGCCAGGGAGACGAGGACCCTCTCCAGAACAATCTGCACGGGACCAGGCATCAGCGATTGCAGCGGTGTCGGCTATACGTGAAGCGCACTCACCCACGCCTTCAACACAGTCGGAGGACACGGTGGAACCCATGGACTCTGATAGTCAAGATCCTTTGTTCCCAACCATTACCCCACAGACAGTACAAACGCTTTTTGGATGAGGCGACAGGACCCACAACATACTATATGCAGCTGCGTACTGGGATCGAAGGGAGGAGGGTAGTGTGTCTACTGTGTTCTTTCAAATGTAATTTTACCCCCCACTATCCTTACATAGATATGGTCATATCGGGTTCTTGCTAGTGTGTAGCTCCGTCGGGCTCGTTACACAGATGGGCTTTTCAGGTCCCGCCCCCCGCAAGTATCGATATACTTTACCGAGTGGACTGTTGTGTTGTTTTAGTTATTGTTTGGATTAGCAATGTTGGTATGCTTGTCCTTGTATTGGGAAGTTTACAGTTGTTAACGTTGGGGAGGGAGGCTCGCCGCCAATTAGTGCACTTAATGCTGTGGCACAGGCCCTAGCTGTTGTACCATATATGATCAAAACTCAGGTATGGCTACGCAGGGTAAATATAACATAGTGACCTGGAATGTCCGTGGCATGGGATCGGTCCATAAACGTCACCGGATACACGCTCAACTGCATAGGAGGAATGTACATATCGCACTATTGCAGGAAACCCACCTCACAATTACTGAAATCTCTAAACTGCGCAGGAAATGGAGAGGGCAAATATATAGCACATCCTACTCAGCATTTGCCAGAGGGACACTGATTTGGGTACGGCATGGGGTGCCATTTGCACACTTAGAGCAGCGTATTGACCAACAAGGCAGATATACGATAGTGAAAGGGACGCTAGATGAAGTACAACTGATCCTGGGGAGTGTCTACGCTCCAAACTATGATCAAGATGTCTTCCTTACAAGCCTTAACACCACCTTGGCGGACTTGGCTGGTATCCCGTGGGTACTGGGAGGAGACTATAATGCAATACTGGACACCCAGTTAGATCGCTCCCACCCCCCGCTTCGTGGAGCAACATCCCTCAAACAAACGGAATTCCTGAAATCATGGGCACGGGGGTGGACACTGGAAGATGTGTGGCGTTTACGTAACCCCACACACCGCGAGTATTCCTTTTATTCCCCACCGCACTTATTGCATACCAGGTTAGATAGGATTTTCTGCTCTGCCGCTACATCTACACAAATCCATCACACGACATACTTGGGAAAAACTCTGTCGGACCACAACCCGCTAGAGATCACGTTGGAATGGGGGAGGGTTCTCACCCCAGTCCCCACCTGGAGATTATGGCCTCAGCAATTAGAAGATTCGGTTTTTAAAGGCAGACTAGCCACAGCTATTTCTAATTACTTCACTGAAAATACTAATACCGCCTCCTCCTGCCTTGTTGAATGGGACGCGTTCAAGACTGTGATACGTGGGACCTCTATAGGGGTGCTGGTAAGGGAAAGACAGGAAATTAACAAAAAAAACTCACGACATTAGAGGCTACCCTGCAGGATCTGGAACGAGACGCCAGTGCTGCGGGTGCTATGCAATCTCACTTAGAGGAAGGTAGGATCAGACATGCGGAACTCCTTGAGGATCTCCGTTTGATCGATTACAGGGCATACTCTCAACGGACCCATACTGAGGCGGACAAGGCAGGCACCTTATTGGCCCGATTGATAAGAGATGCGCCCCCCCCCCTCCGGTAATAATACCAGAAATTGTACTACAGGACGGCACTAGTGTGCATACACAAACTGCAATGACCACAGCCTTTAAGGACTATTACACCGCACTTTATCACACACCAGAGCCAACGCCACCAGAGCTAATACATAGATGCCTGGAAGGTCTTCCATACCCTAAACTGCCGGAAGTAGCCCGGAAAGAACTGGAAGGCCCCATTCATAGGGCGGAAATTAAAGAGGCCATCAAGGCACTGCCACGTAATAAGACCCCAGGACTGGACGGACTCCCAGTAGAGTTTTACTCCACAAATGTGGATAAGCTAGTACCACACCTCGAATGTTTATACAAAACAGCGTATGACACTGCTAGGCTCCCACTATCCAATATGCAAGCGTTGGTAATAACACTCCCTAAACCGAATAGAGACGCGCGTGATATGGCAGGTTACCGCCCGCTGTCTCTCTTGTCCACGGAGTACAAGATACTCAGTAAAATTTTGGCACGCCGGCTCCTGCCCTATCTCCCAAAGTTGATCCATCTACACCAGTGTGGATTTGTTCCGGGCCGCAACACATCTTTAAACATACGTCGCTTGCATTGTGTTATGGAGGCTGCAGCCCAAATATCGGACACTGCAGGATGTATAACACTTGACCTCCAACAGGCGTTTGATACTGTACATTGGGAATACATGTTTCAGGCGCTACAAAAATTTGGCATACCACCCAAATATATCAGATGGGTCAAACTCCTATACACTGCTCCCACAGCCCGGGTCCGTACGGGCTCTCACATTTCCGATCCGTACCCTTTGTCAAGGGGCACTAGACAGGGCTGCCCCCTTTCCCCCATCCTGTTTGTGCTGGCCCTGGAGCCCCTTCTCCTTAGACTCCGGATGGAGGCCGGGGATAGGGGTATCCGTTTAGGGGTAACCAACCATGTGGTATCGGCGGATGATTTAATATTATATTTTAATAATTTACAGGACAACCTTGAGCCTGTCCCCTTTATCTTTAGCCAATTCGAATCTGTTTCTGGATTAAAAATTAATGGCACAAAATCACATGCATTCTACATGTCCTATAGGGACAGCCCTGGGCCTATCCCCTTTGGTCCCATTAGTTTGTCAGTTGCAGTGACTACCTTCAAATACCTAGGTATCCAAATATACAGGACGACACAAGATCTAATAGATGGCAACCTTATGAAAACTATACGGTCACTGAGGTCTCAGGTTGTGTTCTGGACATCCCTCCCTCTCTCGGTAATGGGTAGAGTGGCAATATCCAAAATGGTTGTGCTGCCCAGGCTGCTGTATTTCTTCACTAACCTGCCTATCTTAGTTCCGGACAGTATATTCCGTACACTGGACATTTTACTAACTGACCTGATTTGGGGGAAGGGTCGCAGGAGAATTAGTCTGGCAAAACTCAGATTGAGGCCGGGAGAGGGAGGGCTGGGAGCCCCTGACTTTAAGGCATACTGCATGGCCAGTCAGCTACAGTGGTTATCGTACTGGTTGGCTGGACGTAATTTGCACGAGATTGACTACACTCCGCGGACACTGACCCAGGGATTATTGCACACTTTGTTGCTGCCAGGGACCCGCATACCCCCTGCTACCCCTCCCCTGCTTGGAGTGGCCCTAGCCTACTGGAAGCGCTCCTTACACTATACTAAGACTGCTGCCCCTTATGCGGATAACATACCATTTCTGGGTATACCACTTGCCGCGGGACTGGTTACTACACGGCGTACTCAACAGTGGGCGCAGGAGGGAGTGGACACACTAGGTTGCCTATTTGCTGACGGAGTGCTGGTGGACCATAATAACTTTACCCAGAACTGGGGGATTCCGCAGTCGTTGTTTTTACTACACGCGGCAATTATACATTATGTTAAAAACAATGGTCCCCGCGGGGCGGAACCCCCGGTACATGAATTAGTACACGCAGTGTACCTAATGGGAACAGGAAGCCACTTGGTCCGCTGGCTCTATAGAGGTGTCCGGGCACACACTGGACTTTCACTGGCTCCCCTATGTGTAAAATGGGAGGGAGACATTGGGCGTAGTCTCACGGATAGGGAATGGGGAACCGTCCTAGAGTATCCGAAGAAAGTGACCAGGAATGCTAGGTTTAAATACATCCAATACATGGTACTGCACAGGGCATATCTTACACCACATCGATTAAACTGTATATACCCAGACGCCCAGCTCACATGCCCTAGGTGCAGGGAGGCAGATGCTGGCTTGTTCCACATGTTATGGAACTGTCCAAAACTAAGTAGTATATGGGCACAAATAAGAGACATAATAGCAGATATCACGGGCACCTCGGTATGGAGTGCAGCCGAAAGCTGCCTTCTGGGAGTACACCCCCGCCCCAAACAACGGAAAACGCAGTATAGATTTGCGAACCTAGCCATGCTACTGGTGATAAGAACCATCACCATGAGATGGAAATCTGCATTCCCTCCTCGATTACACGTGGCACACGGAGATGGTCCGCTGGGGAGCGGCAGAGAGCGTCGCGCTACGGTATGAGGAAAAGAGAGGGCAGCGCAAAAAACTCATCTCCATGGACTGGGACAGTATGTTGGAATCACTTAAAGCAGTGGATGTATTGGAGCCAACTGATTCTCAGTTAGAGTAATGTATAGCCAAAACATACACATTGTAGGGAATATTTCCTATGGGTACCATGTCCACACGTCAGGTCACCTGGAACTGGGCTTTAATATGAGTAATGGTGTTAGCTACTGCATTGTTAGTACTTTGTGCGAATAGTTAATTGACAAAATGTATTCCGGCGAGCCTAATGGGAGGGTGGTGGGCGGGTGGGAAGGTTAAGTTAGGATAGATGGGTTTATAGTAATATGTGACCAGACACCTTTATTGATACGGGAATGGACTGTACATTTGGACTTTATGGATAACGGACATCGTATGTACAGTACCTAGCTGTCGGGTTGTACTAGAAATACTGTGTTAACACGCATAGTGCTAAGGTTGTACAGATTGCTTGTCCATGGCGCTGCATGTACGGATTCACAAATATGTGTCTATGGTTGGCAGGATGGCCTATGCTATAAAATTCAATAAAAATATGTTTTAAAAAAAAAATGTTAGCTCAGGTTTATGGTCCACCCTATAGAGGTGGTGGCAGAGGCGGACGTGCAATGTATCGCCCTGGCGCACTCTCTTTTCCCCGAGCTACTTTATCTTCTGATCAGTGCGCTTATTGTAAGGAGATTGAACATTGGGCTGTTGAATGTCCACATTTGCGTACTCCGCAGTATCAGCGTGGTCGAGGACAAATGAGAAGCCGTCCGGGGAATTCAGGACATAGGGGAGGTATGGATGATCGCACTAGGTTTGAGGCAGTCAAGCATACTCAGAATTCTTCTAATACTTTTGATAGACGAAACCAATATCAAATGTCTGATTATTCAACTGCTAATTTGAAGGATTCTGCTTATGCATAGGAATGCCTAGGATGGGAGTAAGGAATCAGTTGAAGTCCCAGTAGATCAGAAGGGTCCCTATGTTAACGCACATGTTTTGGGTTCCACTGATCGGTTTTGGTTGACACAGGAGCTACTTGTAGCGCCCTGTCCAAACAATTGGTTCCAAGGGCTCCCCTGTCTGGCTTAACAATCACATCGATAGGATTCGATGGGACACCATCCCTTAGCCCACTGTTACAACCACTTGCATTTCACGTTGATAAATTCTCTGCTGCATGTCCATTTTTGCTTTCCCCTAACACGCCGGACAATATTGTGGGTCTTGATATGCTCAAGCATTTCCGAGCTACGATACGTTGTTCCCCAGAAGGCGTGCGTGTCATTTTGAAAGATAACTATCCCATGGTTGAGAAGTCTTATCTCATTAGAGAAGATATTGCTTTGGCATCACTCCCTAGTACTTTGTGGGCTACGTCAGATACCGATGTAGGGCAAATGGTTATCCCACCAGTTCATATTCAAGTGAAGGAGGGTGCTTCATTGCCTCGACTGCCTCAATATAAAATTTCTCGTGAAGGTGAAGAGGCACTAATACGTATTGTTCAAGATTTGATTGAAGTAGGAGTAGTGGAAGAAGTCCCTTACAATATATGCAATAGTCCTATCCTTCCCATCTTGAAGAAAGACACTGATACTAAAATATACAGGTTTATCATTGATTTGCAAGAGGTTAATAAGATCGTAGTGCCCCAATACCCGGTAGTCTCTGACATCACGACACTCCTTACCATGGTTCCTCCTACTGCGACTACATTCTCTGTGATTGATTTGAAGAATGCTTTCTTTTCGATCCCTATTCATCCTGATAGCCGATATTTGTTCGGCTTCACTTTGAATAATCGATCCTTCAGATTTTGTAGAGCTCCACAGGGGTATACAGAGAGTCCTAGTATTTACAGCCAAGCGTTGAAAAGACAGCTTGATTCTTTTCCTGTGCCAACAGGGGTGGCTCTCATACAATATGTTGATGACATCTCGTTGGCAGCTGATACCTCTGAACAGTGTGAAGAAGGAACACTGCCATTGCTTTCATTTCTTGCATCACACCATCACAAGGTTTCTCGGAAGAAATTGCAATATTGTAGACAGCAGGTTACCTATTTAGGTCACCTCCTGTCTAAGGAGGGACGTGCACTCACACCAGATCGTATTCAAGTTATCTTAGACATGCCTGTGCCCAGTACTCAGAAAGATGTTCGTGCATTCATTGGTCTTACTTCTTTTTGTAGGCAATGGATTCCTAGCTTCTCATATATTGTTAAACCCTTGTTGGCCCTCCTGACTAAAGACACTCCAATGCCCCTTCCATGGACTACTGAATGTCAGAATGCTTTCCAACAGTTGCGTCAAGCTCTATGTTCTGCACCAGTATTAGGTACTCCAGATTACACTAAGGCTTTCACACTCTATGTACACGAGAGGGATGGTTGTGCACTCTCAGTTTTAGTACAGACACACAGTGATAAGCAGCGTCCTTGTGCATATTTTTCAGCTGTCCTCGATCCAGTCGCTCGTGCGTTGCCTGGGTGTTTTCGTTCTGTTGCAGCGGCAGCTGTGTCCATACGTCAGAGTGAAGGGATAGTCTTGTCACATAGATTGCTTGTGTTAGTACCCCATGCAGTTGACGCCCTTTTGAACCAAACTAAAACGCAGCATTTAACTAGTGCTCGTTTGACAGGATATGAATTGACACTTTTGGCCCCTCATATCACTTTGAAAAGATGTTCAACTCTTAATCCAGCGACTCTGTTGCCGTATCCAGCTACTCAATCCCAGTCACAAGAGTCTCATGACTGTATATTCCTTACTGAGGAACAGACAAAGGGTCGTGTTGACCTACAAGATACGCCCCTCTCAAATCTTGATGGAGAATTATGGGTTTATGGGTCTTGTTTGCGATTACCAGATGGCACGACATCAGCTGCATATGCAATCACAACGCTTCAGTCGGTAGTTGAGACAGCTCGCATTCCACAGAAGTCAGCTCAGGCAGCTGAGCTGATAGCATTGACGAGGGCGTGTGAACTCAGTATTGACTGGTCTGTCAACATCTATACCGATAGCCGCTATGCCTTTGGAGTGGCTCACGATTTTGGGTTACTCTGGAAGGAAAGAGGCTTTCTTACATCACCTGGGACGCAAATAGTGCATGGAGAATTGGTGCATAATCTCCTGACTGCCTTGACATATCCGAAGAAAATAGCGATTGTTAAGTGTAGCGCACACAAGAAAGTGACTGATAAAATAGGACAGGGTAATGCCTTCGCAGATCGCATAGCCCGCGAAACTGCAATGCAGCGAAGCACCACATCTATGTATGTGGTGAAGTCACAGGCTGAACGTTGGCATGATGCTAGGCAGGAAGTGCTTGATATGCAGCGATCAGCCTCTGCGGAAGAATTTGAGCAATGGTCTAGGGAGGGAACATTGGATGATGAGGGCTGTTGGAAGAATAAAGACATGACTAAATGGAGACTGCCCACAGCCTATTTACATCCTATGATTCATATGGCACATGGGCCGGCACATGTTGGAGCATCCTCAATAACGAAGTTGCTTACGCAAGTTTGGGAGCATCCGGAAATTGCCAGCATAGCTAAAAAGATAGTGCAGGCCTGCTTGATTTGTCTTCAGTACAATCCTGGAAAAGGGACACGAACTCCAACAGGAGGGTTTGCTACAACAACTGCACCTTTTGAGGTTCTGCAAATGGATTACATCCAGCTTGAACGCTGTAATAATCTAAAGTATGTTCTAGTGGTGGTATGTGCCTTTAGTAAGTGGATAGAGGCATACCCTACGAAAGATAATACAGCTCTTACTACAGCGAAGGTGCTTCTAAAGGAGTTCTTCCCTAGATTTGGTGTTTGTAAACTTTTGTGGAGTGACAACGGACCCCATTTCATTGGGCAAGTTGTTGAGTATGTCTTGAAAGGATTGGGAATTAAGCAGAAGTTTCATGCTGCCTTCCACCCACAATCAGCAGGGCTAGTGGAACGATACAATTCTACCCTCAAACTTAAGTTGGCTAAAATCCAGGCTTCCACATCTCTGAAATGGCCTGATGCACTACCCTTGGCATTGCTGTCCATTAGATCAGTGCCACATACACGATCTGGCCTTACACCGTATGAGGTGGTATTTGGAAGGCCTATGAATATTTGGGGAATTCCTAAGCCACGCCCCATACATGATGTACCTTGTGTCTTGATGAGTGACTACCTGTCACAGTTGACTGACAGCTTGCTTTCTATTCATCAACAGGTTCGAGAAGCTCTTCCTGACAGGTCGCAGGGTGATGGTCATGATCTTCGGCCCGGTGGCCATGTCATGGTCAAGGTCTTCCAGAGGTCGAACAGCCTAGAGCCCAGGTGGAAAGGCCCTGAGCTGGTGCTCCTGGCCACGAGAACTGCAGTCAGAGTGACCAATCGGAAGAATTGGGTCCATTCAACGCACTGCAGAAAAGTGCCGTCTGCCCTGGTGGAACCTGCTGCGCTCGCCGACTATCGACGGATTCTGGACACCGAGAGAGGCCAAGCCACGTCACCTGAGGAAGTCTTCCCGGACCACACGATCCCTGGTACATCTCGATATCAGCTGCGACCCCGGAGAGAAACTGCATTGCTGAAAGAGACTGGTTGAGCAACCGTCCTGGGTTAGTGAGAGACTGAGCTGAAGGGGGGGGGGGGGTCTTTTGCTTAGTGACACCCATCTTAACCCTCAGTGAAGAAACCAACGGCTGCCCAGGACTTTAGAGCTCCATCTGCTTTGTTGTTTCAGCATCAAGATGACCATGCCTATGAAAGAGACATAGACTGTTGGGTGTGTGGAATGATGCCTGCTCATCAGAAAAAGGGAGGAACACCTTTCATTCCTCTGCCATTTTCACACAATGGTTCTTGTAGGGCTTGGTTTGCGCTGCTCTGGGCTACCCATGTTGCTAATATTACTAAATATGATGTAGGAAGACTAAACTACCAGTTGAATAAAGTGTGCTATCCTGATGAAGAAGGAGATCCACAGGCCAAAGGAACTGTATGTGAAATGGAGGAGTATCGCCGAGGAAATTCCTCTACACACTGTATTTTCCCAAATACTCGAACTGCTAAGGGTAATGGACCTACGAGCACGAGCTTACTAGAGCTCGTGCAGACTTGTGTGTGAACAGTGTTGGTAGTATTCCCGTGGGAAAAAGCGACTGTACTCTGGTTTTAAATATTACCGGAGTAAATAACAGCAGTTTTACGTCATCGCATAATACCTACTTTATATGTGGGAATAAGGGATATTACAATTTACCCATTGGCTGGTCCGGTACTTTTTTTGTGTCCTTTTTGTTACCACCTGTGTTTCTGGCACCTGCATCATATCACAAGGACTATAAACTGTTTAATGACATTTCCAAAAACAGATTTAAGAGGACAACAAATCATGATGAGGTGGATCAGACTGATACTACACTGCAGCAATATGTTGATTTTAATTTGGGACTGTTCTTTGTTGGTGCTGCCTTAAATAGCTGGAAGATCCGACGTTTGACACGTGTTGTAGAGGCTGTAACCAATCAAACAGCTATGCACTTGGAAACGTCACAGAAGAACTACAGATTGCGAGGATTGTGGCACTCCAAAACCGTATGGTCTTGGACGTAGTCCTGGCCGATTGAGGTGGTGCATGTCGCATCATCGGGCGCAGTTGCTGCGTCTATATTCCTGATCATGCCCCTTCAGTTTTTGATGCGATCTCTAAACTGCATAAAATCGCTGTTGAGATTCACCCCGATACCGGAACATGAACTTTAGCCGGTTGGCTATGGACACTATTTACTACCTGGGGCTGGAAACTGTTGACAATATTATGTATATTATTTGCAATCCTGCTGACATGCTGCCTATGTATACAATGTGGTCCAATGCTTTGCTCCCTCTGTATTACTGCTTGTATACCTGCCAGATGTAATGTTAAGAAAGTGAATCCCCAACGTGTATTAGATCAAGAAGTTAATGAAATGATGAAAATTGACATACAAGATGTTTTTATTGTTCCTTCTAGATTATAGATGTCTTCAGCTAATGCTAAAAGGGTCGTCTGTGGAAGTTTGGCAGAGATCACTGTTAGCATGAGCTGAAGCCATTTTGTTTTTGGCAGCCATCTTAGTTGACCATGTGCTCGCCATGTGCTCCTTCCGTCTTCGCTGTTGCCTACCCTTGTGCTTTACTAGAATAACTATCTATAGTTAGCTCCTGTAACACTGCACATGCTCAGAAAAGTCTGTAGCTGCTCATGCACCGGTCTTAGTCTGTAAATGTCAGGCTGCTCTAACTGATGTCAGCAACTTCATTCTCCTCCTACTTTGTTGACTGAGCATTTTCTGTATGTCCATACATGTGAATAGCTATTCTTGTGTGTGCTTGTACCGCCTCCTTTTGAGCTCTTGAGTGGGTATAAAAGACCCACAGTTTCTGTTCTCCTTGTGCTACCTCATACACTGCCTGAGGGTTTTGTATAGATGTAGTTCCACTCATGAGGTTTAATAAACTGTTGTTTTGATATTCCAGCTTCTGTGCCAATCTCTATAGTCTGAGGACTAGAGCGCCAAGAAGGGCGAACCCCTAGCACCGGTAGGCCTTGGTGAGGTCTACTTCTACAAGTGGTGTATGGTGTAGGAAGTGGCACTCCCCCTGCTGCCATACTCAGAGGGGATAGTGTGGGAGTGGTATTCACGCTACACTCTCAACTAGTGAGTGGAGATTGGTTTGCCAATGGCACCTGCCCGTCAGATGAGTGGGAAATTATGAGGAGGCGGCAATCAGTTTGCTCTCCTGAATTTGTTAAGACCGGCACCACACTAACGTTAAGGTCACAAGAAAAATCAGGATTCTGTCGGGGTGGGGGAGGTGGTGGGTGTTGTTCATTCTTCCTGAAGAGCTACATTGAAAACACCACAAGCTTCTCCTGAAAAGGTGCACTTTCATGTGCATCACACACAGCAATCGCACAATATACAAGGTGCCATATGCTCACAGACACATGCTATTGCTGTACATATTCCATGTACATGCATGTTGCGGTCCACAAGAAAACGGATTAAGAAGAAGAAATATCCAAGCCTTGCAAGTTTGAGTAACCTTGGAAAAATCCACTACCCTGAGGCAGGTGCACTAATGCATATCAACCCAAGCATGTAGAAGTTTGACTGCAATTACCTTCTGCATTTTCTACCAATCTGGTTCAAGAAATGTGACCTTTTAAGAAGTAGGTGAAGCAGTTCAGCCGCAACACACACAGCAAAAAGCTGTAAGCTTGTCTAGGAATGTAATGATTAAAAACAAAACAAATGTGCCAACTAACCCTGCAAACTTCTGGGTAAGAACGTAAGGCCACAAAATCGAAAAAAGGAATATATACATTGCACTAAAGAATCGCATATATGGCACTAACAAAATATCTTCAGAATCTCCTTTGATGGAGGGTTCATTTTAAAGCAAATAAATCAGTACAGAATATTTAGGGCAGTGTGGATGAACTATTGACAGTATCGTTTCTACAGCACTTTAAAGGGCGTTACTTTGCTTTCCTAACTCAGCAAATCAACATGCTTCAGTAGTCTCAAAAGTGCCCTCGAGTGAGGAAAACTGAGTAGGTTTGTTCTAATATACACGTGCTCTGCATGTTGCTCGTTGCAGTAAGATGTGTCTCAGTGGTAGCAAAGAGGGAGCTTCACTGACACTGCTGTGGCAGTGCAGTGCCTAGAAAACATCTGCCTTTGGGCCTACAAAGCACAAGAAGAAAGCCTCGGTGTGCTCCGAGTGACAGCATTCAGATGCAGTGAGATCTGATTGGATTAAAACGAGTACTGCACGTTTAAAGTTTCCTGTCAGGGGGAGTCAGTCCCTAGAGTAAGGCGGTTGGTATGAGGGTATGAGAGTCTGGAGTCGAGACATGCCGCCCAATGGGTAGAGAGGTAGGGTGGGTCCACAAAAACAAACCTACATTTTGGGAAGGAGCTGGGAGGGGGTGCGGAAGGGAACGAAGGTTGTGTTCGTCTCTTGTTCCGTTGTGGGATAAAAGAATGCTGGACAAATTAGAAGGCTTTGGAAATACAGGGAAATACAGGGTTTCGGCTGCTTCAATAATATCAGCTAGGTGAATTGTGAGCCAGGATTTTTTAAATTTTGTTTTATATGTATCTGTTGAGCAAGAAAAGAGAATGTCACTGAGGAGGAACTGACACGGAGTTAAGGGAATGGACACTCCTGGCACCTAATGTATTGTGCTTACACAAGTATTCCGAAAAGAAATACTGTACATACGAATTTGTGCAGGACCTAAGGTTGTGTCATCATTATTCCTGGATGGAGGATAAAACCCAAGTGGCCCTAGAAACCAAAAAGGTCGAGTGTGATGGGCTCGAATGGCTGATGGTATGCATACTGCTCTGGGCGAACTTGGCGAAATCGTGTCTGTGATTGATGAACATCGTTGAGCTATACGAGTCTAGTTGGTAAAATAATGCTTAAACTAGCTCTGGGTAAAATTGCCTTTTTAATCCAAGAAGCTTCAGAATGGGAAACGGCGGACACGCCTACAGGCTCTGCCTCAGTTCGGGTGTAAATGGCTGAAACGGGATGGGTTTAAGACAAGACTACGGTACTTGGAAATATAGAAACGAGAAGCATGCCATGATGGAGCACAACACATGAGTGACTGCAATGAACACTGTGAGGCACACAGGCTAACTCGCCCTATTTGAGAGGAACACTCCAGCTACGAGTATGAAAGCAAACGCGCTCTGCAACGACTAACTTTTTGCATCCTTCTCTTATCCACTGTCCTGCCTGACTTCAACGGAAGTCAGACTAGTCAGTGGGCTGGCGAAGGAAAAACCAATTTTTCATCATCAAATAAACCACTATGAGAATTTAAAATGCTGAAAGTAAATTGATGTCGGGGCTAAAGACTCTTTATGCACCCTCATTTGGAGAATCGAACCTAATCTCATGAGCGTGATTAAAAAACTAAAGACCGTTTTTCAATGGCACCTCTCCAAAACACTCATCCAGTCCGATCAATGGCAACGGAAAATTCACAACGACTCATTATTTAAAAATCCAAAAACCTAATTAGACCTTTCTAGGAGGAGAGTCACCGGGACCCCACAAACAAGGGGAGCGGGCACCTCTCCTGAGGAGCGGGCACGTGAGCCCACTGCACGTTGAGCCCCGGACTTCAAGCCTGGCCCCTCCTTTCACAGATCCCGCCCTCTGCAGGGCGCTAGGCCTGGGATGTAAAGCCATGCAAGGCAAGGAGACAAGAGTTGAGAGGGAGTATGCGCGCGTTGTGCTCAAACGACGCGAGCCGTACACGTGCACATCGCCTGTCCTCCGGGCGCGTGCACATCTCCTGTCCCCCTTCGGCAGAAAATCGACGACAATAGATCTCGCCAAGCAAGCAGCGCATGCGCTGCGTCGCTAGGCGAGACCTAAAAAGGACGAGCGTAGGCGAACGGAGGCTCGGAAGGTTCATGTTGGATGCTGATTAGGCAATGCATTGTTGGTTATTATTTTCCCCATGAATGATGGGAAATGAAGTTTTATTTGTTGTTGAATAAGGCTGCTGTTAAAATAAAGGAAGAAAGTGTGGCATAATCCTCGGCGCGTGTCCTTAATAGAATTGAAACTTTCTTTTAACATTGCGAGGAATTTTTTTATTATTGATGTTTTCAATATCTACACATAATTATTCTAATTCTTCTAATTCAAAATGGAAGGAGCACTGATGAAATGTAAATAATAATTGCAAATGGTGCATGTAAAATTATGTCTCCTGAATCTGGAAAAAATGTGTTTGGAATTTGCAATTAAATGAATGTTATCAAACATGTATTAAATGCATAACAGGGCCATAAGTAAATGAAGTGGATCGTAGGTATCATAGAATACATGCTGTTGACACTTACAGTATGCATAAATTAAAGTTAGGATAATGATCACCCACAAGACGTTGTAGAAAAACATGGAAATACAAAGGTTTCAAAAGTAACGAAGAAATAAGGGAGACTGAAAATATTCAGGGAATATTTAAAGTAACAATGATTTAGAAATTATAATATAAAATTATATTCAGTTTTGGAAATGACACTGCTTTTTCAAGTTGTGAAAAACACACTAGCAAGTTATAAATATGAAAAGGAACACTACATATTTGTATTGCAAACTTTGCAGGAATCTCATTGATGATGTTCAGATATTTGAGCCTTGTAATATAGAATTATCTGGAAATGCAAAGTAAGCAAGGATCTACATATAGTTTAGTGTCAATACAGAGGTTTGACTTGTTACCTTATATTCCATATGAAAAATCAAGTATTACATGGATAATGCAAGGCTTTATTATGATACACCTCTTAATGTCTGACAGCTTTAAGGTTGTCTTATGAAAAAAGATGCTGGACGGTACACACAGCTACGAAGTTCATTTTTGAAATATATTTGGGAGATTCTGTACACAATGCACTGGTTGCTTAAAGAGCAACCTGTATATTTAAGTGTGAAAGACTGTTCAAGCCCTTTGGAAACACAACTCATGTAAACCAATAATTTTCTATAATAAATGCAACACAACAAATGCCAATGAAATTTGCAAACTAAAGGTATCCCCAAAATAAGAAATCATTGAGATTTTAGAAACAATGAAGAGTGGAGGTACACAGAACACTGCTTTTCATTCAAAAGTAGTAATACTGATTTAGTGACTATAAGTGGTTCGACTGAGCATTGTGATTATATGCTACACTCACCAACACAAGTAGTAGTAACCAAACCTGGTTGGTTAAATACTAGAAAGGTCTCATATACAAATCTTGAGAAATCGGCAAGTAAAAGATCATTGTTATTGAAGCACAAGTTACTAACTTGTGTAACGATATATCTGTAAGAGACAGTACTTAGTGACAGATTCCTTACCTTAGAATATCCCCAGGCGTCAGGCTGGATCCGGAAAGTTTTTTGCGTAGCAGTACCCTTGCGCGTCGGTAGGCGGCGTCGTGCGGCTCCGCGTCCGTCGTCGGCGTCGTGATCGCCGGGATGACGTCGCGGGCAGTACTTAGGCGCCGCCCCTGCGCGCTGACGGCAGTTCTGTACATGACTTTCCGCGCCAGGAACGCAGAGCCATGCAAGAAGCTGACATAGGTGTCTGAAAAATACTAGGGCCCTGAAAGGGATGTCCTTAACCCTAGAAATCAGTTCGCAGAACGGGGAGGACGGGTGGGGCGGTAAGGAATCTGTCACTAACTACTGTCTCTTACAGATATATCGTTACACAAGTTAGTAACTTGTGCATCTGAAAGAGACACGTTAGTGACAGATTCCTTACCTTAGAATAGATACCCCAGCAATACCAACCCCGGTGGTGGGTCTGCGAACAAAGATCAGACAAGGAAGTCCTGGAGGACAGAACGGCCAAAGAAGCCGTCCCTCCGGACCTGACTGTCAAGGCAGTAATGCTGTGTAAACGTGTGCAGCGAGGCCCACGTAGCTGCCTGACAGATAACCGGCAGCGGAACACCGCGGCCCAAGGCCGTGGTAGCAGCCGTTGCCCTGGTGGAATGGGCACGCAGCCCAACAGGAGGCTCCTTCTTAGCCAAAGAATAGCAGGTCTTGATGCACAAGGTAACCCAGCGGGAGATGGTCCTCTTGTGCACCGCCCGACCTTTTTGGCGCCCACGTAGCCAACAAAGAGCTGGTCATCCACCCGGAAGTGTTTTGTGCGGTCAATATAGAAGGAGAGCGCACGTTTTGGGTCCAGACGGTGGAGCCTCTCTTCCTCTCTGGAAGGATGCGGAGGCGGAAAGAAGGTGGGCAAAGTGATGGTCTGCCCAATGTGGAAAGCAGTAACCACCTTTGGCAAGAAGGACGGACGCGTCCGAAGAACAACCTTGTCTGGATGAACAGACAGAAAGGGAGGTTTGCAAGATAGAGCCTGGAGCTCACTCACCCGCCGAGCGGAGGTGATGGCCACCAGAAAGGCTGTCTTTAGAGTCAGAAGACGAAGAGGACAGTTATGTAGAGGCTCAAAGGGAGCGCACATTAAAAAGGTAAGAACCAAGTTCAAGTCCCACTGAGGCATCACAAACGGAACAGGAGCGAAGAGGTGTGTAATGCCTTTTAAGAACCTGTTAACAACAGGGGACTTGAAAAGGGAGGGCTGATCAGGGAGCCTGAGGAAGGGCGAGATAGCACAAAGATAACCCTTGATGGTACCCAGGGCAGAACCCTGTTGGGCCAGAGAGAGAAGGAACAGAAGGACCTCAGAAAGAGGGGCAGAAAGGGGATTCACAGCCTTTGCTGTGCACCATGCCACAAATTTGTTCCACCTGCAGGCGTATACCACCTTAGTGGAGGGACGCCTGGCTGCCAGAATCACATCACAAACTTCGGGAGGCAAGTCGAAAGGAATCAACTGCCGCTGCTCAATCTCCACGCAAGCAGGTGTAGACTGGACAGGTTCGGGTGGAGGACCGTCCCCTGCTGCTGCGACAGAAGATCCTCCCGAAGAGGCAGACGGATCGGGGGATCTACGCTCATATTGAGTAGCTCGGGATACCAAACTCTTCGAGCCCAGTCCGGAGCCACAAGAATGACTTGGGCCCGGTCGTGCCGAATCTTCTTCAACACTCTGGGTAGAAGTGGTATAGGCGGAAAGGCGTACAACAGACCGCAACTCCACTCGTGACGAAAAGCGTCGCCGAGCGAGTGCCGCCTTGGAAATTCCAACGCGCAGAACTGATGACATTGCACGTTCTCTTCGGTGGCGAATAGATCTAACCAAGGCTCTCCCCACTGTAGAAAGAGTCCTTGCGCCACTTCCGAGTGAAGACGCCATTCGTGATCCATCATGCACCTGCGGCTGAGTTCGTCCGCCCTGGCGTTCAGCGAACCTGCCAGGTGTTGAACCATCAGGAACATGCCCTGATGTTCCAGCCATGTCCAGAGGCGCAGAGCCTCCTGACAAAGGGTCCACGACCCCACCCCGCCTTGTTTGTTGCAGTACCACATGGCGGTGGTGTTGTCTGTGAATACCTGCACTACCTTCCCTTTGACAGAGGGAAGGAATGCCTTGAGTGCAAGTCGGATCGCCCGGAGCTCCAGAATGTTGATATGGAGCCGGGACTCCGCCCGGAGACCAGAGGCCTCTGATCTCCGCCCTCCCATGTGACCGCCCCATCCCAGAAGGGACGCGTCCGTCACAACTGTGTGCTCTGGCTGGGGAAGGGAGAGGGATCTGCCCATGACCCATTGCCGGTTCGAGAGCCACCACTGCAACTGTTTTGCAGTCCCCTCCGAGATCTGGACGTGATCGGACAGGTTGCCCTGGTGCTGCGCCCACTGGAACTTCAGGTCCCACTGCAGAGCCCGCATATGCCATCTGGCATGATTGACCAGCAGGATGCAGGAGGCCATGAGGCCCAGCAGCCTCAGGGTCATCCGTACCGAAACCCAGGATAAAGGCTGAAAGATCGGAATCATAGCCTGAATATCCCGGACTCGCCGTTCGGGAGGATAGGCCCGAAACTGCATCGTGTCCAGAACTGCTCCGATGAAAAGGAGCTGTGGAGAAGGAATCAGATGCAACTTTGGCACATTGATGGAGAACCCCAGCGAGTGCAGGAGTTCGGCCGTAGTCTGGAGGTGGGAGACGACTGCCTGGGACGAGCCCGCCTTCAGCAGCCAGTCGTCGAGGTAGGGGAAGACTGAAACCCCTGCCCGGCGCAGATGAGCTGCGACCACCGCCATCACTTTCGTGAACACCCGAGGGGCACTGGTAAGGCCAAAGGGGAGCACGGTGAACTGAAAATGCTCGAGGCCTACCGTGAACCGAAGGTAACGCCGGTGGGCCGGCAGGACGGGGATGTGGAAATATGCGTCCTGCAAGTCCAACGCTACCAACCAGTCTCCAGGGTCGAGGGCAGTCAAGACCTGAGCTAGGGTGAGCATCTTGAACTTCTCCTTCCGGAGGAAGCGATTGACGTTCCGGAGGTCCAAGATAGGACGCATGTCCTCCTTGTCCTTTTTGGGCACCAGGAAGTAGTGTGAGTAGCAACCACGCCCTACTTCTGGGGTCGGAACATGCTCGATGGCCCTCTTGGCCAAGAGGGCCGTGACTTCCTTCTGCAGAAGTACCAAGTGATCCCCTGACATGCGGTGGAATTGAGGTGGCATGGCTGGGGGGTGGACTCGAAGGGGAGGGAGTAGCCCCTTCGGACAATGTCCAAGACCCACCTGTCCGAGGTGATGGTACGCCAGTGGGGAAGGTGATGGCGGACCCTGCCCCCTACTGGCGTGCTGTGCACCTGAAAGGAGGGACTAGGAGGGTTTGGAGGCCGCGGACGGGTTGGAGGTGGTGGCCTGACCCGCACGCTGAGTTGCCCGATCCGCCACGGCGGAATCCACGTCCTCGGCCACGCGAAGACGCCTGCTGCGCGGGCCGGTGGCTGGGCTGCTGACGTGAAGGGGCGCCCCTACCGTGGCCACGATAGGGGCGAAAAGCAGAAGTCAGCGGAGGGCGTGTAGCAGAAAGGCCCAGGGACTTTGCAGTAGCCCGTGAGTCCTTAAAGCGCTCCAACGCATGGTCTGCTTTGGACCCAAAAAGACCGACTCCATCAAAGGGCATGTCCATGAGAGTATTCTGGACATCCCCTAAAAACCAGTGGTTCTCAGCCAGGCGTGGCGTCGTAGCGCCACCGTCGTTGCAATAGACCTGCCCAGCGAGTCGGCGGTATCAAGGCCACATCGGATTGTGTATTTGGCCGCATCCCTTCCTTCCGCAATGGCGCGGGAAAGCAGTGTCTGGACCTCCTCAGAACACTGGGGCAAAACATTCGCCACCGAATCCCACAAGGAGTGGGTATATCGGCCCAAAAGGCAAGCGGTGTTGATGGACCGCAAGCCAGCACTGGAGGAAGAAAACCCTTCTTCCCAAATTGATCCAGGCGTTTGGATTCCCTATCCGGAGGGGCGGTAGGGAAGGCGGTTTGGGAAGCGGAGGCTTGGACAACCAAGCTCTCAGGGGTGGGGTGGACAGAGAGAAACAGGGGGTCTCCCGGAGCTGGGCGATGGCGTCGGGACACGTTCCTATCCACAGGAGCCCCTGTGTTGGGCTTGGACCAGGCGCCCAAAAGAACGTCAGTGAGGGCGTCGTTAAACGGCAGCACAGTCTCCGTAGAGGAGGCTGCCGGCTGAAGCACCTCTGTCAAGAGATTAACCTTGACCGCCACAGCAGGGAGTTGGAGATGTAAGGCTCCAGCCGCCCTACGCAACACCGTTGCAAAATTGGCTCCCTCCTCCGCAGCCACGGGAGGAGACAGCATGCCAGTGTCAGGGGAAGTATCTAAACCACTGGCATCCCCTAGACCCTCTGTCCAGTCCTCATCGTACTGACACTGTTGTGTCAGAGGGTCATCAGACCCCTCCCAGTCCTCCTGGTCCTCCTCAGGTTCAAAATAAGGGGGAGGAGGGACATTTGGGACCCAAGGTCTCATCGGCGCCGGAACCGGCGTCGAGCGACGTCGGTCCGGATCCATGTCCGGAGCCGGAAGGAACTGGGGAACGACGCCGCCCGGAGCCCCAGGCGGCGTCGAGAACGGCACCGGAGACATCGGCGCCGGCGGAGGTGTCGTGAGGTCGACCGGCGTCGATGGGGGTTGTGGAGCCGGGATCGAGGCCGGGGCCGAAGCCGGAGCCGGGATCGAGGCTGGAGGCACGGGCGACGCCGGAGCAACCCCATCAGGGCCCGCGGGGCCCGAAGGCGCACCGGAGGGACCTGGAGGCCCGAAGAGGCGGGCCATGGCCGACAGGAATTCCTGCACTTTGGCCGGATCCGCCCCCGAACCCGGGAAGGGCGGGTATTGCGGGGGCGACTCCACAGGCATGTCCGGGGCCGCGGGGGCGGGGACGGTGCCGGGAGGGGCCTCAGCCGAGTCGCGAGACCGGCGAGGCGAAGTCCTAGAGCGATGATGCTTTTTGGACTTCTTGTGTTTCGACTTACCGGACGAAGAAGACTTCGACGCCGACGACCGGTGTGGACTCCGCGATCGACCCCTGGACCTCTCACGCGACCGGGGCTTCCGCGGAGCCGAATGCCGGGCCTCGAGGAGCTTTCGAGACCGCTCTCGCAAAGCTTTCGGGTTGAGGGCCTGGCAGTCGGTACAAGACTCCGTGTCGTGGCCTCGGCCGAGGCAGAAGAGACACTCCCAATGCGGGTCGGTGACGGACATCATCCGAGCACAGGCGCCGCAACGTTTGAAACCGGGCATCCCTACGACACCTTGATAGAGAAAAACAGTGAAAAAATTCACCAAAAAGTATGGTCAAAAAATGACCAGGGCACTGCTCTTCCCGGATCTGCGCTTGCTGGCGCGGAAAAGAAGAACTGACGTCAGCGCGCAGGGCGGCGCTAAGTACTGCCCGCGACGTCATCCCGGCGATCACGACGCAGACGACGGACGCGGAGCCGCACGACGCCGCCTACCAACGCGCAAGGGTACTGCTACGCAAAAACTTTTCCGGATCCAGCCTGACGCCTGGGGATATTCTAAGGTAAGGAATCTGTCACTAACGTGTCTCTTTCAGATACAAGATTTAGTGCTACAACCAGTGAGTGATTATTATGCAGCACAAGTTAGAAATAGTGCAAATAAAAAACCCAGTTATTACAACAACATATTGGCCTTATTATGTTCAGCTATTAGAACCTATATTTCCTACTTCAAACATAACAGGCATGATAACACGTAAAGGTGTCAGGAAAAGATATGTTAGAAGTATTCAAGAAAACATAAGGGCCAGCCTCGCATACAGTAGGGTATATTCTTTTCAGCTTTTTCATAGGATTGCTAGCCAGTTTAATAATTGGTGTGATTGTGTTACTTGTAATACTGATGTTGAAGAAATGAAGAAACACAGTAGACTAAAGAAGGTGTTGCTTGTGTGGGTAAATGGATTGAAGAAATTGGTTAGCCTTCAAATCACGCCTATGAAGTGCACAGAACTAATGAAGCATTTCAGTATTTCTCCTTTCTCATCAGAGAATTGTCATCCAATGGAACATGTGAAGGATGAAATTCGATGCTCCCTTAATTCACTAAAGAATAACTTCAAGAAATAATATGGTCGGAATCACTGAATAACAGTTTAACTTGCTGTTCTTTTCTTTTTGTTAATTAAAGCCAATCCAGAATATTACACTACAGTACATTACATACATATAAAAGATAGATGTAATAAATTACTATTGCTGTAGAAATTACTGACAATCGTTAAAGGAGGACCGAGGCTGGGCCGCAGTAATACTATATGAACAAAAAAGATCCCTCTTCCGCTTGCCTCAACAATATATTAAAAAAGATACAAACGGTTGACTTCAGCCAGATCATGCACATACAGTTCAAAGCAACATTAAATGACAAAAATCACTCATTTTATATCCTGCATTTGGGAGCCCATAGAAAAGGAGCACTACAATTCAAAATCATAAAATTCTCTTATACTTTTGAGGACATTGCATTAGGCATGTGCCCCTCATCAAACGAACAAACCATAAGTCCATGTGCTTCCACCAAATTGAATACCCAGCAGTGAGTCCCAGCAATGCCAGTGGTGGCATGTGATACCAAATTTGGGTACAAGAATTACAACAACAACATTCTGTACAGTGATACCAGTCCAAAATATTCAGTTGTACACATGGGAGGGTACATCCATCAAATCAATTAAAATCCTACTCTGAATGTGCACTTGGGCCAGGCATGGACGATGAAGAGTGGAAGAGCCTAATCGATCAGTCTCTCGCCCTACGAAATAGTGTTTCGGAAAGTAGACAGTCCATGATTCCATAATGTTCACTTGTTTCGGCTTCTGACCTTTAGAGGTCTTCTCAGAACTCGGGCTGGTGTACTTATCCTACAGAGGAACACAAAGCAGTCTTCAGTCTGGGGGAAACAATTATTGCAAGTGGGCCCAGAATAGATCTAACCTTACTCACTTCTCCTGTGGAGAACCAGAAGACCAGCTACAAAAAAACAGAAGAGGGGCAATATTCGATTTAGTTGTATACAGTATGCGAATGCAAATTTAAAATAGCTAGTTATATCAAAGAAGCGATCCTTCATAGAGGATTTTGGTGGCTGACAGTCTGTGCTGTATGCGCTGCATGTGAAAAGCATAGGGAAAAAGGATCTTACGCCTGTGTGCAGACATGCCCCCGTGCAACCCAGTGAAGTACTCACCTATTCAAAAGAACTCTGCTGTGTTAAGCAACTCGCTTTAAAAGACAAGGGGGCACGGAGTGGTTACAACAGACTTGTCTGAGAGGCACTGAAAGCCTTGAGTAGTGAAGAAGGCGCTTTTGCTTACCTGCTCCCTTCATTTTACGCCCGTGAAATGTGTGTCGGTCCACTGTCGGCTGGTTGAAACTTTCCACTCTCTGTCGGGTGAAACATTTCACCACCACCACCGTCAGTCACTCTGTGCAGAGTGTGATCAAGCCTGGGATTCTTTGGAAGCGCCTAGGAAGCGTGGGCCCGCATCTCCAATTAGGGTGTGACTGACACTTTATTTATTGCAGTTCAGAGTAGTGTGAAATAATTTCTCTGGCCTTACCGCACACCATCATCACCTGCCCCCACATCTTCAAAAGGGGTATGTCTTGAACCCTATAAAATGTGGCTCAAAGTATTTCAAAAGGATTACTGAAATCTAACAGGGACCCGTATCGTGTAGCCTCGCCCCCACAAACTATTGTAACATGGACTGAATTGAATTTTTGGAACAGCAACAGAAATGACAATTGCATGGTGAACCTGATGAAAGGACTGTGTCCAAAACGTTCAAATGTCTAAAATATTTGTAGGTGTTGATGGAGCAGGGTAAATAAAATAATTTGTACCCCCTCTTGGAACATTAATGAACTTTTTAACAATACTAATTGTTTGAAGAAGCATGAAAATAACCAACAAATGCACTTTTAGTAAACACTATATAAGGGTAACCCGCAAATTTGTGCAAAACCTAATTTATTTACAATTGTGAAGTTGATTAACCCTAATATTGTGATTTGCGTACTAATTAGAGTAAAATCGCATGATTTATGCCATGTAGTAGATTTGTATTGTGGCAAAGAATGCAGATGGTAAGTAAAATGGCTTTAAATGTCGCTTCTGCTAGATAACACCTAACACGGGTCTTTAGAATGGCGGGTGGTAAACAGAAAGGCTTATTTTCTTTGTTTTAATTTTGGTTGTGTTTGTTCTTATGATAGTTCGTTCGGGCCTGTTAGGCCATGCTGCGAAAATGGCTGCCGAGGCAGACGAGGTCACGTGAGAAGCCAAAGATGGCCTCTGGGCGGAAGAAATAGAGAAAACTAAAATCACGTGGGTGCGGCCTGTGCACGGAGAGAGAGATGTCAAGGTAGTACTGACCTACCATAAGGAGGGTGCCAAGAAAGACTCGGCACGTATTCGTGGGAATGGAAGAGAAAAGTACTGAGCAACAATGGACTAACTAAAATGTGACCATCGAGATTGCAACAAAATGAATGGACAAATTGGACTGCTTTTAACCCAGAAGTCATGAGACTCATTGTATGTTTAAATGTCCCCAAAACCAGTTTGAACAAGGAGGGCGATGAGGTGACCATCACCACCCCTCAAATGGACCAATTAGCGTGATTCTTGCCCCTAAGGATTGCAACATTTGTGTGTAGTAAGCTAGAAAGTAGGGTATAAGAGGGTCTACTCTTATGTGAGGTGGGTTGCTCCTTTTGCTGCTGCTGTGGCCGCTGCTATTGATGCTACTGCGGCCGTTGGTGATTTCTTCAAATAAACAACGAAGGAAATGCCTGTACTGATTCATATTATGTAACTCTAATCGTCCAGGCGACAATAACCGAAATATTGACTGCCAACTCAAAATTGATTCAAAAATACATAATTTAATTTTTTTTTTTTTTTAAATCAATTTGTTTTCACAGATCTCATATTTTAAAAAAAGATTATACACATTTTGCCACAAAACTAAACAATGATACTTAACCATACAGCAAACAAAAAATGACTAACTAAATACATAAATGCTACACAACTTTACAAAACAACTTTCTTACATACACAACATAAAACACACAACATATGACATGGTGGTCTTATCTGTTCTAAATATATTGGCATGGTTTGATCAATCAAAGAAAACAACCACAAAAATAACAGTGCGAAGTCTTAAACCCAAGAATTTTCTACAACGTGCCAGTAGAAAGACATTATTTAGCTGATCATTTAAACCAGGCACGAAAAACTTTTATGTATTAAACACACATGTTAGACAGCCAAATGATAAGACCAGACGACACAAGAAGGTCGACGCGTTTCGAACCCAGTTGATTTACATCTGGGGGTTCTCTTCAGGACCAATCACTAAAAGACAATAATAAATAAGACGCCATTAATGGACATATTCTTTATGTAAGAGTGAATGCCTGCTCTATATTTGAATGCCTGATTGCTAAGTCCTCAAGCGACACACTTACCTATTAAGCGAAATCAGCCGATTTCGCATCTGGACTCAAGTCCATGTGAATTTGCAACCTTTCTGCAACAAAAGAAATAAAACAAAAAAACAAGCGTCTGAGAACAGTTGTCCAGTCTTATTCTAAGAATAGCAAAAGGAGGCCAACGTCTTCGGCACTTACTTGGTGGCAGAAGGGCCTGTAAGGCTTCAGACTAATTAGGGAAGGCTGGAGGTGCCCTAAAAGGAATGGAATGGACCAATGAGACTTAATCTTTAAAAACAGCATCTGTCCTCAAATGATTCGATTGCGAGGTGCATATTAACATACCTTATTTCTTTTACTCCCTTGTAGTGGGCGGTATGGTCGGCCTCGTGGCGGTGCCAAAACCTGAAAAACCAATGGTGACAGTTTCGTCAAAGAAGCGTAAGCGATCGTGTTGTGGAGTGTAAAATGCCTCCTCTTTAGCGATAGAGACAAAAAGTTGTTGTCTCTCTCTATGCGCATTTACCTTTTACTTCATGATGTCACTTGGCCAAAGTCTTTCAAGCGAGCCGGACTGGATCTCGGGATAAAATAATTGTCGGGGTCGTATGCTTTAGTGGAAAATGAACTTCCGGGTTAGCTGCGAGGAATTGGTTGGAATGAAGCACCTGATTCTGTAGCCATGACAGGATTGGCTGGGAGGCTTTTACGCCTGCACTATTGGACGTCTTTGTCTACGACTAAAATTAAAGGGGAAGACAACCCCAGAAATACACTGTTTAGATGAGTCAATAAAGTTTTTTCATTGACTTGAACGGCAATGTCCGAAAAAATATAAAAATAAAAATAAATAGCGTGATTTAATGAAAAATGAAAGGGAGGTTTGATTTTTGGAAAAAATACCAATGGAATGTGTTACACAACAATTTGTTTTTAAAGAATTCTTTTAACACAAACCCCACAACTTCTAATTCGAAAAAGAGAGAATAAATAAATTGTTGACATAGTGGCCTGTGCTCTTATCTATAGATGTCTTCAGACGTCATACAAGTGGCCTTAATAAGTTTAATTATGCACCATGGAGTTTTCTTTTTAGGGGACTAAAGGTTATTGTGGGGAACAATTTTTACTATAAATGGCATATCTATACCTGCGCCATATATAGCAGGCCAAATAACTCTCATCCTTGAACGCTTGGAGACTGCATTTATCCAAGGCTTGGCATGTAGTCATTCTATGACCCAGGAAGACAGGGAGGTGTCAAGTTTGGTCCGGGTACATGAAGGACGCCTTTTTAAGGTGTCCGTAATTAGCGATGGAAAACAACCAATTTTTGGTGGAGTCCATCAACAGGGTGACAGAACACTGGATGATTTTGTCTAGGGTTGCCATTATAGTTTGTAAATTTCAGAAAGTTCATTAAGGCCATCTATGGCCGTATTGAATTTAACAATAAGTAAAGCTTTTCGGGGGCTCAGTTTTTGTTCTACATCACCTCCACGAGGGTCTTGTTCTACTTTGGATATTATTGTCCAAGTAAGATCCTTTTCTTGATGATTATAATTCCGCCAATGATTGACCAATGGGGCTGTCAGTACATTTTTCTTAATACGTGATTTGTGTTGGGTGATTCTGTGGCGTGCTTCCGGAGTTGTTTTTCCAATATATAATTTGGGGCAAGGGCAAAGAATCCCATAAACCACGTTTTTTGTCTTGCAGTTGGTATAGGTCTCATGTTTCCAATTTATGTTATTGTAAGAAAAAAGTACCCCTTCAATGGTTTTATCACAACAAGTACAGGTACCACATTTATGATGTCCTAAAATTGGAGGTAATCCCAATTGCTCCCGTATGGTGTTTTTGGTTGAAGTTCTTGGTAATGATGCTCGTACAATTTGATTAGAAATACTCCTTTCCTTTCTCATTGCAAACAGCGGATGACTTTTGAAAGATGGATCCAAATTTTCAATCAAGTGCCAATTCTGTTTTATGACTTTCTTCAAAGAGTTTGAATTAGGGCAGAAAGTTGTTACGCACACGATTTTGTCCATTTTTGGCCTCTCTTTTTCAGTAATAAGCTTTCTCTTGGTGTCCACCATGCTCTTTTTAGGGCTCTTTTTAACAGTTTTTTGGGGTATCCCCAGTCCATCAATCTTTCTACTAGTTTTGTGGCATGACACATATATTCGTCCTTGTAGAAACAATTGCGTTTGATCCTTAAAAATTGCCGATAGGGCAAATTTTCTCTTAGGCTCCTCGGGTGATTGCTAGTAAAGTGTAGAGCTTTATTCCTGTCAGTGGGCTTCTTGAAAAGCGTAGTTACCAGTTTATTTTCAGAGGGATAGACTTCCACATCTAGAAATGACATCCTTTCCATTGCATAGTTTAGGCTGAATTTTATATCAGCTAACCTTGAATTCAACCATTCATGAAATTGGAGGAGTAGTTGTACATTACCGGTCCAAACCAAAAAAATATCGTCGATATATCGAACGTAGTTTGAAATTGATTCTAGGAAAGGATTATTGTTGTAAATAAATTTGCCTTCGAATTTGGCCATGTACAATACTGCTAGCTCAGGGGCGAAAGGACACCCCATTGCTACTCCTTTCACTTGGAAATAAAATTCATTTCCAAATTTGAAGTAATTTTTGCGCAATGCAAAATTCGCCAAACGTAATATAAACTCTGTGGGTACTTGTTCAGGTTTACTTCTTTCATTGAGAAAAATCTCAATGGCAGCTAGCCCATCGTCTTGTGGAATTTGAGTGTACAGCGAAACCACATCAAGGGTGACCAAGATGTGGTTCCCTGTTTGAAAAGGCATCTCTTCAACTTTGTTAATGAAATCTGTAGTGTCACGGAGGTAGGAAGGAACTTCTCCTAGAAATGGTTTTAAGAAATAATCAACGTATTTGGAAACTGGTTCTAACAATGAATCGCAACCCGATACTATGGGTCTACCGGGAGGGTTTGTAGCATTTTTATGAATTTTTGGGAGAACATATAGGACCGGAGTCCTTGGGTGTTTGTGGTGTAGATATTCAAACTTTCTTTCCCAAAATTCCCTGGTCATAG
Source organism: Calotriton arnoldi (assembly GCA_963921515.1). Lineage (NCBI taxonomy): Eukaryota > Metazoa > Chordata > Amphibia > Caudata > Salamandridae > Calotriton > Calotriton arnoldi. The sequence goes on from CAWUFW010003885.1 coordinate 711,481, forward strand.
CCTTCTTGTAAGATGATTAGAAGCTCACTTTGGAGTTCAGTAGTCGGATCTTTATTTATCTTGCGATAGCATTCCTGATCATTTAGTTGTCTCATAACTTCAGCAGAATAATCAAGGGTGCTCATAATCACGATTGAGCCCCCTTTGTCTGCGTGTTTAATGACAATTGACGTGTCATTTTTTAGATCAAGAATAGCATCCTTTTCAGATTTCAAAATGTTATGTTTCACAAATTTTTTCGTCTTCTCCATGTGGGAAATGGCTGAGAGTATTGTTTTTTCAAAGGTTAATACCTCTTTTGGTATTTTATTCGCCGGCGGGCAAAAGGTGGACTTCTTTCTAAGACCTGTAATTTCATTACTTGTTGGCATTGGGTTGTCAGAAAAGAAGGTTTTCAAACGTATCATTCTACAAAACTCGATCACCTCAGATTTCCTTTGCACAAAATCTGTGTTTCTTGTGGGGACGAATGATAGACCCTTTTGTAGAACACTTTAGCCTCTGTGAGTTGGCGACCAGAAAGATTGAAGATGGGTGAAGACTCTAATTTTTGTAGTTTTGTCTCCTGGTTGACATTTCCCATGGTTGATTGTTGTATCTGCTTTTGCCTCATGGTTTCTGTTGGCCTCTGCCTAAAAAAGGAGGCCCTTGTTGTTGTTGGTGATTGCCACGCCGATTGGAATTGAACAGTCCTTCACTATTATCTGTTTCACCACCAGATGATGAAGAGGTATCTGAGAATGAAATAAATTTGTTTCTTGAACGACCTTGATAATCCGGTAAGAATCTACGTGATTCTGGACGTGAATAGAAATCTGATTGAAGATACGGGTAGGTATTTTCCAATGAGAAGTTTTTCTTGTCTTTCTCAAATTTAATGCCTTTTTGATTTATGGTATAATCTTTGAACTCTAGAATCTCCTTTTCAACTTTAGCTAACAAACTCTTTGCATCCGTGATTGATTGATTATTGTTGATTTCTTGTTCTAGGGAAGCGATCTCTTCTAATTGCTGCTTTGAAATCCTCTGCGCTGTCTCAACTGTTAGGACCATTAAATCTCGGCTAAACTTGGTCTCAATATAGCTATATCCTTTCTTATCAAGAGGGTCATCTGTAAAAATAACCGGAATGTTCCGAATCTTGAGTCCTCCAGGTATCATGCCTGCCTTCAAATGTTCTAAGAGAAAAAGACCATGTAGATCTGTTGTAATCTGTTTTTTCTTTAAACGGATTAGTTTGTCTGATTCGTTTTGAGTTTTAGCAGTGGCGCTTAAAGAAACTGATGCAAACAGGGATGGAGCATTGATCAGTCTTTGGATATGGTCTTCGCTGTACGCAAAAGTGTCCCTTTCTGTCATAGTCAAAGTCAAAACAAATTGTAAATAAACAAAAAAACACACTCTAAAACACACACTTTCACAAAAACGAGGGTTTGTCTGCCCTCTATTTGTCTACGTAGCACATATGTAGATCCAAACGGATCACATTGGCTAACAACTCACAATTTCTCTGAGAAGAAACTAAATTGGACAAAAGTCCAGAAAGACCTCGCGAGTCAGCACTCGCTATACCACTGTCTAACAACACAGGGTCTGGCTCTGATCAGCAAGGCTGAGCCATCAAGCAAATAAACAACGAAGGAAATACCTGTACTGATTCATATTTTGTAACTCTAATCGTCCAGGCGACAATAACCGAAATATTAACTGCCAACTCAAAATTGATTCAAAAATACATAATTTAATTTTACAAAAAAATCAATGTTTTCACATATCTCATATTTTAAAAAAAGATTATACACATTTTGCCACAAAACTAAACAATGATACTTAACCATACAGCAAACAAAAAATGACTAACTAAATACATAAATGCTACAAAACTTTACAAAACAACTTTCTTACATACACAACATAAAACACACAACATATGACATGGTGGTCTTATCTGTTCTAAATATATTGGCATGGTTTGATCAATCAAAGAAAACAACCACAAAAATAACAGTGCGAAGTCTTAAACCCAAGAATTTTCTACAACGTGCCAGTAGAAAGACATTATTTAGCTGTTGGTGATTTCTTGCCATACCATTTTTCCACCTCAATATTACGAAAGGACTCTGTCATTTTTGGACTTCGAACTTGACTGGGGAAGGAACGAGATCGTTGCGGGAAATCTGCATAGGAGGTCCGATCGAGGAGGCATTTAGCGGGACAGTCAGTTTGGGAGTTCTATTCTGTGATCTGCGGTTTATCTTCTTTTTGGTGAACCATTCCTATCTGCATCTAAATGGGTAATGCATAATTTTCTATTCTTTATTAGACTTTTCATAAAAATTTTATTAATGTATTAAAAGTGATTAATAAACAAAGAATCTCACCCGTGCAATTAAGAAATTAGATAACATTTTATTCTAAACTTAAAATGAGTCTGTGGTTCTTTAGCTCATTAATAAGTTTAAAGGTCAACAGGTTTTAAGAGTGATTGAGCTGGTCTTAATCACCATCAACTTATTCTACTAGTTTGTCCATCGACCAAAGAGCGGAATACCTTGATGTTTTAGAACTGACAGGATCAAAGTTGATGTATATGATGTCTGAGGTATTATTCTGTCAAATTTAACAAGGTATCCCGTTCCTCCAGCAACACATTTCTCCTTGGTGTGTAATCCAGTGAACGAATGGATGTATGATATGCGGTGTCATGGGCCCCACCGTCATATGGTTTAATAGACGTGAATGTTTTACCTGGATTCGTGTCCTAAGGAGAAATTTATATTAGCCGCGCTGGATCAGATTTCTTGGTAGCAGAGTTATGGTCACTATAGATTAGTTTGGTGATTATTGATTAATTGATTTTTCATGTCTAACACTTTGTGTCGAATTGTATTATGTTACGTGTAAGTCAAAATTTTGAAGCTTCCGGGAAGTAGGAAGTGGACACGTGCGGCAAGAGAAGTCACACGGAATTGTGCATTGTCTGATTTTCAAAATTGGTGATAACACAGGATTGTGTTATGATAGGGACATTTCTTGTATGAAAATGCATGAGTGAAATAGCAACAGGTTTTCTTGTGAAACTCTGGCCTTAATTCTCAGGAGCAGTGTAGTCTCCACATGTGTTTTATCCCCAGAGAAACGGGTTTACCCCTTGCTTGAGAGAAGGGTAAGGTAGAGAGAAGTGCTACACTTATCGAACGAAACAGTATTCTTTTAAGTTAAAGCAAACTATTTCTTTTGTTTAGCGAAAACAGACAATGATAATGTGTTTTACGTTGTAACGAATAAACTTTTGTCGAGAAGAGAAGGTAAGAAAACTGCCGATAATTATTGTAAAGGAGGGGTCAGAAAAGACAGGAGTAGAACTGACGTCAACAAAGACCGCGCTGGTATTTTCCAGTTGTGGGAGAGCAAAGAGTTCTTGATTGGTGCGTTAGTGTGAAGACGCGCTGGTATTGGTTAGTGTGAGAGTGACGTAGAGCTTTCGGATTGGTGCGTTGGTGTGAGACGCGCTGGGATAGGTCCGAATAGCCAAACAGTAGAAAGAACAGAGTGGTGAAGAATTTTCGTGTGTTTGTTTGAGAAAAAGAGCAGTGCAATATGGCTTATTATGAGTATGGTAGCGAGAAACCGTCATGGTTTGCGAAGATTAAAAACTTTTTCAAGAAAGACAAAAAGGTAGTGACTAGGGAAGGAGAAGTACTTCCTCCTCCGAAAACGCCAGCATCTCATATGATGTTGAAATATGGCTATCATACTTGCATTTGGTTGGAAAATTGGGCAAAATATACCCAAAACGATGGAGTATTGGCGTTTCCAGAAAATGGTTCGTTTAGCACAGCTGTACTTCGAAATTTGAGAGAGAAAATGATGAAACTTGAACCAAGACCTAGACCAACACAGTTCGAAGCGTTAGGTGAATGGGAAGATGAGATGTATGAAAGAGAAAGACACAGAGGTGCAAAGAATTATAGTTTAGTCCATGGAAGAGTATGGGGAGTGAATCATGAAGACAGGATGAGACGATGGAGGTACGCTAATATGACAGATGGGTTGTTTCCTGTCAGAACAGTTGAAGAAGTTACAGGGAGAAAGTGTACGGAGAAAAAGAAACATGCAGTAACAGAGAGGTACGGGTATGGAGGTAGCGACACAGAGGATGAGTTGCTGGAAGACATTTTAAATAGAAAACCCCCTCCATATCAACAGAATTCTGCGGTGGTGACTCCAAATGCACCACCAATGGAAACTGTAAGAAGTCAAAGCCCTGAACAAAATTATGAAATAAATAGGTCTTATGAAAAATTAGAAACTCCACAGAATGCGAAGCCTGATAGTGGTAATACAGCTGAGTTAGCAAGAACCACAAGAGAATTGACTGAGAAGATAAGAGAATTAACTATGAACATGGAAGCTGTGACTGTGCCAGTGACAATAGGGCCAGTAATACCGGTATTTGAAAACCAAAGAATAGATGAGCATTCCTTGACAATTCCAATGAACTCGAATATGCAAAGAATGAGAGAAGGGATAATTCCAGAAACTAGAGAGACAAGAGTTTGGTTGGCTCATATAGATCGAGTCCACCTACAAATTTGACGATTAATGAGAGTCAGATAAATAGGATTCCTATTGGAACCGAGTCAGCAACTGAGACCCCAGAGAGAAGTGCAAATTGGGCAGAAATAAATAATACCCCTGTGGGTCCGACTCCAGAAGAATTAAATGAGTGGATGAGGAATTTACAGAAGAAAGATGCGGAACCGCAACCATTGGATGTAATCAGACTTAAAATAGATATGGAAGAGTTAATTTTAGGGACTATTGGTACAGATAGATTGAAATCCTACCAAGATGAGGAGCTCATGTTCATGTGTAAGAGTGTTACTTGGAGAGCTAGGAATTTGCATGAAAAATTGGAAGAAACAGCGAATGAACTAGGAGTAGAATTTGGAAAAATCAGAGGATTACAGAAACCGTACAGGGTAGACTTTAGTGAGAAGGATATAGAAAATCTGAACACATCAGGACGATTAACTCAGATAAAAGAACTGATTGTGTTATTGAGAAAATGGGGAGATGTGGACAGATGGAGAAGCAGGTGGATAAGAAGAAAGGAGGGAACGACCGATAAAGCATCATCGGCTTTCCCGGTGAAGGAAAGGGAACCAATAGTACTGGAATATCCAATGAGGGAAACTCCAGGAGGTAGCTATGTACATGTTCCATGGTCCAGACAAGATATATTGTCATTCACAAATGACTTCCCAAGATTGAGAGAGAAACCCGTAGAATGGTATAGACAGGTAGAAAGATTTGTAAAGGTTTCAAAGGTGTTGTGGGAAGATCTGGATGGATTGTTTGAAATTGTAGTACCAGCAGATTTATGGACAGAATGTAAGATTACAATTGACTGGCCAAAGGAAGAATATCCTAGAGATGCAAAAACTGGAGCCCCAGGTCCAGAAGTAATGAGAAAGTATGAACAAGCCATCACGTTTTTGAAAAATAAGATTCCACCGAAAGAAACAGATTGGGTAAAGATTGATAGAACGACTCAGGAAAGTAAGGAATCTGTACATGCCTACTATGAGAGGTTGCTTTTGGTTTTTAAACAGTATAGCGGTTATGAGACTGAGTGAAATGGACATGAGTCATTTTGTATATAGATTTGTATATGGATTGAAACCTGAAATAAGTGAAATGATTAAGCAGCATTTTTTTTGTTTAAATATCTTTATTGTTATTTATAGTTTTTTTTTTGTCATGACTTCTCAAATTTTTACAATACTTTCTGTGGGTTGATAGCCGACTTATATATCTCAAATGAAAAAGCAGTGTTACATATTACCACAACAATGCGCCATTATTTATGCATAGTTCTTAAACACCAACTGTCATATCGTGCATGATCTCTCGCACTGAGCTTTCTGTGTGCTATTGCGCTCACTTGTCACTACATCCTGAATCTAACATTACAGGCATGGCTGGCCATCGCCCATCAAGGGTACAACTGGTTGGAATCAACATGCCGTTATATAATGCTTGGGTGGCTCCATTACATGTGGGGACAGTTATCAATCCGGATCATTGCGATGTTACACAGAAAATAAGAGATTACATAGCTTTGAAGAGACAAGAGGTCTCCATCGTAGAATGATAATTAAACAATGTTTCTTATAACATTCAATTAACTTAAACATAACATGTAAACCTGCCATCTTGTTGTAAATGCAATTGTTACATGACTAGGTGTGACTCGTACGACCAGTACTTCATTGTGTGGTTCCTCACTCAGTTAGTGGTAGAAACAGCCCACCCACCCAGGCGTTAAGATAACAGCTAATCATTCATTGTCGATGGCTCGAAGGGCGCATAGGTCCGCCCCTTCCCACCCTCTGAGGGCAGGCCAGTTCCCCCCGACCGTGCACTAAGTCGTATTCATGTGTACTGCGGGCTAGCTATAGGGGTCTCTACTTCATCTGAGTCATCACGTCGGAGGGCAGCTAATAATATGTCCCAGCTTTGGGCGATGGGGTATTTGCGGAGTCCTGCTGTCTCCTCCCTATGCAGTATTGTGCTTTCTGCTTGCGCCCAAATTGTAAATGAACCTTTCCAGCTGATTTCCACTGGGGGGTCCGCGATGATTAAGCAGCATATGTTGTGTTGGCAGAATAGCACTGTAGATGAGGTATTAAGGTATGCAAAATATTGTAGTGATGACATCGAGTGTAGACAGCGCAAACTAAAAGAAAAGGCGATGTGGGCACAAGTAAAGGTTGCAGAAAAACAGGAAGCTCAAATGAATAATCAGTCTAGTGATGCAGGACAGACTAAATCCAAACCAAATATAGGTAAGGGAAAAGGTCAAATGAGTATAGAAGAGGCTAAAAAGAAATGGCCATGCCATAATTGCGGAAAATTAGGGCATTGGAGAAACGAGTGTAAATTTCCTCCAAAAGCTAATACGGAAAATTAACCATTAAATCCACAGGTGCAAAATGAGGTGAGTTACCAACAGCTGCAACAACCGCAGGTAGTTACTCAACAGAGTCAGGTGCCACAACCACCTCTTCCAAAGAGTGTAAACTCCCAAAGATACAGTGCAGAGGCAGGATTCTACGGAGGAGAGCAGGTAACAAAATTGCCGCGCGCAGCTACAGTGTCGCAGTATTGGTTACGGCAGGATGGAAATGAATCGGATGAAAGTTTATGACGGTGCCTAGGAGAGGAAGAAGAGTGCGTGCTTGGCGCAACTCTAGAGGTAGATCAGTCAGGTCCATTTGTGGATGGAGAAGTGAATGGTGTAAATGTTACATTCCTTGTGGACACTGGAGCTACCCGTTCTACTGTTAGATCAGTGGAAATTCCAAACCTTCCTCTCTCAGGAGAATATATCCAAGTTGTAGGTGTTTCAAACAGACAGATTAAAGCGCCTCTTACCAAGCCAGTAGAGGTGAAAGTTGGACCATTCAAAGAGATGCATCGGTTTGTGGTATGGGATTGCAGTCCTGTAAATTTGTTAGGACGAGATCTGCTTTGTAAAATGAATTGCACCATCTATTGTACCCCAGATGGTATTGCTTTCCAGACACCAGATGAGGATGTCCTGTATAAAATGACAATGGCAGAACTAGAACCAGGAGTGAATGACATGTTTCCTGTGTTTGATGCAGAGAAAATCCCAATTGAGTTGAAAGGAATAGTCAGATCTGATGTATGGGATTTCACAGGCGAAGACATTGGGCTGATGAGAGGAGTAGACCCTGTAAAAATTACTGTACGGGAAGGAACAAATTACCCAAATACTCCACAGTACAAATTAACGCCAGAAATTATTGAAGGAATAACACCTGTAGTTAATAAGATGATTGAACAAGGAATTTTGAGAGAATTAATGAGTAGCCCATGTAATTCACCTATAATGGGATTGAAAAAGCCGAATGGGACATTGTTGTATTCCTCTTAGGGTGTCCATAAACGGGCTTTCCAGTATCATGTCCTTACATAGGCACAATTCGCCCTGCCCTTATATAGGCATAAAATCCCAGCCCTTATTTAGGCATTAACCGTGCACTCCAAATACAGGCATGGTCTCCGACATCCGTCCACCCTAACGTCACAACGAGTTCTTGAAGAACAGACCCTTAGGCTGCGGGAGTTTCCCTAGTCCAGGACTATTGATTTCTTCAAGGACTCATATATTATGCATGAACCATTATTCCTTAGGGGTTCATTCATGACGTCTTCCGCTGTCCGACTCACGTCAATGCTAACATTCTGAGGTAATTCTCAGGTATAAATATACCTTCCCTAGCCCCTGTAAATCAGAGGAGACCTCGACTTCAGAGGAGCCCGTTTCCCGGCCTGACTCACTGAGAAAACGCTGTCATCCCTGCACGCAGAGAGTCCAGCTTCCAGTGATCTAACTTCCCTTGCGGGGTGTTGGAGTTCGAGTCTGGCAAAGAGATTCCTACCTCTCTCATTCTTCAGGTATGGAGCAGACTAGAACCTAGAGGGACTCTTGGCATACTAGGCATACTGGGGTTAGCGTACTCTTAGTATACCATAGTAAGGAATACTTCACCTACTTCATACCTCGTCCTACACCTAGGTTAGGTACGGTACATTGGGGTAGAACTAGATTAGAAACGCATCGTATGAGTACTCGCATTTTTAGTCTGTTATTTATGTAAATGCATATATACTAAAAGATAATGCTATCGCAGTATTATTTATTTCTACTGCTCACACTGTACATTATTTATCTCGCATACTGTCTTGTGATCGTAATAGCACATTTTACTTACACCAGAAACAAGACTGTTCAATAAATCTTTTATTGAAACGCCCGTCTATTTCTTTCTGTGTAACTTGGAGAAAACTAAGCATGCACGACTGAGCTGAGTGAAATAGTTATCTATTGTTTCCACGACTCTGGGACACGTTCTGATTCTAAAGGGAAACACAGTGGTCATGTTTTGCGGCTGCCAGAAACTACTCCCTTCTTGTTGTCTTTCTAGTGGCCTCTGAGCTAGCTGGCACAAGTAATTAAGTTTAATATACTCGACAGGGACATACTGACCTTAGTCCTATGTCAAACCTATAGGATATATTATTCCAATGCGCAGAGCCTATTAGGGAAATAGGAGCTACACTACAATATAGGATAGTGCAGGACTTGAGAAAGGTAAATAAGATCGTTATCCCTTGTTGTCCAATTGTGCCAAACCCCGCTGTAATACTATATCAGATTCCACATGATGCAGAATGGTATACAGTTATTGATTTGTGCCATGCATTCTTTTCTATTCCATTGCATCCAGACAGCCAGCCATTATTTGCGTTCCGGTTCGGAGAGCGTATTTTGGCATGGTGCTGAATTCCTCAAGGGTATACAGAAAGTCCCTCGATCTTTAATCAGATCCTAAAGAAATCATTAGAAGATTTAAAAATGCCTGAAAAATCTGTGATGGTCCAATATATTGATGACCTATTAGTGGCATCAAAGACCAAAGAAGCATGTGTTACAGACACAATTGCTTTACTGAATCATTTGGCAGAAGGAGGGCACAAAGTGTCCCCGTCAAAACTGCAATTTTGTCAACGGGAGGTACAGTATTTAGGTCACAAGATTGAGAAAGGGATGCGAAAGGTGACGACAGAAAGAATAAGGATTATCCAAGGAATGAGAGCCCCAATGACACAGAGAGAGGTGAGAATGTTTCTTGGAATGGTTGGTTATTGCCGACAATGGATAAGTGGATTCTCATTAATTGCAAAACCTTTACAGCGATTGACAAAAAGGGATGTAAGAGATCCGATTGAGTTGAATGAGGAGAAAATTAAGGCTTTCAAGGAACTGAAAACAACGTTGTGTGAGGCACCAGCATTGGGAATGCCTGATTATGAAAAAGAATTTGAGCTGTATTGTAGTGAGAGAGATGGATGTGCACTTTCAGTGTTAGTGCAAAGGCATGGAAAAATGAAAAGACCAATCGCTTATTTTTCAGCTGTCTTAGACCCGGTAGCAAAAGCATTGCCTGGATGTCTGAAAGCAGTAGCTGCTACTTGTGTGAGTCTGGAACAGAGTGAAGGCATTGTGATGGGGTATCCACTGAGAGTATATGTACCACACTCTGTTGAAATCCTTCTGACTAGAACCAAAATCCAATTCATGACACATAGTCGGCTGACTAGGTACGAAAAAGTGATTTTGAGTGCAGATAATGTAACCATTGATAGATGCACAAGTGTGAATCCTTCAACTTCACTGCCAGATGAAGAAAATGTAGGAGTCAAAGATGATGTTGATCATAAGTGTCTGGATGTGCTTGAATTTTGCACAAAGCCTCGCCCAGATATTAAAGATGAGCCCTTAAAAGAATCAGATTATGTGATGTTTGTGGACGGGTCATGCCTGAGAACAAGTGAAGGAGTTTTAAGTGCTGCGTATGCTGTGTGTACAGTAGCAGCCATAATGGAAGCATCCTGTTTGAGAGGGATACGTTCAGCCCAAGTGGCTGAGCTGATTGCTCTGATTCAAGCGTGCAAGCTGGGAAAGAACGTCCGAATTACAGTGATCACAGATAGCCAGTATGGCTTCGGAGTGGTCCACGACTTTGGACAGATCTGGTCCCAGAGGGGTTTTCTGACTTCTGCAGGAACTCCTATTAGGAACGGTGAGTTTGTGAAGAAATTGCTTGAGGCGATACAGCTGCCTAAACAGATTGCAGTGGTGAAATGCGCTGCACACAAAAATGGAACTGATTATATTACAGTGGGAAACCAATTCGCAGATGAAATAGCTCAATACTGTGCCAGAAATATGGTCTCACTGAATAGGAGAAGAGAAAAAGAGAATGTTTCATGTCCCTTGCTGTTTACTAACACGGTTGAAACCTGGGATGAGGTAAGGCAATTGCAGGAAGAAGCAGATGAAGAGGAGAAAGATGGTTGGATAAAAGCAGGCTGTAGACAAAGAGAGGAAGATGAAGTTTGGGTTTATAGAGACAAAAGACCAGTTATTACAGAGATACTTTGACGGCGGACTGCTGTTTCTGCACCTCACATCAGTTTCATTTGTATCAGGTTCCTTGCGCAACAAGCCCTTGCACCAGCCGTCAGGTGATGCCTCTGTAAGTCAGATCCTAAGCAAATAGAGGGGTTGGGCGTGCGTCAAGTGATGAAGTCCAAGAAGCCAGTATTTAGTTTTTCAAATGAATCTTTATTTTCAATCAGTTAGTTCTCACAGAATTGGTGATTTTAGGGTCAGCAAACGCGTTTCGTTCTCATGATGAGAACTTCGTCAGGGCTCAGTAGGCGAGTATCTTTTCTTTGAAGTTAAAGGGATACGTTGAGAATAATCGCACTCCACAGGTATAGTGGGTGCAATGTAGCCTAGGTCCAATGTGACCTCTCTCGTCAAAATTGAAAAAGCGATCCCTCAGTCAAGTCGGTGTTCCAGGCTATTCCTCTGGAAGCAATTAGGATATCGCAGGGCCTCAGTTAGCCTCAGTAATAAATCTTAGATTCGAAATTCTCCTGCCAGAATGAGCGAGACCAGTTATGCCTGATAGCATGATCTCTAATATGGCACGGATGTACCATGGACAATCTCACATTGGTAGGGATGCCATGATCAGACTTTTCAGACAAACTTGGTACAACCCGAAATTTAGGGCTATAGCGGAGAGTCTCTGTCAAAGATGTCTTACATGCCAACAGATAAATCCTGGAAGGAAAACAGTAGTGAGTTTGGGAACAATAGGACGTGAAGGAGGTCCTTTTACCAGAATGCAACTAGATTTTATTGAAATGCCCCCGAGCAATAAATTGAAATATGTCCTTGTGGTCGTTTGTTTGTTTTCTCGTTGGGTGGAAGCCTATCCGACAAGAAGGAATGATGGAGTTACTGTGGCTAAGCTCTTACTGAGAGAATTCATTCCAAGATATGGCTTTCCAGTAACGATATAAACAGATAGAGGAACACATTTCCAAAATGAACTAATCCAATTGATATGTGAAGCACTTGACATTCAACAGAAATTCCACTGTGCATACAGACCAGAGGCTTCTGAAGTGGTAGAACAGATACATGGAACAATAAAGAATAGGTTAGGGAAAATGTGTCAAGCCACAGGACTCAAATGTCCCGATGCCCTGCCATTGGTGCTGATGACCATAAGAAGCATACCTGACAGAAAAACAGGTCTGAGTCCTCATGAAATAATCATGGGACGAGCAATGAGGCAAGCACATGTACCTGTCAACAAACTGCTGACTATAACTGATGATCTCGTATTGGACTATTGCAAAGGATTGGCTGATGTGATACATTCTGTGTTTCATCAGGTTGGACCGGATGCGACCCCTCTTGAAAGAAAACCAGCTCATGATTTGAGTCCAGGAGACTGGGTCCGTATCAAAGTCCACAGAAGAAGAAACTGTTTGGTTCCTCGCTGGGATAAGCCACGTCAAGTGATCCTGGTGACAACAACTGCTGTAAAATGTGCAGGTGTGAAAAATTGGGTTCATGCCAGTCATACCATCAGAGTTCCAGATCCTGAAGCTCGACCTGTAAGTCGACATCTGGAGATATCGGATACCAGCTCAGCATCCGAAGCAGAAGCTGAAACAAACAGAGTTCCAGATCTTGAAGCTCGACCTGTAAGTCGACATCTGGAAGAATCAAGTACCGGTTTGACAACTGAAGAAGAAACTGAAACGATCAGAGTTCCAGATCTTGAAGCTCGACCTGTAAGTCGACATCTGGAAATATCGGATACCAGTTCGGCATCTGAAACAGACCAACCTGAATCTGATGAAAGACAAAAGAGAAAAACTGGAAACAAAAGAACTGATATTATAAACAAAGAAACCGAACAAAGAGACAGTGACAACGAACAGCCAAGTACAAGTTATGGAAAAATTCCTCCAGAGATAGTTGAGATAACTGAAGGAGACTTAGATTCAGACAGAGAGATAGGTGGAAAAGCGGAAGAAACCCGAGGAGTAGTAGGGTCAGAACAACAAATAGAAGAAACACAGGGAAATTTAGATTCAGATAGATTAATATAAATGCGGAAGACAAACGAGGAGGGATAGAATCAAATGTCCCAACAGAAGAGTCACAAGAAGGTTCAGATTCAGACAAAGAAACTGAGATCATAAGGTTCAAGGTTAGAGGAAGTGAAGTAAGGTCTGAGACAGAATCAGAAGAAAGTGAAGAAGAAAGAAAGCAGAGAATAGGACCAAGAAAGAGAACTTGGAGAGCCGAACGAGAGGAAAAGGAAAACAAACTAAAAAGGCCAAGAAAAGGAGACAATTGGCCCCATGAAGTTAAAAGACTGAGATATAAGATAATAAATTTGAACAAAGATAATGCGGAACAAGTAAATGAAATAACCAGTCAAAAAGGACAAGGAAAACAAAGTGAAAGACAATTACAGAAATCAAAAAGAGTGTAGAGACCTAACTTGAAATATAAGTCACCTGAGTGGCTATACATCGCATTGACCGACATTAAAGAAGAAGATAACAGTCACGAAAGCCCAGACGAAGGTTGTAAACAAATGGGTGAAAGTGAATTGCAACAAATCTGAAAAGACAAAGAAAGAAACCCGGACTGGACACCAAAACCGAATAAGACGAGAAAGAGTTCTGAAAAGAGCTGAAGAAAGCACCAAAAAGAGACAAAATAAAGGGTAGAGTGGCTGAAAGGTCATTCTGAGGTGTGGTGACACATTTTCTGTACATACATATACATATATATATATATATATATATATATATATATATATATATCTAGATAATAGTACAACATGGTAGACACTGAGAATAGAAGATCTAGATGTGAATTTTTACGTAGGTGGTGTAGAATGTGTTTTTATTGTACAGGGTTGCTAATGCTTATCTGGTTTATTTTAGCAATAATAATTCCACTTAGGTTAGTTGTAGAAAATACATCAGTAATAGTGAATGACACGAATAATGACAAAGAAGCTATCATAAAGAACACTGCAGCATTAGTAGATAGTACTGATTTACATAGGGATAAGTCCATAACTGATTTCTCCAAAAATGTCTTCACGAAGCTATTGTATGAATATGTGGAGACAATGGATGTGAGAGATTGTTACGTCTGTATGCAGTTACCTGCGTCTGTCACAGAAGGTGTGACCTATCATCACCTTACTTTGACGTATGGGATAACTTGTAGCGTTCTAGCTAGTTTATTTTTCAAAACAGGTAGATTAGAATATTATTATACTGATATAGACACAGTTTTTGCTAAAATTCCCGTAATCCCTGAATTAAATAAGGTGAAAGTCGCAAAAATGTTTGGAGAATTTTTCTTTGAAAAGAAAGATTTAACGTTAGAGTATATAGTTAGAAACAATCTTACCTGTGAACTAAAGAAAGAAGAAAAGATTTTCTTGGACATGGTAGAAAACAGAAGAGTTAAGTTTCAAAGAAAGGTAGCAGAAGAAAAGATAAAAACACCACTTTGGGCGTTTGAAGAGAAAAATGATGACAAAGGAGAAACAAATGCAGCTATGGTTCTGGATTGGCCCCAACAGGGAAAATTGTGTATTAGTAGAAGTAAGACTATGTATGATAACTATTTCGTGGGTTCCAGTGAGTGCCGAGATACATATAAAATTCTAGGAGGATGGGGATTTAAAGGAGGAAAAGATCCAGTATTTCCAGGGATCTATTATATTTGCGGAAATAGAGCTTATTATAGGTTGCCGGATCATTGGTATGGAACATGCTATTTAGGCCTGGTCTTTCCAAAGATTTTTCACGTGGAAAGAGGAACGAAAGGAATACACGAGATAGGTAAAACATTAACACGTAGGAGAAGGGAAAGCTTCTCAGAAATAGTAGGTGACATCTTTGGAGCAATGATACCAGCAGTGGGTATATCTTTGAATGCATATAAGATTCAGAAATTGTCTACAGTAGTAGATCGTTTATCAACGAATACTGCTGGAGGGTTCTTGATGGTAAACACCGAAATGGTTGCCATGAGAGCTATGGTAATGCAAAATCGACTTGCCCTTGACATTCTTTTGGCAAAAGAGGGTGGAGTTTGTGGAATGCTGAAAGTCCAACATTGTTGCACTTACATTCCAGACAAAAGTGAGAATATACAGAAGTATATAAAGAATATTACTGATTTGCACAAAGAAATTGCCCCACTGGAGGTTGAAGGTGTTTGGGAGAAACATGGTAAGAGTTTTTCCTCAATGCAAAGATGGTTCACAGAAATAGGTAGTTCTCTTATTGGGAAGATACTAATACCAGTAACGGTGATAATATTGGCAATGTTATTAGTGAGATTAGCATATGTGTGTATTAAAAGAAGAAAAAGACAAAATAGAGTAAAAAGAGAAAATGAGAGAAATAAAGAAAGAGAACGGGAGATGGGAGAGATAGAATTAGAAGAGTTAAAAGAGAACATGTACAAAAGGTCTAAAAGACAAGATGAGAAAAACACAGTTGTATGAACTAACAAGAAAGCAAGTGGACAAGAAACATTTATCTGATAAATTGTGGGATAGGTTTTTGTGGTGATATTAAAAATCACCAAAGGGGGGAATTGATGGAGCAGGGTAAATAAAATAATTTGTACCCCGCCTTGGAAAATTAATGAACTTTTTAACAATACTAATTGTTTGAAGAAGCATGAAAATAACCAACAAATGCACTTTTAGTAAAGTGGTGACCGTTCGCAGAACGAAGGGTTGCGTGATAAATTTATCAGACTGGAAAGATTAAAACGTTCAGAGATGTCAAAGTGGTGGGATGGCGTGACGTTGAAGCAGTATGTCAAACTTAATAGGATTCCAAGGGGTTTACGTTCACAGATCATCCCGACATATGATGATCTGGACGAAGACCTCCTTAATATTTGGGAAAAGGAACTGATTTCCAGTTCAATGAAGTTGATTGACATTCTGATAGAGAATGCAGAAAGGAAGGTTACGAAATTGCAAGCTGAAATAGCACAGTTAGAGTCTGAGATTGAAGCATTAAATATGCCAGAACCTACAGCCAAGAATTATGAAATTTTAAAGAGAGTTTTATTGAATCATCAGAACGATATTAAGCAGAGGAAAGCCCGAAAATTAAAACGGGATGAGTTGGATTATAATAGTGGTAGGGTATTTACATTCTCTAGTAGATATGATTATCTGGTTCAGACTGACAAGGGTAAACAACTGTCTGAGCCATTGTCTACTAGCTCTAGTAGTACCTCATTGAGCACAATACTAACCAGTGAAAGTGAAACAGAAGGAGGGTCAGGAATATTATCTAAACAATTACACCCTTTAGGCAACTCTTCCTTCATGCAAGAGGTGAACCGTATAAAAAGGGGGAACCGCGATCAGACAAAAAAAGTGGACAACACAAGACAACAAGGCGTGGGAAGAGGGGCGGGATCAGCAGGAGACAGTCTAAGAATGAAAACACGTTCTTGGGACAAGAAATAATAATTTCAGATAAGGAGAAAAATTGGAGGTAGTGAACCTGTCAGATTATACACTCACGGATCCAATGATATCATTGCTTAGGAGGGGTTTAGGCTTCTGTCCTGAAGTATCTGGTGATTTATGTACCTCTAAAATTAATCTGTTCAAATTTATAAGACGCTTGAAACTCAAGAAATATTTTGCTATGAACCCTCAGCATAATAAAAGCTTAACACCAGCATTACTTAATACAGTGTCTAGTGCTTTAACTATTGAAGATATACAGGATACTGTTAATTTGCTCTCTATCACCGAGTTAGAAGAGGACCCTGTGACTATTAGTAAGGTATTGGAGGATTTGGATATTAGGCCAGATCCCTCAATATCAAGTGGGCTCAAGACTAAGTCTCGTTGGTCTCCTAATCTTATGAGTGGGAATAATGTTGAAATCTTTCATAAACTAGTGATTAATGATTTGGATAAAAGTTTGACGAAGAAGGGACTTTCTAAAGGCCCCTATAGAGACAACCTTACTTTTCATGAGAGACAGGCTTTAAAGATATTAATGGGAAATCCTAATCTTACTATCAGAAAGGCAGACAAAGGGGGAATATAGTGGTAATGAACACTATAGACTATGAAAATGAAATTTATTCACAATTGGGAAATGCTCAGTGTTATGAAAAGGTGGCTCATAACCCTATATTCCCTCTAATAGCAATGATTAATGGCTATCTTAAAAAATGGCATGAAAGTGGTCTGCTGGATGAGGATGAATTTTTGTATCTTAAAGTGACTCGACCAAGATTTCCGTGTCTATATACTTTGCTCGAAAATTCACAAAGGCCTCCCATTTCCACCTGGGAGGCCCATTGTGTCAGGTATTGGTGGTCCTACAGAACGTATATCGCAATTCGTTGATATATTTTTGCAACCAATAGTAATGAATTTACCTTCATATATAAAGGATACTACACACATTTTGAATTTAATGGGAGACATTGCTTGGGACCCGGATATGATTTTGGTGACTCTTGATGTGGTGTCACTATATACCAGCATTCGTAATGAATTGGGACTTAAGGCACTATATCACTTTTTATCTAAGAAACCGGCTTGTCATTGGGAACATACACAAATGATTCTAGCTATGACAGAATTGATACTTACTAAAAACTTCTTTCTTTTTAAAGATGAATGGTTTAGGCAAACCCAAGGAGTCGCTATGGGTTCTAAATTTTCACCGGCATATGCGAATATCTTTATGGGCTGGCTAGAGGAGGTTATGATTTGGGGTACCTCTGGAAGTCGTTGGAATGAACACATACTGTATTGGGGGCGGTTCATAGACGACTGTCTCATGATTTGGATTGGCACAGAGCCATTATTAAAGGAATTTATTGAGTATTTAAATGGTAATGATATGAACATCAGGTTCACTACTCATTTGAGTACTACCAATGTGGTATTTTTAGATGTGGAACTGTATATCAAAGATGGACTTATTCAGAGTAAGATGTATCGTAAACCTACTGCCTGTAATTCACTTTTACATGCGAAAAGCGCACATCCTCGGCATCAGATTAAGGCAATCCCATTTGGGGAGATGTTGAGAGCTAGACAAAATTGTAGTGATGATACACATTTTATTACTTGTATCAAGGATATGGAAAGGCGTTTTGTTCAGAGAGGCTACCCATTTCGGGATGTTTGGAAAGCAAAGGAAAGGGTCATTAAGATTAAAAGAGCGACTACTTTGAGACCCAGACACACTGATCAACAATCTGCTGCGCAGATTAGATTGATAACAGATTATACTTACATCAATACTACACTTAGTAGAAGCCTTAACAAACACTGGCATATCTTGCAGGCAGACAAAACTTTGCAAGAATTTCTAACGGATAAACCCCAGATTACATATAGGAGGGGGAGGTCATTGGGTGCTTTGCTTAGCCCCAGCTATCCTACTATTAAGGAATCTGAATCATGGTTAACACAAGGATCTAAAGGTTTTTTTAAATGTGGTCATTGCGGGATGTGTAGGTTTGCGGAACATAAGATCAAGCAATTCAAAGACAATATTGGTAGATTATACACTATAATGTCTAATATTAATTGTGGCACGAAATATGTCATTTATATTATTGTGTGTAATTGTGCAAAATTTTATGTTGGAAGTACTATAAGGGCACTTAAAGAACGGGTTGGAGAACATATGCGAGCAATAAAATATAATGATTGTAGATATCCGATTGCAGAACATGTACAAAATTGTATTGCACAAGGCCCCGTTAAAACCTTCAAGTTTTATGGTATAGAACATATTGGACAAGATCCACGCGGTGGTAACAGGGAGCTGAGACTGCGGCGGCATGAGGCACGGTGGATCATGCGTTTGCGAGCGGTGGAGGAGGGGCTTAATTATGATCAGGAATTACAATATTTCCTTGGTGATTGAAGGCTGTAGTTTTTAATGGCATATATTTATATGGTATAGTGCACATTACTATTATGAGGATGAATTAGAATAGTGTGTTTGTAAGTTAGGATTTATATGACAAGGCATGGGCTACTGACGTGTGTGTTTCTTTATTATGAGACATGTATTTACACGGTAGATGAACTTTTGACTGAATATATGTGTTAGTATTATTTTGAATTGGCCGTTTAAAGATGGCGCTATTTTATTGTGGGGAATTTAGTCACCTCTTCGCTTTTTGTGAGTTACTATATAATCCCGCTTTGAAACGGGAACTGGTTTCCACCATATCCGGTGATGCGAGGATACAACACACACAGGTACATGTACTATCGTGATTCAGTTAGATTGATAGCAAATGCAGTTACTTCTTAGCCGATATTCAATTTTGACTATCTTTGCCTCGTAGTGTAGGGGCGTGTAACGAATGGAGTTACGTTTTTGCCGATACTTAATTTTGGCCATTTCTTTTACACCAACACAGGTTGCCCCGTACTGCAGGGACCTGTTGAAATAATCGGAAGGATTGGTTCCGATTCGGCGTTTGGGCATTTACCAATACCCTGACTGGAATTATTTGTGGGGAAGTTTGCTGGACCTTCGGGTAAGCATTAGTGTGGTTAATTAGCAATCTGTGAAAGGATATGCGATTTGCTAGTGAGAGTGTTGTTATTTTGCTTTATAGGGTCTTGTGTTGGATCTAAAAGTGTACGACTGGTTATTAATTTCTGTAAGGAGTTTTATCATGAACACCGATGAAATAGACTTTTGAGGTAAGAATTAATTTTAAAGATTGGGAAATAGGAGATTCTAATGGGACGTGATGAATAGCTGCTGTCTCATGCCCTTGTCATCTCAAGCTAAAGGGGATTCTTTTTTTCCCCCCTTTCTATGTCTTTGTTTTTAAATTCTACAGAGAAACGCTTGAAAAATAATCTTAAGGTACTGTAATTTATTCATTGATATATGGTTGTGTGATTGGAACACGTATTTCACTGGGGAATAATTAATCTTTAAACTGTACTTTAGCCATCTCATCGACACTTCACATAATGATATTTTATTAGCGTAATGATGTTTATAAAGCGCTTTGTGTTTTGATGGAATTTGCTGTTACTATGTGATAATTGCACAATATTTTGGTTTTTTGGTATAGTCCCTTATTGCACCAAGGGGTTGTTTGGGCTTTTAAGGTGTAAAACAAAATGAATAATTTTCTTTAGTATATTACATTATGATTATTTATATTACTTCCAGCCCTGAGGAAGTCGTAGGGTTTACAACCCGTATGCGACGAAACGCGTTGGTGTAAGGGAGTGGAAGAATTTGCCAAATTAAAGGATTGGACAAGCCCAAGAATACGAGAAATCTTTCTTTCATGTTATTGTATTATCAAATGTATATTATTTGCGTGTGCTTCAGAAATTGTAAACTGCACTTTTAGTAAACACTATATAAGGGTAACCCGCAAATTTGTGCAAAACCTAATTTATTTACAATTGTGAAGTTGATTAACCCTAATATTGTGATTTGCGTACTAATTAGAGTAAAATCGCATGATTTATGCTATGTAGTAGATTTGTATTGTGGCAAAGAATGCAGATGGTAAGTAAAATGGCTTTAAATGTCGCTTCTGCTAGATAACACCTAACACGGGTCTTTAGAATGGCGGGTGGTAAACAGAAAGGCTTATTTTCTTTGTTTTAATTTTGGTTGTGTTTGTTCTTATGATAGTTCTGCTCGGGCCTGTTAGGCCATGCTGCGAAAATGGCTGCCGAGGCAGACGAGGTCACGTGAGAAGCCAATGATGGCCTCTGGGCGGAAGAAATAGAGAAAACTAAAATCACGTGGGTGCGGCCTGTGCACGGAGTGAGAGATGTCAAGGTCGTACTGACCTACCATAAGGAGGGTGCCAAGAAAGACTCAGCACATATTCGTGGGAATGGAAGAGAAAAGTACTGAGCAACAATGGACTAACTAAAATGTGACCATCGAGATCGCAACAAAATGAATGGACAAATTGGACTGCTTTTAACCCAGAAGTCATGAGACTCATTGTATGTTTAAATGTCCCCAAAACCAGTTTGAACAAGGAGGGCGATGACGTGACCATCACCACCCCTCAAATGGACCAATTAGCGTGATTCTTGACCCTAAGGATTGCAACATTTGTGTGTAGTAAGCTAGAAAGTAGGGTATAAGAGGGTCTACTCTTATGTGAGGTGGGTTGCTCCTTTTTCTGCTGCTGTGGCCGCTGCTATTGATGCTACTGCTGCCGTTGGTGATTTCTTGCCATACCATTTTTCCACCTCAATATTACGAAAGGACTCTGTCATTTTTGGACTTCGAACTTGACTGGGGAAGGAACGAGATCGCTGCGGGAAATCTGCATGGGAGGTCCGATCGAGGAGGCATTTAGCGGGACAGTCAGTCAGTTTGGGAGTTCTATTCTGTGATCTGCGGTTTATCTTCTTTTTGGTGAACCATTCCTATCTGCATCTAAATGGGTAATGCATACATTTCTATTCTTTATTAGACTTTTCATAAAAATGTTATTAATGTATTAAAAGTGATTAATAAACAAAGAATCTCACCCGTGCAATTAAGAAATTAGATAACATTTTATTCTAAACTTAAAATGAGTCTGTGGTTCTTTAGCTCATTAATAAGTTTAAAGGTCAACAGGTTTTAAGAGTGATTGAGCTGGTCTTAATCACCATCAACTTATTCTACTAGTTGGTTCATCGACCAAAGAGCGGAATACCTTGATGTTTTAGAACTGACAGGATCAAAGTTGATGTATATGATGTCTGAGGTATTATTCTGTCAAATTTAACAAGGTATCCCGTTCCTCCAGCAACACATTTCTCCTTGGTGTGTAATCCAGTGAACGAATGGATGTATGATATGCGGTGTCATGGGCCCCACCGTCATATGGTTTAATAGACGTGAATGTTTTACCTGGATTCGTGTCCTAAGGAGAAATTTATATTAGCCGCGTTGGATCAGTGTCTATAGAATTGTTTCGATGTCCAAAAATGTTTTTTTATGCAAAGAAAGAAAGTAGTTCAGGAAATTGTGGTCCCAGTTATTGATTATGAGGCTGACAAAAATCCTTACCTTAAAAGTAAATTGTAAATTCTGAATCTACAAACAACATATTTCTGAATATAAAGAAACGTAGAAAAAAATAAACAAACTAGGAGGAAGAAAGGGAGTTCGATGACAACAGCATCTCATGTGCGAACGCTTCATGTGCTCCCACAGTCAAATGTTGTGAGCTGGAAACACACAGAGTTCATATTCTGCGAATTTCAGACATCTCGTTCAGTCCTGCATGAATGGTTTTGTATCTCAGAATGAACATGCCTTCCTTGTTAAGAGAAGCCCTGTCCATGTCGCCCCCTCTGGGATCCGTTTGAAGCACATACATTACAGATCATGTCGGTTCAATGTCATTGTGCTGCCTCTAAATACAGTGCTTGACAAGTGGTGCTGTCATTACTTTGCAACGGAAGCGCAATTTCTGTTGTCCAATAAGTTTGCGGACTTCTTGATAGGTCTAGCCAATATACAGTTTATTGCAGGGACAAACAATGCTTTTTATGGTTTTACAATTGAAGAAGACCTTATGCACTGTCTTAATGCTATTGTGTTAAACAAATATTGCCCTCAATTGTTAACAAACAACAAGAGCACTCCAGACACCGGTGATGACCTTCAAAGGGTGGCAGGTTCCAAAGGTCTTTGATTGTATTCTTCAAGGGTTTTTATTTTATTTTATTTGAAGAGTTTTATATAGCGCTGGCTAGACCCGTCGGTATCAGAGCGCTTTACATGAAGATCGTTGCGTTACACGTTACAAATTACGTTCGTTACCAGAGCATAGTAAAACACAGGCAAAAAAAAAAAACAGTGTTACGGAATTCGTCAGAGGGAGGGGGAGGAAGGGGAGACGGGGAGAACTGTGCCCAATGTCCGGCTGAGTAGGTGACGGCCGAGGGTGTGAACCAGGGCCGATCTCCTCTATAGCTGTCTAGCAGCTCCACCGGGCATCAGCCATGTTGCTCAGGTCTCAGCGGTCAGGAATAACAAGAATAACAGATTTTTCATGGTTACATTAGTTACAGTTGCATAGTCAAACACAGAAGAACAAGTCCCCAAAAGAGGAATAGAGGGAATGGGGGAGGGGAGTGGAACCAGGGGGCTGGGAAGCAGATCAGTTCTGGCAGACCGGCAGTGGGGGAAAAGTACCTTATGGGGGCCCAAAAGGTTAGAGTAAGCGGCCCATAACCCAGATGGTGTCACATAGTCACTAAGTCCAGTGCCAAATTCAATCACCTCGTTAGGTCATCTGCACTGACTACTGTATGCCCTCCTATATACTGCCATGGGGCAGAAGTCCACTGTAGGGAACAAAAGCCCGCTGTAGGGAACAAAGTACCCCTTACTCCTTTGGGGCGGTTCCTCAAGCTACACAGACGCAGGACCGGTCCTGCAGGCTTTAGCTATTTCCATAGGCTCCATTGTCTAGAGCCTCCAGTCAGGTCGTAGCAATCCCCCAGAGCTCAAGGATACTCAAGCGATCACCGCACTGCCACCTACCTCACAGCTGATTCCTGCAGTGTTCACTTGGGCAGCAAGCACACCTCACGCCTCTTCGCAGTTGGCTCTGCTCCCAGGCGCTCTCTTCCTCTCACATCGCTAGGCTACCCCGGTCTGAGACATTCGCTCAGGTCGATTCAGTACTCTGCCCCAGCCGTCACTTCTCACCTTGAGGGCCTGCACCAAGCCGCGAGGGATCCAACGCGGCTTGCAGGACTCAGCGCGTACCTTCTATGGGGTATATGCTCGAATAATCTGATCCCGGATGTTACGTCGCCTCTTTAAAGCAAACATAGGAGGTGAGGTAGGGTTCCGTAATATTGAAAGTATGTGCCAGTTGAGTCTCGTTTTCTTTATATAATTAGAAGATGGACAGAAGGTAATGGTGCATATCATCTTTTCAGAATGTTTTTTTTCTTTCCAATCCAACAGAATCCCCTGTGGCATGAACCATGCCCTCTTAAGTGAGTTCTTCAATTATTTCTTGGGATGGCCTCTTTGCAACAATCTGTTTTTTAATTCATTCTTCTTCTGTGCGTTTTAAATAACCTATTTAGTTTTATATCTCCTTCGCACTGTCTAGACTACTACTAGTCTGTACTGACGCAATGCCTTTCTGATCAACAGAGCCCAGTTGTGTATTTTTCCACTTCCTTAGATCCTGTAGCGGAAGCTCTCCCTGGGTGCTTGAGAGCAGTTCCTGCAGTGGTAGTAGCTGTGGAACAGTCTGAAAATATTGTGTGGGGGCATCCGGTGACATTGAATGTACCCAATTCTGTTGAAATTATGTTAACACAGTGTAAACACAACATATGACAGGTGCCCTACTTCTTAATTAGGAAATAACAGGACCCAGCATCTGTAAAAAGGTGCTGGGTCCTGAATGTTACAATTTTGTTACCTTTTCCTCCCAAGCAAGATGTTGAAGATAACAATTGCATACAGATGACAGAATTGAGCACAAAACCTCGTCCCGACATTAATGACGAACCCCTAGAACACTGTACTAAAGTGTTGTTCATAAATGGATCATACTTAGCGCGGGGACACACTGGTTAGTGTAACCATGCGCTTTATAAGTTTATAAGTTTGTATACTTAAGAGACAAAGAAGGACATTTAACGGATGCTGTTAGAAATGGGATCTCTAGTTGGCAAGGGCTTGCACCTTTGTCCAAGTAGGGACCCTTCTTCCTAGTCAGGGTAAGGGTTGTTACACTCGTGAAGTAACCCCTGCTCACCCTCGTGGTAGCTTGGCACGAGCAGTCAGGCTTAATTCAGAGGCAGTGTGTAAAGCATTTGCACATAACCAACAGTAATACAGTGTAAGCACTACAAACGGACACCACACCAGTTTAGAAAAATAACCAATATTTTATATACTCAAGACAAGACCAATTACGACAAAAATCCACAATACTGTACTTTACGAATGAATACTTGATACGTTAACTTCTTCTTTGCAGGAATAGCACAAAAGCAAAGTTCGTACGAGTCGGTAGCTCCGTCCGAGCCTACCGTGATGCTGAAAACCACAGAGTCTAATAGTTCCAGCCGACCGCGCCGATACGGGCCAGCAGAGTCATGAACAGACTCGGTTACAGTACCTTTCTCGTTGTGGCTGGTACGGAGTGTACGAGCCGGTCGGCGTTCGTCGCGGTTGCGGTGCAAGACGGAGCGATGCAAGGTGCGGTGTCCCTCGATGCGGTGCAGGCAGCGGCTCGATGAGCGTCGTGCAGACGGAGTCGGTGAGTCCAAGGCGTGCGATGCAGGGCGAGACGATGCTCGATGCGGTGCTGACAGGTTGCGATGCAGGCGACCTAGCCGGAGTGCGGGAGCTGGCGTCGGACAGCGGTGCGAGTCGGAGCGGTGCGTCGCAGACGTGCGAGCGGTGCCCCAAATGCGGTGCGGTCACGACTCTTGAGCCAGTTGCAGCGACAGTGTCGGTCTGGTCCGGCTGGCCCAGTGAAGCGATGCGATGCGAACTGCGGTGCCCACAGGTCACGGTGCAAGCAGCGGCTCGATGTTGGCGGCGTCGGACGTCGCCCACGGTGAGACCAGGGTTGCGATGCGAAGCGGGGCGATGCGGTCTGCGGTGCAAACAGGTCACCGGCCCGGGATGGATTCGGTTGACGGAGTCGGTTGCAGTTCCCTTCCTCTGTGGCAACTGAAACAGCGTTCCAGAAGCGGTACCCAGAGGCTTGTGAAGTCTTTGTAGTCCCTGAGACTTCTTAACAGGAGGCCAGCTCGGTTCCTGGCCCTTGGAGATACTCAGCACAAGTTTGTAGAAAGTTCAGTCCAGTCCTTTCACTGCCCAAGACAGAAGCAGCAACTGCAGGCCAACCCAACAAAGCAACAACACAGCAAAGGGGAAGTACTCCTCCTGGCAGCTCTTCCAGCTCTTCGTCTTGGCAGGTTCCTTGATTCCAGCGAGATCTAAATTCATGGGGTCAGGGCCCCAATATTTATATCCCAAATTCCTTTGTTCTCTGAAGGCAGAGAGGCCTTCGCCTAGTCCAAACCAGTTCTGGAGCACTTTGTTGACAAGTCTCCGTCCCTTCTTTCAGTGAGTAGGCCAGGGACATCAGACACACCACAGGAGGTGGAGCCAGCATTGTGGAGGGAAGGCACTGTCCTATTCAGGGCCCAGGTGCGACCCTCCCACCCATCTACAGGTCGATCTGGCTATTCAGCCCTGCGCTGACTCACCCTGTCTCCTGGCATCCCCCAGCCCCGGTCACTCACATTCCAGACACGGAATACACAACCTCGCAGAGGCAGGCTTGGATGGTTAGGCAAGAAAATACCCACTTTCTAAAAGTGGTATTTTCAAACACAGAATGTTAAAACCAACCTTACTAAAAGCTGCATTTTATCATTCTGAGTCCAGGCATACTAAACTCGAATTTCTACCATGTTCCCGGGGTCAGTTAGGATTATAAGCTGTAATAATCAAAACCGCCCGTTCTGGCCTAGGGGGAACAGGTAGCCTTGCAATAGTGAAAAACGAACTAGGCTGTAATTCACTATCAGGACATGCCGCACACACCCGGGCATGTCCTACCTTTCGCGTACAACGCACCCTGCCCACAGGGGTACCTTGGGCCTACCTTAGGGGTGACTAACATGTAGCAAAGGGAAGGTTTAGGGACTTGCAAGTGTGTGCACTTGCCAAGTCGACATGGCAGCCCCAGGCTGCGCACAGGCTCTGCGATGGCAGGCCCGAGTTACACTTTACGGGCTGTTTGCGTGGGTGGCACAATCCAGTGCTGCAGCCCACCAACAGCATTTGGTCTATAGGCCCTGGCACTCGCAGTGCACTTTACAAGGGACTGACACATAAACCAAATAGGCCAATCATGGAAACACCAATCCATAACACATTTTATACAGGAGCACTTGCACTTTCCCACTGGACCGCAGTGAGGGAAGTGCGCAGAATCATCACACCAGCAAAAACAGAGTCAAAACCGGGAGGTCAGAAAGCAAAAAGTCAGGGGAAACACGCCAAAAGATGCCAAGTCTAACAGATGCATATGCTGTGTTGCAGGAAAATGGGTGACTGACTGAGGTGGGTGAAACCCTTCTCAAGCAGTAAACACGATTCCGGTCAAGGTGAAGTCACAAGCCAACCCTAAATTAACCTATGCTTAACCCTCTAGTAGCTTGGCACAAAAGCATTCAGGCTCAACTCAGAGGAAATATGTAAATTATTTATGCAGCACTTCAAACAGTAATAAAATGAAAATACAACAAAAGAAAAATGCCACACCAATTTAGACAAATTGAGTAAAATTTTATAAATTATTTGAGACCACAACAACAAAAATCGAATCAGCAGAACTGGAGACACGCAACTTTAAAGAATTCAGGTAAGTAATGCACCTAAAGCACAAAGCACCACTTGCAGCTATCTGGTCGTGCAAGACCGGGTGAAAGTCACAAGTCCAGGCCGATCGCAATGGAGCGCAGGCCAGATACAGGGACCAGGTTAGTCCCCCCGAGTTACCTTCGAATGTCCAGTGCGAAAAGTTCAGTTCACATGGAAGGAGCAGCAGGAGTGTTGCCCATGGTCATCGATGTAGCGCGAACAGGAACCAGGCTTCACAGATGGCCGTTGTTGTCTCACGAAGATCCTGTCAGGTATCGCAGACAGCCATTGCTGGAGCTTTGCGTCAGAGGTCACTGCGGGCTGTCGATGCTGTAGCGTGAAGTGAAGATCTTGAGTTGCTAGGCGTCGCTGTAGCAGAAATAGCCGAGTTCACCAGAATTTCGCGTTGGCAGGTGGCAAGATCTTGGCGTGTACAGGCCAGTCCGCGGTCACAAAGAGCCCAGAAATGTAGGATTTCTCCTTTTTTTGGGAAGAGAGCTCCTCTGATGCCACACCCAGGGTCCAGGAGCTGAGGGGCATATCCTGGGGATCTGGATCTCACTCGAGCAGAGGCCATCAGGGCTCAGGTAGATCCAGTTGCAGATACAGTTATAAGTCCAGGCAACAGGCCAGCTGGGCAGATGCAAAGCTTGTTATGTCGGAGTAGCTCAGAACACGAGGTCAGTCAGATGACCCTTGGAGTCACTTCAGCCTGGGATGTAGGGTGCAGGTCCAGTCTTTCTTCTCAGGAAGCAGGGCAGCAGGCAGCTGGGCAGCAGAGTAGCAGTTTAGTAGACCTCTGGCAACACAGCATAACAGCAGTCCTTCGTCTGTAGTATCTACAGGTCCAGTGGTGTATTGAAAAGTTGGGTCTGAGGGTCCATGAATTATACCTGGTGCCTACATGAAGTAAGAGAAGTTTCTAGAGAATTCCCTTGGAAGTCCTTAAAGTTTCCTGCCTCCTCTGCCCTGGCTCCAAGCTGGCTACATACACAATGTTGTGGTGACAAGTTCTTTGTGTGAAGGCAGGGCACTGCCTATTCAGTTGCAAGTGGGGATGTGCCCTGCTCCACCCCCTATCCTGCCAGTTGATGACCTATCCAGGCACACATAATCCCTCTATTGTGCGACTGTCTGGGAGGAATAAACAAAGTGCATTTGCCAATTACATGTGACCAGGAACAGGCTGCAGGCACCAAATACATAGGGCAAGAAAATGCCAACTTTCTAAAAGTGTAATTTTTAAAATTGTAATTTAAAATCAGACTTTACTATGAAAGAGGATTTTTAAGTACAATTTCTCAGACACCAATCATGGCATTCATATCTACTCCCAATTGAGAGTTTGCACTTATTAAATGTAATAAGGTAACCCAATGTTATGCTAAGGAAGAGGCAGGCCTTGTAGTAGTGAAAAACACATTTAAGAGCTTTTCACTACTAGACATAAGAACTTAAAAGCACATTCCCAATTTGATAAATACGCTGCACTCTGCCATATGGGCTCAGTAGGGCCTATGCTACGGGTGAATTATATGCATTAAAAAGGAAGGTTTAGGCCAGGCAAATGGTTTATTTTGAACGGGCCGAAATGGAAGCTTAAAGCTGCACACACGGACTGCAACGGCAGGCCTGAGACATGTTTAAAGGGCTACTTAAGTGGGTGGCACAATTGGTCCCGCAAGCCCACTAGTAGCATTTAATTTACAGGTAGAACTACTTTATTAGGTACTTACAAGTAAATAAAATGTGCCAGTTGGTGTAAGTTAATTTCACCATGTTTAAAGGAGAGAGCACACGCACGTTTGCACTGTTTAGAAGTAGTAAAGTGCGCACAGTCCTAAAAGCCAACAAAAAAGGGTTAAAAAAACAGGAGGGTGAAGGCAAAAAGTTTGGGGAGGACCCTGCAGAAAGGGTCAAGTCAGACACGACCGCCTCTGGCCAAAAGCTGGGGTAGAGTAATCAATAACTTGATGGGCTTCCCTGCTAAGGTGATAGAACATGGACGAATGCCCTATTATGCAGGGCCACTTGTCAGTTCTACACAAGAAATCAGTTGGATCCTTCTGTCTACACTCTCCTGAGCTACTGGACTGACCAATAGGGAACCCTTCTCCTCATTTGCTGACCCTATCTGTGCAGCTCCTAACCTTAAGTTGCTCACAAATGCAACCCAGTAGGCAGACATACCACCATGGCCAACAAAGTGATGTGGCCCATTCCGCCCCTTAGAACAGATTTCTGTCTACAACCAAGGAAATATTCTGCCCATAAGGACAGCAATGCAATCAACAGAGGTCACTGACAGCTGTCCGTGTTGAGAGCCAGGCCCAAGGCCATCCATTGCCAGGAGGAAGCTCCACATGGGGACATTGGGTAGGTCTCTCTTCCCGCCTTGGGACTGAGAAGTTCACTTTGGGCTCCTGAGGGTGGGGAGGGGAGCAACAGCCACAGTTGTTAGGCACCTTACTTCCACTCTACCTCCAACCAGTCCCCGCGGTGGTATCCCCCCAGGAACTGTTTGGAATCTCCCTTTAGAATCAAAGCGTACCAGAAAGCACAGCTGTCTGGTTTGCTAAAGACATCTTGGGGACATTCAGAAAGCTGCTTTGGGAATGCATTCTGCTTGTTGCTTACCATAGGTTTTGTTGTTTAAAACTCACATTTTATGGCTTTCTATTTGCTGGCTTTGTTTTAGGCTGTCCAGAACTAATTTGTCCCTCCCAAGGAGCAAAGCCTTTTCACTCCAACTCCCCTTGTATTCTTTCACGAGTGCTCTTTTCTGTAAACAGGTCTGTAAATCTTGCTCCTATTTTGTCACATTTGCTGTGCATTGAAAGACAGAGGTCAAATGTCAGGCTCTGTCGTTCAAGGGAGGTTAGTGTTTACCTTTGTTTCTTTGACTTCAAAGTGAGAGGATTTATGTGACAAACTTGCAGGATGCTGGGGGTAGGAAAGGTTTTTTTTCTAGCACACAACATTTAAATGAACTGTGGAAGTATTTCAGAATATATCAGAATTTGGAACGCCCAATTGAAGCACATTTTTTCTTAATTCTGAAGTGTGTTGGAAACAAATACTTTAATATGATCAAAACAAATCAATACACTAGGTAACGCTATTTCCACACATAGTTTGTGCGCTGTATAATTTCATTAGTAAAAATCTACGTCCGTGCAAATGTAATGGCCATTTCAATTGAAAATGTGTGGTCTGTAATGGCAGTATGCTACCACACCATGCATACTCCACTGTACGCCACTCCACTCTACCCTTCACCACATAACGCCACTGCACTCTACTCCACAACACTCTATGCATCTCTACTCTGCTGTGCACCACTCTACTCTATGCCATTGCACTCTACGCCACTCTACTCTACACCACTGCACTCTTCACCACTCCAATCTACTCTGTACAACTCCACTGTACGCCACTCTGCAACACTACATTCTAATCCATTGCACTCTATGCCAATCCACTGTACGCCACACTAATCTAGTCTGCACCATTGCACTCTACACCGCTTTATTCTATGCCACTCCACGTCACTTAACTCTATGCCACTTCACTCTACGACTCTCTACTCAGCACCACTCTACTATATGCCACCCTACTCCACACCACTTCACTCTACACTGCTCCAGTCTAGACCACTCCAATCTACTCTGCACAAATCCACTCTACGGTACTATACAACACTCCACTCTATGCCAATACAATCTACGCTATTGCACTTTACTCTAACACTCAACTGTATGCCAATCCACTGCACAACACTCTAATCTACTCTGCACCACTGCACTCTGTGCCACTGCACTCTACACCACTTTACTCTATTTCATTACACTCTATGTCACTACGCCACTGCACTTTACCAATACACTCTATGCTACTTTAATCTACTCTGAAACAATCTACTCTATGCCACTATACTCTAAATCACTGCACTCTATGCCACTGCACTTTACGCCAGTGCATTCTACTATACATTACTCTACTCTGCACCACTCTACGCCACAGCACTCTAAGCCAATGTACCTTACTCTGCACCACTGCACTCTCCGCCACTGAACTCTCCAATACTCGAATCTACACTACTGCACTCCACGCCATTCTACTCCGCATCACTGCACCTTACGCCACTGCACTCTGCATCACTCCATGCCACTGCACTCTCAGCCACTCTACTCTACACCACTGCATTCTACACTACTACACTCGATGCCAATCTGCTCAACACCACTCTACTCTACGCCTCTTTGCTCAACACCACTCTACTCACTGCCACTGGCTCTACGCCACTCTACTCTGCACTACTGCATTCTATGCCAATTTCCTCTATGCCACTGCACTCTGTGACACTGTACTCTACTCTGCCCCACTGCACTGTACGCCACTGTACTCTAACCTATTCTACTCCACTCAGCACCACTGCACTCTGCTATGCAACACTTTAATCTACTTCACTGCATTCAATGCTGCATTGCATGCCGCTGAATTCTATGCCTCTGCACTCTACGCCATTAAACTCTGTAACACTTTACGTCAATGCACTTTACACCAGTCCACTCTACTCTTGTCCCCACTCTACTGTGCACCACTCTACGTGACTCCACTCTATGGCACTCCAGTACACAACACTCTGCCACTCCACTTTACAACACTATACTCCACTCTCCTCTACTCCACTCTTCGCCAATCAACTCTATGACACTCCACACCACTTTCTTTTACACCATTAACTTTTAGCCATGCTGAATAGCAGCCACACTGGTGTACAATGTAGCTAAAACACATTGGCAAAGCCAATTGCTCTTGCATAGGAGAGACCTGTTGGTTTTTGCCAATGCTTGTTAATATATGTAAGTCACCCCATGGTAGGCCAAATGAGCCCTAAAGCTTGGTGCTGTACATTAAAAAGTGGAACATGTACTTTCAGATGTTCCAGCAGTAAAAACCCTAAATTGTCGTTTTTACTATAGAAAATCAAGTAGCACCATCGGCAAGTACAGGCTGGCTCCCCAGCCCTGCTAACTTATGAATGGGACTACTAAGGCTGGTACTGTTTGGTTTCAAAAGAAGCAGAGCATTAAATCTGATTGTATGGTTAAATCGAATGTAATGCCACTGGTGGGCAAAGTGCAACTTTAGAAGTGGCCACTTTAGTTGCCCTAGGATTTCAGTGCCCGTTTACTGATGCACACAGGCTTGTCCTGCAGACAACTTTCTGCCCTCTTGAGGAGACATTCTAACGGCGCCCAGGAAAGGACAAAATAGGGGCTTGCATGAGAGAGAGGTGTTTCCTCCCTCCTGCAGGAAGCAACATGGATTTTAGCCCAAAAGGGGAGCTATAAAGGAGAAGCCACCTTTGAAGGGCAAATGGGTAACACTTAGGAGAGGGGCACTCTATTGTGTAGGCAGACTGGCTGGAACTGGGGAAAGGAGAGGAGGAGCCAGTTGTCAAGCCTGTTTTTCCAGGGGCGTGTAAGCCCCTGGTCGCCACACATTTAGGGGTGAGCTAGGGAGCTCTGAGTGTCGAGAGAGGGGTCTCACCATGTTGGGAATGGGCCGAATGGTGAATCCTGGGATAGCCAGATGCCCCACTTCCCAGGAAGTGGTCATCAAGAGGAAGTGAACCTGGTAGTCCATTGGCTACCAACCCCATCCTACCCTGAGGGCATTTTCTGAAGATAAATAGGGCTCCCCTGGTACTCAAAACTCGACCGACTTGGAAGAAGAACCAAAGAAGGACCAGCAAATGTAATGGTATAGTCAAAAAATGTGTAGAGCGCAGCGTATACCCATAGGTGTCTTGGCACTAGTCTGGGTGCTGAGCTGATGTGAGAAAGGTGGAAATTACTGGTTAAAGAGCCAGGTTTTAAGGAGCTTTTTAAACTTTTGAAGAGTGGAAGCCAATCTAATGTGTAAAGGTAGGAGATTCCACTGTTTGGTTGATCCAGCCAGAAAACTGCTTCCACCCCATTTAGATTCTTTGTATCTGAAGGTGTTTATTTTGTAGGTACCCATTGATCTAAGATTTCTATTGAGAACATACCAAGAAATTGCTTGTCTCAGAAAAACTGGTCCTGAATCATGCAGGGCCTTGTAAGTAAGGCAGAGTACTTTGAGTGTGATCCTATATTTGACAGTCAGCCAGTGAAGATCTGTAATGGTTTGGGAAACTGACTGATGTCTGGGAAGGCCAAGAAGTAGCCTAGCAGCTGAGTTCTGCAGAACCTGACGTTTGTTAATATATTGTGACTGAAGACCGATGTATAAACCATTACAGTCATCCAATTTAGAGAGAATTAATGTGGAAATCACTATCTTTCTAGAGTTAATGGGAAGGAAGTTGAACATTTTCTTTATGATTCTAAGGGTATTATATAAAAGGACGATAAGACTGCATCAATTTGCTTACCAAGATTCAGCTTGTCATCTAGAATTACCCCAAGACTCTTGGCTGTGGGAGTGGGCAAGGTGAGCATGCCCATTCTGCCGGCCAGCTTGCGGCGGACCAGAAATTGGGATTGTTTCCCAAGAGAATCACCTCTGTCTATTCCGAGTTTAACTTAAGACAGTGTTTACTCATCCATGTACTGATTTCTCTCATGCAATTTTGAATTCGGAGGCTGCTGTAATTGGTATCATTGGAGGCGGATAGCACAATCTCTGTCGTCCGCATAAGACGTGAGCGAGAAGCCGAAGGATTAAATAGGAGGGGCGAGTTCCGTTATGTACAGATTAAAAAGGGTAGGGCTGAGCGACGATCCCTGTGGAACTCCACAGTGCAATGAGAAGGTATTGGAACAGAAAGTATCTCATTTGACCGTGTTCTCCCTGTTGTTAAGGAAGGATATGAGTAGTTTTAAGGCCATATTTTTTATGCCAACGGCTTCCAAGTGAGAAATCAATGTAGGGTGGTCCACAGTGTCGAAAGCTTCCGACAGAACCAACAGGATCAGAGCAGTTGTTCCTCCTTCATCTAGGATGATCTTGAGTTCATCAGTGGCCTTAATTAGGGCTGTCTCGGTACTGTGTTCCGATCTCAAACTGAATTGTGCTGGGTCCAACAGATTCTTCTCTTTGATGAATTGATTCAGTTGGCCGGTCATAATTTATTCTATTATTTTAGATGGAAAGGGAAGTTTAGAAATGGGTCGGTAATTAGAAGGGTCTTTCTGATCCAGACTAGCTTTTTTTAAGAGCGGGAGAATGGAAGCCCTCTTCCAGATAGTAGGAAAGATTCCGGTCTTAAACATGGAAATGAAGATGTTTGTCAGCGTCGTGGCTTTAGGCTTCGTAATAGACTTGAGCACTGAGGGGGTGGGGGCAGGAATCATCTAGGGATCCAGATTTGGTAGTGTGCATGAGATGGACAAGTTACTTACCTTCGGTAACGCCTTATATGGTAGAGACATGATCTAGCCGCAGATTCCTTACCTTTGAAATTCCAGGCATCAGGCTGGATCCGGAAGATTTCTCAGCAGTACCCCTGCGCGCCGGTAGGTGGCGTCGGTCGACTCTGCGTGACGTCGTCGGCGTCGCGTTCGTCGTCATGACGTCCATGTTGTCAATATAACCGCCACTCCGGCGCGCTGACGTTGGTACTTTACACGACTTTCCAAGCCAGAAGCGTTATTTCATCAGTGTTGTGATAGAAATTATTTGATTTCTATATTTATTTTTGTATAATACTTTGTTGGAAGAGACCGCCTGTTCCTCTATAAATAACTATACCCATGGTCCCTGACATATTCTTGGGTTCCCTTGTCTATGAAAATATATTCCCTTTATTGACGGCAAAAAGGCTGTGATCACAGTTCACTGCATCTCCCCTCAACGTCAGGTGTATCAAACCGAGCCCTCTCCCTTGCCCTCGCGCACCCACTCTTCTCGTATCGTCGTGTTCAAGAGCTTATCCACTGCCCTGATCTCTTCTGTATCAGCCACTCATTGCAGCTCTACCATTGAATGGATCCTGTTTCTTGACATTCCGCTTTGGTCAGACAAGGACCCTGAGGAGTTCCAATACGCTTCTCCTCATCCAGCCGAAAACTTGTAAACAAAAAAACGCAGCCCGTTCCTTCTCTGGAAGTGCGCCCAAAATCTGGAATTCCATCCCAGTGCATATCAGGGCTACCCCATCCTTTTCAAAATTTAAAAGGCAGCTCAAAGACCTTTTCCTCAATCGTTCGCTCCCGAATCGATAGATGCCGCCGGAACACACAAGCCTGCACATGGCAGTATTCCGATACTTTGACATTAAGACTTCTACCTCCGCCAAGCCACCGGACCCCTCCCTCTATCCCCCCCCTCCCTGAAGGAGGTCAGCTTGAGCCAAAGTGCACACGGCTAGAATCCTATCTGACTTCCTTGCCTTAATGCTGTACAGCGCGCTCAGATCTCCGAAGCGCCACAAGACATTTTGTATACTACTGCGTTACTGTGTGATTTCCTGGATACGTATGTTGTAAAGCGCTCCGATACCCTCGGGTCTAGCCAGCGCTATATAAAACTCTTTAATAAAATAAATAAATCTCCACCGAATTGGCTTGCATAGCCACTTGTTCCAATTGTACACCCCAGGAACAGCACTCATCCTATTTGCATTAAGTGCAGGCTCCATTGTTGCCTTTTCTGCACTTTGGGTCCCCGTCCCTAGGCAATTCTTGTCTCAGGCATATATTATTTAGTTCTGATGATGATCCCTAGATCCTTAAATGGGATCGAAACTTCGTCGACCTGTAATACCATTACTATTGAAATGTCTCTTTTAATTTAAAAATTATAGCATTGGTACCTTAACAGACTTGTCACCAACTGTTTACTTTTATGTAGTCACTGCTTTATGTCTAAGTTGTGTTAACCAATTATATGGTGTCTTACATGTTTCCCACTCTAATTATTTCTGTTTTCCTTTTTTTCAATCTAATTAAATTGTGTTATTATTTCATCAGTGTTGTCATAGAAATTATTTGATTTCTATGTTTATTTTTGTATAATACTTTGTTGAAAGGGACCGCCTGTTCCTCTAAAAAAAAACGATACCCATGGTCCCTGACATATTCTTGGGTCTCCTTGTCTATGAAACAATATATTCCCTTTATTGACGTCAAAAGGCTTTCAGTGCCAGCCAGATCGCCTGAAGCTCCAACTGATTGATACGGAGCTTGGCTTCCGCCGGAGACCAGAGTCCTCTGATCTCCACCTCTCCCAGATGGCCACCCCAGCCCAGAAAGGACGCATCTGTCACTACTGTGAAGTCTGGGTGGGGAAGGGAGAGGGGTCTGCCCTTGAACCAATCGCGGTTCGTTAGCCACCACTGCAGGCTGTTCGCAGTGCCCTCTTAAATCTGAACCAGGTCGGTGAGATTTCCTCGATGCTGTGCCCACTGTAACTTCAGGTCCCACTGCAGAGCCTGCATTTGCCACCTTGCATGGGTCACTACCAGGATGCAGCAGGCCATGAGGCCCAACAGCCTCAGAGTAATTCTCACCGAAATCCAAGATAGAGGCTGGAACATCAGTATCATAGCCTGAATATCTTGGACTCGCCGTTCGGGAGTATAGGCCCAAAACTGCACCGTGTCCAAAACCGCCCCAATGAAAAGGCGTGTCTGAGAGGGAGTCGGGTGTGACTTCGGCACATTGATAGTGAACCCAGCGAACGCAGGAGGTGGGAGACACCTGCTCATGGCGAGCCCACCTTCAGCAACCAGTCGTCAAGATAGGGGAAGACTGGAACCCCTGATCTCCGCAGATGGGCTGCGACCACCGCCATCACTTTTGTGAACAACCGAGGGGCGCTGGTGAGGCCAAAAGGGAGCACCGCAAATTGAAAGTGCTCTTGACCCACCGTGAACCGCAGGTAGCGACGATGGGCAGGGAAGATGGGGATATGAAAGTAGGCATCCTGCAAATCCAGCACTACGATCCAGTCTTCTGGGTCCAAGGCAGACAAACCCTGACCAAGAGTGAGCATCTTGAATTTCTCCTTTTTGAGGAAGTAATTGAGGGCTCTGAGGTCAAGGATAGGATGAAGGCCTCTGTCCTTCTTTGGGACCAGGAAGTAGCGGGAATAGCAACCACTGCCTACTTCGGGCTCGAGAACCCTCTCTTTAGCTTCCTTGGCCAAGAGAGTTGAGACTTCCTCGCGGAGCAAGGCAAGGTGATCCTCCGTCAGCCGATCGTACACTGGAGGCATGGATGGAGGGGTAGTCTCATAGGGGAGGGATTAGCCCATTCGGACTATTTGCAACACCCACCTGTCCGATGTAATGTTTTGCCAGTGGTGGAGATGATGGCGAATTCTGCCACCGACTGTTGGAGAATGATCCTGGGGGATCGGACTAGAAAGGTTTTTCGGTGGAGGAGGGGATGGTGGCTTGGCTCGACTTCTGGTTTCCTGACCCACGAGGCCGGGGTGAACCGTGTCGATGGCCCTGCAGAGGTTGCTGAATTTGCAGGGCCCTCTGGCCGAGGTAAGGTTGGCACGGCTGGTACGCTCTTCCGTAGCCACGAAAGGAGTGAAAATTGGATGAAGAGCTGGGGGCTGTAGTGAGGCCCAAAGACTTGGCCATGGCCTGCGAGTCTTTACAGCGCTCAAGGACAGCATCCGCTTTGTCTCCAAAGAGACGGGAGCCATCAAAGGGCATGTCCATGAGGTTGGCATGGACATCCCCTGAAAAATCAGATGTTTTCAGCCAGGCATGGTGACGTACCGCCACCGTCGGGGAAATCGCTCTGCCTAGCGAGTTCGTCGAGTCCAAGCGACATCTGATTGCGAACTTAGCTGCGTCCCTCCCATCTGATATAGCTTGGGAGAGTAGGGTCCAGTCCTCCTCCCAAGACTCTGGGCAGCACCTGCGCTACTGTATCTCATATGGAGTGGGAGTAACGCCCCAAGAGGCAAGCGGTGTTCACTGACCGCAATGCTAGGCTGGCGGAAGTAAAGATTTTCTTTATGAAGTTCTCCAGCCTCTTGGATTCCCTGTCCGGGGGTGCAGAAGGGGATGCGTCACGAGAAGTGGAAGCTTGGACAACCAAGCTTTGCGGGGTGGGATGGGTGGTGAGGAAAGTTGGGTCGCCCCGTGCGGGGCGGTGGGCGATCGTCCTATTCACAGGAGCCCCTGTGCTGGGTTTGGACCACGTCCCCAGAAGGACATCTGTCAAGGCCTCATTGAAAGGCAGTAGGGGTTCCGAACTCGAGACCCCAGGCTGCAGGACCTCTGTCAAGACATTTGTCTTGACTGCCACTGTAGGAAGCTGCAGGTCAAGGACCTCTGCAGCCCTATGCACCACCATGGAAAAAAATGCTCCCTCCTCTGTAGCCAGGGTAGGAGGGGAAAACATGCCAGTGTCTGGGTGGTGTCCAGACCACTTCACCCAGCTCCTCATACCAGTCCAGATCTTGTTGTTGTGGTTGCGGGATTTCTAAGGGCTCCTGCTCCCCCTCCCAATCCTCTTCCTCCATTCCTAACCCTTCTGAATAGGGCAGAAAAAACGGCATGGAGCAGTACGGCTCCATCGGCGCCAGTGTCGGAGGACGCCTGACCGGCTCAGTGTCATTGGGAATGAGGATAGGGGAGGCGCCGCCGAGGACCTTGGCATCGGACGCGATGTTGGGGAAGGTCGCTGTGGAGGTGCGACCGGCGTTGGTCCAGACCCGGGAACGGGTCCACTCTGAGGCCGTGGCGCCCGGGCCAGAGCCTCCGGCATGGGAACCAAGGGGGCCCCTCCGTCTTCAGGCCATCCAAATATGGTGCACATGGCGTCATAAAATTCTTTCAGTTGGGCAGGGGTCACTCCCGGCCCCGGAAAGGGAGGGAAACGCGGAGCCGACCCAGGCACCTGCTCCGCAGAGCGGGGCCTCGAACGCCAAGGTTCCTCCGTCGCATCGTGCGACGGGCAGGGCGAAGTCGAAGCACGCTTCGACTTCTTGTGCTGCCTCTTACCTGACTTCGACGACTTTGACGAAGAGGATTTCGATTCACCGGAGAGGTACTCGAACCTTCCTCTCGACCGAGACCGTGAGGCGACCTCTGCGGTGCAGGACGCCGGACTGCGAGAAGCTTTAGCGACCGCTTGCTCAAAGCCTTCAGCACCATGGCCCTAAAGTCGGAGGACGACTTGGAGTCGTGGCCACGCTCCAGGCACCAAAGACAGGCCAAATAGGGGTCCGTGAATGACAGGCGCCGCACGGCTTGAACCCTGAAGTCTTCTCACTCGACATGATACACCTACACACCAACAAAGTCGACAAAAAGTCAAAAAAAGTCTGTCAAAAAATGACAGGGGGTAGCTCTCTTCAACGGATCGGTGCTGATGGTGCAGAAAGAAAAGAACTGACGTCAGCGCGCCGGAGTGGCGGTTATATTGACGATGTGGACGTCACGACAATGACAAACAGGACGCCACCGACATCATGCTGAGTCGACTGACAGCATCTACCGGTGCGCAGGGGTACTGCTGAGAAAAATCTTCCGGATCCAGCCTGACGCCTGGAAGTTCAAAGGTAAGGAATCTGCGGCTAGGTGTCTCTATCAGATTATCAATCTGTGATACTGAGACTGGGGTAAAGGTATTTAATGAGGCCAGTGGGATAGCATTATCCATCAAGCAGTCACTTGTGCTATTAGTCAATTGTGAATTAGCATTGTTGAGGTGATTAAATAGGTTATAGATTTGATCGAATATGCTCCTAAAGTGCTGAGCAATGGTGTCACAGAAGGTTTGACTGTGCCAATCTCCTTTAAACTCAGGTTGTTTTGTTATTTTGTTTATTACTTGAAAGAGTTCCCTGGCAGAATTTTTAGAAGATTCGATTTGCGGAGTAAAAAATTCAGTTTTTTCCTTAACCAGAAGGGTTTTATATTTGGATAGGGACAATTTGTACGCTTCTTTTTCACGAGATTCGTACTGAGACCTCCATTTCCTTTCTTGTCGCCTACAGCTTTGTTTTTCTAGCCGAAGGGCTTCAAAAAACCGAGGAGCAGAAGGCTTTTTTTGCCTTGATTTGGCCTTTTTAATAGGAACGGTTAGGGAGAGTGCGGTATTTAGCCCATTTAGGTAATCCTGGGTGGGTAGCTCAGGGAAGGATTCCGTGAGTTGTGGCTGAAGTTGTTTGTAGTCCAGATTGGCCCATGCCCTATAGTTTGTCGTATTACGCCTATTATTAGAAGCTGATGTTACCTCCGTACCTCTTAGCTAAAAAAAATGGACAAATGATCCGACCAAGAGAGTGGAAGAAGATTAAGGTTAGCAATGGTTTTATTATTGGAAAAAATGGCATCCAATGCGTGGACAGCAGTGTGGGTGGCATTTTGTACCAGCTGGGGGAGACCGAAGGCATTCCTGATTTCAGAGCTTTGGTGTCTCTATCTTCCTGAGACTCCAAATGTAAATTTAAATCTCCAAGGACTGTGAAGTCCATGCTGCAGATGTCATCCTCTAAGAGGGAGCTAATGGAGTTCAGGAAATTGTTTCTAGGGCCCGGAGGGCAATAGATAAGAGACCCTCTAAAGGATTTCTTTTGTGTTAGATGAAACCAAAAGGATAAGGCTTCACAATCTTCATTCGATAAGGTTGTGAAATTGGCCCTGAACTTATCTCGATATATAATTCCAAGCCCACCAGGCATCTTGTGGGAATAGCAGTTAGGAGTTTCGGCATCGAGGTGCTGTTCGCCCACGTTTTCGTAATAAAAATAATAGCAAAGGGAGGTTGCACCGACAAGGACTGCACCTGCTGGCTAGCGAAGAGAGGGACTGTGCCTGCTGTGTCCTGTTTAGGGAGAAGCTGTCTGCAGAGTCCAGTCAAGCCAAGAGAACTCCAAGGGGCAGCTGACTGGCCTCCTGTCCGCAGCACAGGGACATAACAGCTGAAGAAGCAAGCTGGGACAAGTTGGTAGCCCAAAGTCTTCAAGATGCTGTGCAGCACCAAGGAAACAAGACCAGACGCACAGAATCACACCCAAGTTCTCTGTGCTTGGAAGTGCTGTCGGAGAGATGCTGAGACCCTCAGAAGGAAAGTTATTGACCCAGGAAGGATTGGTCTGTGACCGCAACAACGGGCGATTGGTAGCTCAGTGGCGACTGGACTTCGGCCAGACAGGATGGGGACTTAATGGGACGTCGACCCTGAAACCAGGGCCCACTCACCATCTTCGCGGACCAAAGAATCCCTGTAAAAGACCCCTATCGACCGCGTCGCATCCACTGCATCCTTAAAGCACCACCTTCAGCATTCTTCAACCCTTGCATCAGGACCACTCCATAGGAATCCATTGCAGTGCGGATAAAGTGCCTGGAACTGTTGAAGGATTGCTTCTCCTATGAAGGTAACTGCTCTTGAGTACCTTGCTGGTCCCCCTCACTTGCTCCCTGCCAGAGTTGTCGCTCCAAGTACTTCTAACTGATCACATTGACACTTACCTAAGATTTCCTTGAAAAAGTTTCTAAGTGTCCAATTCGTTGACTTTGCCAAAGCTTGCCTGTGGTTGAGTAAAACTGCTTCGATTTTCTATTGCCTGTAAAATCTATATCTCTGGTGCCCTCAGGTGGATCTTTTTCGTTCTTGTGTCTCCATTCTTAAAAAAATACAGTCTATTTTTATAAATTGGTGTGGATTTTTGAGTGGTGTGTTGATTTCTTCTTCAATTGGTGCCGTTTAAATGCTTAACACTTTTTCCTCTGTGTAAGCCTTGCTGCTCAGTGCCACAGCTACCCCGGGTTGTGTTGAGGGTTTTACAGACGAAACCTATTGGACATCAAGGGGTTGGTAAGTGTATTACATGGTGAGGTTACACAACCACACCATGTATTACACCCCATTTCATCGCAGTGAAGTCGCACGCCAACCCCAAATTAACCTGTGCTTAACCCTCTGGTAGCTTGGCACAAAGCAGTCAGGCTTAACCTAGAGGCAATATGTAAAGTATTTAAGAAAGCACTTCAAACAGTAATAAAGTGAAAATACAACACAAGAAAAATCCCACACAATTTAGAAAAATAGAGTAAAACCTTTATAAATTGAGACAAAAATGACAAAAATCCAATCAGCAGAACTAGAGATATGCAATTTTAAAGATTTCGGGTAAGTAAACCACCTAAAACTACAAAGCGTCACTCACAATTATCTGGCAGTGAACGACCAGTTAAAAGTCCCATGTTCAGGCTGTACGCAATGGAGCGCGGGCTGGATACATGGGCCAGGTTAGTCCCACTGAGTTACCTTCCGATGTCCAGCAGGAAGAGTTTCATTCAATGTGGAAGGGGCCGCGAGGAGCAGGGAAAGTGTCGTGGATGGTCGTCGATCCAGCATGAAAAGCGAGCTAGACGTTGTGGACGGTCATCGCTGTAGCCGAAAGATCCTGTCTGGTGTTGTGGACAGTTGTTGCTGGAGCTTCTCGTTGGCAGTCACCGTGGGATGTCGATGCTGTAGCACAAACTGCAAATTTCGCATTGCGGTCGGTGTGGTGCGAAGAGTCGGGTTCACCAGAACTTCGCATTGACAGCCAGCAAGATATTGCCGTGAAGAGGCCTGTTCGCGGTTGTGAACACCTCAGAACTTCAGGATTTCTCCTTTTCTTGGGGAGAGAGCTCCACTGATGCCACACCAAGGGTCCAGGACCTGATGACCACCTCTTGGGGATCAGGATCTCACTTCAGCAGAAACCAGGAGAGCTAAGTCAGGGCCATTTGCAGGTCCAGGCATCAAGGTAGCTGGGTAGATGCAGGGAAGCTCCACAGCTTATGTTCCTGCAGCTCAGAACAGGAGGTCAGTCAGCTGACCCTTGTAGTCACTTCCGCCTGAGATGAAGAATGCAGGTCCAGTCTTCCTTCTGCAGGGCAGCAGCCAACTAGGCAGCATCTTAGCAGTCCTTCTGGTAGCAGGGCAGCACAGCTGTCCTTCTGTAGTATCCACAGGTCGAGAGGTGTACTGAAGAATTGGGTCGGAGGGTCCATGATTTATACCTGGTGCCCACTTTGAAGTAGACGTTTCTAGAGAATTCCCTTTGAAGTCTTTGAAGTTTCCTGCCTCCCCTGCCCTGGCCCAAGCTGCGTGCATGAACAATGCACTGGTGACAAGTACTTTGTGTGAAGGAAAGGCACAGCCTATTCAGTTGCAAGTGGGGCTACGCCCAGCTCTGCCCCGAATCCTGCCAGTTGATGGCCCATCCAGGGACACCTAATCCCTCTATTGTGTGGCTGTCTGGGAGGAATAAAGAAAGTCCAACTGCCAACTACACTGAGTCATATGACCCAGGAAC
The DNA here is from genome assembly GCA_963921515.1 of Calotriton arnoldi. NCBI lineage: Eukaryota > Metazoa > Chordata > Amphibia > Caudata > Salamandridae > Calotriton > Calotriton arnoldi. The sequence continues at coordinate 755,194 of CAWUFW010003885.1, forward strand.
AGGTTGCAGGTACCAAATAGTTAGGGAAGGAAAATGACAACTTCCTAAAAGCGGCATTTTTAAAATTGCTACTTAAATCCGACTTTACCATTAAAGAAGATTTTTTGTTACAATTTCTCAGACAGCAAACATGACATTCCTATCTGCTCCCAATTGAAAGGTAGCACTTATTAAATGTAATAAGATAACCCAATGTTATTCCATGGGAGAGATAGGCCTTGCAGTAATGAAAAATGAATTTAGGAGTTTTTCACTACTAGGACATAGAAAACCTATAAGTACATGTGCAACTTCTTAAATAAATTGCACCCTGCCCTATGGGCTGTGGGGGAACTGCCTTAGCAGTGACTTATATCAAAACGTTTGTTTTGCCAGGTCGAAATAGCAATTTAAACTGTACACAGGCTGTGATGGCAGACCTGAGACATGTTTAACAGGCCTACTTAAGTGTACGGCACAATTAGTGCTATAGGCCCACTAGTAGCATTTAATTTACATGCCCTAGGTATATGCAGTACCACTTTCCTAGGGACTTACAAGTAAATTAAAAGGGCCAGTTGGGTGTAAGCCAACTTCACCATGTTTAAATGAGAGAGCACAAGCGCTTTGGCACTGGTAAAGTGAGCAGAGTCCAAAAAGACAACAAAAACGGTTTCAGAAAATAGGTAATCCCGGCCTTCTGATATACCTCCATAAACAAATTGCTATCCAGATATTTTCATTTTTGATTTGTGCATTTGGATCATTAGAAAAGTAATTTAGCTTGGGTAGACATTGTTGATAGGGGCCAAATTTTTCTGGATGACATTTTTAAAAATGGCGGATATGTTGTAGTGATGATGTAATATTTAAGAAACCCTAAGACCTATATACTTCATTTTAGTGTGAAAACAGATTTTGGGGTCAAGTAGTCTTATAGTGACAGAAAATAACTCTTCAGAGCAACCCTTCCGCCACTTTCCAAAATCATGGCTATAATAGAGGACGAAGAAATGAAACAAATAATAATGGTTTTTAATCCTTTTATGTATACACCAAACAATGTTTACGATCTGAATATGAAGAAAAAAAAATGTTTATCGCTCTCGTTTTGTCCACATTTTCATACTTCACGTTATTAATTTATTTCGCAGTCACTCGTGGTACATTTGCAGAATGTTGAACATTTGAGAAGATCATATCGACTGGGCCATATTTTTGTAGCACAGGTTTTGCAAGTACATATGGTTGTATGACATTACCACGCATACTTTACCACGCACGTTTTTACAATGCAGATTTTAAAACGCATACCACTACCACGCATTTACATTCACTCACATCTGAAATACCTTTACCACGCAATTCACTACCACACACACTTTTACCATGCTTACAGTTACAGAAAAATCCAGTCAGAGTCCAACACTGCCACCTACTGTTCAAAAAGTATACAATAAATCTTAAAACACTATTGTAAACAAAATATATATATTTTAAAAAATTTACATTTATGTCGTTTGCGAGTTTACTTTTTGGGGGGGGGAGATCCCTCAACCCCCCCTTTTTTAATTACCCATAACAAATATAAACTACTTACCACATAGTCACCAATACAAACATATGCTCTGTAAACACTTGCGTGGTAAAGACTAGCGTGGTAAAAGTAATTCAGATGTAAAAAATGAGTTGCAATTGCATTTCGTGGTAAAAACTTTGTGGTAAAGGCTGTTCCCCGTACATGGACGTGTAAGATCTGTGGGTAGAGGCTTTAGAAATTTCATAGGTTTTAGCACCCCATTAATATCTTCCCAATCAAATTCACACAGATCTTTCTCTACATATGCATGATCCAAAAGATTTACACATCTTCTGACCAAGTAGAAATCTCTTTCTATGTGTCCATGCACAGAATATGACATTGGTGGAAGAGCGCTGTACCGAAGATCGTCAAATGTGTGACAGGCAGAAGTAATTTTACACGTATGCACAAGGTATTTTTTATACGTCTTTAAAGTCACAATCTTCATCTGTCTCAGCAAATCCTATCTGATAGAGACTTTTAGCTGCAGATTCCTTACCTTTGAAATTCCTAGGCTGGATCCGGAAACGTTTGCTGAGCAATACCCCTTGTGCGTGCCATCGGGTGACTCCATTCAGCTCCGCGTGACGGCATCGGTAGCATCGGTTATGACGTTAGGTGCCTCTATAGCGCTCTCTGACTTTTGTCAAATTCGGAAAGTTTTCCCATTTCGTGTGCAAGGGATGCCTTCGAGGAAGACTGGTTTCAAGCCGTGCGGTGACTGCCACCGCATGATGTCGGTTACCGATCCCCACCTCGTTTGCCTTTGGTGTCTCGAGCACAACCACGACTCGAAGTCGTACTTCAGCTGCCGGGCCATGGCTTCGAAGGCCTTGAGAGAGCGGACGATGAAGCTCCTCGCCGTCCGGCAGTTGACACAATCGAGCAAGACTTCGTGGAGGTCTTGGTCCCGATGGAAGAAGAATTTTACAAGGCCATGTACCATGTATTTGAGTGGGCCGACCCCACTGGTGAGCCCTCGGGCCCTGCGGAGTCGGAAGGGGCCCCATCGGGTTCGACGCCGTCGGCTCTGGCCACAGTGCCGGTGGGGCCTCATGGATCCGATCCCGGATCCGGGTCTACACCGGTCGTGCTAACGTGACCTCCTCCGGCGTCGGACCCAAAGTAGGTGCCTGCGGCACCGCTGGTGCCTACCGGCAGTGCCAGCCCCCATCTTCACCCCCGACGACAAAGAACGAGGCCGCTCAACGCCGATTGAACCCACTGGTTCTATGTTGTCGCCTGAGCACTTTGAAGCTGTTCGAGGCTCAGGAGAGGAATGGGAGGGGTCTATGGACCCTCTGGGACACCAGGATGACTCTGCGGAGCCTTTGGACTGGTATGGGGAACTTGCGGAAACCAGTGGACTGGACAGTTCTCTTGATACTGGCATGCTCTCTCCACCAACAGTGGCTTTGGAGAAGTGGGCATCCTATGCCATGGTGATTAAAAGGGCAGCTGCGGTCCATGGACTAGGGCTGCCCTCAGTGCAGGATTAATCTCCTGACCGAAGAGCTTCAACCTGGGGCTTCCACTTATGAACCCCTTTTGCCCTTTAATGAAGCACTGACAGTCAAGGATGGGAGAGATGCAGCAAAATTCACCAAACTGTGTGGCCTAGATATGACGGATTCGCTGGCCCGATCGATTTCAATGACAGTGGCATTGAGACCCCACGCCTGGCTAAGAAGAACTGGCTTCTCGGGCGATGTCCAGTCCAATCTGATGGACATGCCCTTTCAAGGAACCAGTCTTTTTGGGGAAAAGGCAGACTCTGCCCTGGTCAGGTTCAAGGACTCTCGAGCTACGGCCAGATCCTTGGGCCTCTCCTCCACCCCTCATGGCCAGTCTTCCTTTTGCCCCTTTCGTGGTAACAGAAGGGGTTTCCATCCACGTCAGCCCTATCCCAGCCACTATCTTGCACAGACTGCCCAAGCCGTGCGAGGACATGGATGCGGTGCATTCTGATCCAGGAATGGAGGCCAGAAGTCGCCGGCCACACTGCATCCAGCAGCCGCACCCTCCAAGCACTCCTTGGCTGACTTTGCAGGACCACACTACTCCAGTTGGTGGGAGAATTCGTCATCATCTCCCCCATTGGAGATCCATAACATCAGACAAGTGGGTCTTGCAGATCGTCCAGGAGGGCTATACTCTTCCTTTCCTTTCTTTTCTGCCTCCCATTCTGCCAAATCAGGAACCGCTGAAGTGGGGATCATCTGAGATTGCTCCAAGAGGAAGTTACAGCTCTCTTGGCCAAGGGAGCCATAGAAAGGGTCCCGGTTTCAGAAGTAGACAGTGGTTGTTATTCCCGCTACTTTCTGATTCCAAAGAAGAACAAACGGTTGCGGCCCATTTTAGCTCTTTGGACCGTCAATCTCTTCCTCAAGAAGGAGAAGTTCAAGATGCTCACTCTAGCTCAGGTCTTGTCTGCCCTAAACCAAGAAAACTGGATGGTAGCGTTGGACCAGCAGGATGCGTATTTTCATATCCCCATCCTGCCGGGCCACAGGCATTACTTGCGGTTCAAAGTAGGTCGCGAGCACTTTCAGTTTACCGTGCTCCCCTTGGGCCTTACCAGTGACCCTCTGGTGTTCACCAAGGTGATGGCGGTGGGCGCAGATCATCTACACAGGTTAGGGGTGTCAGTCTTCCCCTACCTCGACGACTGGTTTTTGAAGGCAACCTCGCCACAGGCAGTCGTATCCCACCTTTAGACTACAGTGGACCTCCTGCATTGGCTGGGGTTCTCGATAAATGTGCCGAAGTCACATCTGACTCCTTCTCAGATGCTCCCTCTCATCGGAGCAGTTCTGGACACAGTGCAGTTTCGGACCTATCCTTCTGAGCAGCAAGTCCAGGATATTCAGGTTATGAATCCGATGTGTCGGCCTCTATCCTAGATTTCGGTGAGACTGACTCTGAGGCTGTTTGGCCTCATGGCCTCCTGCATCCTGTTGGTAAAGCATGCCAAGTGGCGTATGCGAGCTCTGCAGTGGGACCTGAAGTTCCAGTGGGCACAGCATTGAGGAAATCTCACCGACATGGTCCAGATCTCGGAAGGAACTGAGAGAGATCTGCAGTGGTGGTTGACGAACCGCGATTGGGTCAATGGCAGACCACTCTTCCTTCCCCAACCAGAACTCACAGTAGTGACAGATGTGTCACTCCTGGGATGGGGCGGCCATCTGGGAGAGGTGGAGATCAGGGGACACTGGTGTCCGGAGGAGTCGGGACTCCACATATATCTGTTGGAGCTCTGAGCGATTCGATTGCCATTGAAAGCATTTCTTCCCTCTGTCAAAGGGAAGCTAGTGCAGGTGTTCACGGACAACACCACCGCCATGTGGTATTGCAACAAGCAGTGCAGGGTGGGGTCGTGGAACCTTTGTCGAGAGGCCCCGCATCTCTGGACATGGCTGGAACAGCAGGGCATAACCCTGATGGTTCAACACCTGGCAGAATCTCTGAACACCAGGGCGGATGAACTCAGCCGTCAATTCCTAGCGGATCACGAATGCTGTCTCCAGTCGGAGGTGGCGCAAGGTCTCTTTCAGCAGTGGAGAGAACCTTGGTTAGATTTGTTCGCCTCCGAAAAGAACGCGCAGTGTCAGCAGTACTGCGCCCTGGAGTTTCCAAGGCTGCTATCGCTCGGCGATGCTTTTCATCACAAGTGGAGCTCAGGCCTGCTGAACCCCTTTCCGCCCATACCACTCCTGCCCAGGGTTCTGAAGAAGATCTGTAACGACCGGGCCCAAGTCATTCATGTGGCTCTGGACTGGGCAAAGAGAGTTTGGTATCCAGAGCTTCTGAGAATGAGCATCGATCCTCCGATCAGGCTGCCCCTTCGGGAGGATCTTCTATCGCAGCAGCAGGTGAGGGTCCTTTACCCGAACCTGTCAACTCTGCGCCTCCATACGTGAAGATTGAGCGGCGGCAGTTGACAGCTTTTGACCTTCCTCCTGAAGTCTGTACCGTTATTTTGGCAGCCAGGGGGCCCTCCACTAAGACGATATACGCCTGCCGTTGGCAGAAATTTGTATTATACTGTACAGAAAAGTTTATCAACCACCTTTCTGCTCCTCTTTCCACTGTCCTTTTGTTTATTCTGACCCTTGCCCAACAGGGTTATGCTTTGGGAACTCTCAAAGGTTACCTTTCTGCTCTGTCTGCTTTTTTGCTGCTGCCAGACCAACCCTCTCTCTTCAAATGTCTTCAAATGTCCTAGCATTCATAGACTTCTTAAAGGGCTGGCGCATCTGTTTCCACCCACGCCCTTTGTTATGCCACAGTCGGACCTTAATTTGGTCTGCACCTACCTGATGTGTGCTCCCTTTGAGCCTTTACACAATTGTCCCCTCCGGCTGTTGACCATCAAAACAGTCTTCTCAACGGTTACATCGACCCGGAGGGTGAGTGAGTTGCAGACGTTATCTTGCTCTGTCTTTCCAGACAAAGTGGTGCTTCGCAACCGGGCATCCTTTTTGCCAAAGGTTGTGACCCCTTTCTATCTGGGTCAGTCCATCACGTTGCCCACCTTCTTTGCTACCCCGCATCCCTCTAAGGAAGAGGAGCGTCTCCAACGTCTGGACCCAAAAAGAGCGTTGTTGTCATACCTTGACCGCACAAAAGAGTTCCGGGTGGTCGACCAACTCTTTGTGGGGTACGTGGTAGCGAAGAAGGGAAGAGCAGTGCAGAAAAGGACCATTTCTCGCTGGGCCGTTCTCTGCATTACGATCTGTTATGCCCTGGCAAAGAAGCAGCCCCCTGAGGGATTAAGGGCCCATTCCACAAGGGGAAAAGCTGCGACTAGGACCTTGGCTTGGGGTGTCCCAGTGCAATACATCTGTCAAGCAGCAACATGGGCATCTTTGCACAAGTTTGCAAAACCCTACTGCCTGGACGGTCAGGTCCGCAGGGATGGGCACTTTGCACGCTCAGTGCTACAGGACTCCGTAGTATAGGATATTGGTCCGCAGCCCACCGCCGGGATGGTATGGCTTGGGTATCTAATTCAAAGGTAAGGAATCTGCAGCTAGAAGTCTATCAGATGAACAAGTTACTTACCTTCGGTAACGCATTATCTGGTAGAGACTCCATCTAGCTGCAGATTCTTTACAGCCCCACCCATGCCTCCCCACTTTGCGTGCTAATATGGTAGGGCTAGGGTTACTTCCCCTTTCAGGGCCCTAGTTTTGCACACAACTACGTCAGTTACTCTGTGGCTCTGAGCTTCTGGCGTGGAAAAGACGATAAGTACTGATGTCCGTGCGCCTGGGTGGCGCCTATATAGGCACCGCGACATCATAACCGACGCTACCGACGCCTTCACGCGGAGCCGAATGGAGTCACCCGACGGTGCGCGCAAGGGGTATTGCTCAGCAAAAGTTTTCGGATCCAGCCCATCGCCTGGGAAATTCAAAGGTAAGGAATCTGCAGCTAGATAGAGTCTCTACCAGATAATGCGTTACTGAAGGCAAGTAACTTGTTCTTTAGAAACTTCACAGGTTCAGCAGTTAACGCTCCAAGCTCTGTTACAATTTTGATCATAGTGTCATCACCCATAAGAATATGTGCCTTGATAAGAACGCTGGGCATCTCTGGGTCAAGTTTCTTGTACAAAATAGGAAGCGGGATTAAGTGTCTTTTCTCGTCTGTTCCATAACTTATCCATAACTTCCTTGACTTATGAACATTGCAACAAATCTAAGTAGCACAATAATAACATATGTATCATTTGACAGTACAATGACTCGACTGGAACCATTTCGAACAGCTCACTCAACATGTGGCACAACACGAAGGTCAGCTTCCTCCAATTGCTGTTAAGTTCTTGAACAATATGGCCCATATCTTTTGAATATATATATGCAGGCACCAACTCCTCATTGACAAAAATTCCACTTGCCATAATTAGAAATTCAGTGTTTATTGTAGCATCAGCAATGCTTTAGTGAGTTAACATCTCCAAGATCATCTTGTTCGATGTTGATGACCAAAATTTATCAAGCTGCACAGGTATAGGTGTCGAATTTTTGATGCAGGCAAGTTCAATTGTTCCACTTGTAGACATTCGTCTGATTCTCTCACATTCTTTGGTAAGATGGGTCAAGATATCTGCCAAAGACAATGTGCTGTTCTTGCAAGGTAGACACTGACTTTGATATGAGTAGAACAGTCTGAATGACCTCTCTGAAGTTTTGCATGGATGCCATCTTAACCATTCGCAAAAGAGTCCACAACTACAGCAGTTTTGTGCTTCACTGGTTTGGTTGCAGCATCTCCATCAAATAATGTGTTTGTTGGAAGAAGATCATGTGACAGAAAGTCCTTGATAAAGTCACCCCTTTCTTTTGCTACATCAATCTCTCTATGTGCTTGCTAAAGGCTTTTTTTGTAACCTGTTTTGTAGTGGCTGGTTGGACGAAACTCTTACCATGGCAGTAAAAGCGTGGAAGTTTAGGTTTAGTGATTATGTCAAACAGCCTTTTCTTTTTCAATAAAAATCTCTCCTGCTTCAGTTCTGCGTATAGTTTTGATCCATGTTCCAGGATATCTAGTAGACGTGTCTTTATATCACTATCCACATATTGTTTCATCATGATGTTGTGTAGTTCACAGGCTCAGTCATTTCAAAGGGGTTTCCTTGCTGCTGCATTAAATGAAGAAGGCTGTCAACATGTTTATTAAAACGTTCCCCTCTCTTTCCCACAAGTTAGTGGTGAGGAACAGTATCAGGATGGTCCATTAATTTTGAATTTGTTATCTCTCTGAAAACATTGCAAATAGAAAGGACTTCATGATAAACTAGCTGCCAATGAGCAACATATTCACTTTTACGTGTCTGACCAACAATTCCCTTGGAGCTTTTCTGTGATCTCTGGATCATCTGCTCCAGTTTCATATCTGGAGCTACAGGATTGAACCTTCCCGATCTGTCTTTCACCACAAAATGTCTTTGGATGAATTTTCTGTAGGTGTATGGTTTTTCCACCTCTAGCTTCTTCACTCTTCCAAATACCAGGACCCATATCTCAGGTAGTTTATGCAATCAAATTTGCAAAACAGAGTAATCAGTGACTCCACAGTCTTCACGTGCAGCTCCCAATCAGCATGTACCAAGTTTTTCACTAGAGCTATAATATGTAAAACATTTCCCCAGTACTTGCAAAATTCTGATTTTTATTCACATTCTTTGACAAACTCTATGAACTTGATTTTCTGATTTTGAACTGAGTGCATTGAACATTGCCTGGCTTTGCATTATCTCTTTTGAGTGAAGTGCACCCTGCGCCTTGCTAAATTCTGAGATAAGATATGCAAAACCTAATATGTCATTATTGTTCCAGAAAGCAATCCAACGCAATGTTTCTATAGCCACAGATATGATGAGCATACCTTGTAACAAACAAACATAATGAATTCTGCTCAATACTGACTGGACAGTTTTGCTTCCAAAGATTTCAGCTTCAATAAGTGCATCATCTATGCCACATCCACTAAGATATCTTCCTGTCCACCGCAATGCAACTTTTGTCATGTGGAAAACGCCCATCATTGGATAAAGATCATCAAATTCTACTGGATTGCTCATAAAAATGACAGTACAATATGGAAAACACCTTCATCACAAAAAATTGGCAGGATAGGCTGGTCTTCAAGCTGAGTATGCACATTTTGGAACTTTTTTAGAGCTGTGTCTACTGTTGCGTAGTTCGTGACTGGAGATGGTATTACAGGTAAAAGACCAACCTTCTTCAGTGGGGTGGTATTCTGGGAGATCAGAGCATGAATTCCAGCCTACAGAGGAACTAGATTTTCTTCATCCTTCAGTCCGCACCAAATAAGCGATATGATAAATTCAGTTAAATCAGCTTTGCGGACCGCAGAATCAGGTAGAATAAGATCCATGTACTCAGCCACTTTGAAACTTTCTGGTAGACTGGGACACGTTGATGGCTTGTAGTGATTATGCACACGTTGGCAAGAAAGTTAGGTCCTAAGTTTGCAGCTCCGTTTGTTTATGCCTACAGCTGACATAGCTTGTTTTCCAGCAGCTACTTCATTGGTACAGTCTTGGAAAAGCACCATGGCAGTATCATGTGTGCTGGATGTTCCAGACAAAGAAGAGAGGTCTTCAAAATCAAAATGATCAAGAGCAGCAATAGTAAATCCTTTCCTGGTAAAGTGACTTGGAAGTGGCGTGCTATCGGATTCACAAGATTTTACAGCATGAGCTGCTAACAAGTTCCTGCTCCGTACTATGTCATTATAACTTGTTGATACACCAATCCTATTGATTGAAGTGATTAGCTCTCTACTTTTGCACTGGTCATAGATTGCGTGGGCAGTCATCATGTGTAGCAGAGTTTTCTTTTCGCCGTGATGTAATTCATAAAACGTGAATTGGAAAAGACAGTGCATCTGCATAGCATAAGCCTGCCGGTTAATGGGATTGTTTTCCACTTCTTCACTTATATCTTCAAAGCCATCATCAATGTTGTCGGCTTCTGTTCCTAACTCAAGAACTTTAGTTTGCAACAGTTGTGCTTTGCTGATATTAAACAATGATGTAAAAAATATTAAGACAACATCAGGCATTCTTGTAGACTCCCATGATGTGCGGAGCTCTGGGGCATCACAAATTTTGTCATTAAGTCCAATATCTAAATCTTTCAGGATGTTTCTTAAAATGGTTCCTGCTAATTTTACTGCACCCTGTGATCTTATTTAGGCAGCAAGAACTTCAGGAGTCAAATCGCTGAGAACACCATAAGTGGCTCATTCTTTTTGTTAGACTGACAAAAATGAATTCTGTCATTTTATTATTATGGATCAATCCAGTTTCATTAATGTTGACCATTATTTCTCTGATCTCACTCAGTGTAAACCCAGAGCCAGCACTCAAGTGTGGCTTTAAAACTTCATGTGCTTTTTCAAAGAGTGCAAACTTAACTGAAAGCTGATGGTTATGTTGCTGCTGGGAGCTCATTGTACATTCATATTTTTGAATGTATGCACGCATGCAGTTCGGGTGGGCATACAAATCCACTGCAAATATATTCACCTCGCTCTTTAGATCGGCTACTCGACTGAAAACTTCATCTTGGAAGAAACTAGCTGCAGATAAAAATATGTTTGCCCTATGAGATTCACATACTCTGTACTTTGTTGTTCCATTATTACCTTTGACCCTTGTTTTGCATAAGCCACACAACACATTGAAGATCCTATGCTTTCGGGTCAGTTGTTGGAGGTGGACAAGGGGTAGCCATCGATCTTTTAAGTGAATAGACACGGAGTTTGGTTGTCGTCGCCTTCTCAGAAGACTCGGATTCTTGTTGTGATTCACTGGTTTCTACTATTTTTTTGACAAATTGTTTCAAGGCTTTTTTCCATTGTATACGACTTGTAGCACTTGTAGTTACAATGATAAAATATTTGATCCTCTTTACCATTCAGTTTAAATCTTTTGTGAACTTCGTCTTGCCATATTTCTGCAGTATCTCAAACTCTCTTTTGTTCGGGCGCAGTTGATGTTAGCTTTTCTTTCACGTTAGTTTGGCATTTGACACATTTTTCTTTGTTGAAGGAGTCCTCAGATTTTGTAGTTAGCAATACTGTCAGGAGGTAAAGATCCTCTGCTACCACCTTCTTCGCTCATGTTTACGAATTTGAATCAACGGAAAATCTGAAACAAAAACAATACTAAAATAAATTACCAATATGATGGCTAAACACATCATTATAGAACCGCCATTTTGGCTGCTCTGAGGAGTTATTTTCTGTCTCTATAAGACTACTTGACACCCCAAAACCTATGTTTTGACACCAAAATGAAGCATATAGATCTCAAGGTTCCTGAAATATTACATAATCATTTGGTGTGCGGCCCTAAACCTACTAAAACAAGAAAGTGTACTGTAAGAGGTAAGACTATCAATAAGCTGACTAATTTTACATACCTGGGGATTAATTTTAATAATACTATGAATTGGGGTCCCCTGGTCACTGCCAGGGCGCAACATACCAGCAGGGTTGTGGAGGGGCTTTCCGTTTTGCCTGCAAACTAGGTCACAAACCGGTGACAGAGCTGGTTATTTTATATAAAGCTAAATGTCTATCTGTCGCATCCTATGGCGCAGGAGTTTGGGGTTACCACAAAAGTCGCCAACTACAGGTCGTGGAAAATAAATTTATTAAAAGACTATTGATGACCCCCAATAGTGCCCCCTCACTCTTTTGTCATCATGAGTTGGGCCTGGAATTTTTACAGGATCGAATAGATACTGCCCCTATTTTTATGGGTCAAAATCTGGCTGTCAGAGGATCTAACATTTACAAGGAATGTTATCAAGGATTGTACTCATCTAGACAGTGCTTTGTCGATCCCCTGTGAGAGATAGACTCCATGAGTTTGGCTTGGGGCACTACTACGACAACCCTGCCAGCATTAATTCAAATGCGGAAACAATTATAAAAAAGGCATACTATTCTAAGGCAAGCAAGCTTCGCTCACATGGGGAGCTGTCAGGACCTTTGCGTTTGTATGATGTCCAACAGCAATTTTATCTCACTTTTACTACCAATGCCCGGACTCGATTTCTCCTAACTAGATGTCGCTTACGCACCTTGCACCTTGCACTTTCTAGTGGCATTTCCAAAACAGTTAGGATGGGTCGACAAACTCATACCTTGCCCTTGTGATAATATGGCACATAGCTCAGAGCACCCTGCACTTTATGTTGTTCTGCCCCCTTTATGAAGAGCCCAGAGGAAACTTTTTTGCCCCACTCTTGATGGTAAATCGACCATGTACCTATATTGAAGGTTTCAATGTTTTGCACTCCTTGGCTACACTTGATATTTGCACTGCTGTGACTAATTTTATTAAAGTTGCAATGATCATTAGAAAACGTTATGAATTACAATAGATGACTGTGAATGTTACAACATTTTAAATTTTATTTAAGCTTTAATGAAGTTTTAGGATTTATGTCGTACCATGTTGTATCGAGTATCTGATACTAAGAAGATTTATATCCCTTTTTTAACTGTCGGAATCCTTGGAAATTATTGTATTGATTTTACCCTTGGTACTGATCAAGTATGTTATGTAGAATTTTTTAGATTGTAATGTATGTTTGTTGAAACTTTTATGGTCTTTGAAGCCGAATAAAGTAAATTTGTCTTGACTTACATCATCACTGCAACACATTCGCCATTTTTAAAAATGTCGTCCAGAAAAAGTTGGCTCGGATTATCAATTTCTACCCAAGCTCAATTACGTCTCTAATGAAACAAAAACATAAATCAAAAATGAAAATCCCTGGACAACAATTTTTTAAAGGGGGGCTATTAAGAGGCCAGGACTAAGGAGGGTGAAGGCAAAACGTTTGGGAAGGACCCTGCATAAAGGGCCATGTTCAACATGTCTGTACCACCAAGAGAGTAACTGAAGCCTCTACTTTAGAAAATACCATTAGCACAAGTCACTGAATAGATTGCTTTCATAAGAGCACATTGCTGAGCAAAAAACGTAAATGTGACAATTTATACTGATTCTCGTTATAGGTTTGGTGTGGTGCATAATTATGGGCAGCTTTAGACACAGAAGGGGTTTATGACATCTGCGAGTATCCCAATGCGCACTGACCAGAGTGTTTGATCTATTGTGAACTCTGCAAATGCAATCTCAAATAGTTGGTGTGAAATGTGCAGCACATCAAGGAAGTAACAATTTTGCTGGTGCAGTGAGTAGATTCTCCACACTAAACTGTGGAGTGTGCTGGGAGACCCGGATGTGCCTGCACAAACAATGGAAGAAGTGAAGAATATTGAGGAAGAGGCAGGACAGGGGAAGAGGCAGAAACAGGAGCAAAAGTGTTGCAGAAAAACACTGGGGTGTCGGTGGACTCAGAAAGAAGAATTGGTTTGACAATTTTTTTGTTATCACAGATAATAAAGGTCTTCCATGGCCCACACATCCAGTGAGAGATGCAATGACCAACAATGTTCAAAGAATATGGTGCAACAAGCACTTTCAAAAACGTGCCGAGACTATTGCTCACAATGTTTAGTTTATCAGAGAAACAACGTGGGAAGGAGACCTGTGGTTGCGATGAATCATTCCCCTTTAGCTTACGGATCATTTTTGAGGTTACTGATTGATTTCATAGAGACGCCACACTGCAGAGTATACTGAATTATACTGACAGTAAGGTGCATTTTCTTAAAATGGGAACAGGCCTACCCAATGTGCAGATGTGACGCTAGGACTGTGGCAAAACTGTAGCTCAAAGAACAGATCCCGTAGTACAGATGCACATAGAGTGTGATCAAGGTGAACATTTCAAAAATGAAATCATAAAACTAAAATGTGAAGCTGTTGACGTTCCCCATAGACTGCATTGTGCTCATCACCCGCAATCTTGGAGCATGGTGGAAAGACTGAATGATTATTATAAAGAACAGGCTAGAAAGGTTGAGTGCATCTACGACTTTGAAATGGCAAAATGCCCTACCTCTGGTGCTAATGAATATCCATTGCAAACTGAACAAGAAGCCAGACTTGTCCTCCCATGACATTCTTAAAGGGTGTCTCATGTGGATTCCTGGCATGCCTGAAACTCTGTTGCTTTCAACAACTGATGATTTGATAATGGGCTATTGCAAAAGACTATCTGATATGGTGAGCTCTGTCTCTCACCAGGTTAAGCAAGCAACCTGATACCTTCAAAGGCTGGCCGTCATAGTCTAGAATTCAAAGATTAGCTTATAATCAAGAACCATGTACAAAAAGCTGTCAATAGTCCAGTAGGAAGGGGCCCTAACAGGTCCTACTAGTAATGAACAGTGCAGTGGAACACCAGCTTGGGTACATGCATCCTATACTAAGAAACTAAAAGCACCACAGGAGGCTGGTAAAGACCCCGAAACTTCAACGGTGAGCTACCCTAGTCAGTGAACTCTGCCAAAACAAAAATACAGGCAGATGGCCAAATCACTTCATTTGGTACTTGTACTATTGGACTGATCCTGGCATTGTTGATGCAAATAATCAATCTAGTGAGAAACAATATGTCCTACACCCAGTAATGTTTCAAAGGATGAAAGAAAATGACCATCACCAAAATTCGCATCGGGAAAACATATATACAGCTCAACCAAACCTACAATTCGGTTCTGAATGTGTCTGACTGTTGAGTGTGCACCCACATGTCAACCTCCTTAGTCAAAGGAGTTACGTATGCGCAAATACCACTTAATTTTCAATTGTAGTGTGTTATTTACCTTTCTTTGTTCACATACAGGCACCCAGGATATTTTGCACAGAATCAAGAATTTGAAGATGCATATGAGAAACCATAGGAAACGAAATTCCCAATGCCTAAAGTTGTATAATGTATGCTATCTGAAGGAGAAAAAGAACTTTTATAAGCACATGAAAAAACATGCAAGGCATTACCCACATATACAAAAGAGGAAGTTAAGGTTGCATAATAAACCCATCTTGAGGGAAAAAGCTTTGCTACTTATGCATTCACCTTTGATTCTACGACGTGAAAGAGCAGGGTCGCTTTGCATACCCACAAGGGAGCCTTGAAGGTGAGTGAACTGCACACACACTTTTAACATGGCAGACTAATTTATGCGCTAGAATGAGATAAAGATTTACCAAGATAAGTATCATGTTTGCAGAAAGAAAGCTTACTTCTCACTACCAGTTGGGTGGGATGGCTCCTGTTATCTAGCTTTAGTATCGCAACAAAAATATCACACTACACAACTGAGGAACATCCATTTCTATCGCCAAATGAGGGATGTAGGAGAAGACATTTTATACATTTTCTCAGCAATGGCTCCTCAAGCAGGGGTAGTACTAAATGTAGTAAGAATAAGGAACCAAGCTCAATTAATAGAGAGAATGGCTAAGGAGACCGCTGTTACTTAATTGCTTAATCTAACATCACTGAAGAAATGCTTGCAATGCATGAATCTGCAGAGCAGAATTACTTTTGATTAAATTTTAGCAAAGGAGAATGGCGTCTGACTGGTAATCAACACACAGTGTTGCACTTTTAGCACTAAAAATGCACACAATTTACAAGATATTATATTTGATATCTCAAAGGTTTCACAAGAAGAACATGAAATGGGCAAGACTGGATGTTGGGAAAAAAGTGGGGGAAAGTGGATCCTAGGCGTTCTGGGATTGTTGTACCATTTCTACTCATATTGTTACTACTTTATATAGGGCCTGGCTTCTGTTCAATGTGTGTGAGTAAGGGAAAGAGTTGTAGAGGTCTCAAGGGTTACAAGCACGAATTTGGTGATAAGGAGGTAGAAATAGAGAAGAAATATGAATCCCAAAAGGAAGTTAGGCGCTTGAATGGCACTGAGTCGTAAGAAAACTTGACACAAGGGTATTGTAAGCGCGAGAGCCGCAATCTAAAAAATGAAACCGACTAGATCTTGCTTGTGGTACATGTTCACACTGCTACAGCCAACACACGCTTGAGCTTCAACGACTAATAATTTTGGGCATTTGAAGAGCACAGCTCTGCTGCATGGGAAGACTGGGGAGTGAGGCATGATGTCCTTGTTATGGCAAATTTTATCAAGGTTGCATTTATAGTGGGAAGAATGCACTGTTTAACAAATGTTATCAAATATACCAGGAAGGAGTTGTTACACGGATAAGGAATGCACAACTCTTTGTATTGCTTGAGATCTGAACTATTTGGTATATTCCCATTGCTGAACAAGGGTACATCTGTCTGTGTCCAGAGTTTTTAGTCAGACATTTTGCTGGAGATCCAGGTATTACCATGTCATTTAGCTGAATAAAATCTCGCTCTCAAACAGCGATCCTGGTAATGAATTTTAATTAAGATTTGGACGGTGACAATGACATACACAAATTTTGTGGAAGGGCGCCTGGCTGCCAGGATTACAACGAAGCGCAACACCCTACTTAAGAACCTTAATACATTTTTAGGCCTGGCACTGGGGCTAGCAAAACGTAGAATAGCTATGGTTTGGAAATCACCGTCGGGCCCCGACACACAAGCATGGCTACTAGACCTCCGCAGAACACGAGACCCAATTATCCAATGCCCCACGGCACCACGGATACCCTCATGGGCTAACCTAGTACAATGGAGAGAGTACTTAACTGCCATAGAAGCAAAACTGAACACAATAAATCCAACTGCAACATAAAATACATCCTTACCCTGTACCTTCAGCGCAACATGTCGTAACAGCGACACACATAAAGCAAACCCCTATTGAATGCATACCTAATCTCAGGATTGGGTAGGATGGAATTGCATATATAACTGCATGAATTGCAGGGCCCTCCCCACCGGCACCCTAAGCTCGTACTTGGATGCTCATACCTGATTACACACGGCTAGATATAAATTTCAGATATAAGGCAGGCGAGATTGGACAACTCCACACAGACATCAGTTTAATTGATGTGTATAGAAAATCTAGAGCTTGTGGTATAAAATGTCAATACTGGTTTAAGATTATAGTCTATGTTACTGCTTGGCACCCCACCAAAGCTGCTCTTGTAACCGGTAATGTAACACTAAGCATACCATCATTGATAAAGTTTATTTGTAGAACTTGTTGAAAATCAATAAAGATTATTTAAAAAAAAGGAGATTAACTGTCACTACTCAATTTCCATGCATGGATGTCCAGGTTTCACAGTCCTGGGTGCAAGATCCTGCCCTGCTGCTGGTGTAACCTAATCGGAGGACAGATGCTCAGGCCCAGAAGCTCCAGGTACCACACTCTTCTGGTTCAATCCGAAGACACTAAGATGACTTGGACCCAGTCATACCTGATGAGTGTCTTGAGACCCTTATGGGTGAGTAGTCGCGCTTTACAAGTCACCTGATTGATTGATGTTCTTCAGAACTAGGGGAGAGGTACCGACTGGAAGGCATACAGGAGCCCAACGCTCCACTCTATACAGAATGCATCACAGAGAAAGAGCCTTCCTTGGAACTCCAGTGCACAAGAGTGGTGACTTTGCATGTTCCCTGTGGTGGCAAAAAGGTGGAACCAAGTTTCTCTCCATTGCTGGAAGACACCCTTCTCCATCTCTGGGTATAATTTACCTACGTGGGCCAATGAGTTAGTTTGCCCTGTTTTTTAAAGATCCTGCCAGGTGGTGTACCACCAGTAAAATGCCATGATGATTCAGCCAGTTCTAAAAGCACAGAAGCTCCTGGTACAGGACCCACGACACCACCCCATCCTGCATGTTGTAATACCACTCAGTGGTGGAATTGTCCATGAGAACCTGCACCATCCTCCCCCCCCTTGATAGTTGGGAGAAAGGCCTTCAAATACCAAGTGAATTGCCTGCAAATCGAGCAAACTGATGTGAAGGTGGGTCTCCGATAGAGACCAGAGTCCTCTGGGTGGGTAAGGGGGAGGAGTTTGCTGCTCGTTCAATTGTGGTTGAGCAGCCACCACTGAATATCTTTACAGTCTCCTCCAACACCTGGATAGAATCTGATACGTTCCCATGTAGTCTTTAGATCTCACTGCAGAACCTGCATAGGCCACATGGCATGGTCGGTACGCAGGATGCAGCCACTGCTATCACCTTTTGGTAAGACTCTAAGTCAGGCTTCTCCAACGAGTAGCTAGTGAGCTAACTGTAGCTCTCCAGCTACCTGTAAGTAGCACTCGTGTGTACATCCCAGCCTACTAAATCGGAACCAATTACTTGGTTGACATAATATATGTATGCAAAACTGTATTCAAGGCGAAATATATATTTGCCAAACACATAAATTGATGTTTGGGAAAAAATGGTTGCATTTTCAAAATATATTTAAAGCTGGTTTTTGAGTGATAAATCATGTGGGATCAGGGGCACTGCAGCTGTGGCTGGCATGTATTACCTAGATAGAGACATTCCCAACTGGCAAAGCCTTTTTTTTTTTACATTACTGCTCGCTACCCTGCCTGATGCAGTGAGGTGGCCACTGCTGGCAATCTTGCATATGGTGGCCACTAATGTAATCTTGTCTAATGTGGTCACTATTACAGTACAAATAATAACAGAGTTACCATCCAGTCTTCCGCTTCCAGCTACAACAAATCCGAAGCTAGGGACAGCATCTTGAACTTTTCCTTTTGGAAGAACAATTTCAAGACCCTGAAGTATAGGATCAGACGAAGACCACTGTCTTTCTTTTGGACCAGGAGAAGCACCCCAGCCGAATGTCATGCTGTGGCATGTACTCCATTGCTCCTTTTGTAGCAGAAGCTCCTCCTTCTGTTGCAGGATGCAGCAATGGTCTTTTGAAGGGAGGGCTCTGGGAGGAGGGATGTGTGGAGGGGTCTGCTGGAAAGGTAGGTGTACCTCTAATGTGGCCACTATTACAATACAAATAATAACAGAGTTACCATCCAGGTTCGACCGTGTTCCAGCCCGCCCAATGTAGAGTGCGCGGACGCATCGTGTCTACTTTTACAAATCGCCACCTAAAATGCAGCAGTAAGTAAAAGTAAAAACTTTTCAATTTTCCCATGGCCTAGGGGGAGTCATTGGTTTTTTTATTTAAAAAAAAAAATCCCACTTTGGGATTTTGTTGTTGAAAAGAAAAAAAGAAAAGAAAAGTGTGCCATACAACTCCTTCATGTTGAAGGTGCTGCACGGCACAATTAAAATGCATTTACAGGAACCACTGTGACGGCAGTTCCTGTAAAGGCTAGAGATGTCCACTTGGCCGGCAGGCATCTCTAAATTTAGTGGGCAGAGTATACTCGCCATGGAGGGAGTAGAGTACTCTGCCATGGCGATGGTACCAACACCATCTGCCAAACTCTCAATCAGCGCCTAAGTCTGGCTTCGAAGACAAACCCACTGGAGACAGGGATCGACTAGGAGACTTACTCATGCAAGAGTGTTGTTTTGAGGATTCAGCGTGCCTTCTTTCCGTTTGTGTTTACGTCACTTCCCCCTCAATGACAGTCAGTCCGGCGACTCCAACCGAGGTCTAGATTTTCTTCAGGCCCGACAGTCCTGACAGATTCTGGTCATATAGAGTTTAGCTTCCCGCTCCTTGATGGTTTTGGGCTGCATGCTTAGGCATGACTAGCACAATTTTGTGCTGAGCTCAGACGCCCTGGTACCAAAGGCATATCCTGGCGGTCAATATGTACATTTGTCCATCACAATTCCTGCAGGTTTTAAAACCTGATATCTTGGCAGGTGACATTCTATCTCTGCACTTTAGGAAAATGTACTAACCGAGATATCGCCAAAGAGAATTTCTGTCAGAGTGAGCTTCGGATCCATCCTGAAGGCGTAGAAAAAAGTAAAACGGACATCAGGATGCTGGAGATGGCACTTTATGACTCTAATTATGTTACAATGGTGTTGTTTCCTGTGTCGAAATGGAGCCAGCGGGCTCCAACAGCATGGAAGAACTATTAAGAAAGTTTCCGGATCCAGTCTGCGATATTCAGAAAGTAAGGATTCTGTAGGTAGAATTATCCATCAGAACAGACTTTTGGTGTTGAAGAAACAAAAAGAAAATTTCTACACGCTGAATGGCATTCAAACTTTTGGATTGGAAGGTTATCAGAAACAAATCTCATGTGACTGAATAAGGATAAAATACAACAAACTTAGGTAGGGCATAGTTTCCCTTTTCCAAAAGCATTAAATTTGGTGGATTTATTAAGTGGCTGCACAAAAAGTGGGTGTTGGATGTATGCCTCTCAATACTTGCCAAACTTATTTAAGTCCAAAGTTCCACGACTTTAGGCTGAGATGATTAAAGACGGTCAAGATTAAATATGGTGCATATGATAGCCTTGCAGCTGCTTACATTTGGAAAATATCCAGAGATCTGTCCGCTGCTGATTATGATTTGGAAACACTCGCGAAAATAAAATGTGATATAATCAACACACTTTAATCTCAGTAAAGGAGCTGTGACTAATATTGTTTGAGATTTCTGTGTAAGTATGGCCCAGACTACCTTACCTGCCAGTTATAGCGTTGTATTCTTGTTTCGATCGGAATCTCTATGTTTCTACTGTTCTTAGTCTAAATATGGAATGTTAGCAAACAACATAAATATTTAACTACAAAAATGTAGACGATTTCCATTCTGAGCACTCTACATCTGAGATCATGATTGTGGGTCTATACCTGCTCTTCCCGAGAAGATCCTTTCTTTGCCTTTTGTTTCCTTAAAACTTCATACTTCTGTTTCTCTTGTAGATATTCTGCAACAGCACTGTTCGCAAGTGTTTCTTTGCCTGAAAAATTAGATAATCAATAAATACCCTAAATTATTTTCTGGATAAATAGAAAAGTCAAAGCAACATTACTCATGGCAAACAATGTTGCTCATAATAATATCTGTACTGTATGTTCACGGCAACGCTTACGAAAAATGTCTAAATAAAAGTTGTTAGTATGCTATAGATATGGCATGTGAGGTAGTTTAGATGGTTAATACGCCCGCTGTATAGTTTGCGCTAACATATTAGTAGAGGTTTAAAAGTGTCAGGGCAGTGTAAGATTCCCATCATTCTGAAGTCAATAAAATGAGCAGAAAATATGTTTGGTCAATAAGCGGTGAATCTAAAATGTATCATGTAAAGCACTGTGGGGAAAAAACACAATACTTGTAACAATATTTATTACAGTAAATTTAAACAAAATAGTTTACTCAAATAGTAATTTTTTTAAATAAAAACAAGAACGAGGCAGGCAAAACCATTTTTAAAACCCAGGCATGCTTGAATCCTTCCTACTAGAAATGTGATAACTCTAGAATTTCATAAATCACAGCAAAACTTTGTTTTAATATCGATATACGTTTCATAAAATAAGATAAAACTTAGACTAGAATACGTGTTAGCAAACTGACCCAGTTCCCCCCTCACCCCTCCAAGTATTTAGAACTTGGTCAGAGGGTTGATACTGTACAATAGCTTACTGTGTGCCAATGCTACATTTTCCAAAAAGGCATTTCAGATAGGAGGGTTCACGGTGAGGACACTTGGATCGGCAAAACATATTACGGAGGGGAGAATGCACTTTGAAGGCCCTAGCTTCTTCTCACACACCATAGAGAAGAAACAATCTCTCAGTCATCTGAGGAAGTGGGAATAAGATCACTTGCACAAATCATGCTCATATATAGTTGTTTGTCATAAAATGAAAAAAGGAATTTGAATCTGGTTGCTTAACGTGTGGAGCAAACAGTCCATTAGAGAGCATTAATAACTCGAAAAAAACCCATATAGAAGCCTGATAAGGAGCAGATGTAAAAACCAATTCACAAATCACCTTCAAATTGCTATTCCTTAGAGCCCTACCAGTGGTCAACACTTCAACTGAACAACATAAAGCAGTTTACAAGCACTGGCAAAAACAATAGGTCGTCTTAAGTGCTGCCATTGGTACTTTACCGTTTCTAGGGCAGTTAAATAAGGTATTTTAAGTCAGAAAAAATCTTAAGTATTCAGCTGCTCTTGCCCACTCAGTCAGAGGATACCAGAAAAATATGAAGGGATCTGATGACCTTGAATGTCATCTTTTGTTAAAAGTGGAAAGCAAACATATCAAAACATCTTGTTTGTGCTTTTATTTTGAGCAGGCAGATCACAGAAAGGACATGGATACAATACGTAAGTTTGCAAACCCACTTTCGCAAGTCTAATTAATTTTTATGTTTTCCTAAATTAATATCGCGATGCCGAGTTGTGATAGTCATTATGGAGACTCTTTGCACATCTCAGTAAGTTTAGGAAGAGGTCACCCTAATCTTCATAGGTAGTACAAGTCACTTGTCTGTAAAAACTAACTCCACAGTTTAGATTAGAACAGATTAAGCCAGAACACAGGATGGTTTGGAGTGAGATGGTGGGGAGAGGGACATACAGAGACTCAGTAAGGGCATAAGGAGGCAAAGTGAAGACCAGGGAGCTGGATGGCAGGAAATGATGAAGTAGTATAAGCGAAAAGGAAATGGAGGGCGGAGCTCGGTGGCAGGAAATGATTAATGGAAGGTGGAATGGCCAGACCAGGAAAGGAAATTAAAAGTAGGAAAGAACTGGCGGGTGGCATTAAAAAGGATAATGAACGCAGAGGGAGGAAATGAAAAACACAAAAGAAAACCATCAAATCAATGGACTGAGCCAACACCCACTCAAAGCATATCTATCAAATTATTGGTAGCAATAGGTATTTTGAAAAACAGCGATGGCAGACTTAAAAAAAATAAAAGCAAGCACAAAACTACTTATTCACTTTTTTGCAAGAGCAGATTCAATCAACCAGCAGCAACAGACCACTCAAGGTTTATCTTTCTAATGTTCTGCTGCTACAGTAGCTCTCGGAGGGGCAAAGCCCCAATATTGCAGAAGCAAAGGTTCATTGTACTGCGTTCAAGAGGATAGAAAATGCTGTTATAAAATCTTGTGGCCGGCTATCTCCTCAGCAAAGCATTATGACAAACTAAAATTGTGATACTTTCATAAGTCAAAGTATGTAAAGTGGGTAGGCATTCAACTGTGCACTGATACTGATCATATGTAAAGAACACATCATTAACTCACTAGCTCTCACCAGCATTTAAAAGTAAGTGTACGCCCTTTTATGAGGACTGAATGTAAATTACAGATCTTTAAAAATACATAGATAAACCTTGGTACAAAACAGATTGTGAGGTTCGGATGATTGGTCTTAGACTGATTGTATACTATCTCAAAGTTAAAATCCGAAATGTCGATAACATGGAATGGACTATTCAAGAATGACTATAACTGTTTGAAGGGCATCTGTTGCATACATAAATAGGCCCCGTTCTAAGACATGATGGCAAACATCTCACAATCCACGTTACATTCCATTGTTCAAAACTACTTGTAGACCTTTAAATTTCTAAGAACGTGCAATGGTATATGAATAATATCATCCTCTTACATTGTGGGGTTCCTAATGAAATAAAGGAAAGATACATTGAGAGTAAGGTGTATATAGTGCCTAATGGAGCGTGCAGTGATACTTGGTCTACCATGATACATTTTCATAAGTTACACTAGCTTTATCATTAGAGAAATTGTACAACATGATTTCAAGCAATCATTTCCGAAATATTTGCAACTTGATTTCAAACATTTCTACATTTTTTATACCACCATCTATAATAGGACAGTCTCCATTCCCTAGAAGGCCACTTGTCCTGTTTCAGGAGCCAGCTTGTCAATAACTGGCATTCCTAGTCTAGCTCGCCAGACATTGGCCTCCGATAAATGGTCATTATTTAGGTGATTTTAAGAGACAAATTGTGAGGACGACACTTTTGAGGTACAGTTTGAAGAGAGCATAAATGCTTAATACACCACACCAGGCTCTCAAAGCATTTGTAGCAAGTTATCAGTGGTGACAGGTGAATAAAGCTACAAGATACTTCAGGCCGAACATTTACTTGGTGGGACAATTTGTATAAAGCAGGTTCAGACGAAAATGTTACGAAAGTAAACTTACTGTATTACTAGCATTTATGTAAAGGCAAAATAAAGCAAACAAATTAGTGATAACGTTTTGAAACAATTGTTTATTTTAGGAGCAATTAAAATGTACTGCCATCAGAGAAAATGCTTGAAAATATCCCACTATAAAAACACATCTCCTTAATCCATTCACTCCATTTTATTCCCATCTTCCCTGGATGATCTGTTCTCTAAAGGAGCATATGGTATTTCATGAATGCTTAATACAATAAATTAAGGAAGTACTGCACACTTAATGGCTAACGCTCTGGCAGACAGTTGGGCTTGAAAGGGGCTTAGCTTGCAGGTGTCAAATACTGGACCTACATAGTTGTTAGATCAGATGAAAATTGCCTCAATATCGTCAACCAGTCTAGATGGTGTTCCTGTCAACAATTTTGACCATGCAGGAATATGTCTCAATGAACACTAGTGTAGAGAGTCACCAAAACATCTGTAATGTGCTCAGTGAAGTGTTTAATTGTTGAACCCAGTCAACTTAAGAATCTAAAAAGTACACAAAATGGACTTTGTCACAGACGGTGTCTAATCAAGGCCTGACAGGCCTACCTTGCCTCTCTGAGATAGTCATGGTCACTTCTTACAATCCGACACAGACACTGCGATTTGTTATTTGTCTGGAGCACAATACCTGGTCAGACCTGGTTTCTTTTTGTGTTTAAAAGCTGCCGGTAACTTTCTAACATTTCATCTAAATATTAAAGAGTTTTATTGAGAAATAAATCAGTGACTCAGCCTACTCAAAACAACTAATTATAACAAAGATGTTCTGAATCAGAGTTGTCCAAGGACCAACAATTACTACCACAGATATGTTCTTCTTCAGGTTTTCTGCCTAATGCTTCAAGCTGCTGGCATCAGGGCTTGCAAGATCTTGCCAAAAAGCATTCTAATGTCAACCCATGGCTAACACTCTTTCGAGCAGAAGATATAACTAAACGCATTTCTCACTAATTGCTGATAAGCAAGACCCATCATTCTGCTGGTCCAGGACGTTAGTTCAAATATCCCAGTCAACCACCAATTTAGGTACCCTGGGTGTAGTAATGCACTAGGCCTACCAGATACATCATTAAAAACCTTAATAAAGAGCTTCGTATTTCCCAAGACTTGGTGTTAAACAGCAATTTGCACTTGGACAACTGCCATTTTAGCTAGGAGGCGAACCTGCATGGAGTCTAAGCTGCAGTCCCATTTTTAGGTCTCGCCTAGCGACGCAGCGCGAAGCGCTGTCGCTAGCGAGATCTATTGTTGTCGACTTCAGTTTGGAAGGGGGACAGGAGATGTGCACGCTCACGGCGTGTCTATTAGCTTGCTCCCGGACAGCACATGGGCACGCGCACGGCGTGTCTATTAGCTTGCTCCCGGACAGCACATGGGCACGCGCACGGCGTGTCTTTCAGCTTGCGCCCGGAGCTTGCCCCCGACAGCAGATTAGCACGCGCACACAGAGCACAGAGGCAAAAGAAACTTTACTTAGGTCAATGTGCAGAAAAATAGAGAATTTCCACTAACAGGATTTTCATAGGGCAGTGCGCATCAAAAATGCTCCCTCCCTCGTTCCCAAAAATCCCTGCACTCCTCCGGCCCCTCACCCTTGCCTTCCTCTGTCCCCACTCCTCCTCTAGTGACGCCGGCTCCTTCCTCCTCCTCTGAAGTGCGCGTCTCACCGTGAGCCGCTGCTCCGTGCGTTGGCTGCGGGCTGGGGACAGAGAACGGCGGCGGGACTGTTCTCCAGAAGGAGGCGGATGGCAGCAGCATGCCAGCGCGCCGCTGAGGGGACGCCGCCCGCCCTCCGGCTGCCTGTATGAGCGGAGCCGCCATGGAGCACGGGAGACTGCGAGGGGAGCAGAGGGACTGCTAAAACGAAGGGAACCAAAGACCGAGAGGTAAGGGGCCGCCGTAGCCTGCCCAATGTTCCCTTGCCCACCAGGTAAGTTTCACTGTGCCGAGTTTGGCTGCTACATCTGCCCCTTTGCTTCATCTTCATTATGCCCTCAATGTAATGCACATGCAGGTGTGATTATCTACCTGTATTTTCACCCCTACCCGTTTTGTTTCTTCCCTATGTTTCAAATAACCAGTTTGAGTAGACATCTTGACTACACTTAATGCTTAATTAAACTTTTTTGAGCAAAGCTCCTCTATTTGAGACAAAATGACAATTTCAATGCCTTTTCAAACTTAGAGGATGTTGGCATATTTTTATGTGTAGGAAGGAGTTGCGACTTAATTTTTAATCTCAATAATCATTCAAAGTAGAACAGGTATTTCTCTTTAAACCATGTTGGTGTATTTGTTTTGACTCCGAGGGAACTGTCTTTTCAGTACATTTCTCGATTATTGATATTTTTAATAATGAAGCTCCGTTCTGTTTTGTTAAGAGGCACTGCATGCTTTTGTCAATTTCAAAGTCTACCAAACTTCTTTTTGCACAGGTTAGGGATCTTCTATATTATCTGATGTGGTAAACCTGACATCGGATTCATGAAATGGTTCCCTCTTTACCACTTTGGTAACAGGAGTTGGCCTAACAGCTAGGGCGGTCGACCTTGAATCTGGGGAACCGGGTTCGAGTCTCGGCAATGACGCTAAACATACTGTGATTCTGGGCAAATCACTTAATCTCCCCGTGCCTAACTAAACAAGCATTTGCAATGCAATAGGTCTCGCATTTGCAAGAGTTTGAGCTATTGGCATTGTAAATGACAATGCTTTTTATTTATGTGTTTTGAAAACGTGCAAGCGGTGTTTATAGTCCTTGCTTACGAGAAGCAAGGCTGGCAGTAACTGCGCCTCTTTTACTGCCAGCCTTGCTTCTATAAGTAGAAAGTGCGTATTTACACACTTTGCAAGTTTTCAAAACACATAAATAAAAGGCGTTGTCATTTACTATGCCAATAGCTCAAACTCTCGCAAATGCGAGACCTATTGCATTGCAAATGCTTGTTATGACTGAAGTCGGGAATATAAACAGGGACGCTGAGCGTCCTGTTTCTTAAACAAAATGAAGGGAAGCTGTCAAACCTCTTACGAGGTTCATTTTAAATTGTGCCTGATCTGTTTTTATCAACTTCACTGCAAGCAATTTATAGTGTGGCTTTTTAATTAGTCTTTTCCCCTTCATACATCTGCACTTTACTTTGTTCACACGAGACGAGTCTGGAGTAGTCATTTCCTGAGCCTTGATGTTAGAGAGAGAGTTGCACTTGGACAACTGCCATCTTAGGTAGGAGGCGGACCTGCATTGAGTCTCCACTACGGTCAAGTTCTTATGACTGACAGCAGGGACATAAGCACGGGCGGTGTACGTTTGTGCCCAAGGGGCACAAAAGGAAAGCCCGTCTGCGCTGTCTGGTGCTGGACCTGGCCCAGGGACATGGACCCTGGTCAGATCAACCCAAAAATAAGCAGCAATCCATCATGAGTCCTACACTTGGCCCCGCCAGCTGGCTTCCATATCCTGGCTTGGTAAACGTCTTTCAGGAATATCTCGAAATAAAGCTAAAGCCAGGCCATGCGGCCTTCACTAGGGTGGCTCTGGATCAGAAAGTTGGCTGCCCAAGAAAGTATCCTTCACAAAAGGAGCTATAGAGGGAAATAACGCAGGTTGCCCTCCACTCACAACTCTTTCATCAACAAAACATGCTTATGTCTCGGGATCAACATCATGAGCATACCCCAAACCCATTCATGGTTAAACTATTTCGGTACTAGCTCAACAATGCTGTACACACTGGGTGCTCCTATCCCTGTTTAAAATTCTCACAAGTGTCTATCTCCCCCAGGAATTAAATTGTATGTGTTTCTCTCACCCCCCACAATTTTCTCACATCCAACACCCCAAAAATTTTTTGTGAAAGGTGTGAAGGCACATCACAGAAACACCAACCAGGGAGCTACTGATAGGTTCTCATCAGTGTGCTCCACTTATCGTCATTGGCAGCCTCCACACCAAAAAGAATATATGTGAAAGGATGTGCACAACTAAATTGAAATGAAAATGTGAAAAAAGGTAAAATAAGCACCCAGAAATATATTCATGTGCCTATCAACCCTGACTCCTTATTACAAGAGCAATGGAGAGAAATTTTTCTAGCTCCTGCACTATAAAAACGAGCTAAACAGTCACTGGCACTGTTTCCAATTTTAATCACTGCTGTGTGTTTGCTCACGTTAAAAACAAGACCTACTGTCGTGCTCCATCAGTTTGATAAGAGAAGCCAACATGTTTCATTGCCTTTTAATGCTTTTCGGCAATTTCTTCAGGGCTAGGGGTCAATCCTCGCCACACTATAAATTGCAATCAAATACCCGGTGTTTGCCCCCTTATAGCATACCGGCCGCCACCTTCCCGGGGTTTGTGTACGCGTCCACACTACCCCCTTGTATTTATCACAGTTGCTCTTCGTCAACCGGTAAATCACCAGCGTTCGGCTTACTCACTCCGCGCTGTGCCCAAGAAAGTAGCCTAAAGACAGTCTCTGACACCTCAAATGCGCGGTCCTGAATGCTAGATCTATGGTTAAACATTGTAAGGAAGCAAACAAACTGATTAAAGAGCTTAACTTCGACTATTTTTTATTACAATGGCTGATTCAACGCCAGAGATATTTTTGGTGAGCCCCCAGGCTATTAAATTAAACACTTTGATAGACAAATTGGCAGGGGCAGAGTTACTCGCCTTATCATTTAATGTCTTTGCTCGGACCTCGTTTAAATGTGTTTTTTATATAGACTCCCTGGACCAACAGGAGAATTTCAGCCACTCCTTCTTTTAATCAGCTGCTGCATCTCTCAGTATTGTTATCAAATTTCTACTTTTAGGGGATTTTAACATTCTCCTTGATAATAATGGGGACAGGGACACTGAGGACTTTTATCAACTTTGTCAAACATTAAGTTTGAAAAATCTCATTAACGGGCACACCCACAACACAGGCCACACTCTAGATGCTATCCTTATATCTCTCTCTAGTGTCTACTCAAAATTGCTCCCAAGTACAACTGGACAAATTATCGCCTGATAAGTTTTAACCTTTGTGTTGCCCATGATATTGACCGGTCTTCGAATTCTCCCACACTCACATCTAGACTATGGAAACATCTTGACCCACCAAATGGGAGAGAGTGCTAATCTCCTCTGGCCCCTCTCTCTTCGAGGATGATCCTATGACCAACTCTATTTTGGTTGATACTTGGCTTTTGTCTTCTCTGGACAAACTGATTCCTCTTGAACAGTTCAGATCTAATTGAAATAAACCCAGTGCATCATAGTTCAATAAGGAACTTAAGGGATTGAAAAAGTAATGTAAAAACTGTAAAGGAGATAGCGGAAGAGTTATGAGCCACATCATAAATTAACATACAAAGCGTTCCTTCATACCTAAAGCAAATTTATCAAAATTTAAAATGCTATGTTTAACCAGAAGCAGTTTTTAGGGTCAAAAAATCCCATCAGGGTAATCTTTAAGTTGTACAAGTGAATAGCCTGCCCAGGGATGGATAGTAGTTTCCCTAAGCCATCTCAAAGTCGCTGCAACAACTTATCAGCATTTTTTCATAACAAGATCCTCTACATATTTAATAAATTACCACAATCCGTGTAAAGTACTCCTTCAACAATCCTGCCTCTCCCTGAGCCCAAATGGTCAATCTTTGTTCCAATTTCCGAATCTCTTTCCTTAAAGTTATTTGTAGCCATTGCATCCTCTTCGCTGAGCGATATCTGTCCAGTTCATCAACTTAAAAAGTTAGCTCCAAGGTCCTGCCCTATTTAATCAACATGTGTATTCCATCTATTGCCTCAAATTTGTTACCCAAGACATAGAAGGCAGCAACAGTCTTCCCTCTGCTTAAGATACCCAACCCAGACCCAAAGGTTATGGTAAATTTCAATCAAATCTCGCTACTTCCATTTATTCATGAAGAATTCTAAGATCGCAGTCCGCTCTCCCAACATTCGAAGTTGCATTTGCTAATACAGAAGGCTCACTCGGGATTCCGCAGGGGCCTTTCTATGGAGACAGTACTGGCTAAAGCCACAAAGAAATCAGGAAAACATTAAATGAGAATGGAGCTGCAGGCCTGATACTGTTAAATCCATCTCCAGCTTTTAATATCATCTCCCACTCCATCTTACTCCAAAGGCTTGACTCAGCTGGAGTATCCGATACAGTTTTTGTGGTTTACATCCTTTCCACAGGGCAGGACAAAAACAAGGGCCCTTGCCAACTTTAAATCTACCCCCAAGCCCATTCTGATAGGGTCCCTCAGGGCTTGGTTTTTAGCCCCTATCTATTTAAACTGTACATGGCCCCTTGGCTTACCTGATAGTCTTTTGAAATTTCACTCCACACATACTGTGACAACACCCAGCTGATTGTTAGATAGCAATCCAAGGGAGGCTGCATGTAATCTAAGAGTCTGCCTTCGAGGATTTTCTAGATGCCAACTCGCTGCTTTTAGACTGAAATTAAGGTCTTTGGAATGAATTGCACCTGGTGTCAGGGCTGGTGTCAGGAGGAGTTAGGTGAGGTGCCTTCAACTGTTTACCAGGCAAAGAACCTTGGAGTATTGGTGGGCTCCAATTTGTCCTTTGTGGAACATGTTAAGAGTATGTGCTCTACGGGTTTCCGTCTTCTGAGCATAATTAGGAAAATTCTTCTCTTCCTCCCTGAATCAACAAGAAAGGATCTGATTCAAGCCCTTATCCTGGCTATGATGAATTATTTTAATTCCCTGTTCATAGGGCTACTGAAATATCTGGTACACAGAATGCAGATGCTATAAAATGCGGCAGCCAGATTGCTTCTGGGCTTAAAGAAAACTGTCTCAATTTCTAACAAGTGCAAAAAATTACACTGGGTACCTGTCCAAAAGAGGTTTGTTTAAGGTTTAGTGCCTATGCCACAAAACCATGTGCAATGGTGGGCAGAGCTCTTATATGGCCTCATTATTTTACTGGCATCTTCCGCCCTGCCCACTCAGTTCTCAATTTGCCTGTTTAGTAATTGCGCCTACATTTTAAAAAGTGAGAACTCGTCCTCGCTCGTTAACAATGAGCACGTGAAGAGCCTGGAATACTTTAGCATGAGCCCTAGGAACTCGGAGTGATTTCATTACATTTAGATGCCAATTAAAGACATTCCTTTCACAAACTTCATATAAACCGGCCATGCTCTTCCTTTTAGGGTAGACAACCTGTCTGTTTTTCTCTTGTTTCTAGTACCAGGACACTTCTTTCCTGAAGTAGCTTACTAAACTATACAAATGCTAAATTTATTCATTCGATAAAAAAGCATTGCAGGACTGTCTCTATGCAGCTTCTATGTTCTCCAGCAGATGAAAAGAAGGTGATATTGTTGTACTGAAAGTGATCCTCCATGTCTACTTACTTATTTGTATGACGATCTACTGTCTTAATTGCTGTGATGGCATCATTCAGTATTTTAGTATCATCCTCAAACACTGAGACCCACAGCGTCACCTCCTTTGTGCATTGCTTTTGGAATCTTCCTGTCTGATCAGGTTAAACGTTTGCATCACAACATGACTATTTGACAACCTGGATTTTGTTTCCATGAATGTTTATGAAAGTAAATGAGACACCTACCTTATTCTGCTGCCAATAAAAGCAGTGGCATGTGATCACCAGAATGGCAATTAACTGAATGACATATTTTGAAATTTTGCATAAGTGCCAGTAGGGAAATCAGAAGATAATAGATGCAGCCCTGTGAGGCCGCAGACCCAGGGACGCCATTTTTACCGGCTATCGGAGAACGACATCGTCCAAACACGTCCTCGATCAGGGACCGGACTCCGAGGGTCGGGTTTCGGGAAGCCACGTCCAGGAGGATAGCCACACCCACTTGTCGGATTTCCCCACAGCGAGGCGAGGAGACGGAAGTAGGAGGAGCTGACCCCGGAAGCAGTGGTTCTCAACCACTGAAAAAGGACCGAGACCAGGAAAGAGCGTCGTTGACCAGCGAAGGAGCAGAGGCGGAGCAGAATCAGGAGAGTTTGGAGAGCGGAGACGGAGACTGGAGTGGAGCGCTAGAGGAGGAGACGAACGAACATTGGAGCGAGGAGTGGTGGAGTCCCCCGGAGGAGGCTGGAGAGCGGCCGCAACTCAGGAGAGTTGCGGCGGAGCCGGTGAGTGACGGTAGCTCCGGGGAAGGCGGGGGTGTGTATGAGGGAGACGGGAGGAGGGTATAGATAGCGGGCACGGGCAAGAAGAGCGAGGATTCTGTTTAGTACTTGTGGCACAATATTTGATTTCATATAGAAAACCCCACAACCCTGAACACCCCTTTCTCCTCACTAAAACCCCCCTTTTGATTTACACCATCACAGCGTATATAAGAAGAGGTGTTGTTTGGAGTGATCACACATCGTTTAGTCCGGTTTTTCCTCCCGCCTATGGTATTTACTTTGCGCGACTTGGAACGACCAGACAACACCCTTTGTGGTGTAGGTGACGGGTAGAACTAAATCCCCCTACCATAGTTACACGTTTACTGACGGCTTCCTTTTCTCCCTTCTGTATGAGCCTCCGGAGTGAAGCCCACCAGACGGAAGAGCCGAATCAAGCACCGTCAAGCCCCATCGATAAGACGGAAGGACCGGATCAGACGACCTCAGGCCCCCACCCAAGAACAAAGAAGACGAACCAGGGAGAAGAGGAAGTCCAAACGCCTGTAGTGAAACCAAAGATCCTACCTCCTGACAATAAAACACGTCCTTTTGTAAAGTATATTCAGCCTCCGCGTCTGTTTATCCGACCCGCCCTCCCACAAGCCCCAAATGGGAGAAGCGAGGTAATGCTTTGAGGTCGGATTCAAGACAGCACACAGTAGTAGAAAAGGTAAATTACCTTTTGTATAATTCTAGTTATTCCTAATGCAACAAATGTGAACATGTTTTTCAAGATGGTTTGAATATCCAACTGTTGGCAATTTATGTTATATGACTAAAAGTGGTCACCTGAAGGTGTATTCAATCCAATTTTGGAACAATATAAATAGTGAAAAGAGCACATCATATGGGCAAATATACACGCACACTCACTTTGTGGGTTTGCATGGTATTTGTGCCATCTCCTTCACCAAAAGCAGAGTGGAGCAGCGTGGTAACCATAGGGTAAGTTGGTAAATATGGTATGTTTTGTGAAACAACAGTGATGACTAAGTTACAGAAAGGATGTCTGCAGGAGGTTGGCTTAGTATATGGTGCACACTTTTTTAAGTGAAGCACCTTGCACTAATCCAGACAACTCATGTGGTGATTTTAGTGGTCTTAGACAACTACAGAAAGCTCTCTAAGTGGTAGCTGGGGAAAGCAGCCTTCAGGCTTATCCAGAAGGAGTGTTAAGCAGCTTGTTTTACCAGATCTAATCATGTAGTGTAGGTTAGACGAAAAAGAACCACACAGTGTATATATAAAAATATGTCTATTTATTACACAACACTCACTAGCACATTGGTATATTTCCTACCCGGAGATATCAACACAAATACACAACAATACTTCAACTGCAAATAGGTAAGTAAGCACAATACACAGTGGTCTCCAGGGGGAGAACAAACCACATACTAAAAAAGTGGAATGCGAACTGCTACCGAGGCCGGGACTTGGACCAGGAGACTCAGAAGAGCTGGGGACACTAGGAACCACCCAAGGTAAGTACCCAGGAACCCCACGGAGGCTGTGTGCAGAGTGGAACCAAAGCTGCGCACTCAACAGAAGTCAATGGGAAAGTCGCAGTTGCAGTTTTGAAGAAGAAGGGCCCTTCTCAGTGGCCCCTGAAGAAACCCAGTGGAAGACAGAAGGTTGAAGAGTCACCCCACCCGTGGATACCCCAGGAACCAGGATACCTACACCAGGGAAGCTGGATGCATAGGTGCAAAGTGACGTCGGAAACTGCCGTAGAACGCAATGGCGGACTTCAGTAAAGATGCCACTGGCCAAGACTATGCAAGAGTCCAGTGGAACCTAAGGGTGGATTCTTGAAGATAAGAATATGCAAGCAGAGGGGACAGAGTCCATGCTACTTGGAGGTGACCAGGAGGCACGGAAGAGCAATGCCCACCGATGCCAGAAGGTGCAGGAGAGTTGACGGTGACCTTGTCGCTGCAGCTGTGAGGACCAGGTGGCGCAGAGGAAGACCAGGAGCCGTGCACGAGCTGTCGCACGTCGGAAGTCAGGAACCAGGGGGTCGGTGTCTGGCGGGAGCACCAACAAGCCTTGGCAGCTGCAAACGGTGTGGAAAGCGAAGAAGGAGCAACATTGGGACCAGCAAGATCAAAGGGACTCACCACAAGCAGGAGAGTCAGAGCAGGCCCGAGCAAGCAGGGGAGCCCACTGAAGCAGGAGAAGACCCTCAAGAGGACCCACAGGCTGAAGGCACAGGAGTCACAAGAGGACCTCGAGCAGCTCATCAAAGATGAAGGCCCATGCTCCAGAGGATGCGGTGAGGACGATGATCTTGGCAGGAAGAGATGCTGGAGCTTCTTGTAGGCCGAAGATCTCGGGAGTACAGAGTCAAAAACCCTTGGCAACGGCAAGTTGAAGCGGTGCACAGGGGTTCTGTCCCAGTGGTTCCGACGAGGGATACTGGCCTCAAAATTGCAGAGAGGACAGGTCAGGCCTCAAGGGAGTTGCAGAAGTACCACCTGTGTTGCTGAGCCTTTCGAAGTCCATGGGACATCAGGAGCAGCAGACCAGTCAGCTTCGTTGCGGTGCCTGCAGATGCAGCGGAGTGACTCCTTCACTCCAAGGGAGATTACTTTGTGTGTCCTTGATACCCGCAGGTCTGTTGAAGATCCTGTATGAAGCACAGATGACGAAGAAGACTTGCAGAACATCGAGACCAGGAGCAGCAGGAGGCTTCCGTGATGCAGTCTCGGTTCCAGGCGAAGTCCAAGTGTCCAGACGGTCAAAGAGTGACGTGGTTTCAGGCTTGAGTCTTGTCCCACGACGAATCTGAGGACTCACCCACAGGTAAGCCCTTAAATACCCAGGGTTAGGGGTTAGGATTACTTAGGGGTCCCTCCCAGAGGAGGGGCTGGACAGAGGGGAGGATACTCCCATGTCCTTTGTTCAGTTTCGTGCCAGAGTGGGAACCTAGGGCGCCCCTGAGCTGGCTCAAACCGGAGTGTGCAAGAAGGGCACCAAAATTGCCCTTCAATGCAGTCTGGTGGTGCTGGCAAGTGCCCCCACCCCAGCCCAATACACTAAGTCCTGTCTGGGAGGTAGTCACACCTCCCTGTGACAGGAAACCTATTGTTCTACCTTTCCCTGCTCGAGCTCAGCTCAGCAGCAGGAGGAGGGAAGAATCGGGTCTGTGGTCGGCAGCAGCACTAGCTTGCTAGCAGACCCGGAAAGGCTGTTAACGGGAGTACTAGGGGTCTCCTGGAGGAGCCCCCCAGTGCATGGAATCATACCTCCAACACCGGTAACGGTGTTGGGGTATGATTCCAACATATTTGATACCAAACATACCCAGGTTCGGCACAGCCACTATATAGTTAGCCATCGCGTAACGACGGATGGCCACTATATGTATCAAAATGGGTGACTGCAATTACAAAGCCTGGACAATCGACTCCGGGGTTTGTAGGTGTGCCCTGCTCATGCAGGGCAACTCCACACTTATAACCCAGCACCTAGCCTTCAGGATTGAAAGGCCATAGGGGTGGACTTATAGGTTTCAAGTGTAGTGACCACAGATATAAGAAAACGTATATCTGTCATAAGTGGTGCTAGCACCAGCTTACACAGGCTGCAATTGCAGGCCTGTAGTCACAGTTTGACTGGTCTCACATGTGTGGCACAATACATGCTGCAGCCCTCGGGAGACCCCTGGTGTACCTATGCCCTTGGTACCTGTGTACCATGTACTAGGAACTTCGAGGGGTACACCAGTAGCCAATTGTGGAGGTACAGAAAGTACTTATCAAGTCAAATTTAGGGAGGAAGCAAAGTGACTGGGGTCCTGATTAGTAGGATCTCAGTCAGACTAGTATAAAGACATACTGACACCAGGCAAAAAATGAGGGTAACCATGCTAGAAGGATCCTACCTTCCTACAGTGGCACACTAAAATGAGTGCTTCTGGGACAATATATATCTAGGGCTATACATAACCTCAGAATAAAACATACATTCACAATAATACCACAAACAAATGTTTAAAAACAGAGGAGAGAAAGTGTCACAGGAGATTATTTCTGTTGCCCATCACTAGAGGAATTTCTCTCACAAACACACACGTATATATGTTTTAATGTGTGTGTGTAACTTAAAAAAAATATGTATACATAGATATAATCCCTAATACATCATAAACACTACATTTATGACTTATCGTTGGCAGAAGCAACTGACAGTGACCGAAGTTTGCTTACACTAACCCCCAAACCTAAATCTAACCCATACCTCAAAACTTATCTTAATGCCCTTCCTTACTCTAACATCACCACATTCCTAATTTATTTAAAATGTTTAACAAACCAGTTTTCATCTTAAATGTAAAAAAATGTTTAATATGAACATATTTCAAGTTCTTTCTAAATCTAATCATTTTGTAAACTAAATTAATACATAACAGTTTAGACAACTTTCTTATGCAACAACTTTTTCCACAGTACATTGTTACTGCAAACAAATACCCGAGAGGACCAATTGTACTATGCAACTTCAGATGCTCAAGAAGTGATGTTTTCATGGACATATTGAGAGGTTTTGGGAATCAATCAACGATGACATTTTCAGATGTGTTTTATATGTTTCTGATGGGAGGGATTATACCCCATGAATATGCTGTTCAGGAGGTAAGGCCTACTGTATAACTCTTCTAATACCGCAGAAACGTCAGCCCATATATTGCTACAAACTGCGGTAGGGCTGGGGCCATGTCTGAACTGGCCTCTGAAATCAGAGTTGATCTCTAACCACTCCATGGGACGAAAGTGCAGCATGTACTAGCCTTCAATTTTCACCTGTGTGTATGGGCCACCATACTCCTGCGCATATGGACATATTTCACTTTTGAATATCAATGTGCTGTGGCACAGGATCTCCTCTTAGTTCGGACTGTGCATTAGCATAAAGTCCTACTTTTGAATTTCATTTAGAATTAAAGTTTAAACTAAATGACACATTGGAAAAGGACGAAGAGACCACTGCCAACTCTTAAAGAAACTTTAAAAAAGAATACACAGACCTGTTCCTTTAAGGAAAATGGGCTGCATTAAGAAAAAAGTTTGTTTTATTATGAAAGACGAACACAGAGAGCACCATCTCTGTGACTGCCACCAATTTGTAAATATTCAAGAGGCAAGTTGGACGCACTCCAATTTTGAAGGTTACAAACTTACCTTTTAGTATATTGTTCAGTTCATAAAATTGCAAACTGTGATCAGTTTTTTTGCGACCAGTATTTAATAATCTAGCCCATGATCCGGGAGATGGATGATTTAAGTAAGTATGTTTATGACTAAAAGTTTTCAAGTTATTGTTTCTACAAAAGTATTCTGATAGGTTGCTAGTCTCACACTTTCACACCAACAATTTTACACTTGCATGGTTCCATTGTGGTATGTAGAATTCCCTCTTGAACAGGGATTGGTTCAACCTTGTTGCTCAAACAAGCCAGTGTTCCATTCCTCAAAGCTTTCAATGGCTCGCATTTTGAAATGTTACAACCATTTCTAATGATATTATGAGCATCTGGTATAAAGGCATTTCTCTTCAGGTCTCACTTTGTGTATGGTAATTTTGAGTTTTACAATGTTAGCTGTTGGTTTGAGGGTCAGAGTGAAAAGGGGGGCCGCTAGATTGACAATTTACTTACTCACAAATCTAGGTCGTTTCTATGCCCTTAGAAAGAACTTGTGCTTAATTTGAGCCGGTGGTTGCCAGTGGAGCACTTATTTTTCATTATCAGACATTCCCTGAGACCAAGAGAGGAGAAAACACACAAATGAGAAAGAAGAAGGAAGAGAAGACGGAAGAACTTTAACATGGGAGAAAGTAGGAGCCTGCAAGAGTGAAATAAAGGGGCACAGATTGTCTGGCAGTCGATTAAAGGGGCATAGAATGTGATAGAGCAAACATTTCAAAACCGCATTACATTACACTTTACCGATTAAGACACACAATTATAGAGACAAGTGAAGTTAACAGCACCGTAAAAGTGTGCTTGAAAGAGTTAGAAAAGGAGAAAATACCTTGCTAAATAGTCATGACGCTTATTAATAGATTGTCATAACAAGAATAGTCATGAAATTATGTTTTATTATTCATGTAATGATGAAAAAGAATGAATTCAATAATGAGGCCTAACAGTTCTATTGCCTTTCATTTCAAATGCATTATAATCTGATTGTGGTGCAGTTATGCGATAAAATTAGCTAGGAAATTGAAACTTATAGAGGTGGCAGTAAAGACCTTAATGATTTTAAAAATGTAGAAAAGATTTTGGCAAAATGTTTAAAAACAAAATAATTTGCATGTATGGATGTTGAAACCTTTTTGGCAGCAGAACATAGCTAACGCTAATTAATTTTGAGTAATCATACATTGGTGAAATATTTATTATTTTTCTTTTATTATGAAATAATGATTTGAAGCATTATATTTGATTCTAATTAAGCCGAACTCATTTAGAGCTGATGTATACATTTTAAGCTTTAAACATGCTCTTTCTTGAGCTGCAATTTTCTCCTAGCAAGCATAATAATTCATTTACATTTTGACAAATGTTGTTTTTTTGTCCTGTGCTTGTTTCAGTATACATATAGAGGACATTCTTTCGAAGTTCATGGTAGAATGGCTTGGTGGGAAAATCAACTCTCACCCGATGACAGTCTGTA
Organism: Calotriton arnoldi; assembly: GCA_963921515.1. NCBI lineage: Eukaryota > Metazoa > Chordata > Amphibia > Caudata > Salamandridae > Calotriton > Calotriton arnoldi. The sequence continues at coordinate 794,209 of CAWUFW010003885.1, forward strand.
CACGGGAGCCTGTAAATGAGTTCATCTACATTTTCTTGCAGTAAGGTATTCAGTGATGCCCCTCCAATATCATTGACTCCTGTATATACAATGGGGTAGACATTATCTTTATATGCCAGGGTTTTGATTTGACAGGAAATCAGCTCTGCAGACCCTTAACTAGCAACTTGAGGCCATAACCTATTCAACATTTTCAAAAACATTTGACAAAAGATTACTCAGTTTGGTTGAATTCTTTGCTGCAAGGAACACATATTTAAATACAGAAAGGATGATTAATTTGTTTGCGCTCTTTCAGTGAGTTTGATAGTAGCATCTTTGTCTTCAAAAGAAAGAACACTTTTCTGTGCTTTAACAACCCATGACATATGAAAAGTTTCCCTGCAACATCACAAATGACTTTCAGTAGTCCACTGTCAGAGTACATTATCAAACTCAGAGTTTTGATAATGTTTATGTATTAACCACACAAAAACGATCCTCAGTTATTTATAATAAACCATGTTTCCAGGCAATCTGTTACACGTTCCAGCTAATAATTGTTTTATAGTAAATGTATGTTTATTATTATGGGCTTTTTCTATTGTAATGTTCGTAAAGATTTAATTCTAAATCAGTACTACAAATCAGTGTTTAAAAAAGTCACTTGACTTGTAATGTCCTTGTACTTTTAAAGCTTGCAAAAACAAAGACTGTCCAAAGTATAAAACAAATCCATGTTCTTAGCAAGGCTGTCTCTCAGACATACCAGATTTAGTGGTGAATTAAGTATGCTAAGCACAGATTTATAAGATAATCTCTCATTTGTGTCAGACAGCGATCAAAATATTAAAAAACTGAAATCCAAGTATGCTACCCAGAAAAATATTTCCAAATTATTCAGTCCCATAAAGCTGATTTGACCCCGCAAACATGAGAGGTGATGGAAACCTCGGCTTCACAAGAAGGCTGCCTTCAATTAAATGTTAAGGATGGCAGGTGCAGCGCTTTTGGGGAACATCTCTATATAGGTACAGAACAGTCTTAAACCTTATGGGATAGGATAGGTCCAATCAGTCGAGTAACCTGCTTGTTTCCTTTATGCTGCTACCATAGGTTCCTGGCCTAGGAGTCTTTCAGTCACCTGCTTTTAAGATTCTCTCCCTCCCACCCAATGCACACGCCAGGCACGTACGGTGAAACTTCAACTTAAAGACAATTAAGCAAAACAGCTTCAGAGCAGCTCTGTAACAGCTTAACTTCCTATTTCAGTCTGTTAAAGGCAGGAAGTAATCTATCTGGACTACATAATAAGTCTTTCATCTTCAAAAAGCATTATTTATTTAATTAAAAAACTGATTGTTCAGGTTTGTCTCCAATCCACCAAATAATGTTTTCCACAGACTTATTGATATCAGAACTGCGAAGGTATAAGCCTCCAATGTATTTATCATTTATAATATATTTACTAGGATGGTGTAGAGATTCACTTGTACTTTGCCCTAACGGCATTAAAAATAATCAAGGACGTAAGTAAATATCGACCAAATTCCTAACTTATAAAAGTGGGTTATTGGTAGGGGTAAGTATGCACATACCACTAGTAATAATGCCACCAACACGGTATAGGGTCCAATAAAGGTCTCAGTAAATTAGCCCCTTGAACAACCCGTGGTAGCGGACAACAAGCAGTCAGGCCTAACTTAGGAGACAGTAGTATAAAGCTTTTAAAAACATCAATACTTCCAATAAGAAAGACACAACACACAATAAAAATCCCACACTAATCTATAACAGTAGGATATATTTTAATGAACAAATAGACACCAAAACGACAAAAATACAATGTGGGGAACCGGGGATAGGAATTTTGAAAGATTAACCACTTTATATTGCTTAAAAATATATAGCGCCACTCTGGGACATCTGGTCGCGCTTGAACGGGACAACGTCAAATTTTGGGATCGACCTCTATGGAGCCCTGGTCGGATACACTAAGCGGGAGGCTCTGGTCAAAATGTTCCCTTCATACTTAGAAACGTTTCTGGAGCTTTTTCTTCCGACGTCGCTCAACCCTCCACAACAGGCCGGATTTGGTGAGGGTTCGCCAGCCTGACTTTCTGCGTGGCCCCAGTCAAATCCTGAAAGTCCGGAGCTTTCACCGGGACAAACCTGAAATCCTGGCCGGGTCGCAGTTAAAGGTAGTTGGCTTGACTTTTGACATCGGGTCGGTCACCTCATGGAGCTTTTTCACAAAGTTCTCCAAACTTCAGGAGATGCTTCCTGAAAGTATCCTAGTAGGTTCCAAGTGTCCTAAGGACCTATTTAAAGGTCTGGAATCGCCTAGATGGTTTCTGGGATGTCTGGACTACAATTCCCACAATGCACCTGGCCAAATCCTTAAAAGTCCACTGGACGCACTCCAAGATGGCGACTCTTGGTGGCGATGATGCAGGCGGGCTCTGTTAATCTGCAGCTTGCAAGGAGTCCACTCCTTAATCCTTCTTGAAGCAAGGCACAGTCCCCCGGGCTGTAGTACCAGATTGTGCAGCAGGTGCAGTCATTCAGAGTGCAGGCCTTTGGGTGCAAAATCAGATTTCAGCAGGGCAGCCCTTCTTCTACTTGTAGTTTCAGGCAGCAGATCTCTCCATCAGATAACCTCTGCTCCGGCCAGGCCATTTATCACCTAAACAAAGCAGCCTGGCTAAGCCTGTTAAGGCTGACCTATGTGCAGAGACCACTAGAAGACTGGATTTTGGCTTACAGAAGAGAATGTTCTATAATTTCTCTTCTGTACTAGTTATGTTAATTCAACAGTGGCAGGTTGTCGGATTTATCAATACCTATCTTAGGTCTTTGAGTGATATTTGTCCTCCTTTCCTAGCAATATTTATACCTAAATAACATATTGCAATGTTAGCCTATGGAGCTAAGTATCTACAATGGGTCAAAATTGAAATGGGTAGTGTTTCTCTCACCAGGGCATATAAAACATCTTTTATAAGGTCCCTGTTTATAGTTACATGGCCCCCACTCCTGGGACACCTAGGGGAGACCTTGGGGATGCCCAATATGTAAAAATAAGGTAGATTATAACTTTTAAAGTGCCAATACCACCAAAGTCGAGTTTGCATACAATTTACTTTTATTTTTAGTTTGAACCCCCTAGCCCCGTTATATACTAAGGACTTCTAGGGCCTGTCAATACCAATTGAGAGAATTTACTTTTAAAGACAGGTTGCAAGGCTGGACTGCCTTTAAAAGGACCGCAGACACACAGCAGCGCACATATGCAAGTACAGGAAATCTGCTGGACCTCTAAACATCCATGGCCCATTATATACTAGGGACTTACAGGTAGATTGCATCCCCTGGCCCTATTATCTACTAGGGACTTGGGGTCTGTCAGTGCCAATTGTAGGTGTACCCTATTACATGCACCTTTCTAGGCATAGCACTGGCCCTGAGCCCAGACTACAGACAGTCAGTTACCACCAGTATCATTCAGCAATAAATGGGGGTAAAGAGGGCAAAATAATGACTTTCTAACATTGTTTAATCTAAATGGTTAATGGTACAACCGTTCATACACCACACATACAGAGTATCGTAACAACATCCACACACACAAAAGGGATATAAACGAAAATTAAGACATGTATCTTGATATGGTCATATGAGCGCAAAAAATGAATTATGAAATCACACCTACAGACAAAAAATCACACTGCCAAATGTACATACACAAGCATAAATTAATCTGAAACCCACACGTCAATATACATACACACTTGGCAATCTCGAGGGTAAGGAGGGCTCACTGACAAGACATTCATCCTACACCCATTTATAACTGTGCCTCAACCAGCCACACACACATCAGCACAGAAGGACGGCACTCGCAAACAGAACCTTTCCACAATTGCAGCATCAGTCTTCACCATACTGCTCTCTTGCTGAGGAACACATTTTTGAGAAGGGGATAGAAAGAACATATACCGACAAAAGATTACTCGATTTGGTAAGTACGAGGAAAAGGTAGTTGCGAGGTATTTCATCACTCTAGATGTGATCCTGCATACAGCTGCATAATAGGACAATAAGCTAACTTGATCAACAGCCCGCTCCCATGCCACTCCTGACAATTTCAAGGTACTGACTACACATGTTGGATCATTCTAGAGGGCCAACGGGACCATAGCCAGCAACTCACAGACAAGTGAATCCTGGCCTTTGCACCAAGTGCCTACATGCATCATTAGTAAACGGCAGCAATATATCACTATGCACAGCCACTTCAGGGCAGGCAGCAGGTGACATTGCACTTCTATGCCTTTGCCATGGCAGGATGAGGACTACAGACTCCTTCTTAATCACAGTCTCATTGTCAGAGAAAGGGTCGGACTGCTCTCTTGGACAATTAGGCAGTGCTTGATGTGCTCACATGACAGGTCAGTGCTTGGGCTGTGTTTTTTTGGGTGGATATGGGTCTGTTTTATGATCTGCTGTGCAGGTTTTTACTGTTAATTTCCCTGATATTAAAGCAAACATTGCCTGCAACAAGCTCAAATCCACGCAATCATCTATAACTTGTAAAACACTTATACAGTGCATCTTTACAAGCTCAGAAATACCCCACTTTGCAAACATGGGCCACTTTTTTTTAGCCTTCTAATTCACTAATGATGTACACTTTTATTTTGGTGCCTGGGCCTATTTGCTGTTCCAGTCCTACACTGGTCAGAGAGGATGTAGGCAAATCTTTTATAACAAGTCATAATTTGTACACAGGCACTGGCATTAAGGCTAGGACCCCAGCCAAGCACTACGGCACTAGAGTTAAATCCTCTGTAGTCACACTGCACGGAGCTGAAGAACACTGCTCTCCCAGCTCTGGCTTGGAGTCGGCCAGAGTGTGAGCAAGGTCATATTCTTGATTGCAGTAAAATGCTCCGAAGAGTATGTCACCCCATTTCTGAAAGAGTCTGTCAATGTAGAATACAAGACCTTCCTCAGGCGAGGTTGCCATTATGTGTAAATACATCATTAAAACAAATCAATTCTAGCAGAATGCCAATTACTGCTTATCTGATGCAACCAGTACCCCAAAGGTACATACCCCTCTTGCTAATTTACAGGCCTTCCTTATACACCATTGCTTAGGAAGCATTTGTTGAAATCATAACCTTAATCATGCTGAACATACACATTCTAGGAGACTTCAATGATTAGTGTCCTGTTGTTGACCTGCCTGAAACCAAAGCACTCTTGCCAATCGGGAGTTGCTCCACCTGCTCCAGAGCATCTCAGAAGCAATGCCTTCTGTTTAGGATACCTTGGTTGACATATCTGTAGGACAAGTCGTCAAACATGCCCCCAATTAAATGGAGGAGTGACAATTTTCCAAATTTTTCTACTGCATTCAAGTTGCCATTAAGCACCAATTAGAAAGACTGATTGCTATCTGAATGTTATAAAATAACTCTAGCTGTTGCAAATGAGTGGGATCGATTCACTAAGCCTACGAAATGCAGGATGCATACGTTTTAGACCAATGTTTCAGAACAATCATCCTGAAAATGGACCTAGCAATAGTTAAAGCTACCAATTGGTCATTGGTAAGATGTTGGAACGATGGGGCAAGTCAGAACAAAAAGATAATTTTTTTTGGAGCATATTAAGTTGCACAATATATACCGCCGGAAAACCTATAAAAATATTAATCTAGCCATATAGTGTATGCAACCAACAAATCTGAAGAGCTTTTTAAAACCATCTATGAATTCATAAAACTAACTGGACCATCAAAAAGTTCCTACCATCTCAAAAGCTCTGCAAATAACTAGTGTTTTACGTTTCTTTATTGAGAGCACCGGTTCTGGATGGCTTTCATAGATCAAAGGACAAAGCAAATTATTTGATGAAAAGTGCTACAGGGATGCCCTTTATCTATAATAGTACATTTTCTTCATTGTTCACTCTTTCCCCGAGCTAGAGACTATGTGCTTATAGTATCCTGCAGCAACCCATGGTGACAATTTGACTCTTGCCCACCATGCACCTTCACTGACATTATCCCACTTAAATGGGATGATTCAATAGGATCTTAATAAGTAATCCATAAAACACCCCTTTAAGTGAAAGGGCCAGGCACCTTCTGTTCCAGGAAACTACAAAGTAAGGTTCTTAGAAAGACCGATTTAAATAATGGCATACTTATAACTAGGGCTCCCGGTTTTATGGTATTTACTTTTTCGACATTTCCGTCTGTATTTATCCATATTTATTTTTTGCTAATTTTGTCTGTATTTATCCATTTTTATTTTGTGTTTTCTGTGCAAATGAAGCTGCAATGGGTATTTTTCCACATTTATTTGACTGATAAATGTAAATTTGCATTTGAATGTCCAAATTGTTTCAGCAGTATACAGTGCAATAGCGTTATCTGAAAACACTTGCATTGTAGAATATCATAATTAACTGTAGATCTGCACTTAATTGAGCTTAATTAGGAAACCTACTGTCTTTTTTCATCTCCCCTGCCTCTCAATCTGTACACCTGCTGACCTGGCACTCATGATTGACAGTAGAAAAAAACATCCAAAGACAACTTATTTTCCGTATTTTTCTGTATTTAAAAATAAATACAGACAGGAAAAAAAATAGTTTTCTATCTGTATTTATCTGTAAAAATCCGTAAAAACGGAAAACTGGGAGCCCTACTTATAACTAGCTCAATTCACAGAACAAAACAATATGTTGACATAGGTCTACGTTAGTTTCCACAATGAGGTAACAAACCTTCCCTTACTGTGATCCTTAATGGTCTCAAGACAACTTTGGATAGAAACAGAGGGGCTTTTCTTAAACTCCTAGACCTTTGAGTTGCCCACAATGTTGAACAAAAGTACTCCTCTTTAAAATAAAAGAAATTTGGGTAACTTGGAAATACTTACAGTAATTAACATCATGAAGAGTATATAAAAAATTCTTACTACCAAATGCTGAAACAGCTCTATGGACACTCTGATCATCACCACTATTTTAACATTAATATGTCCCATCAGGATTTTTTTTGTGAATTAATATGGAAAGGGTACAAATAAGAAGAGGATGATTAGATGGGTATAGGAAAATAGTGAAGCGAAGAGGGATACTGGGTACGGAAGATTTAGATTAGGTAAACCTATATCAAATCAAAGCATTATGTAAAAAATCCTCTTGCAGTTCAGTAAAACTGAACAAAACATAAACCATTTTATTGTTTATATTCTGCATGCCACTTTTCCAAGCCAGCCAAACAAACAAAATCATTTTCTATTTAGCACTTTTTAGGTCGAGCCTGGGCAGTGCATGCGCTACTGCCCTGCATTCAGCTTTGGGGTATGCTTTGAAGCCCTGCTCACTCTCCGCCCATATTTTTGATTGGCTTGTGTCATTGTCCTTGGTAAATGCTGGCTTCTGAGTCGTTATTAGGCTTGTTAGTCCCTCTTTGGTACCGCCTTGTCTGCATTTGTCACCTCCCATAATGACTGGACCTTTTACTTGTCTTGTTACACAGTCTAAATTATCTTGGCTGTGAGCACTATTTTGTTTAATGATTTGCCCCTATATCACCCACTACGTCGCAGCACGCCGCCCGCTTTTATTTTATTTATTACAGGCGGTCTGCTTTAACTATAGCAGGCGTGTTTCTTTCTTTCTTTATTTTAGCAGCGCAGTCCACTTTAAGTATAGCGGCCGCGCTTACTTATTTTTTTTTTTTTTTTTTAGTTTACTAGGGCCCAGGCGGCGCATTCACATTCATGGAGGTTGTGCCCCTTTAGATAAGCTGCGTCTAAAGAAAAGTGTGCTGCCGCTATTAAAGTGAAAGCGTGGCATGGGCGCTTTAACAAAAATAAAAATCTGTTTGCCAACTTGACAAACAGATGCTTTTTTTGTCAAAGCACCCCATACCGCGGTTTCACTTTAATGTCGCCACGCCCCTTTCTTTAAACGCGGCTTGTCTAAAGAAAGGGGTATAGCTTCCATGAATGTGAAAGCACCGCATGGGCGCTAGTAATTTGCAATGCAATAGGTTTCGCATTTGCAAGAGTTTAAGCTATTGCATTGCAAATAGCTCAAACTCTGGTAAATGCGAGACCTATTGCATTGCAAATGCTTGTTAAGAATTCCCTCTAGCACAAGTGCTTTCAAAATCCACAAAAATAATTTCTCTGATCCATTAAGATTACCAGTACAGTCCAGAATAGCTCACCACATGAAATTCATGCCTCTTTTCCAAATGCAAGCTCAATTCATTCTATGATGGCCCTCCAAACAGAAACAGATTTCGGACAGGTCCAAAACATGCGAGTCAGTGTGCCATTACTTCTCTTACACTGGTAAGGTTCAATTCATTCAAGTCTATACATTGTTACTAGTGCCCATAATAAATGCACTCTGTTGCATCCACTGGAGGAATAAGTCCTTAAAACACCTGCTATTATTGTTACAAATGTTCAATCACATTAGATTTGATGCAATATCTATATGCAGATGTAGGCTAGTGGTCATCTAAGGAAATCCTTATGGGTTGCTTTTTTCCACTGTGAAGAAACAGAAAGCCCCCCCTCTGACTGTCATATCAGGTGATGTCTGGGCCCATGGTTGCTCTGACTGGCATTCAATAAGGGGCACATGATTGCAATGAATGCATTCGAGTTGGGTAGCTGAGAGCATAATGGCAATGACCTGAGTATGATGAGGGTATGTGGAAATTTACTGGAAATGACTGCCAGCAACATATCTGCTACAAATACGTTTAAAGAGTGTTATTTTGTGGAAAAATTAGTGCATTTACTCAAAACAACAGGTCGATATATGGGGACTGTGACAGACTCACTCCACTTTGTACACTTCCTCTTTTTTCTACTTAATATTTTGAAAAATGGAAAGTTTTTATTTGAGAACAAAATTGTGTATTTTGAAAAAAGACAAGTTTAATATTGGACAGCATATGAGTTGATTTAATACAAAAAAATAAGCTGATATTTTGGGACAAAACGAGTTCAATAAAAAAACACAAAGCTGATAGTTGTGTGATAATCCTTAACATGGAATAACACATTGCTCTTGTTATAGCATAGTTTCCTTGTCGAAGACTACTTCCTGTTGCAGCGGTTATTTTGTGCATGAAGTGGTTGAATTTCTGCATTGATAACTGCAAATGCAATGTCAGTATACTCTAGTTCTACTGTCGAAGCTATGATACTGCGGGATATCGCTGCGATATAAAGCACTAAAATTGAGGTCAGAATATATTTTAATTTTCACATCATTCCTTGTCCAAGTAGATTCTCAATTAAATTATGTGAATTGTTCGTATACCATGTTAAGCCACATTATGATTAACTCATGGCACTCAGGAGAGATGGGGGGATGGGAGAGAGGAAATGAGTGGACACAATAGCGGGCATGGCGTTTCCCCCGAAATCTAGAATCTTACTGGATGGAGCAATACTGTGTTGTGGATACACAGCCAGAGGGGGCCGATTCAGATGTACTTTATTTCCAAGAAATATATTATTATAGAAATATTACACACATTTCAAATAACTAAAATCGACAATTTGAATGCCCTAAAACAACAATGTAAACCTTCTTCATAAGAAGTTGTCCCTTGTAGCTTTAGACCGGATCCTGTTCACCGGACATGATGGTACTGAAGTATATTTTGTGTCAACCAGCACTCTGGCATAAGTTCCAGGTAATTTTTCCACTTCCCAGCAAGGCATGTGGGGAGGAACTGAGAGAGCATTAGCAGAAGCAACTACCAGTGCATTGCTGTTCGCATAGCTAGGGATCGTATTAGTCTCAGCACTAACTCATCAGGTTGAGAAGGAGGGCGATAAGATATCTGTGGGCTAATAATGTATCCACCAGAAATTTTGTGACAAAAGGTAAGTGTTTTTTTCTTCTGATGGATACATCTTCATGCAGATTCCACATCTTATGAGCTAGTTCCAAAGCAATACCTCCGTGGAAAGAGGGACTGAGTAGTGCCCGCAGAACCCTGGCAAAGTATCTGTCAATGCGTGCTTGAACTGTGAGGCAGTAATGTTTGGCAAAGTATGCAAGAATGACCACCTGGCAAGTGTCAGCCAACTGTATGTCTTGTGAAAGAGTTGTGGAAGCAGTCATGGCTCTAATAGAGAGAGCACAAATGCCCTCAGGAGGGTCTTTCTTGGTCAAGACATAGCCGATGTTGATACTGAGGATGACTCAAAGAGAAATAGCGCATTTGGTTACCGCCTTGCCCTGCTTAGGTCTGGTGAAGCTCATAAACAGCTGATCATCCACTCTGAACTGTTGAGTTCAATTGAAGCAACAGGACACATCATTTCTGGTATCCAGTGTTTGTAGCTGCTCCTCCTCTGGTTATATGATAGAATATCAAGCACCAAAGTATCACAATACAAAAATCTCATTGAAAAAGTTCAAGATCTAAAATATCGCATTTATGGACATATGATGTACATAATATCTCCTACAAAAATAATGTGGACCAAAATATTGACATTACATAGCTGAATGTATATCTATCTATTCACTGCAAGCAGTCTTGTCATCAATTATGTCATGTCTGATGTTGCAGTCATGCTATCAACGATGTCACAGATCATGTCATGAGTGATGTAAAATATGGGGTTATCAGGAGTGCATGGCAAAGGCGCAAGTTATAGTTACTTTAGGGCACATGTTATAGTTACTTGAGTTAACTAGATCAGGTGAATTTCAGTGGTTTTGTTAGTTTACAATGTTATGTTTTAACTGACATTTTCGCATAACTATAATGTTACTTTTACCTTTGTTTTTGTAGTGAATTTCTAAGGATTTTTTTTATGTAAAGTAAGATATAATTACAATTATTTTTTAACATAAGGTAATATTTTATACCCATACATAGAGCCTTGCAGTGCAACAAATTTCCCGTGGCCAGCCAACCCCACGCCACGCATGGTCTTCTAGCATGCAGAGCATATCAATATATATACAAAAATCACCAACATTTAAATCAAATGTATATTTCAATATTTCACACAATGCAACGTTTAATAATAGTGTTTATTATCAAAAATGTTCAATAAAGTTCTAATTAAAAAAATAAATCAACGTGTCTGTGAGTCTGTCTTTTAAATTTATTATGATTGCATTCTGTGGTTGAAAAACGCTAAAATAAAGACTCAGACATTTATTTTTTATTCTTCATAAAACCAACTACCATGTCTTTGATACTCTCTTTTAAATTTTTTTAGCCCACAACATTCATTAATAAAAACAACCACAAGAGGGTCATGCACTCCAGCTGAAGAGCATAGAGCTCCAGCTTGGAGTGCTTTAAAAAAATATAGTAAGTTCTCCTGGGGTCATGCATTTACTGGCCCAGGAAACTTACTGTATTAGTTTTAATGTTGTTGAGGGGCTGCAGCACTCACAGGGGCACCCACGGCATTACAAAAAAATGCTTGGTGGTGCCCCTGCTTCTTCTAGGAGCACCACAAGCATGAAATACCTATTTTAAAATGCCCTAGGGCACTATGAGGCACTCCTTTCTAGTGAATAATAAATGAGCGGCTCCTGCTGTTCATTTATTATTCATTTTTAAAGAAATTTATTTTGGGTGTTCGGTGCCCACACAGGACAACCAGATACTTTTCTTTTGGTGAGGCCGCAGGAGAAGCCCCAGGGCCTCTGGGCCCGCCCTGCCAGCACCCATTACAGGTGCCGGCGGTAGCCAGCAATTTAAATAAAAAAATAATAAGGAAGAGGTGCACAGCCTCTCTCCCTGACCCATTAGGACCCCCGGGAACCCCATCCTCCGGAGCTGTTTTATTAAATAAATGAAAAGGGGCACCCAGCCCCCTTCCCCAAGCCTTTATGGACCTGGGTACTCCTTCCACGGGACCTTTCTTTTTTATTAATGGGAGGGGGCGTAGAGTCCCTCTCCCCGAGCCTCTTGGGGCCCCTGGGACTCTATCCACCTGGGCTTTTCTGTTTCATTAAGGGGAGGGGGAGAATGGCCTCCTTCTCTATGCCACGATAGACCCCGGGGACCCCATCCACTGGGCCCTTTCCTTTTTTAAGGGGAGCCAATAGTAGCCCCAGGGACCCAATCCCCAGGGGCCTTATGTGTGTGACCACCCAAGACACCCACAACACACTATATTGAGAGCTGCAAGGGGAGACCCAGGGCCCCCTCCTGGCCCCGCCAGATTCCCTGCATGCACCTAGAGCTGAGCGAATCGGGAGCCAGCATTGCTCCTACCCAGTGGGTGTAGGTGCTTTTGTTTGCTTCCGCTGAGCAGGAGAAATCTGAGTTTCCCTGCCCGCAAGAGCGTGGGCATGAAAACACGTGTGCTCCCGCCTGGCAAGAGTAATTTTTAAAACTCCTGCCAGATGGGAGCAGACATGCTCCTGCGGGCAGGGAGACTACTGTGTCCCAGGAGTGTCCCAGAGGAATAAAATTGATATCTTGTGTTGAGTTGGTAGCATCGGAGATTGACATGTTAAAAAAAAAACACCAATCCGGAAAAAAGGAACATTTGAGCATAAAAGAAAGAGCGACTAAAAAAATCTAATCTAGAAAGATAAAATAAACATAGCCCTCCTGAACAAGGAAGACCATATAAAAGAAGCAATGCAACAATTGAGTGATGCACAGAATTACAAAAAAACTGGACTCTAATCCAACGGGCAAGATGATGAGATTATTGGAAACCAATCTGAAAAAATGTAACAAATTTTTAAAAATATATAACATTAAAAACATGTCAAGCATAAAATAACTTTAAAAAAATGTCAAACTCAACCAAGCCCACAAAATACCCTACAACTTTTAACCCCTTCGATGCTCATGACGGAGCGGTTCCGTCATGAGCATCGGTTGGGCTGTGCTTATGACGGAACCGCTCCGTCATGAGCGCAGCCCCTGGGGGAAGCGCTGGCGCTCCCCCCCTGGGGCATCGATCTTGCCCCCACAGAGGGGGATGGCAGCGGAAGAGTTTCCGCTGCCACCGCCGACCCCCCCCCCCCACGCTTCCCCATGACGTCAGCGCGCACAGCGCGCGCCGACGTCATCAGGAAGCGCTGGAAATCATTTCTTTCCAGCGCGTCCAGAGGAAGAGGTAGGTTTGTTGTCTCCGGAGGGGCGGGGGGGCCAAATCAGGATGCCTTGAGGCATCGGGGGAGAGGAAAGAGTATTTCCTCTCCCCTGATGTCTCAATGCAGGGCATTCCTGCTTCACGATCGCGCACAGCGTCGCGATCGTGGAGCAGGAATGCCCCACTAGACACCAGGGATGTTGTTTTTTTTTGCAAAAGGAAGCGACCCCTTCGGCAAGGGTCGCTTCCTATGGGGGCCATTTCAAATTAAGACTTTTCTGCTCCCCTGGGGACAGATTGGACGTTTTTTGGGCCGTTTTTGGACCCGGGGGGGGGGGGGGCAGAAAAGCCCACTAGACCCAGGGATTCACTTTTTAATTTAAATGGAAGCGACCCCTTGGGCAAGGGTCGCTTCCAGGGGGGCAATTTTCTTAGTTTGGATATTCTGCCCCCCCTGGGGGCAGATTGCCCCGTTTTTTTGGCCTTTCTGCTCCCAGGAGGGGGGGCAGAAACCCCCACTAGACACCAGGACATATATTTAAATGGTGATGGAAGTGACCCCTTGGGCAAGGGTCACTTCCAGGGGGCCATTTTATTTTGTAATGGGAATTCTGCCCCCCCCCCCCCCTGGGGGCAGATCGGCCCGTTTTTTGGGGGGCAGAAACCCCCACTAGACACCAGGGAATTATTTTAAATAAAAATGGAAGCGACCACTTGGGCAAGGGTTGCTTCCAGGGGGCAATTTTTTTTTTTTATGTGTATTCTGCCCCCCCTGGGGGCAGATCGGCAATTTTATTGGGCCTTTCTGCCCCCAGACACCAGGGACTCATTTTAAAAATGAAATGGGAGTGACCCCTTGGGCAAGAGTCGCTACTAGGGGGCAAATTGTTTTTGTATGCGTATTCTGCCCTCCCTGGGGGCAGATTAGCCTGGTTTTTTTTTGCCTTTCTGCCCGGGAAGGGAAGGGGGGGGGCAGAAAACCCCACTAGACACCAGGGACTTCTTTTAAATTACAATGGAAGCAACCCCTTGGCCATGGGTCGCTTCCAGGGGGCAGATTTTTTAATATGTGTATTCTGCCCCCCCCCTGGGGGCAGATCAGCCTATTTTTTTGCCCTTTCTGCCCGGGAGGGGAAGGGGGGGGCAGAAAACCCCACTAAGCACCAGGGATTTTGTTTTGTGAGTAATGGAAGCGACATGGTTGCTTCCTGGGGACAGATCTGCCCCTTTTTTTGGCCTTTCTGCCCTAGGCGGGAGGGGGGAGGCAGAAAACCCCACTAGGCACCAGGGATTTTGTTTTGTGAGTAATGGAAGCGACATGGTTGCTTCCTGGGGACAGATCTGCCCCTTTTCTTGGCCTTTCTGCCCTAGGCGGGAGGGGGGAGGCAGAAAACCCTACTAGGCACTAGGGATTTATTACTTTTGCAAGGGGGCAAATTTCTGTCTGCTGTTTTCTGCCCCACCTGGGGGGCAGATTGGCCTGGCAGACAACCTCACCCGATCCCTTGGGCAAGATCACCCCCTATTTTTCTCAGCCCTATTTGAAGGCCCATCTGGCCGATTGACCATTTGGGTAGTAACATAGCGTGTTATAATGTTAATGGTTTTATGTTTTGTGAATTGCAATTGTAATGCTTTATTTCTCCTTTTTTGTTCTAGTTGAAGGCTTTTGCTCTTTAGACTGTTCCAGGTTGCGGTTTCGTTACTGGTGGTTCTGCTGTTTGTGTAGTTGCATGTGTTTGGTAAGAGACTTTTTTTGTACAATGTAAATGAGTTTCATTTCTCTGCATGAATTTGTTTTTGCAAATGGTGTAATAATAGCAGTATGTTTGGCTTCTGTTTTTTGAGTGTCAAAAACTTTTTGCATTTGTGCTCGATGTGTATTCTGTTGTCTTGTGAGTAATTGGTTTTGTTTTTTTCTTTCTAGTGGGATATCGTTGGTTTTTGCTGTGTCTCTGCAGAGTAGGTGCTGGTGAGTGTAGCTGTCTCATGTAAGTGAATTGTATAGTTTTTGAGTATATAGATCTTTGTGATAAAGGCACACATTATTTTACTTACTTGTTTTGCATGGTGTTGGTTGTTGTTGACTTGTTTGTGCAGTCTCCTTTCTTAGTAAGGATAATAGCTAGCCGCAGGATTACTGCTCAGCAGGTTGTTGGTATGCTTTTTGAGTCTTCCTCTGACCATGGTTCAGAGACTGACTCTGCATCTGAGTCAGAGGAGGCAGGGGACGATTCAGGCAGTGAGTTTTCTCTCCACATGGAATCATCGGATGATGAAGATACTCTTAGTGCGTATGAAGTGCCTGTGTTAGAGGAGGACATTGATGTGCCGATAGTGCGGCAAGAGGCATCTGGGCTGCAGCCTGGGGCTGCAAGGCTTCCCGTTGGTGTAGTGCGGCAAGAGGCATCTGGGCTGCAGCCTGCGGCTGCAAGGCTTCCCGTTGGTGTAGTGCGGCAAGAGGCATCTGGGGCAGCAAGGCTTCCCGTTGGTATAGTGCGGCAAGAGGCATCTGGGCTGCAGCCTGGGGCTGCAAGGCTTCCTGTTGAAAGTGCTGACCTCTGGGTTGCCCCAGGCATGGTGCAGCCGGCATTGCCAGACTTTACTGGTGTTCCAGGGTGTAGAGTGAATACTGAAAACTTTTTGCCGATAAATTTTTTTCAGTTGTTTATGGACGATGTGTTTTGGGCAGAGATTGCTGAGCAGACTAATTTGTATGCCGAACAGTTTTTGAGGGACAACAGTGACAGTCTTAAGCCCTACTCTAGAGCTACCCGGTGGACTCCCACAAATCTGGAAGAGATGAAGAAGTTCTTGGGTTTAACTTTTTTGATGGGCTTGCTAAGGAAGCCATCAATGTCTTCATATTGGTCTACTAGTCCCTTGATGGCAACTGCTATTTTTCCGGCAGTCATGAGTCGTGATAGGTATTTACTTCTGCTGATGCATTTTGTCGATAATGGTTTAGCGTTGCCACGAGATCACCCTGAATGTGACCGTCTTTTTAAGATTCGGCCTGTCATTGATCACTTTGTTGATCGATTTTATGAGATCTATGCTCCAGGGAAAGAAATTGCAGTGGATGAGTATTTGGTGTTGTTCAAGGGCCTCTTGGTTTTTAGGCAATACATTCCTAGTAAGAGGGCACGCTATGGAATTAAGCTGTATATGCTGTGTGACAGTAGGACTGGATATGTCTCTAATTTCAGGGTGTACACTGGTAAGGAATCCAGGATTAACCCCCCTGGTTGTCCGTCCACTTTTTGAGTGACTGAGAAAATTGTGTGGGAACTTGGTAGAGGATTTTTTTAACAAAGGCCACCATTTATATGTAGATAACTTATACACTGGTGTGCGGTTGTTCAGGGAATTGGCCAAAGTGGACACTGTTGCTTGTTGCACAATCCGCTCTAACCGTAAAGGTTTCCCAAAAGAACTTGTTTGTCAAAAGCTTGTGCGGGGACAGTGCAGTGCGTTGCGTTGCGAGGAGCTTCTAGCTGTGAAGTTTTCAGACAGGAGAGATGTCTACATGCTGACTACCATCCATGATGAAAGCACTGCACCTGTGACTGTTTGGGGTCAGGTTGCTGAAGCATGCAAACCTGTGTGCATTTTAGACTATAATAAGCACATGGGTGGTGTTGACAGAGTAGATCAGAGGTTGGAACCTTACGCTGCTCTTCGTAAGGCTTACATTTGGTACAAGAAGTTGGCTATCCATCTTTTCCACTTGGCAACCTTTAATGCTTTTGTTGTGTAACAGGATTCTTGTCCTGAGTCAAAGATGACTTTTGCTAAGTTTCAAGAGTCTGTAATAGGCAGCCTTGTTTTAGTGGAACAGGCAAGTGTTCCTAGAGTTGGAGTGGTGGAGGATGTTGCTAGATTGAAAGATCGCCACTTTCCTGATCACATTCCTCCCACACCCTCAAAAGACTTTCCCAGTAGGAGATGTAGAGTCTGTTGGCGAAGAGGTATGCGGAAGGAGACTCGTATGTACTGCCCCGAGTGTCCTTCTGACCCTGGGCTGTGTGTGCCTGCTTGTTTTAGAATGTACCACACGCAAAATAATTTTTGGGAGCATCCATGAGTGGTAAAGTGAACTGCCTGGCCTCTATTGTTTAATATTTTTGGTTCAGTTTCAAGGTTGGCATTTGTGTAGTGTATTGAGTTTCAGATTTTGTGTTAGTAGATTTGTATCTATTTGCAATTTGTTTGTGTTTTCTTATTTATATAAAAAAAATCCTAAATGTGATGGCGGTGTGCGTGGAGTGGCGCTTGTCTGGCGGTGTGCGTGGTCTGGCGTTTGGCTGGCGGTGTGTTTGGACTGGCGCTTGGCTGGCGGTGTGCGTGGACTGGCGCTTGGCTGGCGGTGTGCGTGGACTGGCGCTTGGCTGGCGGTGTGCGTGGACTGGCGCTTGGCTGGCGGTGTGCGTGGACTGGCGCTTGGCTTGCGGTGTGCGTGGACTGGCACTTGGCTGGCGGTGTGTGTGGACTGGCGCTTGGCTGGCGGTGTGCGTGGACTGGCGGTGTACGTGGACTGGCGCTTGGCTGGCGGTGTGCGTGGACTGGCGCTTGGCTGGCGGTGTGCGTGGACTGGCGCTTGGCTGGCGGTGTGCGTGGACTGGCGCTTGGCTGGCGGTGTGCGTGGACTGGCGCTTGGCTGGCGGTGTGTGTGGACTGGCGCTTGGCTGGCGGTGTGCGTGGACTGGCGGTGTACGTGGACTGGCGCTCGGCTGGCGGTGTGTGGGTAGTGACTAGCTGCTGGTCACTACACACACTGCTAGCCAAACGCCACTCCACGCAATCCGTGAGCTGGTGTGGTTGCTGTGTCAGGAATGTGGGCGTGTGAAAGTGATGGGCCCTTGAATGGCGCGGTCTGCTGGTGTGAGTGTTGTAATGTGCTGGGCCCGTGGCTGGTGTTGTGAATGGTTTTGTATGTGTCACACGTATGAAAGGTGTATGAATGGCCTGTAAAGAGGTTGGTGCCTTGTCGTGGCTTTACAGCTCACGAGCTGTGAGTCAATGGTTCAGTTTCTCGTCCTTTCAATTAACAGTGCATTTCATTTTTGTGAAATCTCTGGTTAATACATCTGTATATACTGAACCATCACTCACCCTCGTGCCAAATCCAACCAGTATGTATGTGTGCTTGAGGAATAGGTGGTTGTGCATAAAAATTTGTCTTTTCTGTTTTTGTCAAGCAGGTTGTACCTTGTCCTTTTTTGGGAATGTTGTAATGTGTTGGTTTTGTGCCTGGTGTTGTGAATGGTCTTGTGTGTATCATGTATGAAAGGTGTGTGAATGGCCTGTAAAGCGGTTGGTGCCTTGAAGTGGCTTTACAGCTCACGAGCTGCGAGTCACTGGTTCAGTTTTTTTGTCCATTCAATTATTGACAGTGCATTTCATTTTTGTGAAATCTCTTGTTAATACAATTTTATATACTGAACCATCACTCGCCCTCGTGCCAAATCCAACCAGTATGTGTGTGTGCTTGAGGAATAGATGGCTGTGCAGTAATCTTTGTCTGTTTTGTCTCTCTGCCAAGCTGTACATTTCATTTAAGAATAACCTAACAACTGTAGTTTTTGTCGTAAACTAAACACCCATGGGAGTGCATGGTGATGTCTCTCTTGTGGATCCCAACAAGTTATCTTACCCACAATGTCCTGCAAACCTCAAAATGTGACTGTGACATTTTCCTTGCATTATTGTGCCCAAATTTTCACACTGCAGAAAGTAACAACAAATTTCCAACCCCCCAGCATTTCTCCAAGTATCCCAAAAGAAATGGTACCTCACTTGTATGGGTGGGCCAAGTACCCGCGGCAGGGAAGGGCCCAAAACCTATTGATGTGACATCAAAATTACCTATCACAAACCAACCTGGTTTTGAATGGGGGGTTCCATGAGTTTTTGGTCCGGGGCTCGGCGGCTATCTAGGGAAATCTACCTAACCCACACATTTCTGGAAACTAGACACCCAGGGGAGTCCAGCGAGGTATGGCTTGCGTGGGTCCCCCATCATTCTCCTACCCAGAATCCCCTGCAAACCACAAATTTCGCTGAAAAATCCACTTTTTTCTGACATTCCTGTGTGGGAAAGTTCTGGAATCTGCGTGGATCCACAAATTTCCTCCCACCCAGCGTTCCCCCAGGTCTCCCGATAAAAATGGTACCTCACTTGCGTGGGTGGGTCAAGGACCCGCGACAGGCAAGGGCCCAAAACCTATTGAGGCGACATCAAAATTACCTATCACAAACCAACCTGGTTTTGCATGGGGGGTCCCATGAGTTTTTGGCCCGGGGCTCGGCATCCATCTAGGGAAACCTACCTAACCCACACATTTCTGGAAACTAGACACCCGGGGGAGTCCAGCGAGGTATGGCTTGCATGGGTCCCCCATCATTCTCCTACCCAGAATCCCCTGCAACCCTCAAATTTCGCCGAAAAATTCACTTTTTTCTCAAATTTCTGTGTGGGAAAGTTCTGGAATCTGCGTGGATCCACAAATTAACTCCCACCCAGCGTTCCCCCAGGTCTCCCGATAAAAATGGTACCTCACTTGTGTGGGTAGGCATAGTGGCTGCAACAGGAAATGGCCCAAATCGTACTGTGGAGACTTCAAAATTACCTATAGCAAAACTACCTGGTTTTGGGGGGGGGGCCTGAGATTTTGGCCCCGGGCTCGGCGGCCATCTTGGGAAAGTACCAAACCCAAACATTTCTGAAAACTAGACACCCGGGGGAGTCCAATGAGGTATGGCTTGCGTGGATCCCCCAACGTTTTCCTACCCAGAATGCCAAGCAAACCTCAAATTTAGCTGAAAAAAACACATTTTCCACATATTTTTGTGTGGAATCACCGTGCCGGCACAAATGTCCTACCACCCAGCGTTCCCCTTGTTCTCCCGAGTAAAATGATACCTCACTTGTGTGGGTGTCCAAAGCAGAATTGGCTAAAAACATATTTTTTTTTAAATGTAGCGCTTAGAATTCTCGGTGCTATACTGTAAATCCCTATGTTTTGGGCTCTTCCTAGCCACAGGCCTTTGGCCCACCCACACAAGTGAGGTATCATTTTACTCGGGAGAACAAGGGGAACGCTGGGTGGTAGGACATTTGTGCCGGCAGAGCTATGGTTCAAAAACTACAGCTAGGCACTTTGCCAAAAAAGGGTCATTTTTCACTGCGAAATTGAGGTGTGTCCACGTTGCGTTTTGCGCCGTTTCCTGCCGCGGCCACTAGGCCTACCCACACAAGTGAGGTACCATTTTTCTCAGAAGACTTTGGGGAACGCGGTGTGGGTGGAAATTTGTGGATCCACGCAGATTCCAGAACTTTCCACCACAGAAATGTGGGGGAAATGTGTTTTTTTTTTTACATTTTTTTAGGTTTGCAAGGGATTCTGGGTAACAGAACCTGGTGGGAGGCAGTCAAGTCACCCCATCCTGGATTCCCCTGGGTGTCTAGTTTTAAAAAATGTATAGGTTTGCTAGGTTTCCCTAGGTGCCGGCAGAGCTAGGGTTCAAAAACTACAACTAGGCACTTTGCCAAAAAAGGGTCATTTTTCACTGCGAAATTGAGGTGTGACCACGTTGCGTTTTGCGCCGTTTCCTGTCGTGGGCACTAGGCCGACCCACACAAGTGAGGTACCATTTTTCTCGGGAGACTTTGGGGAACGCGGGGTGGGTGGAAATTTGTGGATCCACACAGATTCCAGAACTTTCAACCACAGAAATGTGTGGAAAATGTGGGTTTTTTGGACAATTTTTTAGGTTTGCAAGGGATTCTGGGTGCCAGAACATGGTGAGAGCCAGTAGAGTCACCCCATCCTGGATTCCCCTGGGTGTCTAGTTTTCCAAAATGTATAGGTTTGCTAGGTTTCCCTAGGTGCCGGCAGAGCCTCCGAGGGTTCAAAAACTACAGCTAGGCACTTTGCAAAAAAAGGGTAATTTTTCATTGTGAAAATGTGGTGTGTTCAAGTTGGGTTTTGAGCCATTTCCTGTCGTGGGCACTATGCCTACCCACACAAGTGAGGTACCATTTTTATCGGGAGACTTAGGGTAATTCATATTTGTAAAGCAACTGTTATTACCTATTGACTTTCGATGCATTTCTGCCTTCCAAATGAAAGACATTGTGTAAAAAAGAAGTCATTTTGAAAAATGACCGATATTTCTCATGCTAGTATGAGTATTCCCAATTTCGAAAATGTGCAAATATCTACTGTTTCTAAACTCTATAATTTGTTCCAATTTCAGAAATACATAGGTGTCTTTCATACCGATTTTTCCATGTATACATTTTCCCACAATAATTGCTATATACCCGGTACGTAATAAAAAGCCATTGCAAATTGCTGCTCAGTTTTGGACTCTGGGTTCGTCGGGTTCTTGGTGAACCTACAAGTCCTATATATCCCCACAACCAGTAAGGTCCAGCGGATGTAACGGTATATTGCTTTCAAAGAGCTGTCATAATTAGAAGTTACAGGTGAAAACGTTGACACAAAAGGCTGTTTTTTTCAACTAATTTTCAATTTTTCCTATATTTAACTGTAACTTTCTATAAAGAAACCTTGATGGATCTACACAAATGACCCCTTGCTGAATTCAGAATTTTGTGTACTTTTCTAAAATGTATAGCTTTCCAGGATCCATTATTGCTTTCATACCCATCCATAACTGGAAGGAGGTTGAAAGCACAAAAAAATAGCAAAAATAGGCTATGTCCCAGAAAAATGCCAAAACTGTGTAAAAAATGTTGGTTTTCTGACAAAAGTCTGTCATTCCCTAAAAGCTGGGAAAATGGTGATTTCAGCCCCACAAACCCTTTTTTGATACCATTTGCAGGGAAAAACCCAGACGCTTTCATTTGCAGCCCTTTTTCCCCATTTTTCCCCAAAAAACCAAAATGTAGCTGTATTTTGGCCAATTTCTGGGACCCCTCCAGGGGAATCCACAAACCCTGGGTACCTTTAGAATCCATGATGTTGGAAGAAAAGGACGCAAATTTGGCGTGGATACCTTATGTGGTCAAAAGGTTTCAGGGGCCTAAGCGTGCACTACCCCAAATAGCCAAAAAAAGGCTTAGCACAGGAAGGGGGGGGGGGGGGGGGGAGGCCTAGCAGCGAAGGGGTTAAAAAAAGGCTTTAAAAATGATATAAAATTTTAAAATTTAAATAATAATGGAAAATGCAATGAATTAATTGCAATATTAAAATTAGCATAAATAATACATCAATCAATTAATCTATATTTATAAATATTTTAATTAGAAAACAACCCATCAAATTCCCCCAATAAACCCTACAATCCAAATATAAATTTAGTACATCCTTTAAAAAAAATATTTTACATTAAAAAATATAAATAATTTCTGGAGGTAAGACGCATCCCCAAGTTGGTGGTTGTGGGGGATGTTGATAACACCAGAACTATACTGTTCTCTTGTTTGCTGGGGTTTTTAGTCTTAATAAGAGATATAGTCAAAATGTGGGGGGCAACAACAAGCTCAGACAAAATCAACGTGGCAAACCGGTATGAACATTTGCATGGTGGCAGACAGGGTGGTACATGAAGGGAGGGGTTGCCATTGGAAATCTGAGTGGATCCAGGACAAATGGAGATTATTTTATGCGATGGGGAAAGGGGATTGCATAGTCAGACATAAATCATCCTAATTTGACCTCCAGCCTCTCATGCAGCCGAGGACTGAATAGTATGCAGAATAGATGACTTTTGGCAGACAGAGGATGAGTGATCTGCACAAAATATATCTTATGGCTTTGATGGGCCTGGTGGATAACACATAGGAGCATTCGTATCCATGTACTGACATGTATGATGCTGTGAGATGTGCGCCACTGTGCTTTTCTTGTGTTGTAAAAAGAAAATATTTTGAAAAAATATAAATAATTTCAGAAATGTTTAAAGTAACAAATCATCTGACATTAATATGGAGTTAAAAAAACCCTACTGACCCAATACCCAAATTTAAAAATGGATTAACTCCAGTCAACAATTGAATACGTAATTAACACAGGGGCCGATTCCGATCTCGGCCGGTAGGGCTCCGAATCGGATTCGGCTTAACCGGATCCGATTCGGAGCCCTATTGCCCGACCGATTCGTACGCGCGTCCGGGCGAGTGAGTACGATGCGAAATCGCCGACCGACTCGTCCGGGCGTCCCGACCGACTCGTTCCCGGGTCTAACCGCACCGACCGACTCGCTCGGACTCGACTCGCACCGCGCAATGGAGACGTTCCCCGGCCGGGTAAGTACGATGCGCGCCGCGAGCAGTCCGACCGAGCCGCGCACTCCGGCTCGAAAGAGCAGTCGGAGCCGTACTTTCGGGGTCCGTGTCGGACCCCCCTGTACGCGTAGCCGCGCGAGTCGCACACAGGGGGGACCCATGGGTCCCCCCTACCTGTGCGTGTACGGCACGAGTCGCTTCGCCGCGTACACGCTGTAGGGGGCACCCTTGTCCGCCTCGCACCCATTGAGTCAATGGGAGCCCGCGTACGCGTTGTACGACAGGCTCCCATTGACTTCAATGGGAGTCCGACCGACTCGAGTCCGATGGCATACGTGCGCATCGTACTCGTTCGGTCGGGCTGCACGGGTCCGATTCGGTCGGAAATCTCTCCGGGTCCGGCTCGGTCGGAGAGATTTCCGGCCCATAGTATATAACATAATCACCACATTTAAGAATTTAACATTAATTAAAAACACTACTCATCCAATCCCGAATATGTCCAACAAACCAAAAGTTAAAATGGAATACATAGTTTAAAGATTTATTAAACATTTAAACAAATAAGTAACAATTAAGATTTAACAAAAAACAAATAAATATGAGTTATAAGATACATTTGAAACACTACCCACTCAAAGCCCCAATAAACCCAACAACCCTAAGAATACACTTTATGCTGTGTGGATTTTTCTAACACGACTACTCACCCGTAAGGACATGTAAGTTAGTTAAATAGCCAGGTCTTAAGCTTCTTGCAGGATTCAAGAAGTGAGGAGGAGTCACAAATGTGTTGAGGGAGGCAGTTCTACGTCTTGGGTGCAATCTAGGAGAATGCTAGACCTCCTGTTCTGCAGATGTGGGGGCTGAGTGAGAGAAAGGCTGAGCATAAGTGTCTGGTGGGTTGGTGGAAGTGAAGGCGGTTGCTCAGGTATGTTAGACCGATGCATGCATGAGGGGTTTGAATTACCAGCGTTTGTGTATGGGAAACCAGCGGAGCTCTCTGAGTTGTGGTGTGATGTGGGTGCATGACATCAATATTTTTTTTTTTTAAACTTGTTTTTATTGGCATTGACATGAGAGAGAGGAAAGAGAGCAAGAAGTGTGAGAGAGGTATGTCGGGGGGGGGGGAGGTCGGCCGTCTCTTGATGCCAGAAGCGTGAGCTATTAGGGTGGGAGCGCTGTGGCAGCCAGGGTCAATGGTGATTGCTGGTGGCATGCAAGCAAAGGCCAGGGCTGTCTATGTTAGAGGGGGGAGGAGGGGGGGGTGAGGCGTCCGGGGTCTGCAGTGAAGGCGCCGCCAGAGGGGGGGTTCAAGTGACTCCATTAGTGGGTCTCCAGAGGCTATCCACATCTGTGGGGTACACAGCATCCTCAAAGAGGCGCAAAGCCCGCAGCTTCGGGGGTTGGAGTCGAGCGTGTTCCAGTCTGCAGAAATAGTCCACAAGCGGTTGCCATATTTTGGTGAAGTTAGTGTCTCGAAGCTGCAGGCCCGCCGTGAGTAACTCCATTGCCATAGTGTGCCACAAGCGGGTGAACCAGACATTGATCGGGGGCGTTTCTGCTTTTTTCCAGTAGAGAGCAATGATTTGCTTGGCAGCACCAAGCATGTGGAGGCTTAAATGCCAATCACGGCGGCTCATGGCGCACAGGTTCACCGGCCGGAGGCCCAGGACAATCGCAAGCGGGTTGTCAGGCAGCGGGTAGCCTATTACCAGTCTGATGTGACTAAGAACCTCCTTCCAATAGATGGTCAAGAGCGGGCACGTCCACCAAATATGCAGAAAATCCCCCGGGGCACTGGTGCAGCGCCAACTTAGAGGTGAGGAAGTGGGAAACATTTTATGCAACCTGTGAGGGGTATAGTACCATTGTGTCATAACCTTATACGCGGTTTCCCGCTGGGGTATGCTACGGAAGACCTTCGGGATATCTTGCCACAAGTATTCCCATTGAGTGGACGTAATGTCAGTGTCTGAGGCCGGCTGCCACCGTAACTGGTAAGCATGTGGGGCGGCTCGTTGTGAATGTTGGAGAACTTGATATGTACGAGAGATTAATCCCCTGGAGTTGTCGAAGGAGCGCACCAGCCGCTCGAAAGAAGTAAAGGGTCGAGTGGCCGCCCGTGCCAGAGAAGACGCCTGAACCCAATGTCTAAGTTGAATGTATTGAAATCTAGCCCCCTCTGATAGTTGGAAGTCCAGCTTACATTGTTCAAAAGTTTTGAAAGTGTCCCCCATGAAAAGGTCCCGAATCGTCCGACAACCCCCTTCCGTCCAGTCTGAGAAGTAGGGCGGGTGGGAAGCAGGCGGGAAGCGTGAGTTGCGAGCGATGGGGGTATGGGGGGACGGGAAGGATGTGAGACCTCTGCGTAATGCTAGTTTATCCCAAATATCAAGTACCGTCTTTGTAGGGACCGCTATATAGGCGCTGCGAGAGCGGGCTTCCCGTGAGAGCCATGCAAGGTCCCAAATGGGGCGACAAGTCACTGCCCTGTCCATATGAAACCAGACTTTCTCGCTCAACCATGCCATCCACTCCGAGATAAAGCGGAGATGTGAAGCCCAATAATATTCTAACAAGTTGGGGCAAGCCAGCCCCCCCCCCTGTCGCGCGGGAGCATGAGTATCTTACTAGAGAAGCGCCGCCTACTCCCTCCCCATATAAACGTGAAGAGCTCACGCTGAAGGCTCTGAATCTGATGCTCCAGGATATGTGTGGGTAGTGTCTGGAAGAGTTAGAGTATCTTTGGAAGGATCGACATTTTGACCGTGTTCAGGCGCCCTAACAAGGAAAGCGGAAGGGATTTCCACGCTCTCAGGTTAGCTAAGACGCCGTTTTTACACTCCTGCCAATTTGCTTGTGACCATGTGGCAAGGTTGGGAGTCAAATTGAGCCCCAGATACCGAATGGAGCGTGATGCCCATTGATAAGGGACAAGAGATTGGAGTGTGGCGACCTCCTCCGAAGGGATCGTAAGATTGAGAGCCCATGATTTCTCATGGTTGATTTTGAGCCCCGAGGCCAGTTCGATCGATTGGAGCAACCTACGCAGGGCAGGCAAAGAGGATCGTGGGCGGGATAATGTAAGAAGAAGGTCATCCGCGAACAAAGGTATTTTGTGATCCAACCCCCCAAGTGTGATGCCGTGTATGTCAGGTGACTGGCGGATCATGATGGCCAGGGGTTCCACTAAGAGAGCGAATAAGAGGGGGGACAAGGGACACCCCTGTCGGGTGCCCCTGTGGATGGAGATGGGTTTCGTGAGCTGGCCGTTGACCCGCACCTGGGCCAGAGGAGAGAGATAGGGAGCCATAATTCTAGCGATCATCCGTGGGCCCAACCCTATTTTCTATAGGACAGCTCGGAGGAATACCCAATCTACTCGATCAAATGCTTTCTCAGCATCGAGCGATAACAAGCAAGAGGGTATCTTCCAATGATGTGCCTTCCCGACTAAATGGGCAATACGTTGTACGTTGTCTGCACCTCGTCATTGGCGAATAAAGCCCACCTGGTCCGGCTCTATGAGCCCAGGAAGGTGCGAGTCGAGACGCTTAGCTAGTATTTTAGTATAGAGTTTGAGATCCGTATTTAGGAGCGCAATGGGGCGAAAGGAGGAGCAGAGTGTAAGATCCTTCCTTGGTTTGGGAATTAAGGTGATTTCAGCCATGGCCATAGCAGTGGAGGGCCCCACCGTGTCCGAAAAAGAATTGAAAAGGCGGAGCATATGAAATTTAAGTTGCGGGAAGAAGGCGCGATAGAACGAGACCGGCAGAACGTCCGGCCCCGGGGTTTTGCCAAGAGGGAGGTCCTTTAAAGCACCGGTGAGCTCTTCTGGAGTGATAGGTTCCTCCAGTAGTTGAGTGTGATGTCGGCCAATCGGGGACCACTCACAGGCCTCCAGGGCAGCTAGCACCTGGTCTGGGTCGGGTGACTCCCTGGCATAGAGGGACGAGTAGTATTCCTGAAATGCTTGTAATTTAGCTGCTTCAGTGGTGGCCCAGGTACCATCCCCTAGTTTAAGTTTAGCGATGTGCGCCTTAGCAGCCCGCGTTCGAAGACAGCGTGCCAGGAGCGTGCCCACCTTGTCCCCCCCCCTCGTAGTACCGTTGTCTCAAGGCTAAAAGAGCGTGTTCTGCCTTGTTGGTTCTGTGTGCCCGTAGCTGGCCTCGAAGCATAGCAAGGCGTCTCTTATGTAGCGCCAGAGGGTGCTCCTGGTCTAGTCTCTCAAGCGCCTTTATGTCCCGAGAGAGTTTGTCTTCGAACAAACGGGCTTCCCGAGCCCGAGCTATAGCGATGGACGTGATGCAGCTGCGAATCGTAGCCTTAAACGCATCCCAGACCACGGAGAGTGGAGTCTCTGGGAGGTCGTTGGTCTCGAAATAGGACATGATAGCATCCCGAAGTTCCGCCCTGTCCACGGGGTCCCTGAGGACATGAGGGGGGAAGCGCCACCTGAGGGGACGGTTGGGGTGAGAGGAGTGATCCTGGATGAGAAGTTCCACATGAGCGTGGTCAGAGACAGAAATGTCAGACATGGACGCCGAAAGGGTGTCCTTGACAAGGGAGTGCGAGACGAAGAGGTAGTCTATGCGTGAGTAGGAGCGATGAACGTGAGAGTAATAACAATAATCGCGGGCGTCTGGGGAGTGATAGCGCCAAATATCTATGAGGCCGAGAGTAGTTAGTTGCTTCTTTAAGGCAGATGACATAGCCCCCGCCCAGTGGAACGAGCCTTCACTACGGTCGAGTCCCGACTCCCATACCAGATTGAAGTCTCCCCCAGGATGAGATTAGGATCGTCGTGTGTTATGTGTTCCCGCAACAAACCCCGAAGAAATAAGTCCTGAGCCTGGTTTGGCGTGTAAGTGTTGCATAAGGTGAGGACTCGTTGCCCAATCTTGACCATCACTTTGAGGAATCTGCCATCCTTGCTACGGATCACCCTGGAGTCCCCCTGGTGGATGCCTGCCCAACAAAGGATTGCCACCCCCGCTGATTTAGTGGGTGCAGATGCCCAGAGTTGGAGAGGGTATCTAGGATGAGCCATGCAAGAGATATCTTCCCTCAGCAGGGAAGTTTCCTGCAGGAATATGATGTCCGGATTTTGCAGTAGGAGGTATTGCCATATCTGGCGGCGCTTGTTGCACAAGTTACTAACTTGTGTAACGATATCTGTAAGAGACAGTAGTTAGTGACAGATTCCTTACCTTAGAATATCCCCAGGCGTCAGGCTAGATCCGGAAAGTTTTTGCGTAGCAGTACCCTTGCGCGTCAGTAGGCCGCGTCGTGCGGCTCCGCGTCCGTCGTCGGCGTCGTAGTCGCCGGGATGACGTCGCGGGCAGTACTTAGACGCCGCCACTGCGCGTTGACGTCAGTTCTGTACACGACTTTCCGCACCAGGAACGCAGAGCCATGCAAGAAGCTGACATAGGTGTCTGAAAAATACTAGGGCCCTGGAAGGGATGTCCTTAACCCGAGAAATCAGTTCGCAGAACGGGGAGGATGGGTGGGGCGGTAAGGAATCTGTCACTAACTACTGTCTCTTACAGATATATCGTTACGCAAGTTAGTAACTTGTGCATCTGAAAGAGACACGTTAGTGACAGATTCCTTACCTTAGAATAGATACCCCAGCAATACCAACCCCGGTGGTGGGTCTGCGAACAAAGATCAGACAAGGAAGTCCCGGAGGACAGAACGGCCAAAGAAGCCGTCCCTCCGGACCTGACTGTCAAGGCAGTAATGCTTTGTAAACGTGTGCAGCGAGGCCCACGTAGCTGCCTGACAGATATCCTGCAGCGGAACACCGCGGCCCAAAGCCGTGGTAGCAGCCAATGCCCTGGTGGAATGGGCACGCAGCCCAACAGGAGGCTCCTTCTTAGCCAAAGAATAGCAGGCTTTGATACACAAGGTTACCCAGCGGGAGATGGTTCTCTTGTGCACCGCCCGACCTTTTTTGGCGCCACGTAGCCAACAAAGAGCTGGTCATCCACCCGGAAATGGCGTGTGCGGTCGATGTAAAAGGAAAGCGCACGTTTTGGGTCCAGACGGTGGAGCCTCTCTTCCTCTCTGGAAGATGCGGAGGCGGAAAGAAGGTGGGCAAAGTGATGGTCTGCCCAATGTGGAAGGCAGTAACCACCTTTGGCAAGAAGGACGGACGCGTCCGAAGAACAACCTTGTCTGGATGTACAGACAGAAAGGGAGGTTTGCATGATAGAGCCTGGAGCTCACTCACCCGCACAGCGGAGGTGATGGCCACCAGAAAGGCTGTCTTCAGAGTCAGAAGACGAAGAGGACAGTTATGTAGAGGCTCAAAGGGAGCGCACATGAGAAAGGTAAGAACCAAGTTCAAGTCCCACTGAGGCATCACAAACGGAACAGGAGGGAAGAGGTGTGTAATGCCTTTAAGGAATCTGTTAACAACAGGGGACTTGAAAAGGGAGGGCTGATCAGGAAGCCTGAGGAAGGCCGAAATGGCACAAAGATAGCCCTTGATGGTACCCAGGGCAGAACCCTGTTGGGCCAGTGAAAGAAGGAACAGAAGAACCTCAGAAAGAGGGGCAGAGAGGGGATTCACAGCCTTTGCTGTGCACCATGCCACAAACTTGTTCCACCTGCAGGCGTATACCAACTTAGTGGAGGGACGCCTGGCTGCCAGAATCACATCACAAACTTCGGGAGGCAAGTCGAAAGGAATCAACTGCCGGCGCTCAATCTCCATGCAAGCAGGTGGAGGCTGGACAGGTTCGGGTGGAGGACCGTCCCCTGCTGCTGCGACAGAAGATCCTCCCGAAGAGGCAGACGGATCGGGGATCGACGCTCATACGGAGTAGCTCGGGATACCAAACTCTTCGAGCCCAGTCCGGAGCCACAAGGATGACTTGGGCCCGGTCGCGCCGAATCTTCTTCAACACTCTGGGTAGAAGTGGTATAGGCGGAAAGGCGTACAACAGACCGCAACTCCACTCGCGACGAAAAGCGTTGCCGAGCGAGTGCCGCCTTGGAAATTCCAACGCACAGAACTGATGACATTGCGCGTTCTCTTCGGTGGCGAATAGATCTAACCAAGGCTCTCCCCACTGCAGAAAGAGACCTTGCGCCACTTCCGAGTGAAGACGCCATTCGTGATCCATCATGCACCTGCGGCTGAGTTCGTCCGCCCTGGCGTTCAGGGAACCTGCCAGGTGTTGAACCATCAGGAACATGCCCTGATGTTCCAGCCATGTCCAGAGGCGCAGAGCCTCCTGACAGAGGGTCCACGACCCCACCCCGCCTTGTTTGTTGCAGTACCACATGGCGGTGGTGTTGTCTGTGAACACCTGCACTACCTTCCCTTTGACAGAGGGAAGGAATGCCTTGAGTGCAAGTCGGATCGCCCGGAGCTCCAGAAGGTTGATATGGAGCCGGGACTCCGCCGGAGACCAGAGGCCTCTGATTTCCGCCTCTCCCATGTGACCGCCCCATCCCAGAAGGGACGCGTCCGTCACAACTGTGTGCTCTGGCTGGGGAAGGGAGAGAGATCTGCCCATGACCCATTGCCGGTTCGAGAGCCACCACTGCAACTGTTTTGCAGCCCCCTCCGAGATCTAAACGTGATCGGACAGGTTGCCCTGGTGCTGCGCCCACTGGAACTTCAGGTCCCACTGCAGAGCACGCATATGCCATCTGGCATGATCGACCAGCAGGATGCAGGAGGCCATGAGGCCCAGCAGCCTCAGGGTCATCCGTACCGAAACCCAGGATAAAGGCTGAAAGATCGGAATCATAGCCTGAATATCCCGGACTCGCCGTTCGGGAGGATAGGCCCGAACCTGCGTCGTGTCCAGAACTGCTCCGATGAAAAGGAGCTGTGGAGAAGGAATCAGATGCGACTTCGGCACATTGATGGAGAACCCCAGCGAGTGCAGGAGTTCGGCCGTAGTCTGGAGGTGGGAGACGACTGCCTGGGACGAGCCCGCCTTCAGCAGCCAGTCGTCGAGGTAGGGGGAAGACTGGAACCCCTGCCCGGCGCAGATGAGCTGCGACCACCGCCATCACTTTCGTGAACACCCGAGGGGCACTTGTAAGGCCAAAGGGGAGCACAGTGAACTGAAAATGCTCGAGGCCTACCGTGAACCGAAGGTAACGCCGGTGGGCCGGCAGGACAGGAATGTGGAAATAAGCGTCCTGCAAGTCCAACGCTACCAACCAGTCTCCAGGGTCGAGGGCAGTGAAGACCTGAGCTAGGGTGAGCATCTTGAATTTCTCCTTCCGGAGGAAGCGATTGACATTCCGGAGGTCTAAGATAGGACGCATGTCCTCCTTGTCCTTTTTGGGCACCAGAAAGTAGTGGGAGTAGCAACCACGTCCTACTTCTGGGGTCGGAACATGCTCGATGGCCCTCTTGGCCAAGAGGGCCGTGACTTCCTTCTGCAGAAGCACCAAGTGATCCCCTGACATGCGGTGGAATTGAGGTGGCATGGCTGGGGGGGTGGTCTCGAAGGGGAGGGAGTAGCCCCTTCGGACAATGTCCAAGACCCACCTGTCCGAGGTGATGGCACGCCAGTGGTGAAGGTGATGGCGGACCCTGCCCCCTACTGGCGTGCTGTGCACCTGAAAGGAGGGACTAGGAGGGCTTGGAGGCCATGGACGGGGCGGAGGTGGTGGCCTGACCCGCACGCTGGTTGCCCGAACCGCCACGGCGGTAGCCACGTCCTCGGCCACGCGAAGACGCTTGCTGCGCGGGCCGGTGGCTGGGCAGCGGACGTGACTGGGCGCCCCTTCTGTGGCCACGAAAGGGACGAAAAGCAGAGGATTAGCGGAGGGCGCACAACAGAAAGGCCCAGGGACTTGGCAGTAGCCCGTGAGTCCTTAAAACGCTCCAGCGCATGGTCTGCTTTGGAACCAAAAAGACCGACTCCATCAAAGGGCATGTCCATGAGTGTATTCTGGACATCACCCGAGAAACCAGTTGTTCTCAGCCAGGCGTGGCGACGCAGCGCCACCGTCGTTGCAAGCGATCTGCCCAGCGAGTCGGCGGTATCAAGGCCACAACGTATGGTGTACTTTGCCGCATCCCTACCTTCCGCAATGGTGCGGGTAAGCAGTGTCTGGACCTCCTCAGAACACTGGGGCAAAACAGCCGCCACCGAATCCCACAGGGAGTGGGTATATCGGCCCAAAAGGCAAGTGGTGTTGACGGACCGCAAGCCAGCACTGGAGGAAGAAAAGCCTTCTTCCCAAATTGGTCCAGGCGTTTGGATTCCCTATCCGGAGGGGCGGTAGGGAAGGCGGTTTGGGAGGCAGAGGCTTGGACAACCAAGCTCTCGGGGGCGGGATGTTGAGAGAGAAACAAGGGGTCGCCCGGAGCAGGGCGTTGGCGTCGGGCCACGTTCCTATCCACAGGAGCCCCTGTGGTGGGCTTGGACCAGGTGTCCAAAAGAAAGTCAGATAGTGCATCATTAAACGGCAGCACAGTCTCCGATGAGGAAGCTGCCGGCTGAAGCACTTCCGTCAGGAGATTAGTCCTGACAGCCACAGTAGGCAATTGGAGGTGCAAGGCTCCAGCTGCTCTACGCAACACCGTTGCGAAATTTGCTCCCTCCTCCGTAGCCACAGGAGGAGACAGCATGCCAGTGTCAGGGGAAGTGTCTAGACCACTGGCATCCCCAAGTTCCTCTGCCCAGTCCTGATCATACTCACACTGCTGTGTGAGAGGGTCTTCCGACCCCTCCCAGCTCTCCTGGTCCTCCTCTGGTTCAAAATATGGAGGAGGAGGGACATCTGGGACCCAAGGTCTCATCGGCGTCGAGCGACGTCTGTCCGGCTCCATGTCCGGACCCGGAGAGAACCGGGGAACGACGCCGCCCGGAGCCCCGGACGGCGTCAGGAACGGCACCGGGGACATCGGCGCCGGCGTGGTTAGGTCAACCGGCGTCGATGGGGGTTGCGGTACCACCGGAGCCGGGATCGAGGCCGGAGCCGAGGCCGGGATCAAGGCTGGCGGGACAGGCGATGGCCGGGACCGGAGTCGTCGGCGACGCCGGAGCAACCCCATCAGGGCCCGCGGGGCCCGAAGGCGCACCGGAGGGACCTTGAGGCCCGAAGAGGCGGGCCATGGCCGACAGGAATTCCTGTATTTCGGCCGGAGTCGCCCCCGAACCCAGAAAGGACGGGTAATGCGGGGGCGGCTCCACAGGCACGTCCGGGGCCACGGGGGCGGGGACGGTGCCGACAGGGGCCTCAGCCGAGTCGCGAGACCGGCGAGGCGAAGTCTTAGAGCGATGATGCTTCTTAGACTTTTTGTTCTTCGACTTACCCGAGGAGCGCGAAGACTTGGACTCCGACGACCGGCGGGGGCTCCGCGACCGGCCCCTCGACCTCTCACGGGACCGGGGCTTGGTGCGGCACGGAGCCGACTGCCGGACCTCGAGGAGCTTTCAAGACCGCTCTCGCAAAGCCTTCGGGTGGAGTTTCCGGCAGTCAGGGCACGACTTCGTGTCGTGGTCTCGGCCGAGACAGTAGAGACACTTCAAGTGCGGGTCTGTGATCAACATCATTCGACCACAGATGTCGCATGGCTTGAAGCCGGGCATCCCTACCGACACCTAGGAGTCGAGAAGTCTCGAAAAGAAACAGTGAAAAAATCAATAACATTTTGTCAATTCCCGGATCTGCGCTTACTAGCGCGGAAAAAGAAGAACTGACGTCAGCGCGCAGGGGCGGCGTCTAAGTACTGCCCGCGACGTCATCCCGGCGACCACAACGCAGACGACGGACGCAGAGCCGCACGACGCCGCCTACCGACGCGCAAGGGTACTGCTACGCAAAAACTTTCCGGATCCAGCCTGACGCCTGGGGATATTCTAAGGTAAGGAATCTGTCACTAACGTGTCTCTTTCAGATGGGGGAGTTAAGACCCTTCACGTTAAGGGAGAGGAGTTTCAGACAGGGGACGGAAGTCATGTTACCGGTGTATCGTGCACTAGCGCCATCTCAGGCAGAAGAGTGGGAGTAGGACGCAGTGCAGCAGCCCCCCCTTAACACAGCTCCGAATGAGGCAAGGCAAATGGAGGTCGTCGTAGGGCCTAGTGCAATGCTGAGGGAAGAAAGAGGAACCTTCACAGAGAGCCCCCACCACGATCAGGACCACCCTCCCGCCAGAGAAAAGGGTAGTAAGAGAGAAGAGAAAGAGGTGAGAGAGAAGAAACATGATATCCAAAAAATAACAATGGCCAACGTGGCCAACAAGGCCTATTCCAGTACGGGGGTAAGCCAGGCTCAGAGGCACAGGCCATCCCAGAGATGTCACTCTCCGAGGAGTGGGAGTGGGAGCGGGTCTCAGGAAATCAACATCGCCGTCCAGGAGCGGAATCCGGAACCACCACCGGAGTGCAGTCCAGGCAAAGGGCAGTCATGTCAACAAGATGAGTGGGGTGCTAGTCCCATTCTCGCAAAGGGGTCGGCGCGGGTGGTGGAGGTCGAGATTGCGTGCAGGGGCGCCTAGTGGTTACTTTTCTAAGGAACGAATGTGTTGTATAATGTCTTGTTTCGCCTGGGATGAAGCACATTCTCCCCAATGAGATGGGCGTCGGGGGCGGTGTATCTTAGCCCACTGTGGTTTTGCAGGCTCGCGGTTCAGGGAGGGCAATCTTGAGGGGGTAGATGGTGGCGTGACTGCGATTTGGAGCAACTGGGCAGCCTCCTGGAAGGACCGCAGCACCAGACGCTTGGACTCCCACTGGAAGATGAGTGCAAACGGGTGGCCCCACTTAGCTTGTCAGTGATGGGCCTGAAAGCCCTACGGCGAAGGAGCGTGGTGGGGGCAAGGTCTTGAAACAGCTGGATGGGAGTTCCCTCGAAGGTGAGCTCTGCTTTGTCTCGTGCTGCCTTGAGGATGGCCTCCTTTTCTGTGAAAAAATTAACCCAGGTCAGGATGTCGGGGAGAATGCCCGGGCGGCCAGGTGGACCAGACACCCGATGGGCGCGGTCCAGAGCCGGCGGGGACATGTCATCGTCCCCCCCTGATCTAGTGGAGCAGGTCCGCTACGAAGGTCATGATGTCCGAGCCCTCTGCCCCAACTGGAACCCTCGTAGGCGCAGGTTATTGCGGCGTCCCCTGTTTTCCAAGTCCTCCTGCTTGATCTGCAGTTCGATGTGCTGTTCCTCCAGGGTGGTCAGGCGCTGCCATAATTGCTCCTGATCCTCCGTGCGGGCGTCGACTGTCCTTTCAAGGTCGTCCACTCTCCCTCCAAGTTCCACGACGTCTCTCCTGAGCTCTTTGACGCAGGCCTGTACCTCTGTTCTAAGGGAGCCAATTTCAGATTTGAGTTCTTGCATGAAACTAGCCATGAAGGACTGGGTGACAGGGTCAGAAGGTCCCCCCGCCGACGATGCCATTTCCGCTGCAGGGGCCGAGCCCGATCTGTTCCACAGGGCCGTGACCGGGTTGTCTTTTGGGGGTGCAGCGGAATCTTTCCCAGCCCATGAGCGAGTCATGGCCTCTCAGAGACCCATGTGACGAGCAGGGAGTCTAGACGAGGAGGCACTGCGCAGGGTCAGACGGGTGTCCGGTCAGATGGAGAAAGGGCGGCCCAGTCAGCAGGGACAAGATGTCGGTGAAGTGAAGTGTGGGTAGTCAGAGGATATCCCCTCGAAGCCCCGGGGCCCTCCAGGCAGTCCACCGGCAACTTGAGAGAGTTCGAAGCATTGGGCAGGGCAGCAGCACTCCACTCCGGGGCACCCCATGGTCTCCCCGGGATCCGCAGGGGCACCCGCGTTGCTGGGGGACGAGGTGTCTACAGTCCCCGGGGAACGGCCAGAAGGCAGCAGCCCCCACACACTCACCGGCGGGATCCCGCGAAGTCACTGCAGCACAGCGGGCCAGGCCACCAGGTCGAAACAGGAAACGCTCACCAGTGATCAGGGAGGCCACTTCTTCAAACGCCCTCCAGGGCCTTAAGAGGCGCGAGCAGCAGCCACAGAGGCCCACCTCAGGCTCCTCTCAGGGTCATCAGCCTGCCAACACCCTCAAGCACAGGGGCGCACACGTAACGTGCTGTCCAGGCGACGATGACCGGCGTGCATCAGCCAGGGGTCCCCCACGGAGCCTCCACAGGCCCGCAGGGAGTCAGGGCCGACAGCAGGCCCTCTCCAGTCCCACAAGGGCACCCAAAATGGCGGCAGTGGCTGTCGTGGCAGGCCGGCGTGCCCTCAAGGTATCCGTATCTGTAGGGTCCAAACCATTGAGTCGCGGCCTCAGACCCCAGCGAGAGACAGAGAGGCTCCGCCGCGGCGCCAAGAGGGCACAGCAGATCTCCGTCAGGTAAAAGCCTCCCAGGGTCCAGGGTGGCCCAAGATGGCGGCCGCAACAATGCTGGTCAGGTCCCAGCCCTGCTGGGGTAGGCGTGTTGCCGCCCGCCGCCCTAGGCTGCAGGAACCATCAAGGGCCCTCCGAAGCCCAGCCTCACTCGCGGCATCACCCGGAGAGGGCCCGCAGCCCAGCCAGGTCCCAGCGGTCCGCCCTCTCAGGTCGTGTTAGGCTGATCCAAAATGGCGCCCGGGGGGGCCTCCGCCGATGTCCGCCCCCTCCGCTAACAGCACCGGAGGTCCGGGCCCCCGACTCGCCGCCGCGGGCTGCAAGATCTCCAGCGGGGTGCCCAGGAGGATCGCCGGGTAAGCGGAATAGGTCCTGGCCAGGCAGGTAGGCCCCAAGATCCGGAGGGCTCAAGATGGCGGTCTCGCTCACCCGGGACGGAGTCCACCGGGACGGGCCGCACCCACCGCAACCAGCTGTCCGAGGTGAGCGCCAAGCTCCCAAAAGATGCTCCGACTCTTCTGCCGGGCAGGCACCCCAGTCAGAGTCCTCTGCAGGCCCCCAGTGCCGCTGTAAAAGCTTAGATCGGCGGCGGCTGTCCGGAGCAGCGATGGAGTGCGTCTCACTCCATGTGTAGCGAGACCAAGCCCCCCGACATCAATATTTTTAAAAAGTACATCGCCAATCACAGTTAAAATAAAAAATAATACTATACAATAAAACACCATAATAATAAACAATATTAAAGCAAACAACAGTTTAAATTAATTAAAGTTGCCACTTTCTTGCCCTCGCTATTTTGTGTTTACAGCTTGTTTCTGGGTCAAATGACTAGATGTAGTTGGCAGTTGGTCTTTGTATATTCCTCCTAGACAGCCACACACAATAGAGGCCTTAGGTGTGCCTGAATGGGCTATATCTGGCAGGATGGGAGTTCGGAGTTAGGCACAGCCCCACTTACACCTTAATAGGCCGTGCCCTGCTTTTACACAAAGCTAGTCTGGAGCCAAGGCAGGGGAGGCTGAAACCTGAGTACTTCAAAGGGAATCCTCTAGAAGTGTCTCTCAATTCAAAGAAGGCACCAGGTAAAAGGTTTGGACCTCAGACACCAACTCATCAGTACACCTCTGGACCTGTGGATACTACAGAAAAAGGACTGCTCTGTTGCTTTGCTGCCAGAAGCACTGACACTTTACTGCCCTGTTACTCTGCTGCCCTTCTTGCTGAGAAAGAAGATTGGACCTGCACCCTTCATCCCAGGCCAAAGTGACTCAATGGGTCAGCCAGCTACAGGGACATAACAAGCTCCATAGACTCCCTGCAACTTCCCAACTACCTAACCTGCTGCCTGGATCAGCAATTAGATCTGCAGCTGGACCTGCCTGAGCCCTGCTGGCCCCTGCTAGAGTGAGCTCCTGGCCCCAAAGTGGTGCCCCTCAGGTTCTGGACCCTAGGTGTAGCCTCAGTTGAACGCCCCTGAAGATATTGATCTCTTCACAAATGCGAACGGGCCCATTTGTGCCAAGATCTTGCCGCCCACCAAAGCTTAGTGCTACAGCGACCACCAATGATGCCCGGCCGCGCGTGATCTGCCCTTCAACCTACAGCTTAGATAGCTCACAGTGACTGCCAACACTAAGTGCCTGCAATGACCGTCCACAATGCCGACAGGAACTTCATACTACAGCGATGGCCGTCCGCGACGTCTGGCCTGCTGTTCGCGCTACATCGATGACCATCCGCAATGCTCTCCCTGCTCCTCACAGCACCTTCCACTGCGAACTGAACTCTTTGCGGCAACTTTTTCAGCAGGACTAACCTGGTATCCGGCCACACTCCATTCGCGGTTGGCCTGAACTTGTGACTTTCCCTCTGTCTCACACGAACAGATAGCCACTTTTTGGCGTTATTTTCACATACAACTTTAAAATCTCTGGTTCTAATTGGAAATTTGTTGTTTTGGTGTTAAGCTATTTATTAAATTCTACTCTATTTATTTAAACTGGTGAGGGATTTTTCTTGTGTTGTGTTTTCACTTTATTACTGTTTGAAGTACTCCATAAATACTTTAAACATTGTCTCTAAGTTAAGCCTGACTGCTCTGTGCCAAGCTATTAGAGGGATGAGCAAAGGTAAATTTGTGGGCATGCTTGTGACTTCACCATGACAATGGTTGTGGTTGCTGCTTGAGTCGGACCCCGCACCCTCAACCAGTAATCCAATTTCTTACAATAAGGGATAACTTTTAATTGGGAGCAAGTACGAATGTCGAAATTGGTGTCTAAAGAATTGTAATTTAAAACCCTCTTTTATGGTAACATTGGATTTTAATGCACAATTCTGAAAATGTTGGCATTTTCTTGTTCCAACCATTTGGTGCCTGCAGCCTGTATCCTTAGTCACATGACTATGTGTAGCTGGCAGTTGGTTGTGATGTATTTCTCCCAGACAGTGGGACAAAAGGGCAATAGGTGATGGCAGGAGGGACCATATCTGACTTGATAGGGAGAAAAAGCTGTCACCTACCACACTTGCACATCAAAAAGGCTCTGCCTCAGCACACTCACGAAGGGTTTCACACTAGTCTTTTGTGCCCCCAGACAAGCTGGGGCCAGGGCAGGGAGGCAGGAAATTCCAGACACCTCTGTAGAGGGAGGACTCTAGAAGCTTCTCTAACTTCAAAGCTGGCACCAAGGATAAATAGTGGACCCTCAAACCCAACTCCTAGACCTGTTGAAGACTTAGAAGTACTGCTGTGCTGCTCTGCAGCAAAAAGAAGGAATTCTGCTCTGCTACCTTGCTGCCTGAGTGAGGAGGCATGGACCTGCATCTTGAACCCAAGACCACCAGAGTGACTGCTATGGCTAGCTGGCCAGCCTCCTGATCAGAGCCTCAGGGACAGAAAAGGCTCCAAACACCTTGAACCCTGCACCTGGATTCTGCCTGCTGCGAGTCCTGCCCCCGAGTGGTCCCACCCCAGTCCTGAACCACTGGAAGTGGGCCTGAAGGTGCTCTGCCAGCCCAGTTGTGGTCTTTTGGGCAGAACAGACGCAACGCATCTCTGCATCGGAACCACCGCTGTGTGATGCATCCCCGACACAGGACCCTGCAGCTCTTTGGAACCACCAATGCCTCCTCGACGCAGGAACCTTACATCACAGCCTCGCAAGTCCTCGGAACCGCCGCTGCACGACGCATCCTCAATGTATGACCTCGCATCGCTGCCCCGCAACTCCTCGGAACTGCCGCTGTGCAACGTATCCTCGACACAGGACTTTGCATCGCAGCCCCGCAGCTCCCCAGAACCGCTGCTGTGTGACAGCCTCAATGCGGGATCGCGCAACACTCTGCCACCAGGATTTAAGGTACTCTGGTAGACGGTCGTAACTTGGCCCCTGTATCTGGCCTGCGCCCCATCACAGTCAGCCTGAACCTGTGACTTTGATCCGGTCCGGCTCAACCAGCTTTCTGCTTTTAAGCACTATTTTTACCTAAATCTTTAAAATTGTAAATATCCGGTTCTGATAATTGGATTTTTGTTGTTTTGGTGTTAAACAATTCTTAAATTCTACTCTATTTTTCTAAATTGGAGTGGAATTTTTCTTGTGATGTGTGTACACTTTATTACTGTTTATGTATTGCATAAATACTTTACACATTGCCTCTAAGTTCAGCCTGACTGCTTTTGTGCCAAGATACCAAAGGGTTGAGCACAGGTTAATTTGGGGTTTGCCTGTGTTTCCCCCTGACAATAATTGTGGTTGCTGCTTGAGTAGGGTTTCATACCCCTCAAACAGTAACCCAATTTCCTACAAACATAGTTCAGTGTATATATATATATATATATATATATATATATATATAGTCACTGAAAAAACCATAGGTTTCAGGGACGTTATAGTTAGAAATTAGCATTTAAAAAACCTTTGAAATTCACTGAAAAAACCATAGGTTTCAGGGACGTTATAGTTAGAAATTAGCATTTAAAAAACCTTAGAAATTCACTGAAAAACCACAGGTTTCAGGGACATTATAGTTAGTTGGACATTTCACTCGTACAAAACCAGAGAAATTCTACCGTTATAGTTAGTTGAGCTAACTATAACTTGCGCCCCTGCAATGCACTGCTGATGACGTCACATATTACATCATTCATGACATGGTCAGTGACATCACTGATGACATCTCAAATGACATCACTGATGACATCATCCAGTGACTGTGTGTTTCTGTAAAGTTTAAATATGTTTTATATATATATATGCCAAGGTGTATTAAAGAATAAGCGGGTGTATAAGTGTCTGAATGGATGATTTAGCAGGTGCGTGACTGACTGTATAAGTGAGTGATTAAATGTGTCTTACTGAATGCATGGGTAAGTGACTAAACTGTGTGAATGTCTGTATCAGTTTGTCAGTTGGTGTGTAAGCGGCTGCATGGGTTGGTGAGTAGCTACATGAGTGTCTATATGGGTTATTGATTGGTTGTCTGAGTATCTGTATGGGTGCCTGAGTGTCTGGAAGGGTGGGGGTGGGTGACTCTGTGCATAGATGTGTG
The DNA here is from genome assembly GCA_963921515.1 of Calotriton arnoldi. Taxonomy (NCBI): domain Eukaryota; kingdom Metazoa; phylum Chordata; class Amphibia; order Caudata; family Salamandridae; genus Calotriton; species Calotriton arnoldi. The sequence continues at coordinate 835,445 of CAWUFW010003885.1, forward strand.
AGTGGGTGATTCACTGGGTGTATGGGTTCAAGAGTGCATCTGTGAAGGGCTGTATGGGTGGGTGAGTGTGTGTATGGGTGAGTTGGTGAGTGAATGGATGTCTCAGTGGTACATGTGTGAGTAACTACATATGTGAAAGGCAGTATATGTGAGTGTTGGAGTATATAAAGGACTATATGTGAGAGTGAGTGATTGTGAGACTGGCTGTATGGATCAGTGTGTGCTTGTATCAGTGATTGTGTAAGAGAGTAAGTATGTGTTAGTATCTGTATGAGTAAGTGAGTTGGTGTGTGTATAACTGTATAGGTGAGTAAATGGGAGTGTGATTGATTCTTTGCATGACTGACTAGGTGTGTAACTATGGATGAGTAGCGGTGTGTGAGTGTCTGTATCGGTGTATGAGTGCATATGATAGTGCTGTATTGATGAGTGACTGCATGAATGAGTGACTGTATGGGTGAATGAGTGAATGTGTGTGTAGACCTAGGAATCACTGAGTGGGTATGTAGTAACTGGTATTGGTGTGTCTATGGTTTCGAAAATGGTAGTCTGTATTTTAGAGTGGGTGTATCAAAGGTTTTATTAGGGTGTGAGGAAGTGCATCAGATTATCACATGGATGATGTCATCAGTGATGTCACTGACCATGTCATGAATGATGTAATATGTGACATCATCAGCAGTGCATTGCGGGTCGCGAGTTATAGTTAGCTCAACTAACTAGAACGGCTGAATTTCTCTGGTTTTGTACGAGTGAAATGTCCAACTAACTATAACGTTCCTGAAACCTGTGGTTTTTTCAGTGAATTTCTAAGGCTTTTTAAATGCTAATTTCTAACTATAACGTCCCTGAAACCTATGGTTTTTTTCAATGAATTTCAAAGGTTTTTTAAATGCTAATTTCTAATTATAACGTCCCTGAAACCTATGGTTTTTTCAGTGAATTTCTAAGGTTTTTTAAATGCTAATTTCTAACTATAACGTCCCTGAAACCTATGGTTTTTTCAGTGAATTTCAAAGGTTTTTTAAATGCTAATTTCTAACTATGCCTACAGAGGTAGGACATGTGCAAAAAGAGGAAGAAAAGCGCAGAAAAGAAGCAAGAGAAATGCAGAAAGAGGCAACAGAAGCCCAGAAAGACGAAGAAAGGTGCAGAAAGAAGCAAGAGATATGCAGAAAGAACCAACAGAGGTGCAGAAAGAGGCCTTGTTGCAAACTCATCATGTGCCCCCAACTTTTTGCTGACTGGTGCTGGTGGTAACTGACTGACTAACCAGGCCCGGAGCCAGTGCTATGCTGAAAGACACTTAGAATACAGTGAAAACACCTACATACACTAGGGTACACTATGGGTTGGGGTACCCCTGTGATTGGCATGACCTCCCCTGTAAGGCCCTAGTACATAATAGGGCAGGGGGATTAAAACTACCTCCAAGTCAGAGGTGCAGAAAGAGGCAAGAGAAGTGCAGAAAGAAGCAACAGAGGTGCCGAAAGAGGCAAGAGAGGTGCAGAATGAAGCAAGTGAAGTGCAGAAAGAGGCAACAGAGGTGCAGAAAGACGCAAGAGAGGTGCAGAAAGACGCAAGAGAGGTGCAGAAACAAGCAAGAGAAGTGCAGAAAGAGGCAAGAGAATTGCTAAAAGAAGCAACAGAGGTGCAGAAAGAAGCAAGAGAAGTGCAGAATGAGGCAAGTGAGCTGCAGAAAGAAGCAAGAGCAGTGCAGAATGAACCAACAGAGGTGCAAAAAGAGGCAAGAGGGGTGCAGAAAGAGGTAGGAGAGGTGCACAAAGAGGCAGGAGGGTTGCAGAAAGAAGGAAGAGAAGTGCAGAAAGAAGCAACAGAGGTACAGAAAGAGGCAACAGAGGTGCAGAAACAGGCAGGAAAGGTGCAAGAGAGGTTCAGAAAGAGGGGAGAGGGGTGCAGAAAGAGGCAAGAGGGGTGCAGAAAGAGGCAAGAGGGGTGCAGAAAGAAGCAAGTGAGGTGCAGAAAGAGGCAACAGAGGTGCAGAAAGACGCAAGAGAGGTGCAGAAACAAGCAAGAGAAGTGCAGAAAGAGGCAAGAGAATTGCTGAAAGAAGCAACAGAGGTGCAGAAAGAAGAGCAGTGCAGAAAGAACCAACAGAGGTGCAAAAAGAGGCAAGAGGGGTGCAGAAAGAGGTAGGAGAGGTGCACAAAGAGGCAAGAGAGATACAGAAAGAACCAACAAACAGAGGTGCAAAAAGAGGCAAGAGGGGTGCAGAAAGAGGTAGGAGAGGTGCACAAAGAGGCAAGAGAGGTACAGAAAGAGGCAGGAGGGGTGCAGTAAGAAGGAAGAGAAGTACAGAAAGAGGCAAGAGAATTGCTGAAAGAAGCAACAGAGGTGTAGAATGAAGCAATAGAAGTACAGAAAGAGGCAAGTGAGGTGCAGAAAGAGGCAAGTGAGGTGCAGAAAGAGGCAAGTGAGGTGCAGAAAGAAAGAACAGTGCAGAAAGAACCAACAGAGGTGCAAAAAGAGGCAAGAGGGGTGCAGAAAAAGGTAGGAGAGGTGCACAAAGAAGCAAGAGAGGTACAGAAAGAGGCAGGAGGGGTGCAGAAAGAAGGAAGAGAAGTGCAGAAAAAAGCAACAGGTGCTGAAAGAGGCGTGAAGGGTGCAGAAAGAGCAAGAGAAGTGCAGAAAAAAGCAACAGAGGTACAGAAAGAGGCAAGAGAGGTGCAGAAAGAGGCAGGAAAGGTGCAGAAAGAGGGAACAGGGGTGCAGAAAGAGCCAAGAGGGATGCAGAAAGAGGGGAGGGGTGCAGAAAGAGGCAAGAGGGGTGCAGAAAGAGGCAAGTGAGGTGCAGAAAGAGGCAAGTGAGGTGCAGAAAGAGGCAAGTGAGGTGCAGAAAGAGGCAAGTGAGGTGCAGAAAGATGTAAGATGTGTAAAAACAAGCAAGAGAAGTGCAGAAAGAGTCAAGAGAATTGCTGAAAGAAGCAACAGAGGTGTAGAAAGAAGCAAGAGAAGTGCAGAAAGAGGCAAGTGAAGTGCAGAAAGAGGCAAGTGAAGTGCAGAAAGAGGCACGTGAGGTGCAGAAAATGGCAAGAGAACTTCAGAAAGAGGCAAGAGGGATGCAAAAAAAGGGAAGAAGGGTGCATAAAGAAGCAAGAGAGGTGCAGAAAGAGGGAAGACGAGTGCAGAAAGAGACAACAGGGGTGCAGAAAGAAGCAAGAGAGGTACAGAAAGAGGCAATCGAGGTGCAGAAAAAGGGAGGAGGGGTGCAAAAAGAGGCAAGATGGGTGCGGAAAGAAGCAAGAGAGGTACAGAAAGAAGCAACAGGGGTGCAGAAAGAAGCAACAGGGGTGCAGAAAGAAGCTAGAGGGGTGCAGAAAGAGGCAAGACAAGTGCAGAAAGCAAAAGAGGTACAGAAGGAGGCAAAAGAACAGCAGAAAGAGCCAAGAGAGTTGCAGAAACACGCAAAAGGGGTGCAGAAAGAGGAAACAGGTGTGCAGACAGAGGCAAGAGGGGTGTAGAAAGACAGAAGAGGGGTGCTGAAAGAGGCAAGAGTGATGCATAAATTTGCAACAGAGGTGCAGAAAGAAGCCAGAGCAGTGCAGAATGAACCAACAGAGGTGCAGAAAGAGGCAAGAGTGGTACTGAAAGAGGAAAGAGAAGTGCAGAAAGAAGCAAAAGAGGTGCAGAAAAAGGCAAGAGAGGTGCAGAAAGAGGAAGGAGAGGTGCACAAAGAGGCAAGAGGGGTACAGAAAGAGGCAAGAGGGGTGCAGAAAGAAGCAAGAGAAGTGCAGAAAGAAGCGACAGAGGTGCAGAAAGAGGCAAGAAAGGTGCAGAAACAGGCAGGAAAGGTGCAGAAAGAGGGAACAGGGGTGCAGAAAGAAGCAAGAGGGATACAGAAATTTGCAAAAGAGATGTAGAAAGAAGCAAAAGCAGCGCAGAAAGAACCAAAAGAGGTGCAGAAAGAGGCAAGAGGGGTACAGAAAGAGGCAAGAGAAGTGCAGAAAGAAGCAAAAGAGGTACAGAAAGAGGCAAGAGAACTGCAGAAAAAGGCAAGAGAGGTGCAGAAAGAGTAAGGAGAGGTGCACAAAGAGGCAAAAGGGGTACAGAAAGAGGCAAGAGGGGTACAGAAAGAGGCAAGAGGGGTGCAGAAAGAAGCAAGAGAAGTGCAGAAAGAAGCAACAGAGGTGCTGAAAGAGGCAAGAGGGGTGCAGAAAGAGGCAAGAGGGGTGCAGAAAGAAGCAACAGATGTGCAGAAAGAGGCAAGAGAGGTGCAGAAACAGGCAGGAAAGGTGCAGAAAGAGGGAACAGGGGTGCGGTAAGAGGGATACAGAAATTTGCAAAAGAGGTGCAGATAGAAGCAAGAGCAGTGCAGAAAGAACCAACAGAGGTGCAGAAAGAGGCAAGAGGGGTGCAGAAAGCAGTAGGAGAGGTGCACAAAGAGGTAAGAAGGGTACAGAAAGAGGCAAGAGGGGTGCAGAAAGAAGCAACAGAGGTGCTGAAAGAGACAAGAAGGGTGCAGAAAAGGCAAGAGAAGTGCAGAAAGAAGCAACAGTTGCAGAAAGAGGCAATAGAGGTGCAGAAAGAAGCAAGAGAGGAGCAGAAAGAGGCAAGAGAGGAGCAGAAAGAGGAGAGAGGTGCAGAAAGAAGAGCGTGAGGTTCAGAGAGAGGCAAGAGAAGAGCAGAAAGTGGCAAGTGAGGTGCAGCAAGAGGCAAGTGAAGTGTAGAAAGAGGCAAGAGAAGTGCAGAAAGAGGCAAGAGAAGTGCAGAAAGAGGCAAGAGAAGTGCAGAAAGAGGCAAGAAGAGAAGTGCAGAAAGAGGCAAGAGAGGTGCAGAAGGAAGAGTGAGGTGCAGAAAGAGGCAAGTGAGGTGCAAAATGAGGCAAGAGAGGTACAGAAAGAGGCAAGGGAATTGCAGAAACAGGCAAGATAAATGCACAAAGAGGCAAGAGAGGAGCAGGAAGAGGCAAGAGAGGAGCAGAAAGAGGCAAGAAAGGAGCAGAAAGAGGCAAGAGAGGTATAGAAAGAAGCAAGAGAAGTGCAGAAAGAGGCAAGAGAAGTGCAGAAAGAGGCAAGTGACGTGCAGAAAGAGGCAAGAGAGGTGCAGAAAGAGGCAAGAGAGGTGCAGAAAGAGGCAAGAGAGGTGCAGAAAGAGGCAAGAGATCTGCAGAAAAAAGCAACAGAGGTGCTGAAAGAGGCAAGTGAGGTGCAGAAAGGGGCAAGAGAAGAGTAGAAAAGGCAAGAGAAGTGCAGAAAGAAGCAACAGTTGCAGAAAGAGGCAATAGTGGTGCAGAAAGAAGAGAGTGGGGTTCAGAAAGAGGCAAGAGAAGTGTAGAAAGAGGCAAGAGAAGTGCAGAAAGAGGCAAGAGAGGTGCAGAAAGAGGCAAGAGAGGTGCAGAAAGAGGCTCGAGAAGTGCAGAAAGAGGCAAGAGAGGCACAGAAAGAAGAGAGGTTTGTGCACCATTAGTACCAGTTTAACACCCACATTTTGCAATAAGTAACACGTGACCATTCCAGCTTTGCAAAGGGCCTTCCACCATGCTGTAACACATGACACTGCATTTTTGGGAACATTTGAGCCGTTTGAGCTAGAAACAAGGCTTTTTTTGTTCAAATCTGCAGATTAGACAGCAGATGATGAAATATTTGGCAAATGCGCAAAATGTTTAATTATGTGAAAATTGGTGCAGCCGAACAGTCACAAAATTCCAGTGGCCCTGCTCATACCTCCGACTAGGTCCAGAAGTGCTCCTCAGTGGTTCCTTCTTTTTTTGTGTCTCATTGAGTTTATAGTTTAGCTTCTATGGAAATGAGGAAGACTAAACCTGAGGTTACCACAACACAGACTACAATACCACATAATTACTCTCCAAAACACATAATCCCACTCCACATAATTCCTATACACTAAATACCACATACTTTCTATTCACATAATTTCACTGCACAACATACCACATAATTCCACCACACACAACGTACATCGACTCTACACCAAAAAACATTAGTAAAAATCTTTTACATTTACAACGCCAATAGCTCTAACTCTCGCAAATGCGAGACCTATTACATTACAAATGCTTCTTTAACTGGTAGTCTCGTTTGCAGAGTGGTGCAGAAAGGGGGCTGGGCCTCCGACCACCGCTCAGGGATTCCGCTGCGTAGGACTTACAGGAGGTACCAGGAGGGCTTCTTGGCCCCCAAAGTCCCTCAGGAGTAAAGTGGACTTCATCCCCTAACCAGTACTGTGCCAGGAGGCGCGTTTGCAGAGTGGTGGAGAAAGGGGGGGGTGTGGCCTCCGAAGACCTCTTAGCAATCCCACTGTGTGGGACTTAGTGGAGGTAATAGGAGAGGTAGTTGGCCTCCAAGGACAACCTTGGGGGCCAACTACCCCTCCTATTACCTCCAGTAAGTCCCACACAGCGGTATTGCTAAGTTGTCATAGCAAGCCACGCCCCCCTTCCCCACCACTCTGCAGACGCACTCCCTGGCGTGCTCTTGGATGGGGATTAAAGTCCCCTTCGATGCTGGGGATCCTTAGGGGCAAACTAGCCTACCTGATACCTCCAGTATGCCCCAGATAGTGGGATTGCTGATAGGTGGACACAGGCCATGCCCCCTTTGTCCACCACTCTGCAAACGCGCCTCCTGGCGCGCTCTTGGTTGGGGGATGAAGTCCCCTTGCCTCCTGAGGGTCCCTGGGGGGCAACTAGCCCACCAGGTACCTCCAGTAAGCCCCACTCAACTGTATTGCTGACAGCGGTCCGAGGCCACGCCCCCTTTTTACACCAATCTGCAAACACGCCTCCTGGCACACTGCTGCTCGGGGATGAAGTCCACTTGTGTCCTGAGCCATGCTCCCGCCCTGCCATAGCAAACAGCAATGTCCCAGGGGTGGGCACCCCGCAACATCGCAGGAGCCGGCCCTGGGGGGTGGCGGTTCCCAGGACCATCAACGGCTCCAGGAGACGGGCCGCGCGGCCCCCCTCCCAACATGTAAATAGCCCCGGGGTAGTGGTGGTCCCCAGGGCAGTGAGGGGGGGCTCGAGCCCCCCCACACTTTGATTTTGAAAATAGCCCCGGGGAGGTGGCGGTCCCCAGGGCTGCGGGGGGCCACGTGTCCCCCCGCATTTAAATCATGTAGCCCCGTGGAGGTGGCAGGCCCGCGAGGCCCTCTCGCCCTAAAATGCAAATGCCCTGGGGAGGTGGCGGTCCCCGGGGCAGCGTGGGGGAGGCTGGAACCCCCCCCCACACATTTTTTTAAAAAAGCCCCGGGGAGGTGGCGGCCCCCGGGGGGCCGTGTGCCCCCCGCATATAATTATCTAAGCCCCAGGGAGGTGGCGGTCTCCGGGGCTGCGGGGGCCCCCGCTAATTAATTGGGCTTTGCCCCCGGGACCTGGCCCACCCGGGGGCTTATAGAAAACAAAGCCCGGGAGACAGCGCTTCGCTTTTTTTTCCGGCCGGATTCGCACACCCAGCGCGAATTCTGCCGATTGTTTTAAAAAAAAATGCTTTTTGTGGCCCTGAAAGTCCTTGTGGGACCCCCTGAGCAGGCCTAGGGGGTCAGGTGGTTTCTACCCTGCCCCCTTTTGTTTTTTAATGTTTTTTCTACTGTTTTCTTGTGACTCAGTTACCGAGTCACAAGATGGCTGCCAACACATTCTGGTTTGGAGTGTTGGCAGCCAATCAGAATTAAGCTCGTGCTCGGGAGGGTTCACGAACCCTCCTCGGTGCTCAGATATATAATTTTTTTTATTTTTTTATTTCTCTGCAACTACTGAACGGATTTACACCATTTAAAAAAAGCACGCTTTCTGGACCAAGACCTAACTACCTTTTTGCCAAATTTGGTGTAATTCCGTTTAGCAGCCCCCGCTTGACGAATCACCCCGAAACTTTCAAGACAGGAGCAGACCTGAGCAAACCAGTAGTTTTGAAAATTTTGCGAAGATTCGTCAAACGGCGCCAAAGATATTGGCAAAAGGAAAAACCGCTTTTTGAATAGAAACAAGGTCCTAACTATAACTACCTATTGGCGACCGCCAGTAGGTAATATATATATATATATACATATATATATATATATACATACATATATATATATAATATATTACAAAGTGGCAGTCGTCATTGTGTATTTATAGGTAAGACTGGGTTTTCATAGGAATGGGTTTTTTGGTTTGCTAATAACGTTGGCATCGTTTGACAATTCTTCACAAAACTTTCTACAAAAAAGCTTAAGCCAACTCAGCTCTTTAGTGAACAGTTTCAGGCTGGTCTGTCAAGGAAGGGGCTGAGAAAAAGGCAGGGTGAGGGGTCCCAAAAGCACAGTTTTCCAATGCAATTTCCCACAGGAAAATTCAACAGCTCTACAGCCAAAAGGACTGAACAGAATCAAATTTGGCAAGAACGCTAGATCTTTACCCATAACAGAAAGTGTGCTATTTTGATTTGGTGTAAATCCGTTCAGTAGTTTATCAGAAATTAAGGTTCATAATGTATGTTTTTATAGTAACTCAATACCCCTGAGGTCAAATTAAATAGATTTTTTTTTTGCAGCACGGTGGTGCCGCAGAACTTCCGCAGGGCTCTGGGGGGCCCAAGTGTTATTTCCAGCAAGTAACAGGGCGGGCCTTGGGGCACTCCAAGACCATGGGTCTTGGCCGCCCATGGGTGCAAGTTATAGTTACTTCAGTTAACTATAGCTAGTGAATTTCAGTGGTTTTTTAAAGTTTAAAATACAACGTTTTAACTGACATTTTAACCTAACTATGATGTCCTTTTAACATTTGGTTTTTCAGTGGAAAAAAAAAAATATTTATATTTTATAGCAGAAATGTACTCTACTCAATGGTGACCTGAAAACCCTTTAGATCTAATGCTTCTACCAGGACAGCAGGAAACGTCCTTGTTTATAGTCCACAACTTGAAAAAAGCAGGCGGCCACTCAAGAGTGTGCTCATCATCCAAACCTATTTGAGATTCGGCAGTCGGCATTTGCACGTATTGGGGTCTTGGAGCCTTTCTCATAATACACAGGACATTCTAAACAAAACATGAAGTGCTCAAAGGTGTAGAAAGAATAAAACGAGTATCAGCATGGCAATTTGTACAATTTTAAATGCATCAAAAACATACAATTTTGAATGGGAAGCAAGAAACCTACAGACACTATAAAAACACTTGATGCTTTGCTCTTAATGTGTAAGCGATTTTAGGGGACAGGCTACTCCAAGAAAATGGTCAAGATATCCATTCAAATAGCAGAGACTAGAGACAACTTACTGGTTAAACTATTTAAACAGACTCCTATGAATTCAGAAACTCAAACTGAAGGCATATGATTTATGACTACATTAAGCACACAAGCAAGAAAAATTAGGAACATTCTAAATAAACACTGGGATATATTAAAATATGATCATAGGAAACATACTTCCAGCTATTCCCTCTATGGGTTTTAGAAACTACGTCTCTGAGTGATAAATCAGTGTGAAGTTATCTAACAAAGAAAGAGATTAAGTATTGGCTTCTAGCAGTGAAGGGTTTCAAAAATGTGCCAAATGTGTGGCCTGTAAAAATATCAAAGATGTCCCTATATATTCAATTCCACATTTGAGGGAAACCAGTCATATTAAAAAGAGCCTCACCCTTACTCCAGATTTCGGAGTGTGTATAATGAAATGCAGATGTACAAGTTAACAAAGATGATACATACATCATGACATTTTTCAAAAGCATATATCAAGGTGCAGTTCAGATTTTATAAACTGCCGGCCAAACCAATTGCAATTTATTAGGAAAATGTGCGGTAAAATGCAAAATTTGCACCCATTAAAAAAAATATTTCTAAGGGGGAGATCTCCTGTAAGAAGTCAAGTTCGCTCTGTAAAATTCAGGGTGTCTATTTACGCCCCAGTACAACTGCTACAGATAACAACCCCTTCAACAGTGCCAAAATGGGGTAAACCTTAAACACCACTAGAGCTCTAATCTCATTCAGATTAAATTTAATAGAACACATAAAATATACCCAGTTGATAAATCATATTATAATACTAATACTATAACTTATCTCCAGATACGGTTCATTTTTGCTGTCGAAGAGACTTCATGGAGACTCCAGAGACGGTAGCTTCCCCAGGGATTATGCAGTTGTCCCATGTAATTGGCAGGAGTCCCAGTGATTCTACAGGTGTCTCTACAATGTTTTTTAATTCCCAACGGGGTTTGTTTCCCATAGAGTCAACAAGTCACATAGAAAACTTGTGATCGGTCTCCAATAGTATCTCTGGATATACAATCATGTCTGTGAGTCTCCTATAAATTCTCTGATTATTCCATCAACTGTATGCAGAGAAAATGTTGCATGCTAGCTGTGAAAAAAAAGATTTTAAACTTGGGAGCTTGCTAGGTAGGTCAGAATTTCGATGGGTATTTCTGCTACAATAGGTGAACATTATGCATATTCAGGGTGATCTACCTAAGCAGATATAGATTTTGTCACAGATTCAGCCAGTTCAAACTGCACTGGGATATAGATTCTAAATTAAGTACACAGATATGAGTTTCTGTATAATGCTCAACATATCAATGTGTGCAATGGATGAAATATAAGCTGTGCCTTCCATGTCTCTCACAATAGTGAATAAGGGTAATACAGTCTTGCGCACCCTGCAAGCATAAAAAGACCCATCCACTCCAAAATTGCCTCGCAGTGCGTTCCAAGAAGGGATGGTTAGATAGCCTCACAGTAAAAGAGCAGATTGTTGAGTAGGTGGATTACTCACTGTACATTTAGATTTACCCGTCCTTATCCTAGTACTTACACACACCTTGAATCAAGCACCAAATTGGATCTTTCTTCTCTATCTAAAGCATAGCCTAGAAGTGAGTTTCCTGTCTTTGTTCTTACTGAATCCTTTTCCAGCTAATTCCAGGATAATAGCTGAATAATGCTGGACGTTTATATCATGACCACAGCCACTATCAATGAGCATGATCATATGCAGCCAGAATGTTGCCACCAAAATTCACTGCACTCTCATCCGTCACATTGAGCAAGTAAGTGTAACATAACACAAAGACAGAGGGAGTTAAAATGCTGGTGCTCCACAAATTTCACAGAGTGAGGCCTAATCCGCCTCCCCCAAAACTGTGCCCGGGATGCAGTCATGGCCGTGATTGACATTTCCCTAATCCTGAGATAGAAGAATGTGCCCAATTTCCTAGTAAGCCAAGGAGAAAGCCATTCTCATACACCAAGTTAAGGCAGATGGTAGGGACCCATCTTTGCTACCCAAAATATGATAGACAAGCTGCTGCTTATCTATAAAGGTGACGCACAATGGGTTCATGTAAACTGCATCAGCTTTGATCATATCTAATAAATGTAGCCTTTTCCTACTCTAGTGACCCAAGATTAGGGAGCATTGCTATTGGATCACTGAGAAACTAAGGGCCTGATTACGATAACGGTGGGACTGCCACCGACAGCCCCTCTGTTGCGGTCACACCACTATCTTAACGCTGATTCCCACCTGCCACATTAGGATGGTGGGCAGATGGCTGGCGGTCGGAGAGACCGACCGCCACAGATCCGACGGGCTCCATCCGTCGGAGAGACTTGCATTTCCTACAATTGTGGCAGTGCCTGCCAGGCACCGCCGTAAGAATTACGGTGTCCCTTTCCGCCTGCCTTTTCATGGTGGGAGAAAGGGACTTTGGGGGTCCGTAGCGGGCCCCCTCGCCCCCCTGGACCTTCGAAATGGGCCCTGGGGGGTACCTATCGTGCCCCCCTACATATCCCTGCACCATGTGGCAGGTACCATGCGGTGCCTGCCACATAGTGCAGGGATATGTCCAATGTGTATTTTTTGCATTGCAGCGTGTGCTGCAGGCAGCAGCACCCGCCGCAATACAAAGGATACACATTGCGACTGCCTATCGTGATTTCCGGTGCAGGACTGCTGACAGCTAGTCGGGCGGTCCAGTTTCCGGAGGGTTGTCCGACTGCCATCCTAATCAGGCCCTATGTACCACTCTTAGGGGAGAAACAGGGATGCAGCCACATAGACATGGTCAGGAAAAAACATTATGTAGGGATGTTTACATGCAAGTGCCTCTAAGTGACCCAGTTGGTTTGTAACAGCAACCAGAAAAAAACATCCTTATGTTATGTTATACATATTGCCACCATTGATGTAGGGCTTGTTAGATTTTCCAACACTAGGGTTTGGGGCACTGGAGGTTATTCATAGCAAAGACATACCGACACCCCTATAAATTGGTTCATAGCAGACCTTTGTGGGCCTTTCAGTTACGCAGAAGCAGTTCTTGCACTGAATTTACTGGAAGCTAGGCACTGGTGGTCATGACAAGTGTTAGAAACCAGCACCACTCATACTGGATAGGCCTGCTGCTGTAAAGACAAAATTGGTAGTAAGATCGTCCTCACTTCTCCTTAGGATCTTGATTGGGTTCTGAAGTGTTCTCATTATCATCTTTCACTAATGCTCTTAAAGACACTATTGCTGAATGGGGTCAAACTATAAAATGAGAAGTTTCGTTAGACAGAACAGACAGATCTGCAATGATGGGCACTCTTTACTGTGACCAGGGAGCTAAATATGGATTTAATGTGAATATGATATTGCTCCTGCACTGTTCTCAGAAGGTATTTTCTTATCCCTCTGTATTGCTGTCCCATGCCTCTTACGTCCCCTGTTACCCTGTGGATAAGGAAAGTGTGTCTGCTGTCTCTACTGATGTTTGTACATGATGAACACTCAGAACACCGAAGCTGTACTTGCAACACTACTCGGCTGTATTTTCTTATGGTCAGCGCCCAATGTAAAGACTTCTTTTTCAAGTGTGTCCCAGTGAATCCTGCATAAATAGGTCAACAACCATCGACATTAAAGCACTCCCCTTATACTCCTACCTTGCTCATTGTGCTCCCTAGTGCAAGCAAGGCCCATTATGTAAAATGCCACTGCACATCTCCTGCAGGCAGCCTCAATTGAATGTGTTTGCCCAGGCACTGGCCAGCAGTGGGAATTGCCCAGCAACTTCACCTAATTGTTAATCAGAAAATATCGAATGCAACTAGCTGTGTAGTACACCAAACAATACCCTTGTGTGTATTGATCTTCCGAGAAGCTGATGGTCTAATGGCCTCGCCTACCCATAACAGACTTTTAATACACAAAGTAAAAGACCAATGTTATGTGATAAATGTCTTCGTTCCCAAGCCAGTACCACATTGAACTCCCATTCTGAGTCCGTGCACCTCAAATCACTAGTGATTCTGGCAGGCATGTGATCTGCTACATCCCATTCCATGCGTCCCTTGTTCGATGTCATTTGTATGTGCCCTTCCCTCAAACCGTTCTGGAGAGAGCAAGCGGAGTTTTGGGCGCTATATATTAAGGAGGCGATAATGAGCAGCAGTATTCTGTTTTTTTAACAGTTACATATGGGGTTTTAAATAAGCATAATGCTGCAAAATGTATTTACACCTGTAGAAAAACGTTGAAATCAGCACAGTATATCATTGACACACTTTCGGTCTTGCACACCGCACATCCTACCCCCCATTAAACGTCACACTGGGGAGTGTGAGTCACAATTAGAATCCTATTTAGCTCATTAGTCTGCCCTGTTTTTACTCAGAGTAAGTGACAGACGCATGAAGATAAAGGGCCTGATTAACAAACTGCACTTTGTAGTACAACAGTAGTACTACAAAACCTACCACAAACTGCTATTCACAAACTACACTTTTGTAGTAAACTTAGAATTGTGAGTGAGCTTATCTTACACATTTGTAGTAAGTCACTACCTCCGTTATTTTTTTTACGGTAGGGTGCTGGAGTACCAGTGATTATCCACGTGTAGTGCTCTACTCACTATAAAAATGTAAGTTACTACAAAGGTGTAAATTACTACAAAAGTGCAGTTTGTGAATATCGAAAAGTAGTAAACGTACTCAAAAGAGTAAGTTACCTATGTGAATCAGGCCCAACAAGTATATGGAACGATGGTCTGGCTGTTTAACTGAAGTAAATTGAGGGGCCAGGAGTTCAGAAGGTGGGTGACCTTCTCCCAACTCCAACGTCCCTAGCTGGGTGACGTACTCCCAACTCCAACTACCCTAACCTCTTCAGGAATTCTTATTCGCAGATTTTTAAGTGTCATACTCCTGGTAAATGGCAGCCACAATTCTGAGATGTCTAGTGAATGAGGGTATTCAGGAGGCTCTAGCCAAATCAGAGATCTACTGCTTAATGTTTACAGGAAGCGTGAGGTGGCTGCTTTTAGAGGACATCAATGGGGATGTGCATTTGAAAGGCCACCAAAGGTCACTAACTGCGTGTGCATGAAGTGTTACACAACTTAAAAACCACTATCCCAGGTATATGGGCTACTGAAAGTAAGAAGTAGTTGACAGGGTGTTCTTCACTGAGACTCTCCGCAAAGTTAATATCTGTAATCCAACACAGTAATTATAATGGAAAGCCTAAAGTCGATGGCAGATATGCAGGACAGTGTAATGAAGGACTTCATTTATCTGAAGGACACTGGATGTAATGAAGGATTGAATTCATGAGATGTACTATAGTGAAAGAACACTGATTAGGAGTGAATCGTGACTTATTTTAATTTTGGTTCAATTTATGAACTATCTGAACACCTTTGTCAGCGGATATCCTTACTGAGCTGCACCCTATAGTTTGATCATTACTGGTGTTTTGGCATTTATCTGATCAGTATACAGGAGGTGTAAGGTCCTTATTTACTAAGTTCCCAACTGGTATTTGATAAGAACGAGTCAACATGTATAATAACTAGAGAAATAAATGAGAGGTTCTCTCACTTGTCTAGAAACCAATGGCAAAAGAACAGACGTTTGTACCTGTATCGTTTCCCGATACAGTTTTGTCTGGCCATTTATAATAGTTTCGAATTCTCCCTACAGAGGCCTAAAAACAAGACGTTTATGGTCAGACTTTGCAGGCAGAGAAAGAACTCTGCTGTCAGGTACCCATCAAATACCAGAGAATGACATGCCCTTCTTTAGGATCCATTGTCACTGCCTGTCGAGTAGCCGGGAAAGCACTGTAAAAGATGTAGCCCTCCCTACTTTCTTCACATTAAATACAGCTATTAAACTGCTCATGGAAACTAACTCTTCTGCTCTGCGGCAAGATGACCTACAAAGCACTGCTTTGAACTCCAGGATGTCTCTGTTAATCTCCCTGGCAATGAAGGATCAGAGTTTGTGAATTTGTTAGTTTGTGAACTTCCAAAGATCCAGACATGGTTTCTGATGTGTACTCAGGGAAGCCAGTATCTAAGTTCATCTTTGAGCCTAGGGCCCAAAGGAGAGCTAGGTTCTAAAACTCAAACCTGAAATTGGGTACTATAGAAACTGGATTCCAGAATTTGAACAGCAAGAGACAAAGTCCCTTCAAATGCAGTAGGGTAAAGACCAAGAATTAAATGGATGTGTCTATACAGCATAGGCCCTCTAAAATCTTTAATATGTGATAATCTGTGATGTGGCGTTTGGGGCAAAAATGCATGACTGCTTCTTGCATGGCACCAGTGTACTCAGCAGCAGGCAATTCATCTCCTATTTGTGCCCAGAAAGGTGCTGATCATCTGTATCTATTGATAGGGGTCAGCGATTACATGGCTGGGGATTACAGACAGACTTGGATAAGTTTACAAAGTAGTTCAAATGGGGGTATTGTTCCACCAGCATGGAGATCCCAATCCGCTAGCTGCCCATGTAGAACATTCTCCAACCTCTGGGTGGGCAGTATACATTCTTTTGACCTCCACAAACAAATCTCGGACTGAGAGAGTACCGTTATAGGTGTGCAAAAAGCAAACGTATGTCATCTAGATTGAAAGAAAGCTGTGCTGTACCTAACTAGTTTTAGTGGCCCTCTGAATTTAGCAATTAGCTTTGTTCCAATAGATGCCATCTTTGAGTGGAAAATGCCATGAGATTCACAAGAACGAATGTGTGCTTAGGCTTTATGGTGAGAGTAACTTGAGGATGATGTTCTGACACAATGTCAATGAATCATTTTAATAATAATCACCAGTGTTGTCACCCATAAGAGGAAGTTTACAGCTGACAAAACAATCCAAACTTAGGAACAAGACGGACCTTGGTTCCTGCTGACCCTCCACTAGAGCACAGTAATCCAAGCCTGTAAATGTTGTTGTATGAGAGTCAGGCACTTGATGCAAAAGGTTTGCTGAGGCTTCCCCATGGGATGTTCATTGATTTCCACATCGCATACCTGCAGGTAAACAATATTCCGGCTGACAGCCACTCTGTAGCGAACTGCTGATCCACAGGGTAATACCAGTTGATGGAGCGCATCTATCCACTTGGAGTGAGCTAAGGACACTGCAGAATTGGGAGCAACTTGAAGAGAAGAAGCCAAGCAGTGAGGCTTGACACAATCTACTACATTCTTTTAATTCTTCTTGGAATCTGGCAATGGTGACATTCATTGTGTGGGTGCATTTTAACCCAGTTACAGGAAAAGGTGGACAAAACTCACTTCTAAACAGCTGTTTGTTAATGATCTTATGTACTATTTTGTCAGGATTCAATACCCATCCGACAGCATCAGCAGTCTCAGGGGTGAAGCAGTCCCAGTGTTCTGCAACACTTGACTGCAGTCATGGCTCCAACCCCCTCGAGCGATCAAGGGCACACATAGGAATCTCAAATAGAACTTCAACTGGTGCGCAGCCCTGGAGTACATTTCTCAAAGCATTATTCAATGCTCTTTGTACAGTATACGCATTATGGCACCACAATAAGCCTGTGCTTAGAACTGGCACATATAAGGCTTGTTTTAGAATGCCATTTGTCCTATTCATTATGCCGCTAGACTGTGGCCTGAACAGATAGGACAGCTGCAATTGCACCCCACAGCAGACACAGCCTCAGCTAATGCTTTCGGGACATGCCAGCTCATTGTCTGACTGTAAGATGTCTTATATTGGAGGAAATTTGTATAATTTGGCAAACTTGGCATTGTAAAAAAAATTATGGTTTGATTAAAATATAAAGGGCACCAGTTTGCTATAAGAGGAGCTTTAAAATGTCAGCTGTGTCTACATGTGTGGAGGCAAGCATCTGTTTGTCAAGTTGACAAACAAAATTTTTTTTTTGTAAAAGCGCCCATGCCGCGCTTTCACTTTAATAGCCGCCGAGCACCTTTCTTTTAACGCGGCTTGTCTAAAGAAAGGGGAGCGACCTCCATGAATGTGAAAGTGCCACATGGGCGATAGTAAACAACAAAAAAACTAAGTAAGTGCTAAAATAAAGAAAGAAAGAAACGCGGCCGCTATAGTTAAAGCGGACTGCCATTAGTAAATAAAAAAAAGAGGGCGGCGTGCTGCGACATAGTGGGTGATATAGGGCAAATCTTTAAACAAAATAGTGCTCCAAGCCAAGGTAAAGCAGACCATGTAACAAGACAAGTAAAAGGTCCAGTCATTATGGGAGGTAACAAATGCAGACAATGCGGTACCAAGGAGGGTCTAACAAGCCTAATAACGACTCGGAAGCCAGCGTTTACAAAGGACAATGACACAAGCCAATTAAAAATATGGGCGGAGTGGACGGGGCTTCAAAGCCATACTCCAATACTGCATGCCTGGCAGCAGAGCATGCCCTGCCCAGGCTCAACCTAAAAAGGATACATTTGTGTGCTGTGTTTGTAGAACGATGGCAGGGAATATGAAATGATATTGAAGCTCAGTCGGTATGTTTTCTAAATGAAGTTTAGCATCTGGCTCAAGTGTACTGCGGTTTAAACTGTGGGTCATCAAGGAAGGGAGTATGATTTTTATGTAAAGCTTTTTGATGGCTATATTCATGCATAGGAATCCACAAGTACAGTGAGCAGCAGTGGACAAAATGCCTAATTTATTACATCCTTGCCTAAGGGTGCATCTACTACAAACTATGGAGGCAATACCTCACCTGCTAATAATATGCTGTAGGCGTTAGGTAAATTGACCTAGAATATCATTTGCATGTAGCTTTCCTTAGCTCCCTCAATTAGAATTTGAGCTATATAGTAAAGGCCTTATATCACGTTTAGTGGATAAAGGGCCTCTAAATAGAACGCCTCAAAGTATTCTAAATAGTGCAGGCATTCTAAATAGGGCAGGCGGGACATCCAAGGCTTTTTGACAGATATCGAGCATACACCAAATTCTAAATAAGCACCTTACATAGACCTATTCAGGTGACCATCAGAAGCCTCAACATGAATATATTTAGTGGTCAGACTCATTATCAGAAAGCACTGGAGATCTTTGTAGGTTAAAGAGATTACTGCTGCACTGTCTAATACTGCTATCTCCCCATTTCAGTCTGTCAGTAGACCTTATTATATGTCCTAAAAATATTTCAGAAACTATACAAAGCTCCCTATACATTGCATACCAATACTGATGGCAAGTGAGCGTTTGTGCTCCTCTTGTATTTATTTATTTTTAAACATTTATTAAGCAGAATTATAACAGAGAAAGCAAAAAATTCACAATGAATATAACTGTTAATACCTTATAAAATTAAATACTTCTTAACTTATGCCTGGAATCGATCATTTCCCACAGCTTCGTCCTATACAGCCACGAACCCAGCGCCAATCCAAAATGCAGATAATAAAGCGCAGTGCAGTACAGCTTTGACATGATGAGACAATTAGGTTCAGCTTTCTAAAGGCGCAGACCTCCCGCCTATCCAAAATACAGAAGCTAAAGAGCGGTGCATAGCAGCTTTTACATGATTAGGCCATTAATTTAATCATTGTAGATAAAATCCATTAAATAACATTTTGAGTCCTCTCTTCCTTAATAATCCATATATCTTTTCCTCCTTTCCCAAGGCAGTAGACTTTATATAGAAACAAAAGTTGACCATCCCGCCTCAGCCTAAAGTGCTTTACATTTTACTTTCTGCTTTATCCATATATTTCCAGACTGCTGAAATTTTTTTAACCGCTTCGGCGCGGCGGACATTCCGCTGCGGTGCGGGCGAATTTGATCGCGTGCGCAGATCGGACGGCTCCCGGCCGTCCGACGCCCACCGTGACGTCAGCATGGAAGGGGTTAATAGCCCCTAAACTTTTTGCATAAGCTTCCTCAAAGGTTTTAGTACGTAACATTTTTTTATGCCAATTTAAGTAGGCTGGAACTTTAGTTGTTCTCCAATTTTGAAGGATCAAGGACTGTGCCATTAAAGAGGAAATCGCTATAAATGCTTTCTCCCCTTTGGAGAATGGAACATTTGGGCTCTGCAAAAATGCTATCTCCGCCTCCGGTTTTAATTTTCTCTGTAAGCCCTCATTAAGGGCGGAAAACACTTCCTCCCAAAACTGGGTTAAAAGCGGGCAAGTAAAAAAAATATGAAGCCAGCCCCACTGACCCAAGTGCTGACAACAAAAGCACTTGTTCTCTATTTCTGGGTACATCTTATGTAAGACTCTTGGTGTATAGTAATACATCCAGCGGGATAAGAATGCCATTCTTTTAAAATTTGCTGCGCTTAGTGCTTTATTGCCATGCAATGAAATCTCCTGCCAATCTAGTTCTGAAAAAGCGCACTGTGTTTCTTGGGAGATTTTGTCTAAGCTTATTACTAAAGAGCTATTTATTTTTATGACTTGGTAACATGTGAAGTGTTATAGACATTAGAAAAAAGACTTCCCCCACATAGCACATTGCTGAGAAGCATGAGCCATACATTTATGAAAGCATACATAGGTGGATTTAGAGGTTGGTGGATGATCTCCTCCTCCCTATTTAGAATGCATTGTTGTCTATGCGCTCTAAATAAGGCAGATGACACAACCACCATTTTTGGCAGATATTTCAATCCGCCAACCTTTAAATCAGATATGTTTTTCTCAAACGCCTGTGTAGTTGAATATTTTTCCATACCGCTTTCAAAGTTTATGAGTTTGCAATCTGGGTAAAATTAGCATGTGACTCAGGAGTTAAGTTTTCTGTGCCCATTGTCTGGCAGCCATGCTGTCTTAGCTGTCTTTAGGCATTCCTCAGTTCTTATACCAGAGCTTGAATTTATGCTAAGTCAGCTAGGTCCAGCTAGGTCCAACGTCAGCGTTCAGGGTATACTAATGATACTTCCAAATGTTAGTAAGGGACTTAACTTGAAGGGGGTTGGCTAGTGCATATTCTGTAAGGTGCCCAGTGCCAGTTTTCAAGGCATAGAAGCTTATCTTGTTATAGTGCACGCGCTCCTACAATAAATAAGATATCTGTGTTTTGGATGCCTCGTCTTGTTAAGTCGCCAGTGATGGCTATGACAGCCTTGATTAGAAAACTCCAATTACTAGTGAATGATTCGGGTTTCCATTTATTTAGTTATCGGTTATAGGCTGTACAAGTACTGAAGAATATATGATTATATGGAGAATAATTGTTGTGATGATTATTACGGCATTAATACAGGCAAATATTAGAAAGATAAATGATATGAAAATAAAAACATTGCATATACAGCCTAACAGTAAACCTGCCTAACAGCATACGAAAAACTGAATTCTAGGCTGAATGCAGCCCTTGCCTTTGCAAATGTGCTCCACAGTGGCTGCCTGTAAGAAGATCCTCTCTCCTCATGTTAGCTAAATACGCAGGTCTTTATGTAGGCTCACATGAGGTAAAAAAAAAAGCACGAGAAAAAAGAATTTTCTTGTTGCCAAAATGTCCAGAAGAATGTAAGGTAAAAACTGTCCACGCAGATAGCACAGTAATGCAATGAGGACTTTGCTTCCTGCACACTTTGTAGATCAATATGTTAATGGGCAGGCCAATATAATAAAGCATAAGCAAAACAGTATGTTACCATTACTTTGTGGGTATTATATTGGGAGTTACTGCACTGCAGAAGTTACAACAGGAGTTTTTACATCACAGATACGCTTTCAGTCTTTTATTTTCCAGGTAAGTTAAGAACATTGTGTACTGTACTGCGTAGTTATAGTTAGGTCAGAGTTTTCATAGGAAGAGAGTTTTTTGTTTTACTAATAACTTTGGTGCCTTTTGATGAATCTGCAAGAAACTGTCAAAATTTAATTTAATTGCCATAGATAACTTTGCTCTCAAATACAGAAAAAGAAGCTTAAGTTGCAAAAAGTTAGAACCTTATTCACAAAAGCATGCTTTTTATGAATAGCGTTTAAAGAGGGATATGAAGTGTTTAAAAGGTTAGGAATATCTGGACCACTCGTACTTTGAGTGGCAAATTTAAAGGGGACTAGTCAATCCTTGCTGGCTGGCCAGACATGAACAATACATTGTAACAGCCATTACAGGCCTGAGATACACGATCCCTGCATCCTGAAAATAAATTAAAAAATATAAGTGAAGTAGATGAGCACACCTTGACCTCATGGCCACAACATGGATAACAGCAGCAGCAACCTGTCAGGTGATTCCCCAGTGGTATACTGCAGCTTCCCTGTTTTCTGACAAAAGAGTTGCATACCTCATCACTATCCTGATGGAATGAAAGCTGTAAAGCTTGAAGTATTTTGATCTCTCAATAAAGGAAGGTTTAAATGTAATTAGGTCAACGTATAGGAAAAAGCACTAGGTGCTCAAAAAAGAGAAGTAGGAGAGGCAATTGTTAGCGCTTCATGAGGCAGGAATATTGAATGATTTCAGGAAATTTTGTAGTATAATTTACCAGTGTACATCAGGCCAAAAACAATCTCCACAAATTAACATTTGCCCGGTCGAGTGGTCTGGGTACTTTACCAACTTATATGTGGTTAACTCTTTGCCAGTACACCTGGATAAATGGAAAATGAACAGATGCTGCTAGTGTATATTCTGGATCAAATTTCAACTACCATAACTGAAGTAGAGGCTGTTATTAGGTCCTCTCATCTGAATGGGCTCTGGGGTCTAATGATATTCCAACGGCCATTTTAAAACTAAAAGAGGTACTAAGGTCTACCAGTCTGCTGCCTCTGTACAGATCTTGCCTTGCTACTATTGTAATTCCTGAAAACTGCTGGGGCTCGCTGTTGATCCCAATCCATAAAGAGGCATCCTGTAAAAGTCCGAACAATTACCGTTTAATACAGGGGCGGCTCCTCCATTAGGGCGGAGGAGCGTCGCCTCACTGCTTTCTCGCAGAAGCAGAAACATAAAATGGTAAAACTACCATTTTATGTTTCTGCTTCTCGCACTGCGAGAAAGCAGAAGGGTTGGTTGGGGGCGGGCCGGTGGGTGGGCGGGTCTGCTCGAGGGCAGGGGAGGAGTGGCTTGCCCAATGCTGTGGGCCCTGACAGTTTGGTCGGCCCTCTGGGGCCGACCAAACCAGTCATGCGCACTCTCCCTTTTCTCCATGTAGGCTGCAGCCTACATGGAGAAAATGGCCTCCTCATAGACGGCTGGCTGGTCGGTGTCCCCACCAATCACAACTCTGCCGTTGCAGCATTGTGATTGGCTTAGGGAAGGGGAGGCAGGCTGCCTGTTTCCTGTTCCCACCAGAGGCAGGAGAGCAGGAAAACGTGGGACCCGGCCAGGAGCAGAGACGGCGCGGGACCTGGGAAGGTAAGTGTATTATTCTTGTTAAATTAACCCCCGCGCGAACCCCTGAGCGATCCCCCCACCCCCCACCAATCGCGAGTCATGCCGGCCGCGACTGGTTTAATAGCACTCCTGGATGTGGATGGGAAATATTATGCTAAAGTTTTGCTCAAAGATTTGGAGCGATGAGCAGCTGAGAAACATCCAATTCCGCTCTTTCAAACTAGGCTCCAGAAAGGATGCAGTATAAATGATAACTTGCTTGCCCGCACAATCTTGGTAGAGCAAGCAATGAAAGAAAAGGGAAGACTACTGCATGCCGCGTTTATGGAGTTTGCCACTGCATATGATAAAGTAAACCAAGGTAAGCTATGGTCAAATTGCCAAAATGGGAAATCCCACCTGTGTGGTTAAGACCAATAATAAGCCTGTACTCTAACACATGGGTTAAGATAAAATTAACCACAAAATGAATTACCTCTGGCAAGATTGCGACGAACAAAGGTTTGAACCAGAGATGCATTTTAGCACAGTTATTATTCAACCTTTATTTAGCAGATGTGCCAGTGGCTTTTGCCTCACTAAGAGCATGCCCTGTAAATCTAGCTGGCGGAGGATTAACCTTTTGCAATATGTGAACGATACAATATTACAAATTCAAACTTCAGTAGGGTTACAAAGTTCACTGGAGGAAGACCTAGCTAAATACTGTTCCAACAATTGCATTAAGATCAACCCCGATAAAACGAAGATAATCACTTTTGGTCGTAAGGTGCATAAACAGGGACACTGGCAAATTGAAAATAAAAATAATTGAAAAGGTTTCTTCCTATAAATATCTTGGTATATGGTTTGAGGAAAGAGGCCACACCATTCTTCAGAAACAGGCAATCAAAAATACTACCTCGTCCTTGAACATCACCTTTATGAGATTGCTAAAATAACTAAATGGGGCAGATTTAGGTAAATTGTGCAAAGTCATCGATTGTAAATAATCCCAACTTCACTGTATAGAATGGTGGCCTTCGGAGATTCTCTTGCGAATCATCCAGTGCAGCTCATATAGGTATATATTTAACTTACCAGATGCAACATCCCTGTTCAATGTTGCCTACAGTTTAACTTAATGAGATGCCAGCTGATATTCCAGGCAAGATACCTCTCTTATTGCCTTATGCTTAAAGAAGTGCAAGGAGATACTTTTAGAAGTACTTTATGGGCCTGTATAATGAAAGGTTCTTCCTCATGGAAGTCGTATTTGGAGGTGTCATTACACGATCTGGAAGCTGAAGAGCTCTGGCACAGTGCCCTTCGGAGCTATTAATAAGTAAACTACTGAATAAACAGGCGAAGTTACTTTCAGGTTTGGTGGACAGAAAATTATTCAGCTATAAGTCCCACTCCAAATAGGCACTTGTACTTCACAACTCTACCAAGACCGCATCATATTTGAAACGATGGTTGCTTGAGCGAAAAAGGCATCTGATGCACTAAAGATTTGGATTGATTCCACTAAAAGTTAGCTGGTGTGGCAGATTAAAACGTGGCCCGGATAGGTTCTGTCAGTTATGCAGGGCAGCATCTGAATCATTAAATCCTATTGTATGCATCTGCCCAAGTCTTTTGGAGCTGTGCAAATTCTGGCTAAAGCCGATACTAGTCATTTGAGACGTCATCAATGATGTAATCAGTGATGCCACCGACCATATCATGAGTGATGTAATATGTGAGATCATAAGCAGTGCATTGCGGGGCGTAGGTTATAGTTAGCTAAGGTAACTATAACTGCTGAATTTTTGTGGTTTTGTACAAGTGAAATCTGAGCCTAACTATAATGTCCCTGTAACCTTTTTTTTAGTTTATTTTTAGTGACTATATATTAAAACAAAAGATATATATATATATTTATATGTATATTAATTACCTACTGGCGGTCGTTAGTAGGTAGTTATAGTTAGGACCATGTTTCCATAGAAAACGTTTTTTTTGCCTTGCCTATATCTTTCGCGCTGGTTCATTAAGTTTTCCCCAAAAAGTGCCCGGGGGTGAGCCTGCCCTGAGGGGTGCTGATCCCCAGGGCCATATATAGCTCTAGGAAGGGGGCCACGTGGCCGTGGAACGTGGTGCAGGTTCCGCACAGCCCCTCTCCTATATAAGTAATAAGCCATGGTGAGGTGGTGGTCCTCGGTGCTCAAAGAGCCTCAGGAGGGGGGCCCGGTGCTCCCCCTCTTTTTTTTTTTTTTTTTTAGAAAATCATCCAAGGGCCATTTTTTCAAAACAAGCGTGGGAGCCCGGGCTTGTTTTTTTTTTTTGCTGCAAATTCGCTGCAACATTTTTTTAAATGCTTTTTTGCCCGGCCGGTTCCGTCTGGGACCACAAGGCTTGGGGGTATGGGTATTCCTACCCTGCCCCCTTTTCTTTTCTTTTGCATTTTGTGTGGGGACACGGATAAAGCAGAGTCCCAAGATTGCTTCCAACACTTCCTGGTTGAAGTGTTGTCAGCCAACCAGAGCTCTGCAGATCTCTGGATGAGCTTGTTATTATTCACGAAGTCGTCGCGCTCTCAGATAAACAAATTTGGATTTCCTTTAATTTCTCAACATCTACTGAACAGATTTACAACAAATAACTGAAAGCACAATTTGGGGACCAAAAGCTAGCTTTCTGCCAAATTTGGTGTAATCCCATCCAGCAGTTCAGGCTATAGGCGTGTCTAAAGAGTCTATGGAATTTAACATGGAAAATGCATTTTTTTGCCCCCCCCCCCTTTTTCTCAGCCCCCGCTTGACGGATCACCCCGAAACTTTCCAAGCACAAGACTCACTATGACACTTTTTGGGGAAACTTTCGTGAGGATTCGTCAAACGACGCCAAAGATATAGGCAAGTAAAAAAACAAGTTTTATATATATGACTAAGGCTGTTGTGCAGCTGAAACGCGTCCTGTCCGGAGTGGCCTGTTTTAAATAAATTGATGTAGAATTTCTTCCGTCCCAGAGTGCCGCTTTCTTGCATGTACATGGAAGGACTTTTGTGATATATATATATATATATACACACACACACACCCCAAAGGTTACAGAGACGATAAAAGTTAGGAAACACAGTAAAAACCTGAAGCAATTAACTCAACAAAAAAAACAAAGGTTGGAAGGATGTTATAGTTAGGAAATAGATTTTTTTAAACGTAGAAATTCACTGAAAAAAAACAAAGGTTACAGTGTCATAGGTAGGTTCAGATTTTACACACATAAATTCATAGAAATTCAGTAGTTATAGTTGTCTGAAGTAACTCTAACTCGCGCCTCAAGCTAACTATAACTCGCTCCCCAGCCATGCACAGTTCTCATCAATAATTTCACTACAAGTGTTGCAGTGATATTATCAATGATGTCATAGAAGATGTCATGAGTGATGTAATAAGTGGGGTAATCAGCAGTGCATGGTGAGAATGTGAGTTATAGTTACCTGTTATAGTTATAGTTAGGTGGGCGAATACCAGTAAAAAGTAGGTAATATCCACCAAATATGGCTGGCTTAACAGATAGGTCCAGCATTCAGTCAAAGATTAAGTCTATTGTCACCTCATGGGTGATAAAAAATTGGCCACAGGTGTAGCGTGTTGAATTACTTAATGTCCACAAACCCTATAGGATGCTGTCACAATCACTGGATGATGTAATCAATGTCATCAGAGATGTCAACAATGAGCTAATTTAACATGTCATGAGTGATTTAATATGTGAGGTTATAAGCAGTGCATGGAGGGAGGAGTGCAAGTTATAGTTGGCTCAGTAAAATATAACTGAAGAATATCATTAGTTTTTGTTTTTAAACATTAAAACATTCAATATAATCAAATTAAAAGTCATAATAATTTATATTTTAAATAATATTATTTGTTTATTATGCATTAATTGTAGTTACGACCTTACTTGCGAAGTAAAGGCACTCCATATGTAATGGACTGAGATGTAAAGGTGCTCCCGATGTATTGAACACAATGTAACGGCTTGCAAAGTGTATGCGTAATAACGACTAATAGTGGGATGCATAGGGAGTGCTTGGCATAGTAATTTTAGAGCAGTGCTAGACTATAGCAGGAGCATCAAGTAGATTGGATTCGATTTATAATAGATATAAATAGCACGGTAGCTTTACAGTGACTCTCAGGATGATACTGTAATTCACCTCTAAGAATATCAGGTTGCCTTCTTGAAAGTCAAAGGGGAATGAGACAGCAACAAACTCCATTGTCGGTGGCATACTGCAAAGAAAGAAAAAAGCCAAAACCTTTGGAAAGAATTACCAAAGCACAAGAACTGTAGCAGCACAGAGGAGTCTTACAACTACAAAAAAATATTCCCAGATGCTATGCTTGTTTGTTTGTTTATGGAGTATTTGTTTTTCATACCATGTCGAATGATTAGTGTCAGAACCTGAAGTGCATCTAAAACCCTGCTCCCTGTGCGCATTTCAGCCGCCATTTGCCTGTCCTCCATCAGTGCTAGTGCCGAAAGCATGTCATCTGTACACATGTATTTGCCTTATTACAAGTCAGGGGGAGCAGAATTACCTCATGAAATTTTGCTGTGCCTGATTTCAAGTGCGTCGTTTTTCCACACCTGGTTTTTCCAGATGTGATAGAACCAGAAGTGATTTTACAGTGCAGTAAATCTGCACTGTAATATCACGTGAGGCTTCATCTGTAGTAGCAGCCAAGCCTCATTCCCAATTAGTTTTCTAACGGGGGGGAACATAGAATGTTCCCCCATGTCAGAAACACCTCCCTTCCCTAGTTTGCATCTCCTCCTCTAACACTCAACTTTCCCAGAGGTCCCCGCATAAATTTAGTACCTGCACAGAACATATGATACATGTATGTGTTAAAACCCATGAAATTGGTCATTCCATTTAAGTTTACAACCAGAAAAATCAGTTGACAAGATACTTTCCTATACCATGGAGTTAACATGTAATTGTACAGTACTAGTGCCAAATTACCGCAAGGCAAAAGTAAAATTAAATGGGATTTTATGGTGCCTCCAGTACGATGAAACTCGGAATGAGGGGCTCACTGTACTAATGCTCTGATTGTGTTCTTATTCATGTTATCAATTCATCTGAGAGTTTTCTTTCACAGTGCCCGAGTCCAATGCAACCTCATGTCCCTCCCTGGGTTCTTGAGAGAACGTTTTTTAGCTGGAAGGAATGGAATAATATTGTTCAAGAGATGAGATGTATAAAAACAAATTATGGAAACTATTAGTGTGGCTTCCAAAGTTCCTCGTCTAAATACAATTCCCAGGGATTTTATCTTAAATGTATTTAATGGTCAAAGCTCAGGTTTAGATTGCCAAAAAGTCTTAATACACCGATGCTTTGGCTTGCCTGCCAACAACAGCTCTGTCTTACTGGTATTCAACTTCAGAAAGTACCCACTCCTCCACTAATGGGTGCCACAAAGATATTAAGCAGCTCAATCGGGAGAAGACCACAAACTGTATTGTCAACTGTGGAAATGTACTACAGCATTAACAAGGAAGGGTGAGTGTTTGGAAGCAGTCTTTCAGAAAAAACAAGAACCATCCGTAAACTGGCCCCCATATGACAATCTCCTTAAGCCCCATCACCAGAATGGTGTGATCAAACTTAGTGGATATATCTAACAGAATCACTCCAGCATCAGTTATGGAGTTCAGCCCATCTACCGCTAGAATCAAAGTTAATGTGCCCCTTCCTGATTGCAATCTGAGTTGCCATAGGTCCTGCACCGAGTTGTCTGACCACTCAATATGAAAGTTGAGGAATTCAGATTTAGAAGTAAACAATACCTTTTTATGTAAATTGAAGTTGTTACTTGAAACAACAGTTATCCTTTCCAGAATGTGACCTGTGCCATTTCCACTCTCTTCAGCAGACCACTAGTTGCTCTTTTTGCAGGGGACTCTGAGAACCCCACGTATGTGCTAAAGGACTGTTTTTCACAACCCAGTTTAAAAGGAGCATCGCTATCAAGAAGTTTGTGGATATCCACACTGAAACTACTGAGTGCTTAGCGGATACTAGTGAATGCCTTGGATGATACAAGCTGTGTACCCAGGTGATCACAAGCAACTGTTTAGTTTACTTTGCCCAGTTTCCTCTGAGGACAGAGTATGAGCTTATCAGCAGCAGTGACTGCTTCGGAACTGCACTAGAAAACCGTTAAAGTGATCAGTTCAAAGTGGCATAAGGGAGTCTTTAACTAATACATGGTCAGAGGGTGAAAAAATGAGGTCCTGCATTTGACTTTTTAAATGGGTCGGGTCTTTAATTAGCTACACTGGGCCAAATGATTCCAACGTACTAACAAATTCAATTGTGTGGCATCCATCTGATTATCAATTTCCAGATAAAAAATATGTCCTAGATGTATAAAACACTGCCTTGAAAACTGATGTGTTACTGAACATACCACTGAAATACAATCATCCAACCCCCCGGCACCATGAGACACCTATGAACTGTTTGTGAAGAGGCGCTCCATATGGAGACTTGAAAAGAAATGGAGTTGGGCCAATGCCTTTGACAATCTCATCCAACCCTAAGTGCTAATCTTTTATCACTGCAGCTAAAGTCAGCTTCCACAAGACTACCATCAACAGAAGTTACTAATAGCCTAATAGAAGCAAAGCTCTCTTCCAGTTTGGAGCACTGCAGTCCACACCCAGACCCACCAATCACTCAATTAGATAATACGTTCAACAACATCAACCGCTTCTTCACTAAGAAGATAAACAAAATCGAGCACACACTGAAAGCACTAAACGGACATCTACTCTGCCTGCTATAACCAAACACTTCACTTCCACAGAACACTTGCAGGCAAGTTCTCTCCTTTTCTTTACTTTATTTCCAATAACAACTGACCACTGAATTCACTTGAATAACCTCAAACTTGGAGACTGGACAACTCACTTGCTAAATGAACATCAGGCAACGAACCGTATCTGATCCAGATTACTCCCCCTTGAACCTCATATTCCCCCCCATCCATAATCAAAACAAGATCCACTGGACACAAATCTACTGACTATATAGGTGTCACGCTGTTACACACAATTGTCACCCATCTGAATGTATTTTTTCTGCCGTTTCCCATATCTTAATACCAGGTTGCATCATATTAAACTTCTCAAATTGGCCCTCATGTTTGCGTCACAATAAGTTACGTTTATTAGGAGAAGCTGGAGGTTTTCAAATATGTTGCCTTCTCACCATACCATGTCTATAAAAAAAAGTGTTAT
This sequence comes from Calotriton arnoldi, assembly GCA_963921515.1. NCBI lineage: Eukaryota > Metazoa > Chordata > Amphibia > Caudata > Salamandridae > Calotriton > Calotriton arnoldi. The sequence continues at coordinate 865,301 of CAWUFW010003885.1, forward strand.
CAAAGGAATTTTTATGAATGTAGTTAGACATTTATTTCAGAAATAATCTAGATTAGAGAGGAACGAGACTTCACATCCAACTTTAATAAAGCAATACATCTGCATTGTATCAAACTAGTGATAAACTATCTGCAGCATACTGGCAAAAGTCTCTAAACATTAAATGTTGATTGAATTAATAACAAGCTACAGAGGATACATTTAGGTATTAAAGCTTATATTTTAGACTACTAGGAACTTGGCGTTTGTCATCCCCTGGGGTCAACTATAATTGTTATACTCTTCTAATTTGCATTACATCTCGCTTAGCTTTAGTTCACATATTGGGACATTGGAGTCACTGTATGTTTATACGGTTCTAGGGTGCATGGAATAAGATACACTTTATAATCACTCTGACCATATTTAGAATATGGATATTTTATCTAGTCTGACTGACTGTTCACTCTTACAGCCCTGAAGAAGTTCCTTTAGAACAAAACACGTTGGCCGTGGTTGCATCAGTTCAAATACTTTGGTCGTACCAAGGGCAGTCACTATACATTCAAACATCCTTCAATTCTGTATGCTCAGGATCTAAGAGTATATTTCTTATCCCAGACACTAATAAAGTTCATCATTATTGGTTGGAACTTGCTTCGTTTAAAACCATGCACACTTTAGAGTTTTCACACCCAAGCTTGAAAAACAATGACTAAATATGTTCATTAAATATAATTTACCAAATTCATAACAATGAATCACGGATTTGATTGCATATAAATGTTTCACCTCTTTATTTGCTAAATACCTCATTCATCATCTATAACTGAAATGCGGATTATTGACTTTATCTCACAACAGTGTCAACTTTTCACTCAGTCAAGGAACCTTCCCAGATGACCTCAAACATGACAGATCCTTCCTCTTCTTTAAAAAATAAAATAATAACCTGGAGAAACTCAGTAACTAATGCCCCATCACCAAACTACCTTTCATTAAAATTAATCAAGAAATCATTCTTCAGCTATTTATAGGATCAGATCAGCAAAATTAATGATCTAAAAGACTAGCAAACTAACCACACTACAGCATAGAGACTGCTACCCTTCAAGTAATCGATTGTGCCCTCTTCATCACCAACAAAAAACAGAACCCTACTTCTTGATCTTACTCAAGCTCTCTGTAGCCTTCGATTCAGTCTACCAGCAAGCACTGATCCCCACACTGGAAAAATGCTTGGATTCTCTGACAGAGAAGGAATAGTACCCTAGACATTCAACCTGGTCCCCATCATTTTAAGCCTCTATATTGCACCCCTCAAAAACCATCAATACTGCAAAGGGGCATAACCATCTTAAAATGTCAGTGACTCAAAATTTGCATCCATCTAATCAGCAACTGTAAGTGTAGCACCTCCAAAAAGTTCAACACAAGGACAGAAGACATTCTGCTCACCAAGAGCATGAACAATCAGAGATTCAAGCTTGACTTTCCGACTTTAATCTAGTCAGATTCATCCCAGCTAACAGTCAGTGCAAAGCAAAATAACCTGGATTCACTCTAGACAAAGATCTCTCCGTCGAAAAACACATCATTAAGAAAACCAAGCCAATGTTTTACATCTCTTTAACAAAAATTAAACCCATTCTACTTAGTACTGACTACAAGACTACAGGGCAAAATCTGGTGCTCTTTCTTTTGGAATAGAGGTAACACTGCTCAAAAGCTGCGCCAACATCACTCTGGAACTCTTGAAAGGCATTGTACATGCTGCACATTTGTCTCATCAATGGCGTGAAGGCGTATGACAACATCACTCAACTTTGAAGGAGCTACAGTGGTTCTCTCTCCAATCCTGCATAGTCCATAAGACCAGCTGTATCACATACATAGCCATTAAGAATGGCACCAAGAAGACTTGATTAGGAAAATATTCACCATAGGGACAGTGCTGAGCCAGACACAGCTAGGCGGCTGGACTTGCAAGAATAAAAAGACCATAAGGCAGGCCTTCTACATCTATGCCTCCAGAATCTCTAAAACACCTCCAACAACCGCTTCCATGTACACAATATTAACCTACATAAAACCTGCCTCTTGGAAATGATCATGAATAATTTTTAGGTTGATGTTGGCTATTCAGCACTCCTCTGCTCTCCAGCCAGGTCATTCATACATACGTTATGAGAACACATACATACATACATACGTGTTCATGAGAAGGGATGCCTTTTCTTAACCAGAGTTTGTAATTTTCTGTGGGATGTGCCTGAGCTTTGATGGAATCTTTCATTTAGTTAGAAATACTCGAGGTCAGATTTGGAATATTTTTTGGCAAGGCAGTTCAGTTAATCTGTGCCTGGGCAAGAGGTTTCAGCGCAATGCACTTTTGCAGTGACCTTAAATTAATGCCAGTTTGGCGTCATGTTACCGTCTTAGCCAGAGTTTGCCATAGAGTTGTATTGTGCAAAGTATAAATGTGCATTTAGTTTGAAAACGTATTAAACTATTTAAATATAAATAAAATACCACACTTATAGTCTGTTACCCGTTAACAGTGTAATTCTTAACATGTACTTAGATATTGTCTGGCATTACGCATGTTCTAATTTTAAAGATTCAAAATGGCTGGTAGAAAACATGCATGAGCAATGTGACTTGTTTTGGAAACACTGCATTAGGATTTAATCAGAGCATCCGCATGTCATGCTATTGGAGCATGACGTTCATTTATCAATATTCATTGCATGTTAAAGTCCTCAGAGGTCCAACTACAAGTTTGAGATCACTATGTTTATAATGCTAAATCAGACATGAATCCACAGTATTTAAACAATTACTGTGAAAAGTGCAAAGTTGAATCATCAGGCACTTTACATGTCTGAACTTTAAAATGGTAGCTGAACACGAATGTAAGAATAAAATACTGCCTCTGCTTAAACAAGAAATGTGAACAATTTCATAAACTGCATTGTAGCAGGAGCTTCCAAACGTACCACGCTGCCAATCGGGCACCTTGGAACAACCATCAAAAAGATGGTATCCACAAAGGGTGCTCTAAAACCTGACGTTTTTATTGTTTGTTCCACATCACTTGGACTGAAAAAAGCATGCCCGAATTAACAACAGGACAGGATATTCTCCCGAGAAGTGCCCTGACAAATGAAAGATGCTTTTTCCCCTCCTTTTCTTGAAGATTCAACTTTTCCATCTGTCAGCAATACTGCGCATCTTTGCCGCAACCCACTTCGCTCTCATTTAGTAACACACAGCGTCACATACAAGATGCTGAATGATGTTGCCTTCAGGGTCCAAACAAGGGCACATTTCTTCCCACTCCAGCTGTTGTAACTACTGCTCTTCTGCAGTTTGATGGCCGTTTTGACAACGTTCCTGCTCTGTCTTGTCACTCTGTCTGAGGTAGCTACAAATCACAACGCCAATGTTGTAGCAACACATCAAAAAATACAGAATTCTTCACAACAAACACATTTCATCTTGCCAGTCAGGAAAACCATTGAAGAAACAAGGCAGCGTTATCTGCAATAGCCTGAAGCAACTGTTCCTGTAACTATTTTAACAGCGTCTTCTACAGTAGCCATCTGTCAAATGATCCTTAAAATTAGTATTTGGTTACAGCACTCCTATTGTTTAGGAAACCCATTTTAATTCTGCTCACCTTCCCTGAGGCGCCCTTGCCTCACTCTCTTTTTTAAACTATAAGTTAGAGGTAAAATTGAGCACTAAATGTTGAAATTGTGGTAAATCTGGTCACAATTTGCTTATGTCTTTCTTTGTAGCACCAAATGTGTGGGGCGGGAGGGATCACTTGACGACTACCAAGCGCAAAATCGCATAACTTACATATCTGCAGTCATTTTTTGCGTACGATAAACAATGCACAAAACTTTGAATAGTTGGTTGCATATCACAATTATGAGCACAAATATATTGTGCTACGGAAATATAGTAATCAGAATAACTACCAAAATATCTTAACAGTAAGTAAAAAGGTTTACTATCCTTAACTCTACATCTATGTATCCTGCAGATTTTGAACATCTATATATAGTCACTGAAAAAAACTAAGATTAAAGGGGACGTTACAGTTAGGTGAAAATGTCAATTAAAACATACCATTTTAAAGGAACAAAAAACACGGACATTCACCAGTCATAGCTGTCTCAAGCAACTATAACTCGATCTCTAACGTAACTATAACTCGTGCCCCGCCATGCACAGTTTAGTCATCAATGATGTCATTTCAGATGTTGCAGTGATGTTATCAATTATGTGAGGGCGCAAGTTATAGTTACTTTATGTATTTGTATGTGCCTGTGGAAGGCTACGGCCGAAATGCGAAGGCTGTGTTGGGCCGCAAAAGGTAATAAACGGATTTGAAGGGGGGGGGGGAGAAAGAGAGAGAGAGAGAGAGAGTGTGTGTGTGTGTATGTGTGTGTATGTGTGTGTATGTGTATGTGTGTGTGTATGTGTATATATATATTCACTGAAAAAACCGTAGGTTTCAGGCACGTTATAGTTAGAAATTAGCATTTAAAAAACCTTTGAAATTCACTGAAAAACCATAGGTTTCAGACACGTTATAGTTACAAATTAGCATTTAAAAAACCTTTGAAATTCACTGAAAAAACCATAGGTTTCAGACACGTTATAGTTACAAATTAGCATTTAAAAACCTTTGAAATTCACTGAAAAAACCATAGGTTTTAGGGACAGTTATAGTTAGTTGGACATTGCACTCGTACAAAACCCGTGAAATTCCCCCGTTATAGTTAGTTCAGCTAACTATAACTCGCGCCCCGCAATGCACTGCTGATGACGTCACATATTACATCACTCATGACATGGTCAGTGACATCACTGATGACATCACTGATGACATCTCAAATGACATCACTGATGACATCACTGATGACATCACTGATGACATCATCCAGTGACTGTGTGTTTCTGTAAAGTTTAAATATTTTTAATATATATAGGAAAAGACGTATTGAAGAATGAGTGGGTGTGTAAGTGTCTGTATGGATGATTTAGTAGGTGCGTGACTGACTCTATAAGTGAGTGATTTAACGTATCTTACTGAATGCATGGGTTAGTGACTAAACTGGATGAATGTCTGTATCCGTCTGTCTGTTGCTGTGTAAGTGGCTGCATGTGTTTGTGAATAGCTACATGAGTGTTTATATGAGTTATTGAATGCTTGTCTGAGTATCTGTATGGGTGCCTGAGTGTTTGTGTGGGAGGGGTGTGTGCAACTCTGTGCATAGATGTGTGAGTGGGTGATTCACTGGGTGGATGGTTTCAAGAGTGCATCTGTGATAGACTGTATGGGTGGGTAAGTGTGTGTAAGAGTGTGTTAGTGAGTGAATGTATGTCCCAGTGGTACATGTGTGAGTAACTACATATGTGAAAGGCAGTATATATGTGTGTTGGAGTATATAAATAGCTATAAGCAAGAGTGAGTGATTGTGATAGTGGCTGTATGGATGAGTGTGTGCTTGTATCAGTGATTGTATAAGAGCGTAACAATGTGCTACTATTTGTATGAGTAAGTGAGCTGGTGTGTGTATAACTGTATAGGTGAGTAAATGGCAGTGTGTTTAATTATTTGCATGACTGACTAGGTGTGTGAGTATCTCTATGGATGAGTGGCGTTGTTTGAGTGTCTATATAGGAGTAAGAGTGCATATGATAGTCCTGTACTGAGTGACCGTAAGTATGAGTGACTGTACGGGTGAGTGAGTGGATGTGTGTGTGTAGACCTAAGAATCAGTGAGTGGGTATGTAGTTATTGGTGTTGGAGTGTCTATGGTTTTGAGAATGGCAGTCTGTAATTTAGAGTGGGTGTATCAAAGGTTATATTAGGGTGTGAGGAGGTGCATCAGATTATCACGTGGATGATGTCATCAGTGATGTCATTTGAGATGTCATCAGTGATGTCATCAGTGATGTCACTGACCATGTCATGAGTGATGTAATATGTGACGTCATCAGCAGTGCATTGCGGGCGCGAGTTATAGTTAGCTGAACTAACTATAACGGGGGAATTTCACGGGTTTTGTACGAGTGCAATGTCCAACTAACTATAACTGTCCCTAAAACCTATGGTTTTTTCAGTGAATTTCAAAGGTTTTTTAAATGCTAATTTGTAACTATAACGTGTCTGAAACCTATGGTTTTTTCAGTGAATTTCAAAGGTTTTTTAAATGCTAATTTGTAACTATAACGTGTCTGAAACCTATGGTTTTTTCAGTGAATTTCAAAGGTTTTTTAAATGCTAATTTCTAACTATAACGTGCCTGAAACCTACGGTTTTTTCAGTGAATTTCAAAGGTTTTGTAAATGACAATTTTTAAATGTATTAATTGTTATATTAATTTTTTTCATACTGATTTGCTACATTTTTAGAAACAATTTTTTTTACATATTTTATTTTTAAATTACATTGTAATTACATTATACATTACATTACAAAAAATACTTTCTCAGAATGAATTACTTTAGTTTAAATACTTTGTAGATAGGCAATAGACTTTTAAGTACAGTAGTTACAGTTGTTGCAATGGGCAACACATTTTCAAACACAATGCAACATTCAGCTCAATGTGAATTTCTAGTTAAATGCAATTAGTTACTTTATGGATTACTTTTGTAACCACAGGACTGGATCCTAGATTCAGTCCTGGTACATCTCCTGTAAACAGTTGAGTAAAAGCGTTTTGGTTACAGTCGTGATTTTTAAGGAATATTATTGTATTTTAAAAGTTGACACTTAGAAACTTTTTCTCATAGTATCACCAATGTTATCCTATGGAAGGAAATTCACTTAGCAGGTAAAAACTGTTATCGTTACTTTTTCTTACTCAGTGTTGGATCCTGGATCCAGCACTGGTGCATCTCCTGTAAACAGTTGAAAGAATGCGTTTAAGTCATACAGGCGATTTTTAAGGAATATTTGTAGTTTGTGAAAATCAACACTTTGAAACTTTTTTGCTGAAAACCAGTCAATTTTAGCCTATGAAGGAAATTCAAGTTACCGGTAAGTACGGTTAAAATTACTTTTCAGGACCAGTACTGGGCTGAAAGATGCAGCACTGAGGTCTCTCCTGATAACAGGTGAGTAAATCGGAATTCGTATTTCGGCTGATTTTAGAGGAATATTTTAAAGTTCCAAAACTCCACACTTAGAAGAATTTCCAAGTGAAACCAGTCAATGTTAGCCTATGGAAGGAAATTCAAGTTACTGGTAAGTACGGTTAAAATTACTTTTCAGGACCAGTACTGGGCTGAAAGATACAGCACTGAGGTCTCTCCTTATAACAGGTGAGTAAATCGGAATTCGTATTTCGGCTGATTTTACAGGAATATTTGTATGTTTCAAAAATCAACACTTAGAAACTTTTTCAGCAAAAAGCAGGCAATGATATCCTATGGAAGGAAATTCAAGTTACTGGTAAGTACGGTTAAAATTACTTTTGAGGATCAGTACTGGGCTGAAAGATGCAGCACTGAGGTCTCTCCTGATAACAGGTGAGTAAATCGGAATTCGTATTTCGGCTGATTTTAGAGGAATATTTTAAAGTTCCAAAACTCCACACTTAGAAGAATTTCCAAGTGAAACCAGTCAATGTTAGCCTATGAAGGAAATTCAAGCTACCGGTAAGTACGGTTAAAATTACTTTTCAGGACCAGTACTGGGCTGAAAGATGCAGCACTGAGGTCTCTCCTGATAACAGGCGAGTAAATCGGAATTCGTATTTCGGCTGATTTTAGAGGAATATTTTAAAGTTCCAAAACTCCACACTTAGAAGAATTTCCAAGTGAAACCAGTCAATGTTAGCCTATGGAAGGAAATTCAAGTTACTGGTAAGTATGGTTAGAATTACTTTTCAGGACCAGTACTGGGCTGAAAGATACAGCACTGAGGTCTCTCCTGATAACAGGTGAGTAAATCGGAATTCGTATTTCGGCTGATTTTAGAGGAATATTTGCACAATGGTGAAGGGAGGGGCGGGGCCTGAGGTGACATCTGTGCAAACGCGCCCGCTGCGCGTTTTAAGTTGGGGGATTAAGTCCCCTTGAATCCTGAGGGTCCCTAGGGGCCAACTAGCCCACCAGGAACCTCCAATATGCGCCAGGGGCTGCGTTGCAGAGACGTCTAGAGAGGCCACACCCCTTTACACCTCTCTGCAACGCAGCTCTGTGGCGCTTTCTGGATGTACCTGTTGGGCTAGTTCGCCTCAGGGACCCTCAGGATTGAAGGGGATTTAATTCCCCATCTTAAAACGCGCCACGGGGCCTGTTTGCACACATGTCACCTGAAGCCCCGCCCCTCCCTTCACCACTGTGCAAACGCGCCCGTGGCGCGTTTTAAGTTGGGGGATTAAGTCCCCTTGAATCCTGAGGGTCCTCGGAGTCCAACTAGCCCACCATATACCTCCAAAAAGCGCCACAGAGCTGCGTTGCAGAGAGGTAAAAAGGGGTGTGGCCTCTACACGTCTCTGCAACGCAGCCTCCTGGCGCATATTGGAGGTTCCTGGTGGGCTAGTTGGCCCCCAGTATTCAAGGGGAATTGCCTCTCTGCAAACGCGCCAGGGGGCGCGTTTGCAGAGTGGTGAAGGAAGGGGCGGGCCTGCGGGCCCGATCGTTTAAATTTTTTTTTATTTTTTTGTCCTCTGAAGGGGGCTGTGTGGCCCCCCTTCCTTTTTCCTGTTTTTATGCCCTGGGGACCCCATCCCCCAGGGCCTTACCCCTTTTTAAATTTTTAATAAAAAACGGGAAGGGGGCCGCGTGGCCCCCTTCCCTGGGCCTGTATTGGCCCCGGGACCCCATCCCCGGGCATGGCCTTTTATTTTTATTCTTTGGAGGGGGCTGCGTGGCCCCCTCCTCTGGCCATTTAAGGCCCCGGGGACCCCATCCCCGGGGCCGGCCTTTCCATTTTTTTTTATTTTTTAGATTTTTCTCTTTTGGGGAGGGGGCCGCGTGGCCCCCTCCTGGGCCACTACTTGCCCCGGGGACCCCATCCCCCGGGGCTGGCTTCTCTCCGTTGGGGACTGTGGGGGTCCCCAATCCCCCACAGTCCCGCCCGGCTCCCCACGTCCCTTGGGAGCCGGCATTGCTAGTCTCCACATGGGGAGCAGCTGACATGCTGCTCCCCATGTGGAAAGCAATGTGCTTTGGATATTGGAAGAGAGAGCAGGTTTCCTGCCTCTCTTCCAATATCCAAAGCAGTTTGCTATGGCAGGACGGGAGCCGCGAGGCTCCCGTCCTGCCATAGCAACTACAGTGTCCCGGGGTAGGCACCCCGGGACACTGCAGGAGCCGGCCCTGGGGGTGGCGGTCCCCAGGGCCATCAAGGGCTCCAGGAGGGGGCCGCGCGGCCCCCTCCCTACATGAGCACAGCCCCGGGAGGTGGTGGTCCCTGGGCTTCGGGGTCCAAAACGGACCCCCATTTTAATTTGTTAGTGTCCCGGGAGGTGGCGGTCTCGGGCGTGTGGGGGCTGGAGCCCCCACACAGGTTGTTAAATTAATTTTAAAAAGCCCCGGGGAGGTGGTGGTCTCGGGGCTGCGGGAGGGCTCAGAGCCCTCCCGCACCATTTTTCTAAAAAGCTCCGGGGGTGGCGGTCCTCGGGCTTGGGGGCCCTTTGAGGCCCCCCACACATTAAATTATCCCCCACCATGCCCCCGGGACTTGGGCCACCCGGGGCCACTAACATCGAAGCGCGGGAGACCGCGCTCGATTTTTTGCCGGCAGGATTCGCGCACCCTGAGCGCATCCTGCCGATTTTTTTTTTTTTTAAATGCTTTTTGCCCAGGGGGTCCTTGTGGGACCCCTGAGCAGGCCTAGGGGTTAGGGTGTTTCTACCCTGCCCCCTTTGTGCGTTTGCGCACTTGTTTCTTTTTTCTCGGCGGGATACGCGCACCCTAAGCGCATCCCGCCGATTTAAAAACAAAAAAATCTTTTTCTGCCCAGGGGTCCTTGTGGGACCCCTGAGCAGACCTAGGGGTCAGGGTGTTTCTACCCTGCTCCCTTTTGCGCTTTGCGCACTTGTTTCTGTCCCTCGGTTCTACCGAGGATAAAATGGCTGCCAACACTTCTTGATTTGGAGTGTTGACAGCCAATTAGCATGCAGCTCGTGGATCGGGAGGGTACGCGGATCCGACGCGCCCATAGATATATATGTGATTTTAATTGTGAATTTCTCAGGAACTACTGAACGGATTTACACCATTTTAGCAAAAGGCACCAGTCTGAACCAAGGGCTACCTCTTTGCCAAATTTGGGGTAATTCCGTTCAGCAGTTCGGGCTGTAGCTGCGACTAAAGATTCCTATGGAAAATGAATGGGGAAAACGCGTTTTGGGACCCCCTTTTTCTCGGCCCCCGCTGACGTATCACCCCGAGACTTTCAGGGTAGGAGCGGACCGGAGCGCCCCAACAAGTTGGAAGCTGCGAAGATTCGTCAACCGGCGCCAACGTTATTGCAAATAGAATGTCGCGGATTTCCTATGGATAATAGGTTGTAACTATAACTATCTACTGGCGACCGCCAGTAGATAATATATATATATATATATATATATATATATATATATATATATAACAATACATCTGCAAGGGGTGAAACACCAAAGAGTGAAGAAGCCACAACTCAATGAATTATTGGTATTTATTCAAAATGGTTTGGCAGCATGTCAATCCTTACGCGTTTCAGCTCAAGATAGCCTTGTTCACAGGTGAGCAACGTTGTAATGCTGATTTCTTAGTGCTTTTAACTCAGTGGTCATGTGACTCAGGCAAAATACTACTGTGCCCATCATGCACCTTGAATGTTCGAATAAAATCTGAACTGTATGAGAAAGTGTTCAATCTGCTTAATAGTGTTATTTTACATCACCAACAGTCTCAGTGTCATTTGGATAAAGTGCAAAAATTAAAAGTCACATCTTATTATTACAAATTGCCAGCTTTGCTCAATACATGCTGCCTTACTGCAAATCCTTGCTTCCTCCAAAATGCCAAATTTAGTCAGTCGGCAGGAAGAGTAAATACCCTTCCTCTACCTTTCTCCTCCTCACGGACAAATACCTTTGGAAATCCATGCAGTGTCACTCGAGGATGAAGCGGGACATGCTCCCCAATTTAATCCACAAACACATTCTCCATGTCGGGAGCCCCCATCCCTGCAGGGCGGCTTCAAAACGGGAATGGAGCATCCCGTAACCGGCTTCGCGCCAAAACACAGCAAAGAGTGAAGAAGCCACAACTCGATGACTTATTGGCATTTATTTAAAATAGTTTGGCAGCATGTCAATCCTTACGCGTTTCAGCTCAAGATAGCCTTGTTCACAGGTGAGCAACGTTGTAATGCTGATTTCTTAGTGCTTTTAACTCAGTGGTCATGTGACTCAGGCAAAATACTACTGTGCCCATCATGCACCTTGAATGTTCGAATAAAATCTTAACTGTGTGAGAAAGTGTTTATATATATATATACATATATATATATATATATATATATATACACATATAATTCAGCATCCCTTTCCATTCAAGATCAGGACTCGACACGCTCGGGTATAAAGTTTTACCGTTTTTAATGCGGCAAAGGTTTTACGCATTTCAACTGCCTCGGCAGTCTTTTTCACAACAATTACAAACCGCAATCTTGTGCTTTAAATACTTCTCCCTCTCATTAAAGTGACAGTGCATGTTACATTCTCGAGCGTCTCTGAGCGATACAGTTCGAACATTCAAATATGTGCAATAAAGTTTTTTCCCCGTTCAATACCTTGTTGTTCTCTACAACTCTACTCCGCTCTTTGCACCGCTCGCACCTTCAAAACAATATTATGAACATTCCACTCGTAACCCATAAATCCAATCCTTTTGATCTAGTGCGTGGGAATTCATCGTCATCCTATGTTTCCAGCACCGGAATAGAGAGCACAACATGTGGCTACACTTCCAAACATGGTATTTCTCCACTGTCACCTAAGTATGTTACAGCATAATTAGCTGTTCTCTTCTTTATGGAGTTGCCCATTTACTTCCCCCCCACCCCGTAAGAATAATCAGGGTGCTAAAGTGCTAAGTGCCTAATACACTGGTTCAATTCCTCGATACCTATGACCTGTATACATACTTAAAGTGCAGACCTGCTTAGTTTCACCCCTTGCAGATGTATTATGACTATCCTTTGTCCCTGAAATCACAGTGGACTAAGGGCAATATAGTGCAAAGTATCTAATATTACATTGCACATGCCCTTGAAAGATAATAAAAGTGCTGCGTGCAGGGAGACCTCTTACAGATCTGGATGTAAATTACCTCTTTCAGTTTAAAGTGCCACAATCATTTTCCATACTTGTCTATTATTACGGCCAAGTGCCCTTAGGTGCGATATACTCTAATCACTAATCCCAACCTCACTAGTTCCATTTACCCTCATCAAAATAAAGTGCTCTGTGCTTCAAACCAAAATTCCATATTCATACTCTTTCACATCTATAAAAATCTATAAACCAACATGTAAACAGACTGGTTCCAAATTTGCAGTTCAAACAGCTATGTAGTCCATACTCCATTAAAGGTGCACATGCAGGTCTTCTCCAATGTTGAGACCATTAGGGACCTTGGTATTGAATCTCAGTATATGCTTAGACTTCAATTGCCTTAAGCATCGCTCGCTCCCTATTGCCTCCCCTGCTACGAGCTGGCACCCGATCAATAGCAAAGTACTGCAAGCTGATCAAGTTGCTATGTCTTGCCACCGGATAAGTGGGGTCCTTGTTCATAATCGCTCTCATATGTTGTAGGATCCTCTGATGCACACTCAAAATCGTGCTCCCTATGTACATTTTCTGACACGTACATTTAAGGACATAAATGACATGATCGCTCTTACAATGCAAAGGCTGCCGAATTATCCACTGCTGGTCTGAATTGAGTATTACAACTGGTCTGGTATTGATTCCATACTTGCAACCCTTGCATTTGTGACACCTGGTAAAGCCTTCTCTGCCTCCCAGCCACGACCCTCCCATCATCATCTCAGGGCTACTGACCACTAAATCGTCCCTCATTGATCTGGCCATGCGAAATGTCATCATCGGCCTCTTGCTTATTTTTAGACTTAAAACAGGGTCACTTCCTAAAATGTGCCAGTTCCTTTGTAAAATCTGCCTCAATTCCCTGTGTTTGTCATTATATACTGTGATGAACCTGAGTTCTTGATATATATATATTTCCAAATCCTTTCACCACAACTACTCGCCGCGGTGTACCTCAAGGATGGGGGCGTTGGTTAGAGTGGAGCCAGCGCACTTCGTACTATCTAACCCCTACATACCACTGAAGGAAACAGACCAATATTTGCGGTATTCCAGTATTTTAATCAATGTCTGTCATAACGTGTTTCAGCCTTTGGTCACATACATGAGTGCCATTTGAAAGTGTATTTAAAGTGAACATATGCCTCATCAATACACAGACATAAACAAAATACTATTACTCATCCACTTGGGGATGTGCAGATTGAAACCATTATTATCGATATACTAATTTTACAAATTGTACAGATTGTAACAACATCAAAATAAATATATTGCATCCCTCAATATATGTGTCGGTGTGTATGGTCCAAGCAAATTAATTTACTTTAATTAACCTCCAGTAGCGAGTTTTGTGGCATCCGATTCACGGCAAATCTAACTATCAAAGATACAAGTCATCTATATACGACAAAGCTCAAGAAAGTCTGTTGTAAGTGTCAAAATGCTTCCCCTCTGCAGGGGCTGATCCCCAAGCCCAATGGCTTGCTCCCTCAACCTTGCACACTCAGGGCCTCATTACGAGTTTGGCAGTGCAGGAGCGGGATCGCCCTGCTCCTGCACAGCCAAACCCATGGTTGAACTGCCCGCCAGATTAGGAGTTTTCTCCTGCCTGGCAGGCGCTTCTTTGGCGTTCTTACGGCAATGTCAAAATCAGTACCTGCACGGCATGTACTGCTGCTGTTCATGTTGTGCAGGTACTGGGCTGCATGCACACAGGGGGTTGGGAGGGGTAACATGTGCCCCCTTGGTTGCACCCCATGGCAGAGAGGCACAAGGCCCCTTTTGTTTGCTCACCACCACACTTTTCATGGCAGTCGCACCGCCATGAAACATGTGGCATTGAGGAAACTCGTAATATGCTTGGTGGGGCCGGAGTGACCCCGCCAAGCATATTGTGGCCTCAAGACCGCTGCACCACCACCACGGATTTCTGATCCCTGGCAGTTGCGGTGGTCCCAGGGCGGCTCGGTTCCTCTGGATGTAATGGGGCAGTTGGAATGAAGGCCTGGCTAGCCAGCCAAGATAGTGGATGCACTCTAGAGAGGCTCCCCCCATCTCTGCCCCATTATCCAATTAAAAAGATTAGCCCATGGTGGCATCCAAACCCCTATAAAGGCTTAATGTGCAGCTGATAGCTGTGGACCGCTGTGGAACCGGCCATTGGGCGAGGGACAGCTGGTCACAAAGGGAACGAGCCTGGAACCCGGGCCTGTGTGGTGAGAGGGCTGAGAATCTATTACCTGTCACGAAGAACCGCCACCCCACGGAGCACATGCCAGACTGTTCAGGCGAGAGCGGACACCCCTGCTGGGTGGGGACCAAGTCACCCAGGGGCCTGAGGCCGTGCAGAGGAGCCAGTGCTGACTGTGTGGGGGATGCACCTGGTGACTTTAATCCGGGAGGCGGCGCTGATCCAGACGCTGTCGCGGATGAGGAGTGCCAGAGGCCGCGCCAGTGTGGATGCCCGAGGGCGGGACCTGAGCCTCGGCAGCCAGCTGGTGAGGCGGACAAGGAGTGGACCAACCGAGATATCTGCACTTGAGGCCGCGGGTACCGCGAACCCCGAGGGCCGCCGGCAAGGCTAACAGACTGGAACTGGGTCGTGCCGATGCCAGGAGGCAGGAGACAAGATGGGGCACAGAACATAGTGGGAGGCCGACTGCCCGCCCAGCAATACCCCCTGCAAGTAATAGAGGTGGTGGCACGGGGTACGGAGTGAAGCGCCGGGGCTGCCTTGCCCTGTGAGGACTGGTGCTCTGGAGCGGGAGTACTCGCTGAAGCTACCCTACGACTGACTGGTGCGGCGACGCTCGAGCTACTGGCTGGGTGAGACCGGAGCCAAGGAGGCCCTCGATGGGTGCTTCCGTGAACCACTAGAACCAGGCCGGCCCGGAGGCCGCATATGAGGACAGGTGAGGAGAAGGGAGGTGGCATGCAGAAGACGGGGGCTCGGGGGTCGTATCGGGCGCAGGCCTAATAGCGCACTGGGCGCATACAGCCAGATTGGCCGCTATCATAGACATTCATAATGCAGTGCATGAGAGCAACACGTGGTCCCACTAGGGGAAACAATGGACTGGCGCTGCCTCCCAACCAACCTAACTATCGATAGTGGCGAGACTGTGGGCCCGGGTACACATCAGGGAAGAGCGCCGCAACGGTCCTCCTCGCCTCCCAGACGAGGAGACATCAACAGACAGGGGCCGGCACGCATAACACTTGGTGGACAGCGCTCGGCTGGTGTGAGCCTGGGGGGGGAGCCAAGCAGCAGGAGATCTGGTGAGAGCAACGGCCCACAACGTTTACCTCTCCCTTGAGCCTGGACGCTATCAGCAGCAATGGGCCGCCAGCGTGCAGGGACGGCACCCATGCCTTCACAGCCCTTCACAAATGCCACCCGGGTGGATCAGGATCAGGGACCACTGGAACAGGCAAAGGCCATAGCCCTTGACAGTAAATTAGACTCTGTACTACAGGCAGTGGAAAAGCTAGAAACCTCCCAGGACCAAACGCGCACTTATCTAGAGGGCTGCATCGACAAAATCACAGTGGACTTCACCCCATTGCATGTCCACTATCGCAAACTAGCCGACAAGGTACGCGACATGGAGCATGAGTTGGCAGAGGTCTGTCCTGCTACCCGGGCGGTGTTGGCCGAAGTGCAAGACCTGCAGGTGCGGGTACATCTACTGGAACAACGATTGGAGGACGCAGAAGGCCGCTCCAGACGGAATAACGTCTGAGTGGTGGGACTAACCGAGGGGGCGGAAGGGACTGATGCTGTGGCATACACCAAACAATGGTTACAGAATCTGCTGCCGCCCAGAGTGCTCTCATCCTTCTTCGCAGTTGAGAGGACCCACAGAGTGCTGGCGGGCCACCCGCCACTGGGAACGAAGCCAAGGCTTTTCCTCTTCCGCCTCCTAAACTGCAGGGACCACGACACTGTGCTCAGGCGAGGTTTGCAAGCTGGGAGAGGTGAAGGTTGAGAAAGCTGCAGTGCTCTTCTTCCCAGATTATGCCATGGGAGTTCAGGGGCAGAGGCAGTCCTTTTTGGCGGTTAAGCGGCAATTACGCGAATTGGACTTCCGATACACCCTCCTCTTTTCGGCTCGCCTCCAAGTCATCTCTGAAGGCGGCACACATTTCTTCGGTACGCAGATGCTCTTTTGGCGGAGCCTGCCCCTAACAGTCATTGGTCGCATAGCCCTACTCCAAATGGTTGTGCTCCCCTAGCTCTTGTACTTCTTCACTAACCTGCCAATATAAATTCGACCCCCACCCGTCTTTCATTCCCTTGAATGTACTAAGCGGGAATTAATTTGGCATTGTGAGAAGTTGGCCTGGTATATGCTGTCCACTAATTAAAGTGGGCACCTTGCACCAGTCCAAACGACCTTTATTGATGATTAGGTTAAAGACAACCTTTATTGAAAGCTATCCTAGTGGTAGCTATGGAGAGCAGCCTTCAGGCTAAGTCTCGAAGGAATGTAAAGCAGCTTGTTTTACCAGTATATAACCTCCTGAATGACCAAATGAAAGGAGAACCACACAAGGTATATATAAAATATATGTATTTATTACTAAACACTCTCTACTAACCTCTTTATGAGATTAGAGAACAAGGCACACAATATTAAATGACTAGAACGACAGTAAATGGCACAATACACAGTGGGCTCCAGGGGGAGACCAAACCATATACTAAGAAAGTGGTATAACAACCACGACTTGACTAGACACAGTGCCTAGAGCACGTAGAATCGCTGGGACCCCAAGGAACCACCCAAGGTAGTGACACAGGGGACCGACGGAGGACGGGTGCAGTGTGTGAACACAGGCGCGAGTTCCGTACAACTCTATGGGAAAGTCGCGGTTGGAAATTTACAGATTAAGGACACTTCGGAGAGGACTTTAAGCAAACCCAGCTAAACATAGAAGGTTCTAAGGCCAGCACCCTTGAGAGTACCGAGGTACCCGTGTTACCTATCCCAGAGGAGCCGGGTGCATAGGGGTCAAGTGGTGTCGGAAACCCTCGTTGTTTTCAATGGCGTAATGCGAAAAAGCACTGCTGCCGTGGAGAAGAAAAGTGTCCGGTGTGATCCAAGCCTGGATCGGAGATGAGAAGAACCTGAAAGCAGAGGGGACAAAGTCTGGGTCACTTCACGTGACCAGGAGCGGAGCAATCGAATGCCCACCGATGTCGGGTGCTTCAGGTGAGAAGAGGTGAAGCTTGACTCTGCAGCCACGGGGACCAGGAGGCGCTGATGACGACCAAAGTCCGGAGGTGAGCTGTCCCACGAAGGATGTCGAGTGCTGGGGGGGCAGTGTCCGGATTGAACACCAACAAGCCTTGGCAACTGCAACCCACGCGGTCAGAGGAAAGATGATTCTGTGAGGACCAGCAAGGTCCTGGGGACTCTCCAAGCGATGGAGAGTCAGGGCACGTCTGGAGCAACCAGGGCAGCCCACTGAAAGTTAAAGTTGCCTTCACAGGGACCCACAGGCCAACGGACCAGGGATCGCGAAGGGACCTCGAGCTGAATCACTAAATACCAGCCCACGGCACACTCGTGGAGTGTAGGCTGGAAATCTTCGGTGGAATTACTGCTCGGGGTCAGGACTACAAGTAGCCCAAAGCACAGCCTCCGGGGTCGCCAAAAAGCATATGCTGCTGCAAATGTGCACGGTGCACAGGGGTACGGGTTACATGGTCCCCACGAGGGATACGGGCCTCAGAATTGCTGAGAGCGCAGATCAACCTCAGAGATCTCGGGAACCCACCTCCTGTGTTGCAGAAATCTTCGGAGTCCTTCAGGAGCTTCGTAGATGCAAACCGGTCAGATGCGTTTAGGTGCCTGCTCAGCAGGGGAGTAACTCCTTTACTCCAAGGGAAATTCTTCAGTCATCCAGCGTCGTGCAGATAGTCGAAGTACTTGGTTTCTGTAGCAGAGTTTAGTCCAGGTAATATCTAAAGTCCTGTAGTCAGGGGTTCCTACTTTATACCCAAGGAAGGGGTGGGACAAACTCTGGGGACCCACCTATGGGAGGGTCAGGACAGAGGGGTGGTTATGAGGGTGGAATCATACCTCCCACACCAGTTACTGGTGTGGAGGTATAATTCCAAGGTGTTTGACACCAAACAGGACATGTTTCCATGCAGCTGTTTTAAAGTTAGCATTTACAGCGAGGTTATAATGCACATAAGTCTATATGGTTGGCTGCATCACAAACAACCCCAGAGAATAGGTTCCGAAGGCTGCAGAGGGGCTCTGCTCATGCATGGGCACCCTCTCACATAAAACCCAGCACCCTGCCTTCAGGATTGATAAGGCCTGCCATAGGGGTGACTGATAGGTTTATATGTGCAGTGATTAGGATAGATATAGTGAACCTATATCTAAGTAAGGGGTGCAGGCACCACCTTACACAGGCTGATGTAGCAGACCTGTGGTGTCATTTTGAATGGTCTCTCAGGGGTGGCACAATACATCCTGGGAGGCTTCTGGGGTACCTAGGCCCTGGGTACATAGTATACCATATACCAGGGACTTATAAGGGTACCCCAGAATCCAATCTGGAGTGTACCTAAAGTACGTGCAATCAATTTAGAGGAGAAAGCAGCTAGACTGGGGTCCTGAATAGCAGGATCCCAGTCAGACTAAGTCGAAAACAGTGAAACATCAGCAAAAAGTGGGGGTAACTATAAGAAGCAGATCCTACTCTCCTACAGGCATGGCTCACGATGCCAAGTTGCGCTGTCCAAAGTGCACTTGCCAACTGGCCAAGGAGGGCTCGCTGTGCACAATATGGAACATTACTATCTGGCGGTGCAACTGCAATGGGTGGCCAAGTGGGCCAGCGGGCTGAACCTAGGGGACACCGCCACGCACTTACCAGCGTGGACGTACTAGTCTATCCTCAGGTTATTTCACACTCGGAGGCGAGGTGCGACACCAGTCCAGCTGATGCTGGAGGTGGCACATAGATGCTTTCTCCGAAGCCTGTGCCTCACGAGCACAATGGTCCCCTAAGCACATGCATTGCCTTTACAGGGCACAATGAGGGGCCAATGGGCCACTACCAGTGCAAAGCTCTCCACCTGAGGGAAGGTAGGGCTGCAGACGTTGGGAGACCTCTACCGCGACGGCCAAATAGCACCCTTTGATGTCCTGGCAGATGAGGACAGTCTGCCGCGGGGTCAGTACCTCCTACATACCTCGCTGACTATGGCGCTGCGAGCGATGTGGGAAGACATATTGCAGGAGCACACAATATATCTCACTATTCAGTACATACATGTGATGGGTACAGTGAGACACCTCACAAAATGGTTTTGTGACTCGTTACGTTCCCACGCGCCACAACCACTAACATCCCTAAGGTGCCACTGGGACGCGGATCTCCTCCGGCCGTGCTCAGACCGTGAATGGGCAGCTATATTGGAGGGGCCCACGTTCATCCCCAGAAACGCCCGGTTCCTACTCATACAATACTATATAATACACAGAGCGTATCTGACACCGGCCAAAACAAATAAGCATTTTAGGCACACCGACGCCCACTGTCCTAGATGCCACTTGGTGGTCGCGAATCTTAATCACATGCTGTGGAGCTGTATGGCACTCACTACTTACTGGCAGTCTGTTGTCAGCCGCCAGACCGACTGCACCGGGCGAGTGGTGGAGTGCACCTGGGAGGTGAGCCTCCTGGGCCTCTACCGCAGGTCCAAAAAACACAAGTTGACATCTAGGTTAATTGATTTGGGGTTAATTATGGCCAATCGTTTGATCACTAAGCGCTGAAAGCGGTCAGAGGCCCCGCCTGTGATGGGGTGGCTTAGCTCACTGACGAGCAGGGTGCAGGCAAAAGTGTTGCCTTCCATCGCAAAGACACCCTGGGACTTTGCAAGCTGCCAATGGCAGCTGCATGGGATGCAATCCTCCAGGAACTTCGCAACACCTGGCAATCAGATGACAAACCCCAGACACCCACCACAGGTCCTGATGAGGCACGCATAGGGACTTGCTGCGAAGTGTAGCGGGGGCACTCTAGGGACCCAGCTGGTAGATGACTGGATCACCCTCCATTCTCAAACCTCTTACAGATAACCAGGAAATATACCATATGTCAGGAAAGGTAGATACTGCCATTAAACAAATTATGTGTGATAGGGAAGCTTTGTGGGGCGACAGAGACCCGAGTTGGGCAAAGTTTATTTGTTCACACCCTGACCTTGCCTCCCCCCCCTTCCTCCTCCTCCTCCCACCCCAGGCATGCCTCATGCAGACATGGAGCCACCGACACCAAATGTAACACCCCCTTCTATGTACCATGTGTCACCCTACAACATGAGCTTCTGTAGAGCACAACCTGGGAAATGTTAGCACCTGTACTGTGTATTGCTGCTCCCACAATTTTGAACTGCAACATCTGAGTCTAGAAGCTTACTTATGACTGATGTATATCCATGTACGACACCTGTTTTTAAATCATAAACTCAATAAAGAAATTTAAACAAAAAAATAGGGCATTCGCAAGTCTGGCGGTCCGTGGACCGCCAGACTCATTATGAGGCCCTCAGCCTCTGTCCATCTAATCAGATCCAGTCAGCACATTTGGGACCGCAAACTGATTTCCAAAACATTGGCATACAACTTTGTTTGTTTCTTTTTCCAGATAAATGCACAGTCCAAGTAAGGAGAGGTCAGGTTTTTGGGGGCATACTTTTACCAGTTCACTATGGTAATCAGCTTCGAGTGTCCCTGCAGAACAAGACAGACCATACTGTATAAGTTAGCTTCCTCGACACTACACTATATGAAAAACTCTGTGAGGCCTATCTCTCCAATAGGATAACATTGGAGTTGCCTTATTACATTTTATAAGTGCAATTTCCAAATGGGAAGGGATAACCAGTTCATGTTTGGTGCCTCTGGAATCACATTTTAAAATCCTAACTTTCTGAAAATGCAACTTTTAGAAAGTTGGCATTTTCTTGCCTTAGTAAATAAACAACAAAAGAGTGAGGCCAAAGATTCAAGAGCCGGCAAGAGAAGTCACTCTTGTTTTCTAAAAGAACCCTCACTCACTAACCTAGTCGGTGACATGCTTCATCATAGGGTTCCCACCAGAGAGGCCGAGTGCCCCTCTGGTGTGCTATGACGCCTGGTTACAGCGGGGTCGTCATGACGGGAGTCTCTAGGTGCCAAACGGGTGTCTGGCATTGATGGACGTGTGACTACAAGCCACCGCCCCCCGCCTGGATCCATGGTGTAAGGTTTCCCTACGCTTAAAATTGATCTGCCTTCTAGAAATTTTTTGAAGGTACAACGAGAACCGTAAGTCATTCGGTCCCTTTGCCTCAGGTTAGGGTGCGCCTTAGCATGCGCATACCGCCGTGGCAGTTGGTCCTGACGAAAGCCTCGCGAGTAGCTTAAGGAGGCTGAAACATGTAGACCACTGTTTTTTGTTATACCACAGGATGTAACTGGTCAATCTACCCAGTCTACAACATCCACCACACTGTTTTTACCCCTTACCTTATTCCTCCACCATTAAATCTTCGCTGGGCGAATAAAGGTAATTTTAAATAATTTTTGCACCATCACTTTTTCACATTCACGAAAAAACCTGCTCCACTGTAACCAGGCGTCGTAGCACACCAGAGGGGCACTCGGCCTCTCTGGTGGGAACCGTATGATGAAGCATGTCACTGACTAGGTTGGTGAGTGAGGGTTCTTTTAGAAAACAAGAGTGACTTCTCTTGCCGGCTCTTGAATCTTGTATACCACTGGCTCTGGCACATGACTGGGTGTAGCTGACAGCTGTGCTTTGTGTATTACTCCTAGAAAGCTAAACCCAATAGGGAGCTTAGGTGTGTATGGATGGTCCATCACTGACCGATGGGAGCGAGGATCTGGGCATAGCCCCACTTATACCTGAATAGGCTGTGTTCTGTCACCACACAAAGGACTGCACACCCCCTGTAGTTAGTCTGGAGCCAAGGCAGAGAAAGCAGGATGCTTGGGGACTTCAATAGGAAATCTCTAGAAGCATCTCCCTCACTTCAAAGGCACAACTGGGTATAAATACTAGACCTAAGACACCAGCTCTTTAGTACACTTCTCGACCTGTGGATACTCTGCCAGAAAGGAGGACTGCTGCGCTGCTACAAGGACTGCAACTCTGCTGGACTGCTGCTCTATAGGAACTGCTGCCCCCCTGGTCTGACCTGCTGCCTGTTGCCCCTTGTCTGGGGAAGAACAGGACCTGCAACTTCATCTTGTACCCAGGACCTCAGAGTGACTCAAAGGGCTAGTTTGATGGCCTCCTGATCTGAGCCAGAGGGACACAAAAGCTCTCCAACAGCTCTTGGACCAAGCTGCAGCAAGTTCCTGGCCCCCAAAAGGTTACTCTCAGGCCCTGCTCCTTGGTGTGGCTCATGGGCTCTTTAAATCAAGCTTTTGGGCTCTTCAGGACCGTGAACGGGCCAGTTTGCACCGGAATCGCACCGTTTGCACCTATATTTACTGCGAGCTGTCGCCGGCCTGTCTCTTCAAACAGCAAGCATCAATAGCCAGCAGAGGACCATCAACGCAAGGTTCCAGCACGCCTGTCCGCGGCGTCCAACCGGCTCTTCGCGCCATGCAGACCACCGCCCGCGACGCTCCCCTTGCTCCCTGCAGGCCCCTCCAACGTGAATGGGACTCTTGGCAGCATCCTTGAGAAAGTAAACTTTAAGCGGGACTAATCTAGGACTGTATCCAACCTGCACGCCATCATGGTCGGCCTGACTTTGACTCTTTCCAGCATGACCAGATATCCTCGGTTGGCGCTTTATGCTTTTAGACGCTATTTTTCTTTTTAATTCTTTAAAAATTCATAACTCCGGTGCTACTGATTGGATTTCTGTACTTTTGGTCTTGTTTTAGCTATTAAATTAAGCTCTATTTTTCTACCCTGGCGCGGGATCTTTTTGTGTGGTGTTTTCACTGTTTTACTGTTTGAAGTGTTGTACACCTACTTTACACATTACCTCTAAGTTAAGCCTGAATGCTCTCTGCCAAGGTACCAGGGGATTGAGTACAGATTAATTTTGGGTTTGCTTGTGACTTACCCTGACAAGGATTGTGGTTGCTGCTTGGACAGGGCTCTCACCCCAGTCAACCAACAACCCAATTTCTTACACCCTCCCTCTCCAAATCCTTGAATGAAACGCCCTCTTCAAAGTGAAAATCCTACCCGGCTCTCTCTACGCTCTACAGAATTTTCCCTTACCGATTCCGGCTGCTTCGTTCTGAGATCTGACCAAAGTAATCTGTTCCTCTTTGTAAGCTGGTGGCCATCCCTGAATTGCACTGAATAAATGCTGCCAGCCAGCATACGATGGGGGGGTTGGCATGGCCGATATCCGTCTCTACTATTGGGAATCTCACCTATTGGTGATTAATGACTGGCTGAACGGGGATTGGGCAGACCCAGCCTATTAGGCTGAATTGTCGCTCTTAGGTTTGGATAACAGTCTTCACCTGCTATGCGGAGGGCTGATTTAGCATGATTTTCTGGTCCCTACCAAGGTGGTCTTTCAGATATGGAGTGTGGCAACGCAAATGACGGGCTGGGACAAGAAACTCGCACAGTTTATACAACTCTGGAGGGGTAACAGGCTACGTCAGGCTGCCAATTGGAAGTGTTTGCCAAGTAGGATAGGATTGAAATTACACATGTGGGCAATAACTGGCACTGCTCAGCGATGAAGTCCTTTCAGGACCTGCAGTCACCTTTTTCTTTATCCACCACACAATTCCACAAATACCTCCAACTCAGATGTGCTTTTGCAGCTCATTCTCCACTTCAGCTTGATCTTCCGGAGTTCAGCCCCCTGGAGTCCAAACTGCTGATGAGCCTACTAGGAAAGGGCCTCGCAAATCTACAAAACATTAATCCTTACTGCCTTTGATAAATTCTCTCCCCTCAAACAGAAAAGGGAGGAGTAGGTGGGCACACTAGACGATGCGGATTGGAGACCAAATGGCACCTCGCACTCATGCCACCTGGTCGCAGCTGCGACTTATACTACTGAATTACCTACACACCACATACTACATGCCACATCTGCTCTGGCACACAGGTAACCTCCTGTCCCCTAACCGCTTCTGTTGGAGCTGACTTTGATTACATGGTTTGGGCATGCCTCATTATTGGGCCATACTGGCAGTCCATGGAGCGGGAACTGTCTGGGGTCCTCAAGACGCCCCTCAACCTGACCCACAGAATTGCGCTCTTCGGGATCCTGGAGGATATGGACGGCACGTGAGGGGAGTGCACACAGGTCAACCTGGCTATGCTTCTGGAAAAGAGGGACATAACCAGTTGCTGGAAATTCAAGCTTCTGCCAAAGCTTTTAGACTGGCGGTCAGCTATGTATTGGTGTGCCAAAATGGAAGGGACGATATACAGGGCCAGGGGCTGCCCCCGCAAACATGCAAAGATATGGGGAAATTGGTAGGAGTATTCTGGATTGCTCAAGGGTAACAGGGTTTGTGACGGGTTCCCAGTTGTCTTTTAACCTTGTGGATATGCATTAACTTATGATGTATATGATATGGTGGTGGGAAGCCTCAGGCATGTGGATTGATATCAGGGCTGTTATTATGTCATTCAAAACTCAATAAAGTTTGTTATTTAAAAAAAGCATCGTACAGGCATCTGTAGTAAAATACGCGTTGTAAAGGCATGAGTTATGTAATACAAGACATCTGAAGCTTACCACCAGTAGTCATGGTAAAGATCGGCATTGAGGCAGGTCGCCCAGAAGCAGCTCAGATATCGTGTGAGGGCTATCATATTCTAAAAAGTGTGCTAGTGTAATAGGCTCCTCCATTAACCAGCTCACCACATATTGAAGTTGGACGGTCAGTAGAATTCGAAGACTGGGACATCAAGTCCACATTCAGAAACTCACCTTGGAGTTTGTCCATAGCTACTCTATTCTTACTGTTGTTCCAAATAAGCCTGGCGACCAGGAAATGTACTTCCATTAAGAGCTCTGAGGCAAGTATAACTGAAACATTTGAGAATGTATATATTTGTCAGGGAAAACTATATTTTTGGTTTAAATTTCTTTTATTGATTTTATCCACAAATAGAACAAAGGAGCCCTGATGCTCCACAATCATCGGGCTGCAACCCGGCACATCAGTATCTTGTATGTCAGACAGGAACAACAACAAAATAAGAACCGAAACCCCCCTCCCCCCACCCTCCTCCTCCCCCTCCGCAGAAGAACCAAAAGCTAACCTGTCAGGTAAGAAAGGGAAATGTGCTTGTCTGGGGATTAAGCTCCGTATGTTACTAAGTGGTGGGTATGTTGGAGACAGCCACCGGCGGCGGGTCCGCCAATCTTAGCAATCTGAGATATTTGGGGCAGGTGAGCTCCGTAAATTCGGATGTCAAGAGCGGCAGGAGAGGGGCCCACAGGTCGTGAAAGGAAGCCCCGGGATTGGATAGAGAGAGAGATCTTTTCCATCCCTAGGATGGACCATAGCTTATGCAGCCAACCTAGTCGTGTAGGAACCGTAGTGGAGCCCCAGTGTGTTAAAACATTCTGTACTGCCGCTCCTAGGGTGAGCGCTATTTGTTTGCCTCTCCTAGAAGAGGGAAGGTGATGGCATTAGGCAGGCCGAGGAGAATGTACACCGGGAATCTCGGCACCTGGGTATCAAAGTGGGAGTCAACCTCATCTAGGATCTGTTGCCAGTATGTCCCTAGAGAAGGGCAGTCCCAGAGTAGGTGTGTGAGAGTGCCTGGGGAGCCGCAAGCCCGCCAGCATAATGGGCTACGTGAGGGATTACCCCGATGAAGCCTCACTGGGGTTAAGTACCAATAAGTGGCCAGTTTAGTGGCCGTTTCAATAGATGAAACATTGCGGGCCGTGCGTCGGGCTCGATAGAAAATGTCCTTCCACTCTTTCGACGAGAGGTCTCTGCCTAGCTCGCCCTCCCAACGCAGTTGACCAGGGGATTTCCCGGTGTCAGAGGTGTTTCGAGTGAATTTATATAGGTCTGACGTTAAGCGTGCATCGCTATGTCTTGTGATTAACCATTTCTAAAATGGAGTAAGCAGTCTCCCTGCGCCTCCCCTCACATCCCCATGTAACACCCAATGTCGAATCTGTAGGTATCGGAAGCGCTCCGTCTCGGGAAGGCCGTGGTCCGTACGGAACTCGGCAAAAGGGCGCGGCCCAGTGAGGTCGAAGAAATGCCCTATAGAGCGAGTAGCTTCAGTCGTCCAGTGGTGAAATTCCCCATAATCGAGGCCTGGTGTAAAATCTGGGTTCTGTACGATGGGCGTAATGGGAAGGTCGCGAGTCCCCTAGCTGTCGCAGTGCTATCCCAGGCTAACATTATGGGTCGGGTCACTTCGGAGAGGTACAGGTTGCGAGGCCGCCCCCTGCGCGAAAGAAACGGAACACCCCAAAGCGGTTGGGCTGCCAGGGATCTATCCATAAATAGCCAATGTTTCTCGGATTCTGAGCGTGACCACTCCACCAATGCTCTCAGCTGAGCCGCCCGCCAGTACGCCAAACAATCGGGAACGCCCAGCCCCCCCTCTATCGGGTCTCTGTATGTAAGATCGCGACGCATCCGCGCTCTCTGATCCCGCCAGATAAAGCGTTCTATGTTGCGCTGCAAGGCACAAAGCACTCCAGAGGGGGACGTCAGCGGAAGAGTATGAAAGAGGTAGAGAATCTGGGGAAGTAGCACCATCTTTACTGCCGCAATCCGGCCTAGCCACGAAAGGGAATGCGGTTTCCATTTGCGGAGGGAGTCTCGTACTCGCTTCAGAAGTAATGTGTAGTTCAACTGCCTAGTGGCCGATATGGTGGGGGATACCCGAAGTCCTAGGTAGGTGACAGCGTCACTGACCCATTGGATCTGAAAACTACGTTGGAGATATTCCAACGTTTCGGGCTCTAGAGAAAGGTTCAGGGCCTGCAACTTATGCATGTTAATCTGGAAGCCCGAGGCGAGCGCAAACCGACCCAGTTCATCTAAAAAAGCTGGCAGGGACTCCCGGGGATATTCCAGAGTTGCCACCACATCATCCGCATACAAACAAAGTTTGTGCTCCGACTTCCCGAAATGCGCCCCCCTAATGGCCGGGTCATCACGGACTCTTTGAGCTAGGGGCTCCATATAGAGGGCGAAAAGGAGTGGCGACAGCGGACACCCCTGCCTGGTTCCCCTACGAATAGGGAAGGCCGCCGACGCCACCCCATTCACCCATACCGTAGCTGTAGAGGTTGCGTAAGTGAACAAGGGTCGCCCGGAGGTAAGGCCAATGGACCCTGTCAAATGCTTTTTCAGCGTCAACCGATAGGACCATGCGTTCCGCCGGGGAACGCTCCGAGCGATCCATTAGGTGAAAAAGTCGTTTGGTATTATCGGAGCATTGTCGCCCGGGGACAAAGCCTGACTGGTCCGGGTCGATCAGACCAGGAAGGTGACGGGAGAGTCTAGCGGCTAAAATACCGGTAAAGATCTTTAGATCTACATTGAGTAGGGATATTGGGCGGTAGGAGCCGCAGAGACGCATGTCTTTCCCTGCTTTGGGGATTACAGTAATTAAGGCCTCTAACATAGAAGACGTAAAGGATGAAGCGGGGGATGACCCGGCAGAGTTAAAAACGTGCACTAGGAGCAGGGCCAACGTCCCACAGAACTTTTTATAAAACCCGGAGGTGAACCCGTCAGGACCAGGCGATTTGTTAAGCTTCAAGCGGGCAATCGACGAGATGACCTCCTCCAAGCGGATGGGGGCCTCCAGGTCGGCCGCCTGAGCTGGCAGCAGTTTGGCAGTGGCCACGTCCTGGTGGTATCGGGTCGAGTCCAGCACGGGCAGTGTTTGAGCCGAGTGCAGCGTACCGTAGAAATTGCGGAATGTCTCCACAATGTCAATGTCCTCGCTGCTTTCTTCCCCACTGGGCTCTAGTACCGCAGCTACTCTATGAGCTTGCCTTTGCGCTCGAAGGCGGTTTGCAAGGAGCCGCCCACATCGATCCCCACCTACATAAAAAGAATGTTTAAGACGAAGCGCTGCGTATTCGGCATGGTTAACGTCTAACCCCGCTAGTTGTGCACGGGTCGCCTTTAGAAGTTTCCAGACTCTAGGAGCGCCTGTTCGCTGATGGATACGTTCCAATTCAGTGATCTCGCTCATCAGATGGTCTCTTTTCTCCCGCCTGTCTCTGTTATCGGCCGCCGCAATGCTAATGAAGACCCCTCGGGTTACCGCCTTCATTGCTTCCCATAGGATCATTAAAGATACTTCTGGGCTGTCGTTTATGGATAAATAGTCGGCCATGCTCGCTTCAATCTGTTGCACTACGGAAGAGCGTTGAAGCATCGTTTCCCGAAGACGCCAGAACCGACGAGTAGGGCGTCGCGGAAGTATGGTCAGCGAGAGCCGCAGTGCAGAGTGGTCAGACAGTGGGCATGGGAGAATCTCCACGTCGCGGACCTGCCTCGTTAGGGGATCGGAGGTAAATAGATAGTCAATTCTGTTGTATGTTTTATGGGGGTGGGAATAGAACGTGTAAGCCCTAGTGTTGGGGTGTCGGAGCCTCCATATATCGGTCAGTCCAGCTTCCAGTAGCAGTCGCTTCCCTACGTTAGACAAAGTCCCCATTTGGCCCCACCTCTGTCCCGAGCGGTCTAAGTCACTGTCCATCACAATGTTCAAGTCTCCGCCTAGTAGGACCATTTTATCTGATAGGCTCGTGAGTTCCTGAGTTACTGGCTTAATGAAGCCCTCCTGTCCGGTGTTGGGGACATATACTGAGGCTACGGAGAACGTGTGTGCTTCTAGGGTGAGAGTGTAAACCAGGAATCTCCCTTTAATTTCGGCCTGCTTGCTGCCGATCCGCCCCGGAAACCTAGAAGACACCAGAATGGCTACTCCAGCGGTTTTAGAGGTGGTTGATGAAAACATCTGGTGAGGGAATGCTTTTGAACGCAGTCGGTGGGTGTCAGCAGGGAGCAGGTGCATCTCCTGGAGGAGGCATATATGGGCCTCCGAACGCTCCAGATAGGACAGGGGAGCTCGGCATTTGGTGGGATTGTTTAGGCCCTTCACATTGAGGGACACAACGAGCAAGTCAGGAGACATAGGAATAAAACGCAGGCATGCTATAACCAGCAGTATTATCTCTGTAATGATAGTGGATGAAATGCAGTGAGAGAAAATCGCCCTGATGAACACCGGAAGAGAAGGAGGTAGCCCCAAAGAAAAATATCGTACAACAAACATAATGGAAGAAAAACATTCCAGTAAAGTTCACAAATGTCCCAGGCGGTGCGCCTGTGGTGAGACGTGGGATGGATAGCAGGAGCCCCCGCCGCCCCCCCCCCACCCCGGCCACAACCGCCAGTGTGACCCTACAATAAGACAAAAATCAGCACCTCAAGGTTAACAGGTCAGTCTGCAGTGTTGGAGTCTTCGGACAGGGATTGAAGGACTGCGGAGCGTTCTTTGGCAATCACATTTGGGTCGGGACGTGAGCCAAGCGGCGATCCGCCGACTCTCTGCCACCGGCCGCTGTCCCCTCGGCGGGCGGCCGCAGCAGGTCTCATCGGTTCAGCATGATCGATCTCAGGCAGGTGCAGAAGGGAGGTCGCTTCATCCAGAGAGTGTATTTGGCGGAGCCTGCCTTCCCATTTGAAAATGAGCCTGAATGGATGCTCCCAGGAGTAGGCGATGTCTTTAGATCGAAGAAATGTTGTGACGGGCCGGAAGTCACGTCTTTTCTGTAGAGTGGAGGCCGCTAGGTCCTGGAAGAGGAGAGGTCTACAGGAGCGAAATTCGATGGGGTGATTGGACCGTGCCTCACGAAGAATACGCTCCTTAAGTTTGAAGTCGTGGACACACGTCAGGATATCAGGTGGAGGGGCCGTCTGGGCTCTCCTGAGGCCTACCCGGTGAGTCCGGTCCAGTCGGATCTCCTGTTCTGGGGGGCCTCCCAGTATGTGGCGGAACAGGTCCATGACGAAGGTCTCGATATCCTGCCCCTCTGTTCCCTGAGGAACCGCCCGGATCCGTATATTATTTCGACGAGAGCGGTTTTCCAGGTCCTCCGCGTGGGACTGGAGATCCAGGTGTTGGTCACGCAGCCCGAGTACCTCTTGTTGAAGCTGGGAAACCTCTTCGTCTCTGGCCGTCGTCTGGTTCTCCAGATCATCCACGCGCTCCCCCACTGAGTCAATGTCCTTGCGCATCTCCCGAATCTCGGTAGTGAGGTCCTTCTATATAGTATGAAATTCCCTGGTGAGGTCCGCGAAGAGAGACTCCAGGACACTACGGGTAACAGGTCCGTCAGGCTCCGCCGACCCCCTCCGTTCAGCAGCCCCTCCAGCATGGGTCATCGTCTCTGTTCCACTACTCCCCACCTTGAATAACAAATCTTTAACTGATCTGTCCTTACGAGCTCTGGCTCCCGCCATCTGCAGGAGTCTCCGTCACCAGTTCACAGTGAGGGGGTCACGCGGAAAGCTGGCACGTGGTAGATGGAGTCGTGTCGGGATCCTCCAGGCCTTCACCGCAGACGGGCCTCCCCGGTCCCTAAGCAGCACTGGAGGAAATCACGCTGGGTGCCCTCTCCCGGGGAATGCGACGTGTGGGCCGTGTCCCGCGCCAGGAAGCGCTCCGCAGCCGGTCCGGGCCGCAGCATCCAGGGGGTCGAAGGAATCCCCTCGGGGTGGCGCTCAGGGGACAGCGGAGGAGTGTCCAAAAACAGAGCCACCAAGTCCCAGACGTGCTCCACAGATGTCACCCCCCTCCTGGGACAGCGTCAATGAGAGTTCCTCAGGCCCGGGGAGGGGGGAAAGAAGGTCCAAGGTGCCCGCCTCTGTCACCCCCGGGGCCCACACGCAACTTGGCCGATGCTCCTCTCGCTGCACCTCTCGGCCGTGACGGCGTCGGCCGTATATCAGCTTGTGGGGTATGACTCGCCTGGGCCGGCCTCTTGACGTCTAGGCCTACGCCGCCGCCAGTTCTCCCCCCCCCAGGAGCACAAGGGGTAGGCCTAGTCTACAGTCGCAGGAAGCCCCAGCGAGAGCCGTCTGCGTGAACGACGAAGGGGGGGGGACTCCTGATGGTCCCGAAAGGTGAAGGGCGCGGGGCGCCGGGGTGGGAAGGGCCAGCAGGCCGAATGCGCTCAGGGTGCTTGGGCCTCAGTGTGTTCACCCGGACGGGTGCAATGAGCCCTCGCCGCTCTCAGCTGCCCTCAAGGGCTCAGGAGGGTGGGCCGCCGCCCAAAGGAAAGCAGCAGCCAGCGCACCGCCACCACTCCAGAACTCGGCGGGGTGCGTCACTCAGGGGTCGCTCCGGACCCGATGCAGACGCTGGGCTCCGGTGGTAAGAGGCACTGTGGGGGGCGAGGCAGCGCCCGGGCAGGCAGCGCGGCGCGCTTGGTGGCAGCTCACCTCAGCCGGCGTGGTCTCACTCCTCCGGTCGGTCTACATCCGCGCCACCATTTTGTCTCTGTGGGGGGGATGCGCCGGTCAAGCTCCGGGCATTCAGCCGCAGGCGCCCGCACAGCAGCCGGTGTTCAGCGGAGCCGCCCGTGGGTCGCAGCGGGGCGCCCCCAGTCCACAGCGCCGAGCGCCGCCTCCGCCGAGCCCTCCCCAGCGAGATGGTCGCTGGGCGTCACCAGCGCGGCGCAGACCAGGCTCCGCTGTCGAGAGTCCGGCAGTCACCCGACTCCAAACGCTCTGTGGAGATGTCCGGACCCGACACAGGACCAGTCAGGGTCCGAAACTGCCTGAGGGGTAGTGCTGGTAGAAGCTATGCAGGTTAGGCCCGGGAATGGGCAGGAGCGGCAAGCAGGCACGTCCTACTCGGCCGCCATCTTGGACACGCCCCCGAAAACTATATTTTTTAAACAAAGCTATCTATCAAATCAGTCAGTGGAGGCTACTTCCAAAAGGTTATCAATGTGTACAGCATCTCCATAGTTCTATGTATATTGTAAGATATTAAGTATTTGTTAGTTTAAAACATTTGCATGCATAGATATTTGAAAGTGTCACAGCCCGCTGTATGTGCCTCAATGGAATACTACCACATCTAGATCCCACAGCTACCTGTATGGGGAAAAGGAATGACTTAACCCAATTGAAATGCAAACCAGACAGGAGTCCCCAGGTATCCACAACTTCCATCAACGGATCAAGATAAATCTTGGGATCTCCAACGTACAGTAGGATATCACCAGCGTACATCCTTCATAAGGGTGCACCTGCCTAATCAGGCAAGGCAATGGTACCATCACTAGGGTAAATGAATGCAGGGACAACGGGCATCCTGTCTTGTGCCAAATTCCATTACAAATTGCAGTGAAAAAGAGCCACTCGAATACAAGCTATGGGATCCAAGTACATTAGAGTGATCCAGTTTCTGGAGAACCATACTGAGAGAGCTTAGCATAATAAAGTCTCCTTCTATGTTGATTGATACTATAGAGGACAATATGAGTCATACCCCGCTCATCATCTGACCTGCAACTTTTATTTCCTCCATTGTAATTGGTACAAGTAATATCTCACGTTGCTCTTGGAAGAGCCCAGTGATACAGGCTTTTTTCAGGAACAGAGATAATATAGGCACATCTGACCTGTCACTCCAGCATAGTGTTTCGTATAACAGGTGGTAAACACCTAATTGATAGCAGATTAAGTACTAATCAATTTGCCTGAATCGCTTAATATTTCTTTTATTTAGGGACAGGGAACTTCAGCTCGAATCAGGCAATCAAGCGTTTTTTGGGTGTTGTCACTCTCTTGGACAGAGCCAGTGGTATACAAACAAAAGTCCAGGTATCACACCCTCTAAACCAGCAAAGCAACATGAGCCTTATGCTCAAGTAGCAATGTGGTACTTGTATCGACTATAACCAAAGCCTTTTACCAGATGAGTGAGTTCCTTTAAAATCATGTTCTAGCACCTTTTGATACATATCCTGTGCGTAACCAACAGTCTCCCCCATTTGGTACCAACATCCCATGCAGATCTTGCATTCTCTTTAAAAGGTGTGCAGTCTTTACAACTCTGCCTTTGCCAGGCATGACCTTTATCATGCAGTCTTTCCCACGCAGGTAAGTACCACACAGGTAAGGACATAGTGTAGGTTTTGACCTAGACCACACATCCTTTACAATGTGGTACTTTATCATGCAGAACATAATTTTTTATGTAATTAAAAAAAACGTTTAGGGGTGGGTAGAATTCACCAGCTATATTTACTGCAGTAACTATAAATCGTGCCCTCACCATGCACTGCTTATTACTTCGCAAATTACATGATTCATGACATGTTCTATGACATTGTTGAGAACACCAAAGTGACATCTGAAATTACATCATTGATGACAACACTGTGCATGCCGAGGTCGCGAGGAGACTAGGGCACCGGAGGGAGGTCCTAAGCGTCCCAGGCTGTAAGACACCCTACAGAGGTAGTAGCCGGGTTAAAGGAGCTGACGGGCATGTTAGAAGATATCAATCACCCGTGCGCTGTGGAGCAGCCTCCGGTTGCAAAGGAAACCCAGTACGTGGTCAGTAGGATCAGGAAGCCCATACATAAGGAGGTCAAGGATTGCCTCAAGGCTGAATGTCCAACACAGTCCCTTGCGGGTATGGTGGCACTAACCCCATATGAAACACCTAAATGTGCTCCTGTAACCTAGTTGCTCAAGTTTCATATGGTATGACTCTTGACAAATGTGTGACTACAGAGGATACCATCTCCACCTAGACCATGGAGCTCTCGAACACTAAAGTTAGGGTCGTATATCCTGGGGTGTCAAGGTAGGACCCACGCTGACACCTATTTTCTTCATACTCACTGACTTAGCATGAGTTATAGCGATAGGAGCCCCCACTGGCCCTGATGAATGCCCCTTAACAGTATTGGCAAACATAAGGGCAGAAACATGTTGGCTTATGACAGATGGTGGTGCTATTGTATCCCTATCCCATCCTCTTATTGTTTTTAGGTATACCGGAGGTGCCCATTAATAAAGGTATTATCCTGGTTTTACCTATAGGTATTTTTTAGTTTATCTGGATCCCTTCTTGTCCAGTTAGTTTTATCTAATTCTGCGCGTTGGAATTTCCAAGGCGGCACTCGCTAGGTGACGCTTTTCGTCGCCAGTGGAGTTGCAGTCTTCTATACGCCTTTCCGCCTATACCACTTCTGCCCAGGGTGCAAAAACAAATTACCGGAAATAACGTCTCAACCGGTTGCTGCCCTAAAAGATAAACAAAAAAGGACAGGAAAAGACGCCTCCGGCACTGCCTCGAACTGTGTCCTCATCAATGCTAGGTCCTTGGTCAAGCATAGCATTGAATGTGCCTCCTTCATGGAGGACGAGGAGATAAAGATTGCATTTGTTACGGAAACCTGGACGGATGATGCTTCCGGTCCAGACCTGCTGAAAACCACGCCGCCTATCTCTGTTATTCGCTTAACAGGTCACAGAGGAAAGGGGGTGGATTAGCGGTCATACACCATAACTCTATCACGTCATCTTTTAATCCACTAGTTAATGATGAATGTGAAGCTCTACAGTTCTGTCTCTATCTCACACATCATGACTCCTTTAGAGGCACCCTTATCTATAGGCCCCCGGGCCCGAGAAGACGATTCGTAACTCAAGTAGGCAACATATTAGAAATAGGGCTAAACAATACCTCCTACACAATACTAGGTGACTATAACTTTCATCTTGAGTTAGTCTCTGACCCTGACACTGCCAATCTTCTAGATCTGATGAAGAGCGGAAATCTAGAACAACTGGTAACCGGATCAACCCACCAAGCAGGTCACACTCTAGATGGTATCTTTTCCAATAACCCTCAGTTATCATTTACGAATCTTCGCCCTCTAACATGGTCCGATCATATGGCAGTACTGTTTAAGCTCACCACGCCCGAACACTCGGGTGAAAAACTTTCCAAAAAGTATCTTGAAAAAAGAGCATGGAAAAACATAGAAGCAGAAGATTTACAGAAACTGTTAATTTCAACTAACACACTGCTTCCTAGAGATCTGGATGAAGCAACTAAATCCTATACAAAGTGGTTAGAAGAGGCAGGGAACAATCTAGCTCCCAAAAAATGGATCCGCCTCCACAGGCAACGGCCTTCCTCACCTTGGTACTCACAGGAGCTCAGGGACCAAAAACTAGTCTGTAAGCACCTGGAAAGGAGCTGGAGGAAGGAATACAAGGACGAGGATAAAAAGGAATACAAATTGAGCCTTGCTCAATACAAACAGCTGCTACAACATACTAAACAAAAGTATTTTACTAAAAAAATCCACAATGCCAAAAACTCGCCGAAAGAGCTTTTCAAAACAGTTAATACCCTAGCCCATCCTAGCTCCCCTTCTATCCCAGTGAGTCAAGAGTTATGCAACAAAATAGCCAAATTCTTTTTTGATAAGGTTAATGCCATTTTTCTAACCTTCTCTGACTCTTCAAATAGAAAGACACTCGACTCAACCACTAGCTCAAAGAAAGAAATAAAAGACACTATTAAATTGGACAGCTTTAGCCCTCTCACAGAATTGGATACCTATAATCTCCTAGTAAAAGTGAAGTCAGGCTCTCCGCACGACCCTTGCCTGATAGACACAGTAAAATTAGCAGCAGAGACAGTGGTATGTAAACTAACATCTATCTTCAACTTAATGTATCTAGAAGGATACTTCCCAAGAGACAGGAAACAGGCTTCCATTCTGCCCCTATTGAAGAAACCCAGTCTGGATGCCAAAGATCCGAATAATTTTAGACCCATTTCCAGACTACCTCTCCCAGCAAAAACTATAGAAAGAAATATGAACGCCCAACTCAACCAGTTTCTAAAACTATCTCAGGCGCTGAACCCTACTCAATATGGATTTAGAGAGGGTCACAGCACTGAAACGGCGCTCATCACGTTCACAGAAGAGATTAGGACCATTCTTGATCAAGGAGGTAGGGCCGCTCTGATCATGCTGGACCTTTCGGCGGCATTTGTTACGGTCCATCACGCTCTGCTGATGGACCGACTAGAGGAGATAGGAGTTAAGGGCATGGCCCGAAAACTTCTTGAATCCTTTCTATCAGACAGAACTCAAATGGTCAACCTGGACAAATTTGAGGCAGAAGCATTCTCTTTACCCTGTGGAGTTCGCAGGGGTCTTCATTAAGTCCGACGCTTTTTAACATTTATGTGTCCTCACTGGCCCCCCTAATTGAATCCTTTGGTTTTAGTTTGACATCCTACGCGGATGACACCCAAATCGTGGTGGCAATACGACCTGAGTTGTTACAGGACACCGCATCCAGATTGCAGGACTGTATGAACGCGGTGGGGGCTTGGATGGCACAAAATTGCCTAAAACTAAACTCCGGCAAAACGGAGGTTCTGCTTTTCGGCAACAATCCTATTTTCTGGACCCCTGACTGTTGGCCGAACTCCTTAGGTCCACTGCCCACCCCGACTAGAAAGGTGAAGAACTTGGGAGTGTGGATTGATAACACACTCAGTTTCAAGGACCAGGTGAACACCGTGGCATCAACCACTTCGTACATCCTCAGATCTTGCAAAAAAATAATGCCACTACTACCTAAAGACGCACAACAAACGGTTGTCACTGCATTAATAATGTCCAGACTGGACTATTGTAACAGTCTTTACCTCAAGTTACACGAAGGATGGGGGCGTGGCCAAGCCGCAGACCGAGATGGCCGCGCGGCGTTGAAGCTCCGCCAGCCGACCGACGACATCCGTGCTTTCCCCCGTGCTGACCGCACGAAACTCGGCAGAGATGCCACTCAGGGAACGCGGCTGACCTGTGGTGCGACCCGGTGCCTTGTTACGGCGCCTGGGAACAGTGGCGGCGACGCTGGGTTCCTGTGCGCCGAGGATGCAGCCGGAGTGAAAATGGCGGCCTAGGGGCAGACGGAGACGGACCGGGTCCCTGAACGCAGCTGATGGAGCGGAGTTCCCACGGGACCCAGGACATTGCTGCCGGTGAGTGCCGCGGGTGCCGGTCTGGTGTGCCCCCGACCCCCCCCTCTCCCCCTGCACACAGACGCGAGCGTGCTTTGCTCGTGTGAGGCCGCGGGTGAGCCGGCCGCATCACCGCACTCTCCCCGCCGGGCTGTGCAAGCACCCCGCCAGCCCGATCGATAGTAAGCGGTGACACTGAGCCGCTTGGGGGTCCGCGGAGGGGGAGTTGGTGGCTGCCTGTTGCCCCCGGTGCCTGCTGCCTCTACCGCGCAGTCCCTGGCGGCAGAAGGCCCTACTCAATGCGCACCAGGCCCACGATAAGATCGGGTATAGACCCTGCTTCTCGACCCCACGGCCCAGTTCCACCGGGCCGCTGCTGTCTCTGTGGCCCATGAAGGCGCTCCCCTGACTGACAGGCACCTAAATTTGCTACACCGGAACTGCTGCACCATACAGGCCCAGGCCTGGATTGAGAGGCGTGTACTGGATACATTGCTGCACAGCTCTGCTACCGCCCCCCCAGATACCACTCTTGCCTCTTTGCAGGGATTGCGGGGCGGACACGACGTTACACCAGGCTCCCTGCACTACCCTCCGCGCCTAAGCGTTGACCAGCATTGAGTTGTGGGCCGCTAATAACACCGGCGCCATCACGGGGCCCTGACGTGCGACATAGCACACATTGGCGCAACCTCTGCTCCCTCCACTAGTTCTGCGGCATCCGCATGCGGCATGGGTCGTAAGGACCCAAAACAACGGACACTGTCGTTTGATAAGCCTGCGGAGAAACCGGCGGAAGACGGTGCAGATATGGCGGAGCACGGCCAGGGCACTGAGCGGAATGAGACTGCTGCGGCCCCTCCGGCGGCATGGCTGCAGGAAATGAGGGCTGGTTTTCGATCGCTGGATGGTCGCTTTGATTCCCTAGACAAAACGCTTGAAACGATGGGCGCCAAGATCCAAGCTCACGTCAGGCGGCTGTATGTGGCCGAGGCACGAATATCCAACGTGGAAGATGGCGCTGCGCAGACAACCAAGAGACTGGATAGAATGGAGCGCATCCTAAAGGAAGTGGCCATTAAAAATGAAGACCTCGAGGCACGCAGCCGCCGGAACAATATACGGATTCTGGGTGTCCCTGAGTCCACAGCCACTGGCCGCCTCGACACTTTTGTGGAAACTCTACTCTTGGATTTGTTTGGTCGAGACTCTTTCACATCTGGTTTTGGGGTGGAGCGGGCCCATCGCTCCCTGGGGCCACGTCCCAACCCAGGCTTGCCCCCCCACCCCCTCATTGCTCACCTCATGAACTTCAGAGACCGCGACACTGCTCTCCGCCTGGCACGCGAGCGGGGGGACACCACCTGGCAAGGTTCTAAGATTGCCCTATACCCTGACTTCACCGTTATGGTGCAAGATGCCAGACGCCTTCACTCCATTGTGTTCAATGGAGTGAAGGCTGCTCTTCGTAATCTCGGCCTCAAGTACGGCATGTTATACCCGGCCCGACTCCGGGTTGAAACGGGGGGCCGGACACGCATTTTCGAGTCACCACATGAGGTCCAGGAGTTCTGCCACACCTTTAAGCGCAACAATGAGCAACCACACAATGACAGAGGCGGACCACCTCCATCCCAGAACGGATCGGCCATCAGTCAGGAACTGTTTTCCGAACCTGGTGCGGGGGGGCCTGGCTGAGCAGGGACCCTAGGGTTCTCTCGAAGTTTGCATGGGGACTGCAAGACGTTCATGTTTAATTCATTTCTCATAGTTGGTCGACTGACGTGACGATGCCACCCCCCTGGGTTGATTCCCCGGGTTCCTTTCTGGATAGTTCTAATGTACCTCACGGCAGTTGTATTTCTTTCCAGCACAGTTCATTGGTACTATGGTGTTTCTTTTCTGCAGGTTGGGATTTGCATCGCCTTTTGGTCAGCGAGGCTGGGTGGGGGGAGGGGGGTTTGGGTAGGGTTGCAGATTCTTTGTTTGATTGTCCTTTTCTATGCTACATACATACAGATCGTCATATTCAATGTGCTCTCCGATTGGCTGAGACTTTCCTTTGACCACAAATGGCGCAGTTAGGTTTGACTAAGGGCCCCGCCAACTTATCCCTGCTGTCCTGGAACGTTAGAGGCCTAAATAATACGCGCAAGCGGAGACAAGTGGTGCATTACCTCGCCCGGCACAAAGTCGACATTGCCTTCCTCCAGGAAACACATTTACCAGTCACAGATCAGGCACGATTTGCTTCCAGCTGGGGGGCGCATAGATATTTTGCCAATTATAGCAACTATGCCAGAGGGACGGCTGTAATTATTCACAAGAGGGTCCCCTTTAGCTGTCAATTGCTGATCAATGATAAGGAAGGCCGCTACACCATTGTCAGGGGGTCCCTGATGGGTCACGGGGTGGCGTTGATATGTGTCTATGCCCCCAACACTGATTCCCCAGAATTTTTCTACATGTTGCAGGCACAACTGACAAAATTGGAGTCATCTCTGATACTGATGGGTGGGGATTTCAACCTCCTGTTCAACACTACACTCGACAGCACCTCCCGCTCGGCGGACTCCAAGCCTAGGGCACGACGCGCGCTATTAGATTTATGTGAGCAGTTCTCCCTAATAGATGTATGGCGTAAGCGCAATCCAACTATCACGCAATACACGCATTATTCAGGGCAACATGACACTTGGACCAGGATTGATTTCTGGCTCCTCTCCCCGGAGGTTTCCTCTTGGTTTCGGGCGACCACTACTTTCCCCAGGACATATCCAGATCACACCCCGGTACAGCTGACTCTGGGTGTCCCTCGGCCTGAGGGTTTTGAGAGGCAATGGCGGTTCCCTGGACGCGCGCTCTTGGATGCGCTTTTCTGCCGTGAGGTAGGCGAGGCCATAGATGACTACTTCACCATCAATACCGGCTCAGTAGACACATGGGCAGTGCTGTGGGAGGGCTTCAAGGCCTACATCCGAGGGGTCTGTATCTCCAAACACGCTGGAGTGCTCGGTGCCTTACGCACGACACTAGCAAGGCTGGAGAGCGAGCTTGCGGACTTAGACAGAGAGGCCACTGCCGGTTCGTCTGCCCAGCTGCGAGATAAAAGACTGGCCCTGCTCCTGGAATATAGAGAGGCGGCAGATCGAGAGATTCTTTATTTAGGCAAATATCAGGTAGCTCGACGCTATGGAGAGGGCGACCGACCA
This sequence comes from Calotriton arnoldi, assembly GCA_963921515.1. Classification (NCBI taxonomy): domain Eukaryota; kingdom Metazoa; phylum Chordata; class Amphibia; order Caudata; family Salamandridae; genus Calotriton; species Calotriton arnoldi. The sequence goes on from CAWUFW010003885.1 coordinate 905,913, forward strand.
GGTCGCACTCTAGCTCATGTATTACGGCCCCCATATAATAAAGCTTTCATCACCGAGATTTGCAATTCGGACGGGGTCATGCTCATGTCCCCCACGGACATCGTGGAAGAATTCGGTCCTACTATGCCGCACTGTACACTTCCAAAACAGATATGGACCCCGCCGCGCGGAGACATATTTGGACGAGATAGCCCTAGTCTATTTAGAAATAGACATGCAGGACTTCCTGGCTGAGCCTATCACAGTGACTGAGGTGCGAGGTGCGATTAAAGAGCTCCGGGGGTCCTCGTCGCCCGGGCTAGATGGCTTTACCGGGGAATTTTATAAGACCTTTATGGATCAATTGGCCCCGAAATTGATTGAAGTATATGCCGAAGCCTTGGAGCAAGGGGCTTTGCCCCCCACGTTAAGCGAGGCAGTTATCCTCCTTCCCAAACCTGGAAAGGACCCCACTCTTTGCGGAGCGTATCGACCGCTCTCCCTATTGAATATTGACTATAAGATACTGGCCAAAATTATCGCACATAGGCTCTCACAGCTAATGGAGTACATTATTTCCCCAGCTCAGTCCGGTTTTGTTCCCCACCGATCGACCTCCCTGAATTTGCGAACGTTGTTTGCGGCGCTACATAGGATCAGCCCTGAGGTACCAGCTGCGGCTATACTTCTGGACACGGAAAAAGCATTTGACACGCTGGAATGGCCCTTTTTTTTAGCCATCATGCGACGCATGGGCATGCCGGCTGGTTTTATAGACACCACGAGCCTGCTGTATAGTCGCCCGACGGCACGCTTACGTTTGAATGGTACACTGTCGGAGGAATTCTCGCTCACCCGGGGTGCACGACAGGGCTGCCCCCTGTCCCCCCTTTTATTTATACTTGCTATGGATCCCTTAATACGGCATTTCCAAGAAAAGCATCTGCATAAGTGGCTACAGTTTAGGACGGGCCCTCTGTTGGTGTCCTTATATGCGGACGATACCATTCTATACGTTAGGGAGCCGCACCTGAACCCACTTGTCCGAGAGATCCTACGTTTTGGGCGGCACTCAGGCCTCGGTATTAATTGGCAGAAATCTATCATATTCCCTTTAACCGTCGGCACTACCCCTTGGCCCTGTGAATACCCTCTGGAGTGGTGTACAGACTCCGTGAGATATCTGGGAATTCAGATACACTTAAATCCGGCTCAGATCATACAACTTAACTACGGTGCAGCCATTGTAAAGCTGGAGGCGTAGGTGGAACGATGGTTGCGCCTGCCTCTATCCATGGCGGGTAGAATAGCTGTGTTCAAGATGATGGTCCTGCCCAAATTTCTATATTTTTTTAATAATATCCCCATCCCACTCACGAAGAGCTTCTTCAGTACTTTGCGGTCCCACCTGCTTCGGTTGGTATGGGACGGGAAACAGCCACGGGTCCGATGGACAACACTTACCCTTCCGTATGATAGGGGCGGCTTCGGGGTGCCGGATTTTTATTTATACTATTTAGTGGCACAAGGTAGTTACGCCTATGCCTGGTATCACCCTGACGCCAGGATTCCATTTCTGAGACCTGAATCTGATTTTGTCCTCCCCGACCGGTTGGCGAACGTGCTCCCCACAGGAGAGCCCAGAGATCCCGTAGATATCCAGACGGTGTCAACCACCAGCTGGGCCTGGAGCAGACTCCAGCACTATACTGGGGCTCCTACGTTATATGCGTCGGCTCTCCCGCTCCCCAATGTCCGCCTGCTTCCCCTCACGGGTGAGATGCTTGTGCAGCGTACATTAACCAAATTCGACATTGTCAAGATGGGAGACCTGTACCCGGGTGGCCATGTATTTTCGCCCACGGAAGAGACGCGCTTCCAGGAGGCCACGTTCATGGATCGGTTTGTGCTGCGTCACCTCTCCTCTGCCTTACGGGCGGCGTTTACCTGCTACCCGTTGGAACCGGTCTCGTTTGAGCCTCTGTCCCTTATTATAGAGAGCGACAGTGGAGTACATCTGGTATCTAAACTTTATAAGCTTTGTAGTGCGCAGGTCCCCGTTGCAGACGAGAGGTTGCGGGCGGAATGGGAGACAGACCTGGGACAACCAATCACAGACGATCAATGGGCCGTATGCTGCGCTGCACCTGGTAATATATCCCTGAATAGTCGGCATAAGCTGCTGCATTTTAAATTTTTACGGAGACTATACATGACACCGGCTAAGGTACATAAGATAGCTCCCAACAGGCCACACACTTGCCCGAAATGCGGTGCTCAGCAGGCGGATTTTGCCCACATGACCTGGACCTGCCCCCTCATAAGTTCTTACTGGGCGGATGTGCATACCGCGCTGGGGTCCATGCTTGGCATGGAGCTGACTCCCATTCCGGAGATAGCACTCATGGGTTACACAGTCAATTTTCCTAAGAGGGTCCGACGACTGGCCTCCCTTGGGCTTCTGTTGGCAGGGAGAGAGGTCGCATTGCGATGGGGTTCCAGAACTTCTCCCACATTACAGGGCTGGTTGCACAGTATGGTGTATTGTAACATCAATAGCGAGATCTACGCCAGCACACAGACAGGCACGGCCCGCCCGATTGATATCTGGGGCCCATATAAGACATATGTTGATAACATGCGTAGTGAAGCTGACACACAACTAAGTTCAGGCATAGTGCCCGCTGGGATTGGGTGATCCTCCACTAAACTACATCATACTGTGTATCAGACAACTCATACCACCGAGCAGGCTCTCCTTCGTCCTCATGGCGGTCGTATGCACCCCCATCCCTAGCCAGTGCGGGAGGCAGCTGTTCCGACACCATACTTGGGGGGAAGTCCTGTACTACACACACCTAAGATGTTGGGAGGATAGATATAAGTTACCTATTACATACGGCTGATGTACACTGTCACCTTACTGTCGCCATGAACTTTCTGTGGTTTGTATCGGCTGAGACCATGTTGATTCGCCAATCGCAATTGCTTGAATACACCCTGATTATTTACATTGCACTGACTGTATGTATTGTTATGGATAATCGATAACTAAGTTTAAAAAAAAAAAGTTACACGAAGGATCAATGAACAAACTACAAATTCTGCAGAATGCTGCGGCCAGACTCCTTACGGGCGCCCCTAAGTATGTATCGGTTACAGCCGTGATTAGAAAACGTCACTGGCTGCCGGTTAGGAAGCGCACCCAGTTCAAGGCTCTATGTCTGGTCTTTAGAGCTCTTCAGGGAACGGGGCCAGACTTTTTAAAACAACACTTCCGCTGGTACTCACCAAAAAGAGCACTTCGGTCATCAGATGCTAAATTGGTAGTTATGCCCTTGGTGAAAAAAGCCAACTGGGGTGGTAGAAGTTTCATAGCCAATGCAGCTAGGGCTTGGAATACCCTCCCAATACATCTGAGACGCATGACCAATCTAATGGCCTTTAGGAAGGCATTAAAAACTTGGCTTTTCACAAATTAGGCTGCTCAATACCCCAAACGCTTGATTCCCCAGTAGGTCTTCACTTAGCGCCAGGACACCTTCGGGTAACAGTTGCGCTCTACAAATGCAATTAACATTAACATTGGGTGGGGATGTGTCAAACGCTCATGTACAGAAGATCCAGGTACCACCCTCTCCCGGCCCTATCCAAAGCCACTAGAATGACTTGGGCTTGATCGTTCCTGCTCATCTTCAGAACCTGTGACAGAAGAGGCAGAAGCGGGAAGGTGTACAAGAGCCCCGTGCTCCACTCAAGCCAAATGCGCCTCCCGGTGAGACTTTTCGCGGCAACTCCAATGTGTCACATTTTTGACACTGCACGTTCTGGATGGTGATGGAAAGATCTAGTCAGAGTTCCCCCCACGGTCAGAAAATGCCCTGTGCCACCTAGGGACTTAGACGCTCCATATGATCCAGTTTGTTGCTGAGCTCATCCACCCTGGTGTTCAGGATTCAGCCAGGTGGTTCACAATCGGGGAGATGCTCCGACACTCCAGCCAACTTCAAAGGAGCAGAGCCTCTCGGCACAGGACCCTGGACCCCAGTCTGCCGTGCTTGTTGCAGTACCACATGGCGGTGCGCCAGTGGCGTAACGAAACTTGAGGGGGCCCCCCTGCAAGGTACGTGGAGGGCCCCCCTCCGGAGTCTATCAGGAGCTCTCCTGCCGAAGTGCTGTGCTAAGGGGGCCCCCTGGAGCTTGAGGGCCCCCCCGCACTGCAGGGGCCTGTGTTACGCCCCTGCGGTGCGCTTGTCCATGAAAACCTGTACCAGCATCCCCTTAACGAATGGCAGGAAGGCTTTCAGTGCCAGACGAATGGCTTATAACTCTAACAGATTGACAGAGTCGGGTTTCCACTGAAGACCATCACTCTCTGATCTCTACCTCCCCCAGACAACATTCTCAACCCAGAAGTGATGCATCAATCACCAGTGTCAACTTTGAATGAGGAAGGAAGAGCGGTCTGCAGGTGGTCCAATTGCGGTTGAGGACCCACCACTGTAGATCGCACACAGTCACCTCCAAAACTTAGATGGATTTTGACAGGATGCCTTGGTGCTGGGGGGTTACTTTGACTTCGGATTCCACCTCAGATACTGCATGTGCCACTTGGCGTAGTCGACTAGCAGAATGAAGGAGGCCAACAGGCCAAGAAGCCTCACAGCTGCTCTCACCAAGATCCAAGGCCGAGAGTTAAACACTAGAATCATAGCCCAAATGTCCTTGATGCGTTGCAACAGAGGGAAGGTCCTGAAATGCATCATTTTCAAGACCACTCCTATAAAAGAAAGTTGCTGCTAAGAAATCAGGTGCAACTTCAGCTTGTTGATCGAGAACTGCAAAGCTGTCAGCAGTTTCACTGTTGTCTGGAGGTGGCTCTCGACTGACTGTGGTGAGCCGATCTTCAACAGCCAGTCGTTGAGGTAGGGGAATACCGGTATCTCCGACCTTAGAAGATGGATTGCAGGAAGCCACCACCATGTTCGTGAACACCGAAAGGGTACTGAGGAGGCTGAAGGGGAGCACACCAAACAAAGTGCTCTCAGCTTACCTTGAACCACAAAAAACATCTATGAAATTGCAGGATGGGGATATGAAAATACACATCCTGCAAATTCACAGCTTCTACCCAGTCACTCAGATCTAGGGAACATAGAACCTGAGCCAGTGTGAGCATTCTGAAAGCCCTCCATCCTTTTTCGGCATGAGGAAATAGCAAGAGTAGATAACTCGCCTCTATTTCTGAATCCAGAATACTCTCAGTGGTTCCTCTGCAGAGTAAAGCTTGCCCATCTTGCATTAGAATGGGCAGGTGCTCCTCCGACAGCCGTTGTGATATGGGAGGAAGGTGCGGCAAGACAGAAAGAATCAGAAGGAGATTGCCATGATTAATTATTTGGACAATGGATCACCACCCTGGAAGAAAGTGTTGGATCCTATGTCCCACAGGGTGGCTCTCAATCACTAAAAGCAAGCTAAAGCAGCTTGGAGGCTGTCGACACAGTCAATGGGGACTGGCAGGACTAATGCCCGTAGTGACATGTGTGTTGTTTGCCAGATCCATGTCAATGGCCACGAAATTGGAGACTAGTGTTGTCTGTACCCAAAACCCCTGGAGTAGCTTTGGAATTTCCTGAAGTGGTGAGGAAACTGCCTGGCAGGGGCCAAAAGACCCAGCGAGTGTGCTGTAGCCCTACTCTCCTTAAAGCTTTCTAAGGCAGCATACGAATTTCTGATAAATAGACGTGGGTCATAAAAAGGCATATCCATAAGGATATGGCTGAATGTTAGCCGTCTTGAAGAGTTTGAACCAAGGAGGCCCTAAATTCTTTTGGGACAGCCAGCAATAGCCCGCTGGCCATGCCCTAGAGGGGCTGCATATAGTGGACCATTACATAAACAGTGCTGACCGACCTCAATGCTAGGCTAACTGAAGAAAACATTTTTTTCCGAACACCTCAATCTGTTCGGGGGTGGGAAGGGAATTAATTTGGGTCCAACAACAGGCTCTCTGGAGTAGGTTGATGTGTAGGGAAATCACAGTCACCAGGAACTGGTCAATGGAGTCTGGCCACTTGCCTACTTACCAGCAGACAAGAACAAGGCTTAGACCAAGAGCCCATCAGGGTGCCAAGCGAGGGCTTCATTGAAAGGAAGCAATGGCTTAGGTGAGGCTGGCATTCTCTGAATAGGGGCGTATTATCGCCCCTGCCAAACGCAGTGCGTTTTGCAGGGGCGATAATACGCCCCTATTCAGAGAATGTCATTGATCCAGGTGTCATGTGGGCATGGCACCATGCCAAACTGCACACTAACTGTGGAAGTACTGTATACGTTTGAAAAAGTGACTGTTTGGTGTGCATCCCTACCCCTTGTGAATTCTTTAGGTGAGGCTGGCCCATGTTGTAGTGAGGACATTTGTCTTGACTTCAGTGGAAGGAAGTTGTAGGTCCAGGACTTCAACCTCTTGCCAAACTACCACAGCATAGAAGGCACTCTCCTCCGTTAGGGGCCCAAAAAGCAAATTCAACTTTGTATCAGGGGAAGTATCAAGGCAACTGGCGTCCTGAAAGTTCATGTAAAGACTCTCATCACCATAGTGGCAGTAAATAATCCCCATCCCCACCATGGTCATCTCGGAGTGGCGGCAAGGTCTGGTCAGTCGGAACGAAAAAGACATTTGAGCCTCTGAGGGTGCCTCTGTGTTAGTGGAAGCACAGGATCAGATTCGGGTAATGTGGGGATCAGGTGTGCTGTAGCGGTCTCGGAGTGCGACCTAAGTCAGGGTCGAGCTGATGCCAGTTCTAGGTTGGACATCGGCATCGGATTGCCCATCTGTTTTGGCAATGCTGGCACTGATGTTGATGAAAGAGGGACCGACATGCGTCTTGGAGCTGGGGTGGAAGTCTATACCAGAGTAGGTGTTGAACCTGTGATGGGTGCAAGGGATTCAAACAGCACAGAGGATACCTCTGCTGGCGGTAATTGGAGTGAGGGGCCCTGCGGATTCTTGGTACCCAAAAGCACGCCAGAGGGAGCTGGAAGAGAGACAAAGTTACACACCATTGCCATGAGGCCTTCTTGGGCCCACTTTGGTTATTCATTTTAGTTTTATATTTTACACGTTTTAGCAGACCGTTTTAGCTGTTATTTTTACATGTTTTGCTTGCACAATATTATTCTGAGAATATGCTGCACGTGTTGCTTGTTTTTCGAAAGCCTTTCTTGCTATGTAATCAGTACACTCTGTTCAAGGCTAGATACACAGAACAAGATATTCTAGTGCTTGCGTTGCCCGCTCAGATACCGCCTCTAATATCTTGACAAACAATTGCATCCAAGCTGTACTGCTAACACAGTGGTTTTATTATATAAGAGGTGCACTGCCCTTTTACGGGTCAGAGGAGCACTAAAGTCACAACTGTCCTGGAACGAAACCTGTGTTCAACATGCAGCTCTGCCGACGCTGATCTTCCATCCTGCAGAGAATGATTGCCAATCCCTTGTCCAAGTTATTCAGGTATGATGGCTCAGGCTAACCTAAGAGATTGGGCAGAGGGTACACCCACTATGCTCTCAGAGTAGGTGTAGTGATAGGTAGAAATATATAGAAATCAGACTGCCATGCTTGGACTGTATATTCTTTTCACTATGTTCATTAGGCTGGTTACATTTTTTGTTTTATCTGCCTAATAATCGCAGCTCATTCTTTCTATACAAGACTACAATTGTTTCAATAAACGTATTGAAAACTTTCTTCATATCTCTCTTGTGTTTATCATGAGCATGCTTAAGTAAACAACGAAAGGAATAAGATCTGTTTCCATGATTCCCTTGAGGATCAGCGTATCATGTTCGAGGTTGCCAAAATCACCTGCCAGCCCAGGAAGGTTAGAGGTTCGGGTGAGGCACTGTGAGCTAGCTAGGAATTGGGCCAACATTTTCTGATGATGTGGATGGACTCAGTCCCTACATTCTGAAGTTCTGTCATCCTAGTATGTAGTCCTACCTCTTTTAGTGGGAACCATATAAGAGCAGGGCATCCTTAAATGCCTTGATTGCTGCGTCACTGCCGATGGTCCCGGGAACTGCGGAATTAGCTCCTCTATCGGATATTGGAAGGAAGATCGATTAGCACCTTTACACCCTTGCAACTTCTCTTCTAATCTTCTAATAGAGAGTGGCAGGAAGTGGTTGAGTCTCATTTCACAACTGACTTACCATAGGTCTTCAACCACGAAAACGACGTCTGGCGAGAGGGGCCTTGGGAATGGTACCAGGAGCGGGTCCAGGCCCTCGACTTGGAGCAAGAGTGGGACTTAACGGAGTTCAATGACCTTATATAGGAACTCTACCTTCGGCCTCATTTCTCTATATGGTCAGAGGAATCCTAGGTGACTTGCAATATCCTTATAATGTACGGCAGGGGTACTTTGTCCCATATGTAGATATAGAATGATAAATTATAAAAGCAGGCAACATGTCACATTGTGAACATTCTCTTTGTATCTAGTGTAAACTAACAAACATAAAACCATCAAGTCTGCAATTCTATGAACGTTCAATAGTTAGATGTGTATTGTTGTATACCTGAGCATCATTTATATTTTGCAATTCAAAGCTTGTCCAAAGGCCAAGGTTAAATTGTGACTATGTGGCCGCAACTGTTGCCTGGTAAGGGCCTTGGTGAAGTTACATGGAGAGCAGCTCTGCTCCTCCGGAATCCAAAACTTCTCTTTTCAAGAGAGATGTGAGAAATCATTTTCTATCATTTCTTGACATTAGTTTGAGAAACATATTCATGAAGGTGGGAAGTAAAGAATGGGAACTCATTTACATATTTACTGTAAAGTTTCCATCCCTTTCTCTGAGTATTGCAGACTATATGGATATATGAACTAGAAGTGCACTATCAAAATTCACAATACATGCCGAGGCAAACCCAGGAGGCACGTGGGTGGGAACATGGCGGCCGACTAACAGAGAGGGTCAGAGCTCTCACTTATCCCCGTATGATGCGTGAACGGAACTGCTGAGAGGTGCTTCTAGGGAGAGTCCGGATTGACGGCAGACAGGAGCAGTGCGAGGGGGAGATTTTTTTCCTTTCTTTCGGCAAAGCTGCGAGCAAGTGACAGCTGCAGCTCCTCGGATGCACGGGAAGCCGCGGCCGTTACGGAGTGCAGGAGTGTGGGCGGAGGCTGCTGCGCGTCTCTCCTGCGATCGGCGAGTCTCCGCGAGGGTCTGCTTCCGGGGAGTATCGGGCGGTGCAGCCTTGGCGACTTTGGAGGAGTGGAGAGGAGGCGATGAGCAGAGCCCACAGCAGGATTGTATGGATAAGTCAGCCCTGAACCGGAGTTGCTGCAAATTCGTAAAAAGAGGGAGAAGAGTCAATCTGGAGGATGGGAGAGCACATATGTCTCCCTTAAAAGGAAGAAGCAGAAAAAAGCAAACGGCTGATGGACTAAGACATCAAATTGTAGAGAAAAGAAAAGCAGCAAACTATACCAAAGGGAAAATACTCTCAACGGAGGTAAGGAGGGTGGATGAGGCGGAAAGGGGGCCAGTAAACAGGTATACGTTAAGAAATAAGCAGGTGTTAGAAGCCCTCCCCGTTTCTGATCAAGCCCCCATTAAGTCTACAGAGCAGGCCTCCCCTGTCCTAATCCTGCCAGAAGCTAGATTGAACAACGCCTTGGGGTAAAGGATAGCGGTAAGGGAGGGAGGGCGGAAAAAGAAAAATTTAGGTGACCGTATTAAAGTCACCCCCTCACTGAGATCATACCTCAAGGTGCAATCCCTTAGTGGAGTCAATTCTAGCTCTACATTCTCGCCAGATCCGCCTGAGGATAGAGGAGCGTCAGGCATGGCAGAGCGGGCTCGAAAGGACATGGAAAAACTTACAGGGGCAGGTATACAAATAGAATTGGAGTCCCCAAACAGATTTCAAATACTAGCAGAAGGTGGTCCAGACTTAGAGGGCACGGGCCAGAAAGAGCTCCAGAACTCAAATGGGGTGTAAGAAATGATAACCTCTATGTTAAGCGAAATGAAGGCTAGGTTTGGCACCTCAGAGAAGAATCAGTAGAAGATTCATGAGGTATGTGAAAGCCTGGAGGCAAAAATCAACTCCCTAGTGCGAAGGATGGACGAGATGGAAGGGGCAGTAGAAAAACTGAACAAAGATGTGGAACTGAACCAGAAAGAGATCCTTTTCCTTAAGCGGGATGGGAAGGACCTGCGAGAGAAAATAGAAGTTTTGGAGAATAACGCCAGAAGGAACAATGTAAGGGTCTTAAATGTTCCAGAGGGGTTCGAAGGGGACAATATAAAGAAGGCCATTATAGAGCTGTTAAGGGAGTTCTACCCAGAACTGGAGACCTCAGTAGTAGAAGAAGACATCCAACGTATCCACTGGGACCCCTTTCGTAAATCCCCTGCAAGAAAGGTCCCAAGAAAAATTCTAATACATTTCAAAACGTACGCCATAAAAGAAATAATTCGGGCAGCAGCCATTAAAGCAGGTTCCTACACCAGGGGTGACTGGTCTTTTAAAATTAGGTCAGACATATCTAAAGCTACACTAGATAGACAATGGGAATTGGGGAAGTACATACAAGAGCTCAGACAGCTAGGTGCCACCGCCCAATTGAGATTTCCTGCCACCTTAAGAATAATGTGGAACAACAAGATGCAGAATATCAAGGACCCAAAAGAAGCAGAAAATATTATAGAACAAATTAAAGCACACCAGAAGACATAAGTATATAGACATCAGGGGGGAAGGAGAGCTCAATAGGGTAGCTTCTAAGTAGGCCATCAAATGACATGGGGGAGGGTTCCCCAGGGTGGAAGAGCGGTTCTAAGTTTATCATCCACAAATATATTTTTTTTCACTGAACACAGGGTGGGGGAGCATTTGGGGAAAAAAAGGGTCCTCATTAAAAAAGAAAATGAAACAATATGGCTCAAGAGGCCGAGGCAGTAGTCCCCAGCTTCCGCTTTCATTAAAATAAGATAGTGATGGCTTTATTAAAGAAAAAACATTTACAATATTATCCTGGAATGTTAATGGGCTTAGGGTTCCCAGGAGACGAAGGAAAATTATGGAATACCGGAGGTTAATACCTAATGAAATAATAATAATACAGGAATCCCACTTATCAAAGGTAGAGTGGGGGAGAATTTTGAAGAACCAAAAGTGGGTGGAACACTGCATATGCTCGAATCAAGAATGTCCTATAAAAGGAGTGGCCATCCTCTTTAAGAGATCTATTGGAGCAATTTTGGGGGAATGCACAGTAGATAGAAGGGGTAGATGGAGCATAGCCAAGGTGAAAATATCAGGTAGCTGGTTAGCCATCGTAGGATATTATGGTCCTAATATAGATAATCCAACTTCTATTCAGGAGCTATATAATCTACTCCTAGATATAAACATACCAATTATATTGGGGGGGGGAGACTTTAATGTCCTGTTAGATCCAGCACAAGATAAATCTTCTAGAGAAACTGTCAATACCCCTAAGATGAGGGCATTTATTAAACAGATGATGGAAGATCTAGATCTGACGGACATTTGGAAGAAGAAAGGTAATATGAACAATAGATTTACTCATAAAAAAAAAAAATATGGCCATTCTTCAAGAATAGATTTCTTTTTAATTTCCAGAAGACTCAGTAATAACGTGATACAAGTGGACCATATAACAGAGCATTTATCTGATCACTCAGCCGTAAGCATGGAACTTAGGCTTAGTATATCCCCAATACAGAAAAAATGTACCCTTGATAGAGCACTGTGACTTGAACCAGAACTTGTGGGAATTTTAAAGAAAGATGCCAATGAATTCTTTCAGAACAACTGGGCTTCGGCCCCACCACACATTGTTTGGGACGCTTTCAAAGCTTTTAAAAGGGGGAGCTTAATAAGCGTCTCAAGTGCCCGGAACTAGGAGCAAAGATCTAAGTTAGAGAGTCTAGAACTCAATATAGCAAAATTGGCAAGGGAGGCTGAGACTCCTTTTAATAGTCAAGATTTAAATCATAGGATAATTAAAATACAGGAAGCAAAGAACAGCCTATCTGGTTTCATAGAAGGGGGAATTAGGAGAAAGTGGGAGGCCAGCAAAAGGTTACATTATGAATACGGGGAAGGATGTGGAAAAATTGCTGGCGTGGAAGATTAAAACAGATGCCGCCAGAAACACTATTTTAGAAATCTTAGACCCAGAGACAGGTAAAATCTGTAAAGACGACAATGAAATAAAAAAAGCCTTTGAAAGGTATTACAAAAATTTGTATAGGGAGGACTCCCTAGCTAGTGGAGAACAATTGGGAAAATATTTTGAGGGTTTAAATATGACTAGACTGACTCCAGTAGAGAAGGAGCTCCTTAGCTCGGAGATAAGCCTGGAAGAACTGAGGTCGGGAATGGATAAGCTGAAAAAAGGCAAGGCTGCCGGCCCAGATAGCTTACCGAATGAAATATATAAGGCTTTAAAAGAAGAACTGGCCCCATGGTATAGGAAGATGATAAATCAGGCTTTCGTTGAAGGGAAAGAACTCCTGCATTCCTGGGAGGAAGCTATAATCAGTATTATTCTAAAACTTGGCAAAAATCCAAAGGCATGTGTGTCGTACTGACCGATTTCCCTTTTAAACAGTGACTATAAAATTTACACTCAAATTTTGGCTAAACGACTGGAGAGATATGTAGGGAATTTAATCCACCCAGATCAAAAAGGTTTTATCAGAGGGAGACAACTCCAAGATTTGACACACACGCTAACTGGAGCAATAGATCTAGCAATAGATGATAAAACCCCTTGACAATACTCACCCTAGACGCGGCCAAAGCATTTGATAGGGTTAGTTGGTCTTTTTACATCAAGTAGTTAGATATTAAGATCTGGGAGAAAACTTGGCAAGGGCAATATCAGTCATATATAAAAATCCATCGGCAAGAATTTTGGTGAACGGGAATTTAACAGAGAAGATTTTAATAGAAAGAGGGTCCCGCCAGGGGTGTCCCTTGAAGTTATTGTTTAACTTGTATATTGAACCCTTGGCGTACAAAATAAGATCGAATATAAATATACTACCTTTCAAATGTAGAGGTTGGGAAAAAAAGGTGGGCCTCTACGCAGATGACTTGATGATATACACTTCCGATGTAAAGAGCTCACTCCCGGAGATAATGAAAACAATAACAGAATTTGGGGAAGTATCAGGCTATTTGGTAAACAGTGAAAAACAGAAATAATGGAGTGGAATACGCAATATTCTAGTCCTCTAGTAAAACAGGAAATTAAATACCTAGGGTTACAGGTGACGCAGAACTTAGAAAAAATGGCTTTGAAGAATTTCAATAAAGTAAGAGACAAGACCAAAATATTACTTAAAAAATGGAGCAATCTCCCACTTTCATTCCTAGGAAGATCAAACTTTCTCAAGATGTCAATATTACCCAAGTTCACATTTATATTCAATGCAATTCCTTGAGACTTTAATCAAAAGCGATAAAGAAACTACAGGGCGAATTAAGTAGTTTCATCTTGGCAAATAAAGGAGTGAGGATCGCTTGGAAAAAGATTCGTCGGAAGAAGATATATGGAGGAATAGCCTGTCCGGACTTGCTTATTTACTATTGGGCCTTTCAGTTTAAGACCTTTAGGCCCTTGCTATTAGAGAGAAAAAATTTCTCTCCTCTGTTTAAAGTTTTAACAAAAGATCGGGCAAAGCAAGAAGATTTTTTTTTGTTTAAATTTGGCCATCCAAAATTCTTCAAAACAGTTAGGCTGAAGATGCTGAAGGCCGCCTGCATAGCTTGGCACCAAATAAGGAGAATGCTGGGGATACCGTACTATAGTACTCTGGCCCCAATTTGGGACTCCCCGGGCACCCCGACTTGTTTACAGGACAAGCTAGCTGAATAAACAAGTTGGGGCAAATTATGCAAGGCAGATCGATATTTTCCTGGGACACTATGAGTGGGCTAACAGATGGTCACCTCTCAAGGTTTAAATATTACCAACTTACAAGCTGGGCACGAGAATTGGGGAAGGTGGATAAAGGGAGTTCAGATGATGAGATAAAACATCAGTTAAAACCTTCGCACCCCAAGGAATTGGCTAACTGGTACTGGGTACTGATCGAGGCTGGAGAAGACCCCTACTCTGAACAAGGAGAAATCTGGAAGAGGGACATGCCATACGTACAGACGGATAAATTATGGCAAGTATCTATATCTACTTAATGGTCTACGATAAAATCCGCCCCCCTCAGGAGAAATCATCTTTTACACTGCATAGGGCTTACTGGACTCCGAAGAGACTATCCGAGCTGTGGAGACAAGAGGAAAGAAAATGCCCAAAATGCGGGGAGAAAAAGGCAGATGATATCCACATGTTCTGGCTGTGTCCCCTTCTGGAGACCTTCTGGCAAGGAGTCAGTAAGAAAATTAACAAAATCAAATACAATAATATCAAGGTAAGCCTTGCAATGGTTATATTTGGAATTATTGAGGAAGGCGATAAAGTGGTGAGGCTATCAAAAAGGTATAGATCCTTGTTGTTTGTATTACTACTTTTGGCAAGGAGAGATATCTGCCTAAAGTGGGTTAAACTGATCCCCCCTAATATTTCAGAATGGGTCTCAGCAGTTCAAAGAATTAGAAACCTTGAAGGGAATCTCTCTACGGGTAAAACAAAAGAACGTTTTGGGGAATTATGGGACAACCAGGGAGCCTCAGTAGCAGATAGATAAAGGAATTAAGGGGATAGTAATAAAAATCTGAGAAAACCTGGTCCAATGATTAAAAACATCAGTAAACCAAATCTCTGGGAAAACAGTTGGGAAACCAGGGCCCACAGAGAGAACATCCCAATGTTTCATCCAAGATAAAAGGTTAAGGAAGGAATGGTGACTTGGTCACATGGCCGTTTTTGTTGACAAATACAGCATAGCCAGGATCCTGGCCCGAATAAACAACAAAAGATGTCCTAATAATAACTGGCATAGCTGTTAACCCAAGTCACCAAAAGGCTTCCTTAAGTAAAATAAGGACTGTAAAAAAAAAGGAAAATTCACAATACATGCAGCACATATTGTTACATGATAATGAGCATAAACGCATATGTACTAATTAACAACTGCAAATGAATAGAAACATTTGGGGCTTTGGGCAACAAAAATGCATAATATAAGGGGCTATAAGACGTATAAAGCAAAACACATGACATCCTGTGTATCTAGATTCACCTCACCTGCATTAATATAGAGACCACGTAGGAGCTGACATGAGTACTTAAATATAGGGGAAGCACCCCTGGGGGTTAGTGTTCTTGACGTGGACGGGTGTTGAACAGCTTGCCTTAGGCACACCTTTGGTGTGCCTAATAATGCTCTGTTTTGTGTTGGTGTGCCAGCGGCAGAGGTGACCTGGAGGTTTTTCTATTTGTAGTCCTTGCCTGCCGGTACATTGACCCATCACTAGACTGCTATCCTCCTTGCCCTAAAGAGGGCAACATTCTAGATCAATTGGCATTTAAGGAAATCAAAAAAGGACACAAAACTCTCCCAGTTAACAAGAATGCAAGCAAAAATCAAAAATGGAGGCAGAGCCTCTAGAATGAAAGCAAGAGGTATAAGCAGGTAAAATTATAGTTATATTCAATCAAATTCAAAAACATTTACAATTTGGGAGTAATACAAGGAAATAGCTGGCTTGGCTCAGCTGACACAGGAGAGGTAAAGTGAATCACAGCAATCAATGGATCTACAAAAAGGTATTCAAAATCAATTATTAAAGCGAGTGCCCTGTGCCCATATGACCAGTCAGTATGGCTAATCCAGTCCTGTTTTTGAGTTACATAAACAAACAGTGATAAAGGAAAGAGAGAGAAATAGTGAATAGGTTATGCAGACAGCATGTAAAAAACATGGAATAATGAGATGCAGAAATTACAATTATTAAAAAACATTTTCCCTATGTCCCATAGGGCCAATACAGCCCGATTTTCAAAGATGCCATTTTCAGAGGTCAGCTTGATGAAAAAAAAATAAGAGGGTCAGTAATACTGATATCTTTCTGGCTCTAGCCGTTCAGAAACGGCAACAAAGAATTGTCAGGCAATCATGTCAGGAGCTGGGCAGAAAAGGGGTGAGAATTTGATGGAGCGTAGATATTATCTGATGTCTACCTTTGTCAATTCTCACCTGTAAAAGATCATTACGACAAACTATTTCTTGATGAAGACATGTTAACCTGCTAAGTCGAAAAACATGAGAATACATGCTGCATCGTAAAAGCATGCAAAGTGTTCTAAAATGATGACACAAAAATGTCAACCAAATAAAGAGATACAATGAGAACGACACATGAACGTACTTATGTGTTGTGAGAGAATAAAATATTGTTAACAGAGAGTTTTGTGATAATAACATTCAAATGTGCAATCGTACCTAAAATATATATACACGCATAATGAAGTTTTTGAAGTGCAAAATTGTTTACATTAGGGATTTGACGTAGTGCAAATCTGAGCTTCTGTAACGTCTATACAATATCACATGTATTGAGAGAAACACGTTGATGATTTGTTTTGAAAAGGCTGACGTACAAATAATGCTTAAGAATTTCTTTTTAGTAGTACCTAATATTGAGATGTAGTACCTGAAAGAAACTATAACTGCTATAATGAAGAGAATCGAAATGCATTTATGAAATGTGTGGTTTATACGTATACATGAAAAGTAGCTGAATCACTACCACTTAATTTCATTATAAATTATAATGAAATTAAGTGGTAGTGATTCAGCTACTTTTCATGTAGGCCTCAAATGCTTCTTTTACTCTGCATTAATGTAAAATCATGTGAGACAGTCACCTAAGCCCTATGAGAACTTTCTATGAAGTTTCATTTTCATATTAGCTAACAAAGGACTCACTTTTCACTAAGAAGCATACTCGATAGAAATGTAACAGTATTGTTGCAAACCCAGGGGAAAGGCGCCTGGGAACGGACAGACTGTGAGCAAAGTAAAGTTCCACCTACTTCCGTGAAAATGACGAATTGGGAACACAATTGAACTTAACGAATCTTAATGAAATTTGCAAAAAGAATTACTTAAATCTTTCGGATTTGTGTTATTTCACTGATCACCCCACAACAGCCCACTATGAGTAACTAATGAGAACCCCCATGGGCTGATGAAATTGATAAATTAAGGGGTGTAAACGTGGAACATATGGAGGTATAATTGCCCCATCGGAGGAGAAGTCGGGGGCTGGCTGTCATTTTCCTGTCCTGCCTGGCATGCTGTCGGACAGATCTTTGATCCCTATTGTCTTTTCTATGCCCCTTTCCATCCACACTGGGTGGAACAGACTTTAATGAACTGAACTATATCTAACTGCGACCTCGAATCCTGTACTTTGCCAGCTGGTCAATTGTCCAGGAAAATAACCTTTCGGCTGCGAGGTTATCTGACTCTGGCTGTGGCACATGGTGCTGCCGATCAGACTTGACCAGGTCTAACTGAGGACGAACTTGAAGCGATCAGCTTTGCTTTGGCCTGTATGATTAATAACTGAACCTCAAATTTATCTTGTTTCTCTCCACAGAGGATTTTTCAGCTGTCTAATAATGCTCTGTTTTGTATTGTGAGGCTACTTGTAATAATATTTTGTCATTAAATCTGATTTGAAATGTATTTTCTTGACTTGTCTATGCAGTACGAGGAATTAGATAAATGTTTTCCATGAATTATCTCTATCGATTCGGTCATCTTCTTTTGGTCATATTTCTTGTCTCAAGGCATTTGTATTTGTGGTTGAGAAAGATTTTGAATTAGGTTTGGAGTAACAATTATTTTATTGCAGGTCCTCATAGAATAATTGTTCACATTTCCTAGTATTCCGGTCCCTGTCAGCTCAACCAAGTCTGTGGCTTGTATGGTGTACCTTTGGCCTTTTTACCATGATGGAAGTTGTAGGATTAGCAGGATTCTAGCCCGGCGTAGGTTAAATACTCACTGAAGTGTCCACTGCTGACCACAAGCAGTCTAAAACAGAAGGGTGGTGGCACCAGGGAATCCTCCACACCTAAATGTGCTTTTTTTTGTGAGATCACCTGCATTAGCCAATGAGTCAAAGCAGAACGATTCCCGTCTTGTCTTCAATGAGGGTCTTTCCCCTAAAACATGCTTTCCCTAGAAGGTTTCCTCCAGTCTGATTGTTGCTAATCCCGCACCAGGATCACCCAATTCCCCCAAAACCGTCCTATTACTAGTAACAAATAAAATAACCTGCAGTATCTACGCCGGAAGGCTGCATGTAATCATACATCTCTCATCAGACAGAATGGTCGTCAAGATACTGACTAGCACGTTGCTGCCCATGGACTTAATTGCTTCACTGCAGAAGCAGCAGCTCCGTCGTTGACCCATTCGCCAGGCCCCCCTAAGAAATTACCCTGTTATTATCTGCTGTCTGCAGAGGGGGGAGGAGTGGGGGTTACTTCTGTTCGTACCCTTTGACCTAGTTTTTCACCTTTCAGCTGTAGCCGCTTTACAGCTCTGAAATAAACCCATAGTTGTGTCCACTGCACTGTCTACCGGGCTGCCTTGGCCCGCCATCATCTTTTCTCCTGATCCCCTCAAAAGGGGGATATTGGAGGATAAACGTAAACTGTATGCCGGCAAAATGAGCTTTTAGTCTTTGCAGAAGAATAATTTGCCATTCTGCACAATTATCCCAAAAAATAAGCAGCGGAAAAGGATCAAATGAACTAAGAGTATCAAATCAACCTGGCAGATGATATACTTTCCTTGCAGTAAAGACAGTAAGACAACCTCCTGCGTAATATAGCCTTATAGCCTGCCATAGTGGGCTATACTGGCCATTAAAGGCCCGCTCCAGCGTTAAAGGCTGAGCTGAAGGCGAGAGCCTTTAACAAGGGGGCGGGACTTTAATGGCCGCTATAGCCCAGCTACGGAGGGCTATAAGGCTATTAGAACATTCTGCCACTAGAGGGCAGAATGTTATAATTTGTAAAACAAAGGGCTCAAGGAGCCCGAGGGGACTGAAATCCCCTCGGGCTCCGTAAGGTATTTGTTCACAGCAACAGCTGTGAATGACAACATTAGAATGTTGGAGCTCCGGGCTTCTACCTGCCATTAGAAGCCAAGAAAACTCTATTGTTTTCATTGGAGCTCCCAACATTCCAATGTTCTAATAATGTGTGGAGCACCTCTTTCCTATACACCATGAGCACTTTTAAATGTGAAGGCAGTATTTAATAAGGCACAGCCTAAATAAAGGAATTGTAGAAGAGATTTTGCCGCATCTCAAGTGATGTGCCGAATTAGACTCCCAACTGTTTATGGTGTGAAGCCTGGTGCACTGCTTTGTTGCCTAATGGGCTGTGTTGTTTAGATTAAATTTGAATCAAGTAGAAGTCAAAAGATTTGATTTAATTTAATCTTTGTTCAGGATTTATTTATGTGTAGTGAAGGAAATTAATAATTATACATCCATGTATTACTAATGTATGTTTCAACGCTGACCCCCCCATGCATTCCATGACTACAGGGGGCTTATGTAGAAAGGGTTTTAGTGTTCACAAACCCTCAGATTCTAAAGGTTAAAACCCTTTTTCAAATGTACTGAGTTCAGTTAACTATTCGGAAAAGGTTTTCCGAATCGTTAAATGGGCTTAGGAACCCGTACTGAATCGGTATTTGGAAGTGCGTGTTTAGGGCGTTCCTTCTAAATAAAGATTCCTTATGGTATGTATTAATCTTTTGTGGTCAAAATCCAATTATGAACTATTAATATTTTACCAACTACACAAAGGTAATGGTAACCCAATTGAAAACGGAAAGGGGTCCCAAAGGGACTCTTCCCCTTTGTGAATGTTGACAAAAACATCCAGCGGACAACTGCCAGTTCTTAAAAAAGTTTATAATTTAAAAAAAAACATGTACCATTTTTCTCTAAGGAAAACGGGCTACGTTTAAAAAAATAAAAGATTGCTTTATTTAAAACCAAGCTCAGGCTTGGAAGCCGGCTGACCCAAACAGGCCACCATCGCTATGACTGCAAATTGTTGTGAGCCGCAATTGGCAGCTTACTTCCTTAATATTCATGAGGTAAGTCAAATTGTAACTTACTACAATTCGGTATTTTGTTAACCGACCTATAAATACATAAGTTGCTTCATAAAAGGCCACTGCATTTAGTAAAAACAGTGCACAAATTGCAACCACTTTTTCCAAACACATTCTTAGTACATGAGGCCTGAGATTCCTTCATCAGAAGATTAAGGTGATCAAATTGTGTAATCCACACCAGTGCCAAGTTATGTCAATAGCTACTAAGGTAGAGCATGAGGACCTTCTGAAATATATAGCATGGTCAGAAAGTCCTATTTACCCAGCCTCTCCTTTATATTCCTATGTTGTAATGCACAAGTTCATGAGAGTTTCATGAGTGTTAGCAGCTTCTTTTCCTGTAAGGTCAATTCTGTTATTTTGGCTATGTTATATGCTTCTTAAACCACCTTTACCAAACACCCTTATTTGTCATTTTCTTTATTTGAGGGTGTTCAAGAAGTGTTTTAACTTGACTCTTTTCACTCTCTTTTTCCCCCCTCCCACATTCATCTCTTGCTATATCTCTCCTTTTATTTTATTTTGTTTGGAGCGGTCTGGGCAGTAGTTTTTGAAGCATTAGTGGCCAAAAATATCTCTACAAATTAAATATAAAAATTGTGACTGCTTTTGAAATATGCATACAATAAAATTAAAAATAAACCACGCTTTCTGCATTTCTGCATCATGAGCAAAAAGTCATATAAAACTGCAGGCAGGTGGTCCGGCGAGTCTGGTTCCTATACGGGGCCTACTTGGCGGGCGGTCGTGGGCTGCGGAGGCGGCTAAGCTAGGCTCGGTGCGGCTTGTGGCTCAGGGCGTGCAAACTTGTGAGAACCTGCCTGCGGGGCACCCGTAGTGGGAGTTCGACACGATCCTTACAGAGCTCCCCCCAAAACTGTTCTTACCTTCCTCCACCGGCGAAGTCATTAAGTTGGTGTCAAGATTCCGGTGAGCCCCACGCCTACACCCCTCGTTTACAGTCATGGGCAAGGACAAACTCGGAGGGGCAACTGCCAAACAGAGTACTCTTGATCCTTATGCCACATCTACTGGGGGTGCTACCGGGGGAGACGTAGGAGGTGCGGTGCCGGACAATGCAGCGCTTCTTGCAGCGATTAACGACTCCAGGGAAAAGTTGGACGCCAAGATTAGCGCAGTGGGATCAGAAGTTTCCTTCTTGCGTCAGGACCTAAGAAAGGCGGTGGATCGCATTACGGAGGCGGAGGCACGAGTCTCGACCGTTGAAGACACAGTGACTACATTACAGAAGAAGGTCAATAAGCTTACGGTAGTATCACAAGAACTTGCCTCCCGGGTGGAGGAGGCAGAAGGCCGCGCTAGACGCAACAACTTACGTTTTGTGGGCTTCCCGGAGGGATGCGAGGGCACCTCAATGACCCACTTTGTTGCTCAGTGGCTCTCAGCTCTCATGCCGGAGGATAAGCTATCCACCTGCTTTTTGGTGGAGAGAGCACACCGGGCACTGACGAAGAAGCCGCCCCCTGGGGAAAGCCAGAGACCAGTGATCGCTAAATTGCTGAATTATGCAGATCGTGATGCCGTCTTACAATTCGCCAGAGCTCACAAAGATAAACTTCTATATGACTCAAGGCCCGTAATGATTTTCCCGGACTATGCACGCCTGGTGCAACAACAACGCCAATCCTTTGCAGCGGCAAAGCGTAGGTTGAGAGACCTTAACATGCAATACATGCTTCTATATCCAGCCCGGATGCGAGTCATATTCAATTCTAAGTATTATTTCTTTGACACACCGGAGGCAGTCTTTGCCTGGACAGATGAACAAACTCACCATAAACCACACACTCCGCCGCCGCTGGAGTCGGACTCATCCTGGGGCTCACAGCGCAACAGATCCCGGAGGACCAAATCAAAGAGGCGACATGGATCCGGTTCTGATCGGCGCTCCTCTAGTCCAGAACATGCATCCTGAACGTGCCGGACTAACAATGCTCTATGGCTCTCCTTTAACCAGGACTATGTAATATTGTGAATATCCTGTTTCTCATTGAACTCTGAACAGGCATGGATGCCGAGCCGCGGGCTGCCTTTGCCTTTGCCATTTTAATCTCCCCCTGTTAATGTTGGGTGGGTGGTTTGGGTACCGTTGGCGGAGGGGCCCCGGTCCGTCCAGTTGGGGGTCGGGTGCGTCCTACGCCGCGACAGATGCTCCTAGTTCATGGCAGTATCGGGTGGGAGGGCATGGTGGGAAATTGGGGGGGTTGTTCATGGGGTCAGTTTTATTGTTCTTACATGTGCAGACTTACCATATAGACTCCGACGCAGTTGGACCAACGTTCACACAGACATTAGATGACGACACAAACGGGTTCCTCCCCGCTCGGGGATCTCATTGTGGTATCCTGGAATGTCAGAGGTCTACTCAATAAAATCAAAAGAGGTGCTGTCCTACGCCAGGCTAAGAGATACGAGGCCGACATCCTGCTCTTACAAGAGACCCACCTTCTAGGCACTAAAACCCCATGCCTGGCCAGATTTGGGTATCACACCATATATCATGCAGAGTTCACTAGGGGGTCGAGGGGGGTTGCCATTCTTATACACCGTCGAGTCCCCTTCGTACATATAAAACATTGGGCAGATCCACGGGGTAGATACGTCATATTAACGGGCACACTGTATGGAGAACATATCAATATCGGTAGTATTTATGCTCCCCCGCCATTAAGGAACACCTTCGTAGATAGGATCTCCAGGTTATGGGGAGAACTCCCAGAGGCCCTGACCCTCTTGGGTGGCGACTGGAATGACACTATGGCTCCACGAGATAGACAACGTAGCTCAGACCACAGCCCTCCATTAGGTCCATCCAAATTGAATCTCCTCGCTCCCACATTGGGATGGTCGGACATCTGGCGTGAATATCATCCTGCCGAACTAGACTATACTTACATGTCCGCAGTGCATGGCTCACAGTCTCGATTGGACTACTTCTTTACTTCTCGCAAGTGTCGCACCTCCCAAGAGGGCTTTCGGATCACTCCCCGGTCACCCTCAAGCTTCATACTTGCTCCTGTATACCCCCCTTCAGATGGCGGATGTCCTCGTGGCATCTTCGGGACCCCGACTACCAAGAAATGCTCACTAAGGCAATGTCAGGCTATCTAGATGCCAACGTAGATTCGGCCCCGTCCAGGGGCATTCTTTGGGAAGCCCTGAAGTCCACAATCCGTGATGCATAAATAAGTTACCGAACTAAAGAGAAACGTGCAAGAACAGCGCAGCTGGCCGACCTGGAGTCTCGCCAGGAGGCCATAGCGACAACTTAATCTTGATCCTTGCCCCTCCCTTCAACGCAATTTGCTGCAGATACAACAGAATATACAGCAACATATTATGGGTGAAGCAAAAGAGATCTGGGTGGCATCTCAGCGCTGAATATACCAATGGGGGGAGAGATCAAGTAAAATGCTCCATAGGCTATGCCAGATAGACAAATCCCCCGCTACCGTCTCCATACTACGCAACGCTGACGGTGCCTTGTGCTCATCTCCGGAAACAGTGGCCAAGGAATTCGCACGTCATTTCTCAGCGTTATGTGCATGTCGCAAGCAGCTTACAGAGGTTCAGATAGCGGAATTCCTCCGGGATATCCCACCCCGAAGACTTTCTGACCAATTGCGAGACTAACTAGATGCCCCCATTACAACAAAGGAGTTGATCGCTGCCTTACTGGCCATGCACTCAGGACGGGCCCCCGGACCCAACGGGTTCCCCATAGAGTTCCTACGACCACGCATGCACGTATTGGGCCCACATTTATTGGCAGCAATACAAGATGCCCAGGAGCAGAGAATATTGCCCCAAGATTGGCGCCACGCAGAGATTGTCCTATTCCCCAAGCCAGGTCGCCCACCAGAAGATCCCTCTTCGTATCGCCCCATTTCCCTTATCAATTTCGAACCCAAACTTTTAGACAAGGTCCTGGCAGACCGCCTACGGACATGCATATCTGATTTAATTCACCCAGACCAATCTGGCTTTATGCCTCACGAGGCCACGCGTCATAACAGTCGACGGGTCCATAACGCTATGGCAATTGCCCCGGAGTAGGGACGCCCAGCGGCCATATTATTAGCCGATATTGACAAAGCATTCAATTCTCTTAGCTGGGTATACCTCTTTCAATTACTTGAAGCTGTTAATTTTGGCCCACGGTTTTTAGCATACGTCCACTTGCTCTACAAGAACCTAACAGCCTCGGTCCGCATAGCAGGACATCGATCGGCCCCCTTCCCTATCCATAGGGGCACGAGACAGGGTTGCCCCCTGTCTCCTCTGCTCTTCGCCTTGGCGGTGGAACCGTTAGCAGCATGGGTCCGTAGTGACCCGGTACTCCGTGGATTTGAATGGTCCCAGTCGAGATCAGACCGCATTGTGTTATACGCGGATGACGCCCTGTTCTTTCTGACTGACCCATGGATCTCGGGGCCACGTATCCTGCAGATTCTTAGAGTATTTAGAGAGACTACAGGTCTTCATACCAACTCCTCCAAGTCTGTGCTTTTTCCGGTGTGTGGGAACCAAGGACGAGGCACCTGGGCGATGCAGTTATCACACGCGACTGGGGGATTCAAGTATTTGGGCATGTGTTAGACCTGGCACTGTTGGCGTGGGTCTCCCTTCCATTTTTTGCTGTTGCCTCATGTGTTTTTGCTGGTTATAGATGCTTTGGGCACTGCCACTGCTATTCAGTGCCACAGTGCAAGTGCTCCCTATGGTAAATTGGTGTATGGATTAATGATTCCATGATTGGTTGGTTTGGTTTACTTGTCAGACCCTAGTACAGTGCACTGAGTGTGCCCAGGGCTTGTAAACCAAATGCTGCTGGTGGGCTTGCAGCACTAGTTGTGCCACCCACAGAAGCAGCCTGTAAAAGTGTGTCTCAGGCCTGCCATTGCAGAGCCTGTGTGCAGTCTGGTACTGCCATGTTGACTGGGCAAAGTGCACCCACTTGCCAGTCCCTAAACCTTCCCTTTTCTTCATATCAGACACCCCTATGGTAGGCCCAAGGCCAGGGTACATTGTAAGTATAAGGTAGGACATGCCCTGCTGTGTGTGGCATGTCCTAATAGTGAATTACAGCCATTTTTGTTTTTCACTATTGCAAGGCTACCTGTTCCCCATAGGCCAGAATGGGCAGTTTGATTATTACATCTTATAATCCTAACTGACCCAGGGAACATGGTAGAAAAACGAATTTAGTATGCCTGAACTCAGAATGATAAAATACATCTTTTAGTGAAGTTGGTTTTAACATTCTGTGTTTGAAAATACCACTTTTAGAAAGTTGGTATTTTCTTGCCTAACTATCCAAGCCTGCCTCTGCTAGGTTGTGTATTCCTTGTCTGGTTTGTGAGCGACAGGGGCTGGGGGATTCCAGGAGACAGGGTGAGTCAGCACAGGGCTGAATAGAGAGATCTGCATGTAGATGGGTGGGAGGAGTTGCACCTGGGACCTGAATAGGGCTGTGCCTTCCCTCCACAATGCTGGCTCCACCTCCTGTGGTGCGTCTGATGTCCCTGGCCTACACTGTGAAAGGAAAGAAGGAGTCTTGTCAACAAAGTGCTCCAGGACTGACCAGAACTGGTTTGGACTAGGCAAAGGCCTCTCTGCTTTCAGAGAACAAAGGGAAAATGAGTATAAAAGGGGACCCAAACCCCAGAACTTTAGATCACTTTGGGAAACAAGAAGAACCTTTGCTGAGGAGAGGAACCAGAGAAACTGAGGAGGAGACTATCCCTAAGCTGAGTGCTGTTTGGGGGATTGGCCTGCAGTGGTTGCCTGACTGCCAAAGAAAGGAGAAAGGAACTTTGTGTGTACTTTCATCAACTTGTAAAACATCTCCAAGGGCTTGAGAGAGAGCTTGCCTCCTGCTGAAGTCTCAGGGACAACAGACTTCACCCACCAGCTCCCCAAGAGTTCTGTGGAAGTGCCTGCTGTTGTGTTGGGCCTTCTGAGGGACTGCGTGTCGCAAGGAGCTGGAAGAGCGACTCACGAAGAAGAAGCGTGTCGCCGCCGCCGTCGTCGCATCACTGAAGAAGGGTGTCGCCGCTGCCGCTTCGCAACGCAGAAGCGCCTCGCATCGCCGGAGAAGCGGATCGACGTCGCATCAGACGCCGCCGCATCATCGGAGAAGCGTGTCGCCGCCGCAGCCGCTGTCGTTGCATCGCGGAAGAAGGGTGTCACCGCTGTCGCATCGCCGAAGCGTCTCGCATCGCCGGAGAAGAGGATCGACGTCGCACCAGACGCCGCCGCATCACCGGGAAGCGTGTCGCAGGGCCTGTCGCGGCTCGGAAGAATCGTTGAGTCGCCGCACGGCCGTCGGGCGTGCACGCATCGTGTCGCATCAAGAAGAAGACGCCATCTTTGTTTCATTGCACCGGATCTTCATCGCATCACGGCGTTGCTGGTCGCATCGCCACGGAAGCGCAGTAAGAAACCGACGCATCACCTCCCCATGCCGAGAAGAACCAACGTATCCCCTACGCATCAGTAGGGACCCGACGCATCACCGTTCTTGCGTGTAAGGAACCGACGCATCACCTTCCCTGCAACACTTTCGTTGTATAGCGTTACGCATCCAAAGGTACATTGAACTCAAAGTGTCGCATTTACCATCTAAAGAGAACTGAGCTAATTCTACCATTTTTAAGTCCAGTATTGTGGATTTTTGTCGTTTGTGGTCTTGTGTTAAATCTATATAAAAGATACTTATTTTTAATATACAACCTGTGTGGTGTCCATCTGTAGTGTTGTCACTTGATTACTGTATGTGTTCACAAAGGCTTTACACACTGCCTCTGAGATAAGCCTGCCTGCTCGTGCCAAGCTACCAAGGGGGTGAGCAAGGGTTATTTTAGGAGTGTACCCCCTTACCCCGACTAGACGCAAGGGTCCCTATTTGGTCAAAGGTACCTACCTCTGCCAACTAGAGACCGCCAAATCTAACATTGGTGGCAGTGGTGGGATTCTGGACTTGCATTTGTGACTCATGTACAGTGATTGGTGAACACTACTAGTGAGTGCAGACCAAAACGCGACCACATACTTTTGGTAGATTGTTTTTTCTGGGATTTTCTATTTTTGCCAAGAACTGCCAAGTTTAACCACCATGGATAAAACAGCATCCATAGCATCTGTTGATTTTGATTGGGAAGAGGAGAAACTAGAATGCTACAATGTGAAACAGCTAAAGCACTTCTGCAGGAAATTTAAAGTTGCTATGACCGGTCTCACCAAGAAGGATGAGTTCCAAAAGGCGTTGAGGGCCTGGGTTGAAGCAAGGAATACCCCTGAGAATGAGGAAGGGGCTGAGAATGCAGATGAGTAGCTGGAGGGGCCATTGGGTCCAGAGGGGAGGAGAGCAACTTCCCCAGTAGGTAGCAGTGTTTCTGCCAAAGGCCTGTCCCCAGAGGAGTTGGCGGACAGGAAGGAAAACAGGATGCACGAATTGGAGCTTGCCAGGCTCAAGTTGGGTGGGCAGTTGGAGTTGGAGAATAGGAAATTGGCCCTAGAAGAAAAGAGAATGCAGTTGGAGCATGAGAAAAGTTTGAGGGAGTTGGAGTTGAAAGCTAGAAGCTTAGAGATTACTCCCTCTGGTGGCAGCACACCGTCCATGCCTGTTGAAGCAAGGGTGTATATTCCTAAAGATGTGGTGAGAGAGTTTTATAAGAATGATGATATTGGGCAGTGGTTCAAAGCCTATGAGGTAGCCATGTCTTCCCACCGGGTCCCTGAGAAGGATTGGGGAGCGGGGTTGTGGGGGCGGTTCCTTAGTGAGGGGCGGGACACACTGTTAGACTTGCCTTATGAAGTCCATAATTCTTATAGCCACATGAAAGATGCATTGATGTCCAGGTATGGGTTGACTCCTGAATTGTATAGACAGAGGTTTATAAATTGCAAGAAGGTGGAGTCAGGTACATGGGTAGAGTATGTAACTTTCTTTTGCAGAGCATTGGATGGTTGGGTGAAGGGTAGCAAAGTGAATGATTTTGAGGGGCTCTTGGATTTAATTGCATGGGAGCACTTGTCAAGTAATTGTTTTCCAGAGCTACGCCAGCACCTGATTGATAGCAGGCTGACTAACCCTAGGAAGCTTGCTGAGGAGGCGGACCGCTGGGTGAGCACCCGGGTCCACAAGGGTCACGTGGGAGACTCCACCAAGAGTGGGCAGGGTCCCCAGCAGAAGAGTGGGGGGGACAAGGGTAAACAGAGGGAGTTCCAGAAAGAGCCCCAAAGTAATCCCCAAGGGAACCAAGGGAAGGGTTCCCAGCCTCTCCCTGAGAAGAAGCACGGGCCCCGACAGGTAGGCCTGTTCCCAGGGGACCCCTGAGGTGCTACAAGTGTGGTGAAGTGGGTCATAAGCCGGTTGATCCCCTGTGCCCACAGTTTGGAAAGACAGCACCCACTGGTGCTCTACCCCGGCAGATGGCGAGTGTAGCCCTGGGGGAGGAGAGGGGTGTCCAAGGTTGGTGGGGTCCCGCAGAGATGTCCCTTGTCTCTTTAGGAGACAGTGAGGTGGTCCCCAGGACCCAACTGCCTGATAACACTAAGAAGTACAGGCAGTGGGTGACCATCAATGGCCATAGAGTGGAGGCTCTTCGAGACACAGGAGCCAGTGTGACAGCTGTCAAGTGTCACCTGGTGTCTGAAGAGCAGGTTGTCCCCAATGCATTTTACCCAGCTGTTGCCGCTGACAACACTGGGAGCCACTGCAAGGTGGCTCAGGTTCCCTTTGAGTGGGGGGGAGGGGGGTCTCTGGTACTCTTCAAGTAGCTGTGAGGCCAGCCATGACTGTTGACTGTTTGTTGGGGAACGATTTGGAGAGCTCACCTTGGGCTAAGGTGGAGCGAAGTGCTCACTTGGAGATGTTGGGTCTGCCTGACTGGGCGTGTGTGACTACACGGTCCATGGCAGCCAGTAAGGGTGTTCAAGAGGACCTGGAGCCTGAGAGGGGGGCCCAGGTGCCTGCCTTAAAGAGAAGAGGCAGGGGGCGCGGGAAACCGGCCCCCGAAGTTCCCACGGTCCAGGAGGAGGTAGACCCTGAGGGGGATGCCCTGGAGCCTACAGGGGAACAGGTAGCTGAACTGGGGGACCTGCCCGAGCTGACCCATTGGCAGCAGGAAGAAGGACCCTCCAGGTAAGAGTTCTGCGCGGAGCAGAAGAAGTGCCCTTCTCTTGTGGGTTTGCGGCAGCAGGCTGCAGACCAGGCAGCAGGTGATCAGTCTGGATCACATTGGATCCACTGGGAGAATGATCTCCTGTATACTGAGCCTAAGGTTGCTGAGCCTGGGTCAGCCCGTGTGCTGGTGGTACCCCAGCGCTTCAGAGCCTTCCTACTGGGACTGGCTCATGATGTGCCGTTAGCAGGACATTTGGGGCAGGACAAGACCTTTGAGAGGCTTGTCACCCACTTTTATTGGCCCCAAATGCGCAGGAGTTCAGATACTCACTGCAGGACCTGTCAGACTTGCCAGGCAAGTGGAAAGAGTGGGAGGAAGCAAAAGGCTCCTCTCCAGCCATTCCCTGTGGTCAGCACCCCCCAAGACAGCCATGGGCAACAGGTTCATCCTGGTCTTGGTGGACCCTGCCACCCGGTAGTCGGAAGCCATACCTCTGAGGACCGTGACGGCCCCCATGGTGGGACGGGCACTGATGGGAATTTTCTCCCGAGTGGGATTCCCTAGAGAGGTACTGTCTGACCGAGATACAAACTTCATTTCCAAGTATATGAAGTCCCTGTGGCAGGAGTGTGGGGTAACTTATAAGTTCACCACTCCTTACCACCCCCAAGGAAATGGGTTGGTTGAGAGATTCAACCGGACCCTAAAAGGCATGATTATGGGTCTTGAGGAACCTATGAGGAGTAAGTGGGACATCCTCTTACCATGCCTGCTCTTTGCATACCGTGAGGTGCCACAGAAATCTCTAGGGTTCAGTCCCTTTGAGCTTCTCTATGGTCACCCAGTGAGAGGACCTCTGAGTCTGGTCAAGGAAGGCTGGGAGCAATCTCCCAGGAAACCTCCCCAGGATGTATATAGCTACATGCTGGCCTTCAGGAACCAGACTAGGCGTTTCAGGCAACTCGCTGAGGCGTATCTGGAAGCCAGCCAGGAGGAGATGAAGCGGTGGTACGACCAGAATGCCACTCTGGTAGAGCTTCAGCTTGGTCAGAAAGTGTGGGTCATGGCCCCAGTGGAGCCTTGTGCGCTCCAGGATAAGTGGACCGGACCATTTGAGGTGGTGGAGCGCAAGAGTCCTGTTACCTACTTGGTGCACTTGCGGTCTCCCAGGAACCCCTTGCGGGTCCTGCATGTCAACCGCCTGAAGCCCCACTTGGAGAGGTCCAAAGTGGGCATGCTCTTAGCGACAGATGCTGGAATGGAGGAGGAGACTGAGCCTCTTCCTGACCTCCTGTCGGCGACAGAGCAAGATGGGTCAGTGGATGGTGTGAACCTCTCTTCCACCCTGACCCCTGAGCAACAGAATGACTGTCACCAGTTGCTGTGACAGTTTTCTGATCTGTTCTCCCTGATTCCCAGTGTCACTGATTGGTGCATCCATGATGTGGACACTGGAGACAGTCCTCCTGTTAAGCACAAAACTTACAGGGTAACTGACAGGGTGAGAGCTTGCATCAAGGAGGAGGTCTCCAAGATGCTTGCGTTAGGGGTGATTGAGTCCTCTAACAGTCCTTGGGCCAGCCCAGTTCTCTTGGTCCCAAAGGCTGCCGCACCGGGTGCCACGCCAGAACTCCGGTTCTGTGTGGACTACCGAGGGCTCAATTCAGTCACGAGGACTGATGCGCAACCCATCCCCAGAGCTGATGAGCTCATCGATCGGTTAGGGGCTGCCCGGTACCTCAGCACGTTTGATCTAACGTCTGGGTACTGGCACATCGCCTTGACTGATGGGGCAAGAGAGAGGTCAGCATTCTCCACACCAGATGGGCACTACAGTTCCGGGTTATGCCCTTTGGGATGAAGAATGCCCCTGCCACCTTTCAGAGGTTGGTCAACCAGGTGTTGGCTGGACTGGAAGAGTTCAGTGCCGCCTACCTGGATGACATTGCAGTGTTAAGCGCCAGTTGAGAAGAACATCTGCGCCACCTCTGGGAAGTGTTGATGGCGCTGCGGAGGGCAGGCCTCACGATCAAGGTAAGTGCCAGATCGGGCAGGGTTCCGTGGTGTACTTGGGACACCAGGTTGGGAGCGGCCAGGTGGCGCCCCTACAGCCCCAAGATTGAGACCCTCCTGGCTTGGGAGCCCCCCAAGACCCAGACAGAGGTGAGAGCCTTTTTAGGACTCACTGGGTATTACAGGAGGTTTGTCAAGGGGTATGGCAGCATCGTTGCACCCTTGACAGAGCTGACTTCCAGGAAGCAGCCCAAGAAAGTGATTTGGACTGACACCTGTCAGAAAGCTTTTGAGGCCCTGAAATCTGCCATGTGCACGGCGCCCGTGCTCCTGGCACCCAACTTCTCAAGAGAGTTTATCGTTCAAACAGACGCTTCAGAGCATGGTGTGGGGGCTGTTTTGTCACAGATAAATGAGGAGGGCCTAGATCAACCCGTAGCCTTCATCAGTAGGAGGTTACTTCCACGGGAACAGAGGTGGAGTGCGATTGAGCGTGAGCCATTTGCTGTGGTCTGGGCACTGAAGAAGCTGAGACCATACCTGTTTGGGACTCACTTCCAGGTTCAGACAGACCACAGGCCCCTCAGATGGTTGATGCAGATGAGGGGTGAGAATCCAAAGCTGTTGAGGTGGTCCATTTCCCTACAGGGGATGGACTTCACGGTGGAACACCGCCCTGGTACAGAACACGCCAATGCTGATGGTCTGCCCAGATTTTTCCGCCTTAGTGAAGAGAACTCCCAGGAGGTAGGGTAGTTCTCCCCACATTTCAGCTGGAGGGGACACGTGTTAGACCTGGCACTGTTGGCGTGGGTCTCCCTTCCATTTTTTGCTGTTGCCTCATGTGTTTTTGCTGGTTATAGATGCTTTGGGCACTGCCACTGCTATTCAGGGCCACAGTGCAAGTGCTCCCTATGGTAAATTGGTGTATGGATTAGTGATTCCATGATTGGTTGGTTTGGTTTACTGGTCAGACCCTAGTACAGTGCACTGAATGTGCCCAGGGCTTGTAAACCAAATGCTGCTGGTGGGCTTGCAGCACTAGTTGTGCCACCCACAGAAGCAGCCTGTAAAAGTGTGTCTCAGGCCTGCCATTGCAGAGCCTGTGTGCAGTCTGGTACTACCATGTTGACTGGGCAAAGTGCACCCACTTGCCAGTCCCTAAACCTTCCCTTTTCTTCATATCAGACACTCCTATGGTAGGCCCAAGGGCAGGGTGCATTGTAAGTATAAGGTAGGACATGCCCTGGTGTGTGTGGCATGTCCTAATAGTGAATTACAGCCATTTTCGTTTTTCACTATTGCAAGGCTACCTGTTCCCCATAGGCCAGAATGGGCAGTTTGATTATTACATCTTATAATCCTAACTGACCCAGGGAACATGGTAGAAAAACGAATTTAGTATGCCTGAACTCAGAATGATAAAATACATCTTTTAGTGAAGTTGGTTTTAACATTCTGTGTTTGAAAATACCACTTTTAGAAAGTAGGTATTTTCTTGCCTAACTATCCAAGCCTGCCTCTGCTAGGTTGTGTATTCCTTGTCTGGTTTGTGAGTGACAGGGGCTGGGGGATTCCAGGAGACAGGGTGAGTCAGCACAGGGCTGAATAGAGAGATCTGCATGTAGATGGGTGGGAGGAGTTGCACCTGAGACCTGAATAGGGCTGTGCCTTCCCACCACAATGCTGGCTCCACCTCCTGTGGTGCGTCTGATGTCCCTGGCCTACACTGTGAAAGGAAAGAAGGAGTCTTGTCAACAAAGTGCTCCAGGACTGACAAGAACTGGTTTGGACTAGGCAAAGGCCTCTCTGCCTTCAGAGAACAAAGGGAAAATGAGTATAAAAGAGGGGACCCAAACCCCAGAACTTTAGATCACTTTGGGAAACAAGAAGAACCTTTGCTGAGGAGAGGAACCAGAGGAACTGAGGAGGAGACTATCCCTAAGCTGAGTGCTGTTTGGGGGATTGGCCTGCAGTGGTTGCCTGACTGCCAAAGAAAGGAGAAAGGAACTTTGTGTGTACTTTCATCAACTTGTAAAACATCTCCAAGGGCTTGAGAGAGAGCTTGCCTCCTGCTGAAGTCTCAGGGACAACAGACTTCACCCACCAGCTCCCCAAGAGTTCTGTGGAAGTGCCTGCTGTTGTGTTGGGCCTTCTAAGGGACTGCGTGTCGCAAGGAGCTGGAAGCGCGACTCACGAAGAAGCGTGTCGCCGCCGCAGCCGACGCATCACTGAAGAAGGGTGTCGCTGCTGTCGCTTCGCAACGCAGAAGCGCCTCGCATCGCCGGAGAAGAGGATCGACGTCGCATCAGACGCCGCCGCATCATCGGAGAAGCGTGTCGCCGCCGCAGCCGCTGTCGTCGCATCGCTGAAGAAGGGTGTCGCCGCTGCCGCTGTCGCATCGCCGAAGCGTCTCGCATTGCCGGAGAAGAGGATCAACGTCACACCAGACGCCGCCGCATCACCGGGAAGCGTGTCGCAGGGCCTGTCGCGGCTCGGAAGAATCGTTGAGTCGCCGCACGGCCGTCGGGCGTGCACGCATCTTGTCGCATAAAGAAGAAGACGCCATCTTTGTTTCATTGCACCGGATTGTCATCGCATCACGGCGTTGCTGGTCGAATCGCCACGGAAGCGCAGTAAGAAACCGACGCATCACCTCCGCACGCCGAGAAGAACCGACACATCCCCTATGAATCAGTAGGGACCCGACGCATCACCGTTCTTGCGTGTAAGGAACCGACGCATCACCTTCCCTGCAACACTTTCGTTGTATAGCGTTACGCATCCCAAGGTAGATTGAACTCAAAGTGTCGCATTTACCATCTAAAGAGAACTGAGCTAATTCTACCATTTTTAAGTACAGTATTGTGGATTTTTGTCATTTGTGGTCTTGTGTTAAATCTATATAAAAGATACTTATTTTTAATATACAACCTGTGTGGTGTTCATCTGTAGTGTTGTCACTTGATTACTGTATGTGTTCACAAAGGCTTTACACACTGCCTCTGAGAAAAGCCTGCCTGCTCGTGCCAAGCTACCAAGGGGGTGAGCAGGGGTTAATTTAGGAGTGTACCCCCTTACCCTGACTAGACGCAAGGGTCCCTATTTGGTCAAAGGTACCTACCTCTGCCAACTAGAGACCCCCAAATCTAACAGCATGTATATGTCACCTTGCCCAAAGATCTCATGGGCGCATAATATTAACCCTCTAATTACAAGCCTGGGCAACGAAACAACAATATGGTCCTCCCTTCCTCTCTCACTATATGGACGCTCAGCGATTTTCAAAATGGTTTGCCTACCTAGAATTCTTTATAGATTACAAAATTTCCCCTACAACATACCACGATCCTGGTTTGCGCAAATCAATGCTATACATAATAAATGGAATGGAGGGGCGATTCGCGTGGCGTTACACACATGCACACAATCCACATACTGTGGAGGTATTGCAGCAGCGGACGTATATGCCTATTATGCGGCTGCCCACCTGCTTATAATAAACGACTGGTGGTATAATTCCCTAACCGACCCGGCATTTGCGCTCGAACATGCGGCAATGGAGGGGGTCCCCCTTCTTCAGCTCCTGTATAGCTCAAGGAGCCTAGACAGTTTACCTCCTGCAAGTAGCTTGGTGATCCGGCTATGGCGCTACACTGTGGGGCAGATGGGGTAGCGTGGCCGCCTGACTCAGGCGACCCCTCTGTGGCATGGTACATACTTAAACCCGGTGACAGCCCTGATGGGGTTCCGTAAGTGGGACTTGGTGGGTATATCCACCCTGGGGACGTGATGCAGGGTACCACTTTAAAATCCTTTCAGAGGCTACAAGAGGAATTTCAGCTACACAAAACACAATTCTACAAATATCTTCAATTACGCCATGCGTTGACCCCTTTGATTCTAGCTCTAGAGACCCTGCCTGAATTTCACCCTCTGGAGGGCCGCCTGTTAATGGGGGACCTGGGGCCACATAAAATCCGACAGATATACCAAACAACGCACGCACGAACAACACTTCATAAGATAAGGAGCACAAGGCAGAATGATATCCCTGATCTCACAGACGATGACTGGGCTGAAGCCATAGCCAGCCCTCGGGCCGCTGCGGTATCTTCACGCTATCGCCTCATACAATTTAAGTATCTACACCGCGTGTATTACACACGATCCAGACTCTGGAAGATGGGAGTTATCCAATCGCCTATGTGCTTACGGTGTGAGAGGGAAGAAGGGGCATTCCTACATACAGTTTGGAGATGCACGGCATAGCAGCCATTTTGGCGCAAGGTCTCGTCTTGTTTGGGCGAAATACTATCGTGGGATCTTCCGCATGACCCAAAACTTGTCCTCCTTCACTGCACTGAGGGTATAGGCGGAAATAGGTACAAACAGCACCTACTGTTCCTGGCCCTTTGTATTGCTAAACGTGACTTTGCCCAGTTGTGGAAGGGGACATCTCCGACAATAGGTAAGTGGAGGAAAGAAATGGACAGCTGTATGGGGGCAGAGATTGCAGTGTTTCAGGCCCGTGGCTGCCCTCAGAAGCATAGAAAAATATGGGCCCGTTGGGCCGAGTATCGTGGTATAGACTTACCTCCCCTTCCATCATTAGACCCCTGACAGGGATTTACACACGCACAAGCGATGACAGAACGATTCACACTACAATATGTTATGGTCTGTTTTCATATAAATGTAAAGCCTCTACTTTTACTGGAATTTGGGAATGTCTGCACTATGTTCATGTTGATCTACCTGCAAGTTGTGCAGGTGTTGCATATGTTTAAATGCTATGGTACTCCTGACTTATGTTATGGCCTAATTGTAAATGTAGGGCTAAGGCCCAGACTGTATCAGGAAAACCTAATAAAATTTGTTATTAAAAATAAAAGTCATATAAAGCTGGTCCATGGTTTAAGTTGTTCTGTGTTTGTTGGTTATGGCTATCAACACACCACACATTTTTAACATAGATCTCTAGTAATTGGATCTTCCCAGGTTCGTC
Source organism: Calotriton arnoldi (assembly GCA_963921515.1). Lineage (NCBI taxonomy): Eukaryota > Metazoa > Chordata > Amphibia > Caudata > Salamandridae > Calotriton > Calotriton arnoldi. The sequence continues at coordinate 942,240 of CAWUFW010003885.1, forward strand.
AACTGCAAAGTACTTCTGCGAACACTTTGAGAGAACTAGTTAGGATTCTGCTCAAGTGGACCTAGAACTTCTGAGAGATTTTTGAGAGCCTTTTCTCGGACTGAAAATGTTTTTGCTTTAGTCTTTTAGGTTTTGTTGTTAGTTTTTTCCTCTTGCGCATGGTCCCACTGAAGTCAAATGCAAAAATAGCTCTTCTTCTCCAGGTAGCATTTATCGATAAACTGGACTGAGGTGGTCACCAACCTTATCCCCGCCCCCGCTTTACGGATTCCTTTGAACTTCTTGGGTGCTTCTACTTCCTTCCTCTTAGATTCTGAGAGATGACAGTGATGTCCCATCATCTGAGATATTGTTCTATCTAGTCTTTTTAGAGTTCAGGAATTCAAAAGTGTATGTGTCGGACTTGAATCCTTAGCATGGTACCCAGTCAGCTGTTGTGTAATTCAGGGACCATACCTACCAACTGCATTAACAAATGCATTGAGTCCCTGCATCAGCTGTTCATATCTATACCAATGATACACAAGCATTGGCATAGCCAATAGGTCTCGCCTTTGGAACCTTATAAGTGTTTAGCCAGAGCTATTGGCTTTGCCAATGTATTTAAGCTATGTTGTAAAGCAGCATGGCTGCTGTGCAGCATGTTAAAAAGTTATAAGAAAAAAAGTGTTATAAGTATTTTTGTTACCTTATATGTAACCAATAAGACATTATATAGAACTGAACGACCCTATTAAAAAAAGAATTAACATAAAAAATGTCTTCTAGTTTTATAAACGCACTGGAGCATTGTGTGCTGCTGCTTGGATGGGAGAGCACATCACAAGCAATACAGTGAGATGCAAACAGACACGATCAGCATCTACCATGCTCGATGTGCTTCGCAATTAGAAGTGTGTACAATGAGGCACCTGTCGGCAAAATAAGGCAGCTAGGAGCATTTATTTGCAAGCTCGACGCATTGCTCTCTTGTCTGCTTGACCTCAGAATACCGAGCATGGGGGGGGAACTACACACAGCATTTATATGGAATTCATAAAAAACACGAGGGCACAGCCAATGGGGAGGCAGCTCTTTCTCCGTTACAAAGTAAAGCAGATGCAGGCAATGTGCATTACAAGAATTACGGTAATGTCTTCATCCCCCGTCTCTGGTGCTACTCTAAGAAGTTGCGTCAGCGATGTAAATGAGCACGAGATATTGTTATTGTTTCGTATCATGCGAGATGCAAAACCGATTACTGTTTGCCAATCCCGTGCGCGGGCTCGCCCGCCCTTCCCATGCACAAGGCAACCAGCAGCTGCCGAAGTAGGGGACTGCTGGTGGCTGCACAACAAAGCAACCGGCCTTTGGGAGCCAATACTACGAAAAACACATCCAAGCCCCCGCCATGGAATTTCAAAACCTGCCCTGCTCTCAGCTACGTCCTTCCATATGGATGACACTGGGCGGAGAACCACTCCGTCTTTTCAGTAAACTGCAAATGCTAAGCTTGATGTCGTTACTACTACTACTCCTCCTCAAAGGATACAAATGCACCCTAACGCCTATGTTTTCTTACAACCAATCACGGTTGGTAGGATGCGCATTCAAGGCGTGGGGGTTATTTCAGTAATTGCCCGCACAACCCCACTGTGGATGACAATGCACGCTTCCGCTGCAGGAGACAAGATGGTTTCAATCAATCAATCAATCAGGGAATTGTAAGCGCGCTACTCACCCGTGAGGGTCTCAAGGCGCTGAGGGGGGTCCGCAGATCTGTTTAGCCGAAGAGCCAGGTCTTGAGGGTCTTCCTGAAGGTGTTCAGGGAGGGGCGCGTCTGATGTCTTCCGGTAGCTCGTTCCAGGTCTTGGCTGCAATGTGAGAGAAGGATCTTCCGCCTGCACTGGCTCTGTGGATGCGCGGGGTTTCGGCCAGTGCGAGGTTGGAAGATCAGAGGTTTCTTTTGGGTACGTGGAAGTTGATTCCGTCGTTGAGGTATTTGGGTCCGTTGTTGTGTAGGCATTTGTAGGCGTGAGTGAGGATTTTGAAAGTGACTCTTATCTCCACGGGGAGCCAGTGGAGACTTCGTAGGTGTTGGCTGATGTGTTCGTGTCGGGGGATGCCGAGGACGAGTCTGGCGGCGGTGTTCTGTATTGTTTGGAGTTTGCGGAGTAGGGACTTGTTGATGCCGGCGTAGAGTGTGTTTCCATAGTCCAGTCTGCTGGTGATGAGTGCGTGGGTGACTGTCTTCCTTGACTCAGGGGGGATCCACTTGAAGGTCTTGCGGAGGATGCGGAGGGTGTTGAAGCAGCTGGAGGGGACGGCGTTGACCTGTCGGTTCATGGTGAGTGATGAGTCGAGTACGATGCAGAGGTTCTTGGCGTGGTCTGAGGGGGTAGGTGGGCTTCCAAGGGTGGTCGGCCACCAGGTGCTGTCCCATGCAGAAGGGGTGGTACCGAGGACGAGGACTTCCGTCTTCTCGGCATTGAGCTTCAGGCAGCTGTTGGTCATCCAGAATGCGACGTCTTGCATTCCTTTCTGGAAGTTGAGTTTGGCAGTGGTGGGGTCTTTGGTGAGGGAGAGGATGAGCTGGGTGTCGTCGGCGTAGGATATGATGTTGAGGCCGTGTTGTCGGACGATGATGGCTACGAGGGGGGCCATGTAGATGTTGAAGAGGGTGGGGCTCAGTGATGAACCCTGTGGGACTCCGCAGGTGATTTTCGTGGGGTCGGAGAGGAAGGGTGGGAGTCTGATCCTTTGGCTTCTTCCAGTGAGGAATGATCGGATCCAGTCCAGGGCTGTTCCTTGTATGCCTGCGTCGTGTAGTCTGGCGACTAGTGTGCGGTGGGAGACGGTGTCGAAGGCCACTGATAGGTCGAGTAGGATGAGGGCTGCGGAGTGGCCTTAGTCCAGGAGGGTGCGGATGCCGTCTGTGGCAGCGAGTAGGGCGGTCTCTGTGCTGTGGTTGCTTCGGAATCCGGATTGGGACGGGTCGAGGACGGCGTTCTCTTCAATAAATCGTGTCAGTTTCCTGTTGACTGTTTTCTCTGCAACTTTGGCTGCGAAGGGGAGGAGCGAGATGGGCCGATAGTTCTTGAGGTCGGTGGGGTCAGCTGTGGGCTTCTTGAGCAGGGGTCTGACTTCTGCGCGCTTCCAGTCGTCTGGGAAGGTGCCTGTTTTGAAGGTGGTGTTGATGGTGCGTTGTAATTCGGGTGCGATGGCGGCCGCAGCTCTGTGGTAGATGTGAGGGGGGCAGGGGTCGGTGGGGGCCCCCCGAGTGGATGCTTTTCATGGTCGAGGCGGTGTCTTTGGCCGTGATCGTGTCCAGTTGGAGATGGTGGGCTGGCTGGTGTTTCTGGGGGGCGGGGGCCGTCTGTGGCACCTGGTGGATGGTCGATGAAGTTGTCATAGAGGTTTTTGATCTTGAGGTGGAAATAGGTTCCAAGCTTTTCGCAGAGGTCTTGGGATGGTGTGATGTCTGTGGCTTCGCTGCGTGGGTTGGTGAATTCCTGAATGACACTGAAAAGTTCCTTGGAGTTGGCCAGGATTTTGTTGTGGATGAAGTTCCTCTTGGTTGCTCTGATCTGGTTATGGTAGTCCGTCAAGGCATCCTTGTAGGTGGTGTGGTTTTCGGTTGTCTTGGTGTTTCTCCAGTTCTTCTCCAGGCGTCTGCAGGTGCGTCTGGCTTCTTGGAGAGCGGTGGTGAACCAGGCGGCTTTCCAGGGGCGTTGTCTGTCGGGGTTGCGTAGTGGGGAGAGCTCGTCTGCGCAGTTGAAGATCCAGGTGTGGAGTTCTCTGGCTGCGTTGTTTGCGTCATTTGCGTCGGGTGCCCAGGTGTGGTTGTCTCGGCTAAGGGTGGAGTTAAGTTGCTCGTCTGTAACCTTGCTCCAGTTCCTTCGAGGTGGGCGCGGGGCCTTACTTTGGTTTGTTGATGGCGAAGTGTACGCAGTGGTGGTCGGTCCATGGCAGCTGCGTTGTGTGCCTGAATTGGTCGCTGTTTCCTGCCGCGAAGATGGGGTCGAGGGTGTGTCCTGCTCTGTGGGTCGGTGTGTTGACGAGTTGTTTAAGTCAGATGCTGGCGAGGTTGTCACGAAGGATAGTGGAGTTGGGGTCGCTGGGGTTGAGGAGGTGGAAGTTCAGGTCTCCAATGAGTATGCAGTTTGCTGAGGTAATGGCGTGGGGTGCGATGAAGTCGGTCATGGTGGTGGCGAAGGGTGTTCGGGGGCCGGGGGGTCTGTAGATGAGGGTTCCTCGGAGTGTGGCTTTGGGGGTGGTCTGGATCTGGAAGTGCAGGTGTTCGGCGGAGGGGAAGGTTTCGTTGGAGGTGGTGAGGCGGCGGGTGCTCTTGTGGGCGTTGGCGAGGCCCCCTCCTGGGTGGTTGGGGCGGTCTTTCCTCTGGATCTTGTATCCGTCTGGGATGGCGGTGCTGATGTCGGGGGCGGAGGATGCGTTGGTCCAGGTCTCTGTGAAGAAGGCGATGTCGGGCGAGAGAGAGTCGAGTAGGTTCCAGATTTCCATGGCGTGTTTGTGTACGGAGCGTACGTTGAGGAGGATGCATTTTAGGGTGTCCCCGGTGCTGGCATCGGCGGTGTTGGAGGCCGGGGTGGCGGTGAGGGTCTGGCGGCAGTGGAGGCAGGAGAACTGGCCGTGGGTCGTGTTCGGCGAGGCCTGTTGGCATTCTCTAAGTCTTCCAGGGTTGAGTGCGAGGAGGGTGGTGGTGTCGTAGCGATGGGTAGTGGGAGGTCCAGAGTTCCTGGCGCTGGCCGCGGTCGGGTCGCGGACGGGCTGGCGCCGCGACTGCTGCGCGCGTCCGCTGAGCAACCGCGCAGTGGCCGCCATTAAGTAGGGGAGGTGGGAGGGAGGAGAGGCTGGGAGGCGGGAGTGGGGGAATTCCGGAGGGGAATTCCAGGGGGGAATTCCGGGGGGGGGCCCGCAGGGGCAGCAGCGGCGAAAGGCGAAAGGAACAGGCATGCACGAGAAAATAAAAACTGTGGTGGAATTAGAGCAAGACACAGATGGGCACAATAACAGTGGCACAAAAGGGAAAAATTAAGAAAAAAACGGCTGAGAAAGGTTACGGTGGTTGCAGGCAGTCTGGTCCCAGTTGGAGCGGGCAGCAGGAGCGGGCAGCAGCCTCGAACCTCCCAAGGAGGAGGTCGGGGTCTGGAGGCAAGAGACGGCACAGCGGAGCTGCGGGGAGAGAGTGGACCTAGACCGAGGGTCGGAGGTCTGTTTGTATGGGGAAACGTGGTTTTTACAAGTTCTTTTTTTATCGGCTCGCTCTGTTCTAAATAGAGTCAAATGACTCATCTCGTAAAAATAGACGAGCCCACGGGAGCGCGGCAGTCAATGCACACATGGGAGCGCACTTCCACACCATGAATGCGCGCACTAGTTGCAAAGCTACTGAGTCCAGGACAGTGTGCGCTTCTTATTCCGAGTATAAACATAAGCATAGAAAGACAGACGCCACGTGAATAAAGGTGGCCTTATAAACAGCTTCTGGGATAAAAACAAAAAGACAGTACACCCGACCAATTGGCTTATACGGTCATATATATGCCCAAGCATGCAGTGTAGCATCACCTCTGTGGAGTGGGGAGAAAAGGACGAGAGGCTGCGGGGGCGGGAGGAGGGAGGCATGGTCAGAGAGAGGTGGGGAGTAAAAAAAAAAAACAAGCGCGGCCGCGAAAGTGAAAGTGACCGCGCTTTGTTTATTTAGCAACCTGATCCACGACGCGACCAGGAATGCAGCAGCACCCTGCGCGCCGCTGCTCGCTCCAGAGACCCAAACGCCGTGGGAGTGAACATTTGAAGAAGAGGTGGGACATGCACCCGCCTTTGGCCATTTGCGTGCTTTCATTATTGAAAGCCACACGCAAAGGCCAATCAAATGTGTGGGCGGAGTCACACCCACACGGAGAAGTTTGGAGTGCTCAAAAGAAGCCTCCCATAGAGCATCGCATGCGCGCTAGGCTCGACCTAACAAGGAGTATGCAGGCTAATAAACAATTCCACATTAAATCTCTTTCATGTCAACAACGGATTTTATTCGATTCACATCTTGACTTTACTGACTGAGTCGGAGTGAAAATAAAACAGAATTTCTGCTAGTTATTCGTAAAGGAAAAGTAAGTAAAAACAAAACATGATATTGTTTTTTGCAAGTAGAATCTGTCTGCGTACATGTTATGTGGCACTCTCCGTTCTCACATAACATTGGAGCATGGAAAATGATAACTCGGACACATTAATCAGTGATACACGTACACTGAAATCAAAAAACGAGCCATGCAATCAGCTAAATAAGTAGTGGTTCGATGGAAGGAGCACTAATTTATATTTGTCTCGACAAGCTGCAGGGTTTTACTTTTCCAGGAAAAACGACAGAGGTAAAATAGTTTTTTTTTAAACTGATTTTATTAGGCCTCAGTAAAAAACCCGTTGGCAGACCCTCAGCCTGGCAGAAGTCCTGCCCTACCCGTGGAAAAGAACTGCCTGCCATATACCTGTCTGCCTGGCAGTCTTCAAACCCATCAGCCGCCCATCCATAAGCGCAGAGGGTCCCCCAACATAGAGTGTCTGCCTGGCTGAGGAAAGGTCAGCCTAGCAGAACTCTTTATGTTCAGGCCAGGCAGCCAGGTGCTGTACATGTGCTGAATGTTCAGGCGCTTCGCTGCCTGAACTGAACTTTGCAGGGCTGAAGATGTCACAGCTCGTGTAACGTGTGCGTATGTATGTATGTGTATATGTGAGTGCGTGATGTGAGTGGGTGTGTGCACGTGTGAATGCATGGATGTGTGCCTGTGTGGTTCCCACGCCGGCATTACTGGCTGCCACTACTTAAACCGAACAGGCCAACATTTGGAAGCCCACTCAACAAAGTAAATTGTCCCTGATATGCGTGAAGTTTCGTCCTGGACTTGAAGCATATTTTTTATTCCTTTTTTGCACGGCACTACAGACAAGAAAAATTAGCAGACGGGCGCCCCCACTCTAAATAGGGTGTTATTTAGAGGCCCTGTGGCTCCTGGCTCAAGGGTTTCCAACTGAAGAGACAGATAAGGCTCTGCTGTCAGAAACATGATATTTCTCCCATCACTAAATGAGGGGGGGAGACCCTGCGGGTTTTGCGTGGTGAGATTCCGGTCAGTGTGTGGCTGTGCTTCCACTCCCTTAAACCCTCAATGATGGCCTTAGTTGTTTGTGAATTTTCACTTTTTTTCTCTTTATTTGTTAGTATGTATTTTGCTTTAAAATCAATCTATACACTTCCGGCTTCTATTGCACAAGTTACTAACTTGTGTAACGATATATCTGTAAGAGACAGTAGTTAGTGACAGATTCCTTACCTTAGAATATCCCCAGGCGTCAGGCTGGATCCGGAAAGTTTTTTGCGTAGCAGTACCCTTGCGCGTCGGTAGGCGGCGTCGTGCGGCTCCGCGTCCGTCGTCGGCGTCGTGATCGCCGGGATGACGTCGCGGGCAGTACTTAGGCGCCGCCCCTGCGCGCTGACGTCAGTTCTGTACACGACTTTCCGCGCCAGGAACGCAGAGCCATGCAAGAAGCTGACATAGGTGTCTGAAAAATACTAGGGCCCTGAAAGGGATGTCCTTAACCCTAGAAATCAGTTCGCAGAACGGGGAGGATGGGTGGGGCGGTAGGGAATCTGTCACTAACTACTGTCTCTTACAGATATATCGTTACACAAGTTAGTAACTTGTGCATCTGAAAGAGACACGTTAGTGACAGATTCCTTACCTTAGAATAGATACCCCAGCAATACCAACCCCGGTGGTGGGTCTGCGAACAAAGATCAGACAAGGAAGTCCTGGAGGACAGAACGGCCAAAGAAGCCGTCCCTCCGGACCTGACTGTCAAGGCAGTAATGCTTTGTAAACGTGTGCAGCGAGGCCCACGTAGCTGCCTGACAGATAACCGGCAGCGGAACACCGCGGCCCAAGGCCGTGGTAGCAGCCGTTGCCCTGGTGGAATGGGCACGCAGCCCAACAGGAGGCTCCTTTTTAGCCAAAGAATAGCAGGTCTTGATGCACAAGGTAACCCAGCGGGAGATGGTCCTCTTGTGCACCGCCCGACCTTTTTGGCGCCCACGTAGCCAATAAAGAGCTGGTCATCCACCCGGAAGTGTTTTGTGCGGTCAATATAGAAGGAGAGCGCACGTTTTGGGTCCAGACGGTGGAGCCTCTCTTCCTCTCTGGAAGGATGCGGAGGCGGAAAGAAGGTGGGCAAAGTGATGGTCTGCCCAATGTGGAAAGCAGTAACCACCTTTGGCAAGAAGGACGGACGCGTCCGAAGAACAGCCTTGTCTGGATGAACAGACAGAAAGGGAGGTTTGCAAGATAGAGCCTGGAGCTCACTCACCCGCCGAGCGGAGGTGATGGCCACCAGAAAGGCTGTCTTCAGAGTCAGAAGACGAAGAGGACAGTTATGTAGAGGCTCAAAGGGAGCGCACATTAAAAGGTAAGAACCAAGTTTAAGTCCCACTGAGGCATCACAAACGGAACAGGAGGGAAGAGGTGAGTAATGCCTTTTAAGAACCTGTTAACAACAGGGGACTTGAAAAGGGAGGGCTGATCAGGGAGCCTGAGGAAGGCCGAGATAGCACAAAGATAACCCTTGATGGTACCCAGGGCAGAACCCTGTTGGGCCAGAGAGAAGGAACAGAAGGACCTCAGAAAGAGGGGCAGAAAGGGGATCCACAGCCTTTGCTGTGCACCATGCCACAAATTTGTTCCACCTGCAGGCGTATACCACCTTAGTGGAGGGACGCCTGGCTGCCAGAATCACATCACAAACTTCGGGAGGCAAGTCGAAAGGAATCAACTGCCGCCGCTCAATCTCCACGCAAGCAGGTGTAGACTGGACAGGTTCGGGTGGAGGACCGTCCCCTGCTGCTGCGACAGAAGATCCTCCCGAAGAGGCAGACGGATCGGGGGATCTACGCTCATATTGAGTAGCTCGGGATACCAAACTCTTCGAGCCCAGTCCGGAGCCACAAGAATGACTTGGGCCCGGTCGTGCCGAATCTTCTTCAACACTCTGGGTAGAAGTGGTATAGGCGGAAAGGCGTACAATAGACCGCAACTCCACTCGTGACGAAAAGCGTCGCCGAGCGAGTGCCGCCTTGGAAATTCCAACGCGCAGAACTGATGACATTGCGCGTTCTCTTCGGTGGCGAATAGATCTAACCAAGGCTCTCCCCACTGTAGAAAGAGTCCTTGCGCCACTTCCGAGTGAAGACGCCATTCGTGATCCATCATGCACCTGCGGCTGAGGTTCGTCCGCCCTGGCGTTCAGGGAACCTGCCAGGTGTTGAACCACCAGGAACATGCCCTGGTGTTCCAGCCATGTCCAGAGGCGCAGAGCCTCCTGACAAAGGGTCCACGACCCCACCCCGCCTTGTTTGTTGCAGTACCACATGGCAGTGGTGTTGTCTGTGAACACCTGCACTACCTTCCCTTTGACAGAGGGAAGGAATGCCTTGAGTGCAAGTCGGATCGCCCGGAGCTCCAGAAAGTTGATATGGAGCCGGGACTCCGCCCGGAGACCAGAGGCCTCTGATCTCCGCCTCTCCCATGTGACCGCCCCATCCCAGAAGGGACGCGTCCGTCACAACTGTGTGCTCTGGCTGGGGAAGGGAGAGGATCTGCCCATGACCCATTGCCGGTTCGAGAGCCACCACTGCAACTGTTTTGCAGTCCCCTCCGAGATCTGGACGTGATCGGACAGGTCGCCCTGGTGCTGCGCCCACTGGAACTTCAGGTCCCACTGCAGAGCCCGCATATGCCATCTGGCATGAGTGACCAGCAGGATGCAGGAGGCCATGAGGCCCAGCAGCCTCAGGGTCATCCGTGCCGAAACCCAGGATAAGGGCTGAAAGATCGGAATCATAGCCTGAATATCCCGGACTCGCCGTTCGGGAGGATAGGCCCGAAACTGCGTCGTGTCCAGAACTGCTCCGATGAAAGGAGCTGTGGAGAAGGAATCAGATGCGACTTTGGCACATTGATGGAGAACCCCAGCGAGTGCAGGAGTTCGGCCGTAGTCTGGAGGTGGGAGACAACTGCCTGGGACGAGCCCGCCTTCAGCAGCCAGTCGTCGAGGTAGGGGAAGACTGAAACCCCTGCCCGGCGCAGATGAGCTGCGACCACCGCCATCACTTTCGTGAACACCCGAGGGGCACTGGTAAGGCCAAAGGGAGCACGGTGAACTGAAAATGCTCGAGGCCTACCGTGAACCGAAGGTAACGCCGGTGGGCCGGCAGGACGAGGATGTGGAAATAGGCGTCCTGCAAGTCCAACGCTACCAACCAGTCTCCGGGGTCGAGGGCAGTCAAGACCTGAGCTAGGGTGAGCATCTTGAACTTCTCCTTCCGGAGGAAGCGATTGGCGTTCCGGAGGTCCAAGATAGGACGCATGTCCTCCTTGTCCTTTTTGGGCACCAGAAAGTAGTGGGAGTAGCAACCACGCCCTACTTCTGGGGTCGGAACATGCTCGATGGCCCTCTTGGCCAAGAGGGCCGTGACTTCCTTCTGTAGAAGCACCAAGTGATCCCCTGACATGCGGTGGAATTGAGGTGGCATGGCTGGGGGGTGGTCTCGAAGGGGAGGGAGTAGCCCCTTCGGACAATGTCCAAGACCCACTTGTCCGAGGTGATGGGACGCCAGTGGTGAAGGTGATGGCGGACCCTGCCCCCGACTGGCGTGCTGTGCACCTGAAAGGAGGGACTAGGAGGGCTTGGAGGCCGCGGACGGGTTGGAGGTGGTGGCCTGACCCGCACGCTGGTTGCCCGAACCGCCACGGCGGTATCCACGTCCTCGGCCACGCGAAGGCGCTTGCTGCGCGGGCCGTTGGCCGGGCTGTGGACGTGACTGGGCGCCCCTTCCGTGGCCACGAAAGGGCGAAAAGCAGACGTTTGCGGAGGGCGCACAACAGCAAGGCCCAGGGACTTAGCAGTAGCCCGTGAATCCTTGAAACGCTCCAGCGCATGGTCCGCCTTTGAACCAAAGAGACCGACTCCATCAAAGGGCATGTCCATGAGAGTATTCTGGACATCCCCTGAAAAACCAGTGGTTCTCAGCCAGGCGTGGCGACGCAGCGCCACCGTCGTTGCAAGCGATCTGCCCAGCGAGTCGGCGGTATCAAGGCCACAGCGGATGGTATACTTAGCCGCATCACGCCCTTCCGCAATAGCGCGGGTAAGCAGTGTCTGGACCTCCTCAGAACACTGCGGCAAAACATCAGCCACCGAATCCCACAGGGAGTGGGTGTATCGGCCCAAGAGGCAAGCGGTATTAACAGACCGCAAGCCAGCACTGGAGGAAGAGAAAGCCTTCTTCCCAAAGTGATCCAGGCGCTTGGATTCCCTATCCGGAGGGCGGTAGGGAAGGCTGTTTGGGAGGCAGAGGCTTGGACAACCAAGCTCTCAGGGGTGGGGTGTTGGGAGAGAAACAGGGGGTCGCCCGGAGCCGGGCGATGGCGTCGGGCCACGTTCCTATCCACAGGAGCCCCTGTGGTGGGTTTGGACCAGGCACCCAAAGAACGTCAGTGAGTGCATCGTTGAACGGCAGCACAGGCTCCGAAGAGGAGGCCGCCGGCTGAAGCACTTCAGTCAGGAGGTTAGTCCTGACGGCCACTGTAGGCAACTGGAGATTTAAGGCTCCAGCAGCTCTACGCAACACCGTTGCAAATTAGCCCCTCCTCCGTTGCCACGGGAGGAGACAGCATGCCAGAGTCGGGAGGTATCCAGCCCACTGGCATCCCCAAGTTCCTCAACCCAGTCCGGGTCAAACTCGCACTGTTGTGTGAGAGGGTCGTCAGACCCCTCCCAGCTCTCCTGGTCCTCCTCAGGTTGAAAAGATGGAGGAGGAGGGACATAAGGGACCCAAGGCCTCATCGGCGCCGGAACCGGCGTCGGGCGGCGCCGGTCCGGCTCCATGTCCGGACCCGGGAGAACCGGGAACGACGCCGCCCGGAGCCTCGGACGGCGTCGGAAACGGCACCGGGGACATCGGGCGTCGGCGGAGCGTGGTTAGGTCAACCGGCGTCGATGGAGGTTGCGGCACCACCGGAACCGGGGTCGAGGCCGGGGCCGGAGCCGAGGCCGGGACGAAGGCTGGTGGGACAGGCGGCGCCGGGACCGGAGTCGACGGCGACGCCGGAGCAACCCCATCTGGGCCCGCGGGGCCCGAAGGCGCACCGGAGGGACCTTGAGGCCCGAAGAGGCGGGCCATGGCCGACAGGAATTTCTGTACTTCGGCCGGAGTCGCCCCGAACCCGGGAAGGACGGGTAATGCGGGGGCAACTCGACAGGCACGTCCGGGGCCGCGAGGCGGGGACGGTGCCGACAGGGACCTCAGCCGAGTCGCGCGACCGGCGAGGCGAAGTCTTAGAGCGATGACGCCGCTTAGACTTCTTGTGCTTCGACTTACCGGAGGAGCGCGAAGACTTGGATTCCGACGAACGGCGGGGACTCCGCGTCCGGCCCCTCGACCTCTCCCGGGACCGGGGCTTGCTGCGGCGCGGAGCCGACTGCCGGACTTCAAGGAGCTTTCGAGACCGCTCTCGCAAAGCCTTCGGATGAAGTTTCCGGCAGTCAGGGCACGACTTCGTGTCGTGGCCTCGGCCGAGGCAGAAGAGACACTCGAGGTGGGGGTCCGTGATGGACATCATACGACCACATTCCTCGCAGGGCTTAAAGCCGGGCATCCCTACGACACCTTAGGAGTCGTGAAGACTCGTTGAAGAGAACAGTGAAAAATTTCACAAAAGATAGTCAAAAAGTGACTAGGGCACTGCTCTTCCCGGATCTGCGCTTACTGGCGCGGAAAAAGAAGAACTGACGTCAGCGCGCAGGGGCGGCGCCTAAGTACTGCCCGCGACGTCATCCCGGCGATCACGACGCCGACGACGGACGCGGAGCCGCACGACGCCGCCTACCGACGCGCAAGGGTACTGCTACGCAAAAAACTTTCCGGATCCAGCCTGACGCCTGGGGATATTCTAAGGTAAGGAATCTGTCACTAACGTGTCTCTTTCAGATATTGCTTTCCAGGCACGGATTAGGCACTACATGAGTTATGTAACTGTTTCCCTGAAAGAAATGTGTCTGAGTTGGGTTTCAACTGCTGCTCACTCATTGTTTAAAGAATCTATAAGATTATATGCAGGACTGGTTGCGAAAGACCTGTTGTGGGCTTATTATCACAAACTTACAGGGGGATTAGAGCCCATCCATTGCTTGACTTTATTTTCACTCTTATTTGCTTGCTTCTTATGTGGTGGCTATCCTCTATCTTGCGTTTAACACCCCAACCTCCTCCATCCCCCTCCAAACATATCTTCTTTTTCATCTTCTTCGCTGGCTGGCTTGTGTCCTTCCACTGCTCACTTCTAGGCAACTACGTGTTTTTCCTTTTGTTTAAGGACCCTGGTCAGAGTGCTTGTGTTTTCCTGCTCATTCTCCCTTGTGTTTTGCACCCTGTGCTCTGTATTTGGTTTCTCTCTCTCTCGTGTCTCCTTGCCCTCACTTTCCTGTGTACGTATCCTCCTGCGCTTCATGTTGTCTTCCTTGTATGCTTCCCTGCCCCTGTGTTGCTGTCTCCCTCATGCCTCGCCAACTGCCAATTGTTTTCCAAAACCCACTCCTCCATTGCATCCAATATCTCCCATTCATTTTTTTAAATATATTTTTTTAATATATTTTTTGGCAGGATCCGACATGAAATTGCTGCAGGTATTCCAGAAATGTGCTGTCACGCGCTTACAATGTTTTTTTTTTTTTTTTTTACTGGCCAATCTAAGTGGAGCCAGCAATCTTAGAGCTGTCAATAAAAAAAAATGAGAAAATGCCACCTGCGTCATTCTACAGAATATTTTTTGTTTGCAATACTGAACAGAACCCGCTAAAAGGATTTCATTTTGCAATATTAAACCGCACCCGCTGAAAGGATTTCTTTTTACTGATGCTGGTCAACTTTGGCAAAAGAATTTGCAAAGACTGTAGGTTCCAAAGGCCAGACCAATTGACTTTGTCAGTGCTTGTTTTAATTTGTAATTGCACTGCTGAGAGCATTAATGGCGTTTTCATTATTTCAACTGTTTGCTAACATTCTGTAATGTGTGGCAGTGACTTGCCTACAGTTCGATTTCGATTAGCGGACATATTCTATGCTGTTTTGTTTCTGAGTGTGAAAGAACACATCACTACAGTGTCATCATGTGCAGGTCATTTTTCTCAGCTGCAGCATTCATTGGTTAGAGTAAGAACAGACTGGGTATCTGGTCCTGTGTGCCGAATGCCTGTTCAGCTCAGATGAAATCAAGTGCCCTCTCAACTCCTTGGAAAGTAAGTGCGTGCGTGCGCGTACGTTTGTTCGTTCTCATGATTGAGTGTGTGTTCGGTGTCACCTATGTATCTGTTCCTTCATTGCTGATCTGATGATGTGACGGAGAAAATGCTTTTTGCTGCCAGAGCATTTGCTACCATGATAAATTACAGACAAGCCTGGTCGGAATGGCCGTGTGTGGGATGTTGGTGGTAAACCATGATAAGGTTTTAACATGAGGGAGTAAAAGGTTTCCATGGCAAAAGTAAATAATTAAAGTAATGCTAGAAAAATGTGTAAATGAGCAGGATGCTGTTGCTCTTTAGTGCCTGTGCTCGGACCGGACAATATACCATCATAAGGAGTGGACGTGCTCTGCATAGCTTTGTATCTTTGAACCTTTAATCTAAAGAATGCGTCACACAAAAGAGGAGAGATAATTCACTTTAGTGGTGCATCTGTCAACCCTTCGCCGACTCTAGGATGCGTGCTGCCTGCCACTGAACCCTGCAAGGTAGTTGTTTATCTTCTTTTCTCAACTGAGTGATGATTGCATTCTTGCACTTGCTTGCTTCTTTATTATAAAACATTTAAACTTGCTCTTTGGAGAAGAGGGGAGAAGTAACGACATGACAGCACAGTTTGCAAAGGTGATCACCAGCTCCCACCAGATATTTTTTTGGTGAGCAGTCATTCGAAGAGATAATTTATTCACTGCGATCTGACAGGTGTTTTCAGATACAACACTAAACATGAAGTAAAATAGATGTTATTTTTTCTTTGCCGTTAATCATAACTTCCTGCCCACGTTGACTCGACCCAGAAAACATTTAGGTTTCGATTTTTTCTCAATAGCTGTAAAATCGACGATTAGGTGCTTCCGGGCTACTTGACATTAATGTTTGCTGGGCTTTTGCAAGTGTTGTGCTGCCTGGCCAGTTAACAGTTTACCTCAGTGCTTGCAGTGCACGCTTTAAAATGTAAGGACCCTCAGCTCCTTGTGATAGTTGCGCATAGCAAGCTTTGGAATACGGTCCCTTTTGGATTCCTTTTTTCTGCATTTCATCAATTACATGTGAAAACAATGGCAGGTGATTCCATTTTCTCTTGTTTTTTTGTTGGTTCACCAGAAATGTCATGCAAAAGGCTGTAAATATGCATTCACCCTCAAATGAACTAAAAAAAAACGCTGTCTCACATGGAGAGGATTCAATTCTCTGCTGCAGCACAAAGAAACCAAATGTGTCTTCACCCTAGTAAAAAGTTCATCTTACTAGGCCCATTTCATTATTAATCCTCAGTCTCACAATATTCTCAATAATTTCCTTTATTTCTACAAACCATACATCGAAGAGGGAAAGCTCAAAAGGTTCAGTTCAAGCGAGCACCAGCTCAAGAAATATGGACCTTGAAGTGGCTGGGGGCAACAGGTAACTTGCAGAAAGACCACATCAGTAGTGTTAAGAAGGAAGGACGTTGGCAGAGTACAGGAAAACAGCAAGAACATAAAATTTCATTTTTGAACAACGTCTGGCCCTCCAGCACAGGTCCCTCAACAGTGAGGTGGAAGAGCAGCTGCAGCACTTCTAGTGGTGATTATAGAGCTATTCGGAATGACAGGAAAAATTATGAAGAATTATGTTTCAGTGTCAGATAAAGGGGCAGTTACGAATGAAAATAAAGCATGTGATCACATCTGCTAGTCTTCTACCTTTAGACTTATCGATGATGGCTACCTCTACCAGTTAGATTCAAATGTGGAACTCAATACACTTTGTAATTATGCACATGGGACCACAGCTGGGGCCAGAAACACAGGAATTGTCAAAACCCAGGGGTTTTACGAGGCTCTGGAGGCAGAGACCCATGAGGAATGGAGAGGTGTGGCGCAGCGGCCAGGGCAGCTGACTCTGGAGCACGGGGCTCACGGTTCGATCCCTGTCTCCGGCGACAGCTCAGCCCAGCACCACGTGATTCTGGGCAATAGCTCGCTTAATCTTCCTGACGGCCCCCAGCGCCTTGAGACATTTAGGGGTGATTTGTTCGCGCTTTACAAATACCGGATTATTCTATAAATCTTGTAAACTCATTCCTGTTCAAAATCGTTCTGCATTCTGAAAAAGTTTGCACGGCAAATTACTCTCCCAGCCAATAAAATGATACAGAGAGATCAAAAGCAGAGATGAGGTTGGAGGCACTAGGGGAAGCAGAGTATGCCTTACTCAAATGCTCTTTATTTGATGCCCTGTCCAACCAACAGCATTGCGCGTCTACGAATAAGTAACCACACCATGGAGGGCAACCGGCACACCCGAATAGGAAGATGTATCAAATACACAAGTAAAGACCAACCTAAGCATGGAGTTAGAACTGCAAGGCAGAAGCTTTGCAGCAAACAGTACCAAAAGCCAAGTCAATGGCGAGGAAAATATTATTGACCACAATATCGGCAGTCCTGAACCAGTTCCAAGAGGCCACGGGCATCATACTGAGACGGATAAACAAATTACCCAAATGAGGTCTTCGAGGAGGCAACATAACACAAATATTTTGTACATTATTGGGGGTAACAGTGAAGATGGAAGAGCAGGTTAGGAACCTAAAGGTCCAGACATCCATGCATGGACAGCAGATTCAGGAATTAGGAAGGACGAAAATACTGAGCACAGCTTATAGAGGCAGGAGAATTACACAAAGCATAACAACATCAAGATAATAGGGATGCCAGATGTGGCAGAGATTAATACTTTTCTCAAGTAGCTTTCAATCGAACTATTCAAGGAAAGAACTTCTCCCTCAGCTCTTCAATAAATTTGGAAACAGAGGCAGAAGACTCAGAGAACCTAAAGGAGCGGAATGACGCTCCAACGCCACACAATATATAGCAGAACCTCTGACCTCCTACTTTACTGAGAACACCAGTTTTAAAGCTAAATAGTGTAGAAAAGTCTAGCCCTAGATAAAGCCAAATTTGTACGAACATAAGTGGGATCTTGGTGAACAAGTTAGTTCGGTAACGCCTTATCTGGTAGAGACAATATCTAGCCGCAGATTCCTTGCCTTTGAATTTCCCCAGGCGTCAAACTGGATCCAGAAGATTTTTCATGAGCAGTTCCCCTGTGCGCCGGTAAGTGGCGTCAGTCGGCTCCGTGTGGCATCACCCACACCGGAAGTGATGCCCGCATCACCAATTTAGGCGCCACCTTGGTGTGCTGACGTTAGTTACTTTTCACGACTTTCCATGCCTGAAGGGCAGAGCCATGAAGTGCACCGACACTGGTGTGTCCAAACTAGGACCCTGAAAGGGATCAGCCCTGACCCTAGAAATCTGTTCACAGAGCAGGGAGGATGGGTGGGTCGGTAAGGAATCTGCGACTAGATATGGTCTCTTCCAGATAAGGCGTTACCAAGGGTAAGTAACTTGTTCATCTGACAGACATCTAACCGCAGACTCTCACCTTTAAATAGATACCCACGCAATACCATTCCCGGAGGTGGGTATGAGGACAAATTTAGACTAAGAAGTCCGACAGGACCGAATTGGCGAAATGTCTGTCCCTGCGGACTTCACTGTCCAGGCAGAAATGCTTTGGTAAATGTGGGCAGGTATGCCCATGTTGCTGCCTGACAGATGTCCATGACTGAAACTCCACAGGCTAACGCAGTGGTCGCAGCCTTAGCTCTGGTGGAATGAACTCTTAAGCCTTCAGGAGCCTCCTTCTTTACCAGTGCATAGCAGAGAAAAACCCATCGAGAGATGGTGCGTTTCTGCAACGCCCAACCTTTCTTTGCACCAACATACCTCATGAAGAGTTGGTCGTCCACCAGGAACTCTCGTATGCGGTCAAGGTAGAACAGCAATGCTCTTTTGGGTTCAGACGGTGGAGTTGCTGCTCTTCTTCAGAGGGATGTGGAGGAGCGTAGAAAGTGGGCAAGGTGACCGACTGACCCAAATGAAATGGTGTTACCACTTTTGGCAAGAAAGAGGCCCTAGTGCCAATCACCAGTTTGTCAGGAAAAACTTATAGGAAGGGAGGCTTGTATGATAAAGCCTGCAGCTTACTCACTCTCATGGTCGATGTAATTGCCACAAGAAGGGCTGTTTTGATGGTGATCAGCCTGAGGGGACAATTGTGTAAAGGCTCGAAGGGAGCACACATCAGAAATGTGAGAACCAAATTAAGGTTCTACTGACGCACAATGAAAGAGGAATGTGGGAACATATGCACAAGACTTTTAGAAATCTAGTTAGAATGGAAGATTTAAATACGGAGTTACTTGGAAACAGATACAGAAGCCTGAGAGAACCTAAAGGAGAGGAATGACGCTTCAAAGCCACACAATATATAGCAGGCAGGCAGGCAGGCAGAAAGATACCCTTCCAGAGTGCCCAGAACAAAGCCTTGCTGGGCAAGGGTCAAAATAAAAAATAAAAAAGCAAAGTATCATAGAAGAAGGCAGAAAGAGGATCAATAGACTTTTCTGTACAATATGATACAAACTTTTTCCATCGGCAAATGTATTCCGTCTTAGTGAAGGGACGCCTGGCTGCCAGAATAATATTACAGACTTCGAGAGGAAGGAAGCAAGCTATCAACTGCCGCAGCTCAATCTCCACACAAGAAGACAGAGTTGACAGGTTCGGGTCGAGGACCCTCCCCTGCTGCTGTGACAGAACATCATCCCAAAGGGGCAGCCTGATCAGAGGATCAATGCTTATGTTCAGAATCTTGGGATACCAGACTCTCCGTGCCCAGTCCAGAGCCACAAGGATGACGTGGGCCCAGTCATTCCTGCTCTTCTTGAGAACTCTAGGCAGGAGTGGTACGGGCGAAAAGCTTACAGAATGCCTGAGCTCCACTCGAGACAAAAAGCGTCTCCGAGGGGGAGCCACCTTGGAAACTCCAGCACGCAAAACTGCTGACACTGCACGTTCTCGGCATAGGCGAACAGATCTAACCACGGCTTTCCACGGTTGAGTTTGTCCACCCTGACGTTCAGAGAACCTGACAGGTGTTGAACCACCAGGGATATGCCCTGCTGTTCCAGCCATATCCAGAGACGCAGGGCCTCTTGAAAAAAGTCCACGACCCCCTCCAGCCCTTTTTGTTGCAGTACCACATGGAAGTGATGTTGTCTATGAACACCTGCACTAGCCTTCCCTTGATGGAGGGTAGAAAGGCTTTTAATGCAAGTCGGATTGCACGGAGCTCCAGCATGTTGATGTGGAGTCTGGATTCTGCCGGAGACCAGTGTCCTCTGATCTCCACCTCTTCCAGAAAAACCACCCCATCCCAGGAGTGACGCCTCTGTCACTACTGTGAGATCTGGTTGGGGAAGGGAGAGGGGTCTGCCTCTGATCCAATAGTGGTTTATTAGTCACCACTGCAGGTCCTTTGCAGGTCCCTCAGAGATCTGGATCATGTTGGAAAGATTCACCTAATGCTGCACCCACCGGAACTTCAGGTCCCACTGCAGAGCCTGCATATGCCATCTGGCATGTCTCACTAGCAGGATGCAGGAGGCCTTGAGTCCCAGCAGGCTCAGAGTCAGTCTCACTGAAACCCAGGATACAGCCTGAAACATCGGTATCATAGTCTGAATATCCTGGACTCGCCGCTCGAGAGGATAAGGCCGAAACTGCACTGTGTCCAGAATAGCTCCGATGAAAGGGAGCGTCTGAGAGTGAGTCAGGTGTGACTTCGACATGTTGACAGTGAACCCCAGCGAATGCAGGAGGTACGCCATAGTCTGGAGGTGGGGCCTGGGGCCAGCCTGCCCTCAGCAGCCAGTCGTTGAGGGAGGGAAAGACTGGCACCGCTGATCTTCACAGATGAGCTGCAACCACCACCATCACCTTGGTGAACACCCGAGGGGCGCTGGTAAGGCCAAAAGTGAGCACGGTGAACTGAAAATGCTTGTGGCCTACCCTAAACAGCATGTAACGCCGATGGGCAGGCAGGGGTGAAAATAGGTGTCCTGCAAGTCCAACGCTCTCATCCAGTCTCCTGGGTCCAGGGCAGACAAGACCTGAGCCAATGTGAGCATCTTGAATTTCTCCTTTTTGAGGAAGTAGTTGAGGGCTCGGAGATCTAGGAGAGGAAGAAGGCCCTTGTCCTTTTTCGGGACCAGAAAATAGTGGGAATTGCAACCACAGCTGACTTCTGGCGCCGGAACCCTCTCTATGGCTTCCTTGGCTATGAGACCCATGACTTCCTCGCGGTGCAGGGACAAATGATTCTCCGTCAGCCGGTCGCAAGTTGGAGGCATGGAGAGGGAGGGTAATCTCGAAGGGGAGGGAGTAGCCCCTTCGGACGATCTGTAGAACCCACCTGTCTGATTTTATAGGCTGCCAGTGGTGGAGGTGATGGTGGATCGTGCCACCAACTGGATGCCCATGATCTAGAGGGCACAAGATTTGGAGGATTTGTAGGCTCCAGCTGCTGTTGGTTGGGGAGGGGTAAGGTGTGGCTGGACCAGACCCCTTGCAACCCAACCCATGAAGTCGGTATGAACCGCGCCCTCATCCACGCAGAGGCTGGCAAGCTTGCTCGGTGACTGTAATAGGGTTGGCACGGTTGAAAGGCCCCTTCTGTGGTCACAAAAAGAGTGAAAGGCAGACTGGGGATGACGTGGGACAGCCGAGAGGCCCAAGAACTTGGCCGTAGCCTGCGAGTACTTAAAGCGCTCCAGCGCCGAGTCTGCCTTGTCTCCAAAGACATGGGTGCCATTGTAACGCATGTCCATGAGGTAAGCCAGGACATCCCCGAATAGTCAGACGTTCCCAGCCAGCCGTGGAGTCTGACAGCCACCGTCGACGAACCTGCTCTGCCCAGCGAATTGGCCGCGTCCAAGCCACAGCGTATAGTGAACTTCGTGGTGTCCCTCCCGTCTGTTACTGGTTGGGAGAGAATGGGCGGGGCCTCCTTCGGGACCTATGGCAGCACTTGCACAACCGTTTCCCACAGCGTGTGGGAATAAAGACACAATAAGCATGCTGTGTTCACTGACCACAATGCAAGGCTGGCAGAAGAAAACATTTTCTTTTCCAAGCTGACCAGCCTCTTGGATGCCCTGTGAGAGGGAGCATAAGGGAATGCGCCATGGGAAGTGGAGGCTTGGACCACCAATCTCGTGGGCTAGGGTGTTTGGTGAGCAAATTTGGTTCCCCTGGAGTGGGGGCGGTGGCAGTGG
Source organism: Calotriton arnoldi (assembly GCA_963921515.1). Taxonomy (NCBI): domain Eukaryota; kingdom Metazoa; phylum Chordata; class Amphibia; order Caudata; family Salamandridae; genus Calotriton; species Calotriton arnoldi. The sequence continues at coordinate 963,763 of CAWUFW010003885.1, forward strand.
GCAATCGTCCTAGTCACAGGAGCCCCTGTGCTGGGTTTGGACCAGGTCTCCAGAGGGGCATCAGTAAGGGCTTCATTGAACGTCTTGACTGCCACCAAGGGCAACTGAAGGTGGAGGATCTCAGCCACTCTCTGCACCACCACTACATATGTAGCAACCTCCTCCGTAGCTGCGTTAGGGGAAGAAAGAATGCCGGTATCTGGAGACCCGTCCATATCTTGTTGATACTGGTATTCTAAAGGGTCCAGTGAGCCCTCCCATTCCTCCCCGAGGCCTAGCCCTTCAGAATAGGCTCAGGCTCCAACCTAGGACCGGGGGTCCTGTTGACGCCGGACTTTGGGTCGGTCGACGTGGCTCCAGCTCTGTGTCGTCGGGTATAAGAATGGGGTTGGCTACTCTCCAGCCCAGGTACTCGCCAATGACTACCCCACACACGAAGCTTAGTATAACATGTCTTTATCCTACTGTGTGTAACCGGGAACTCAACATTCTAAACCTGCACTCTCGTCACTACCCTCCAATGCTTACATCACAGTTCTACAAAGTCCATCAGGAGCCACAAGGGTTCTGTCATTACAAACTCACACGACACCACAGATGGCATGAAGGCTAACAACGATAAGTGAATGGCCCACAACTGCAGAAAATTGATATGGGGCACGCCTCTGCCGTAGAGCAGATACCTCTGATCTCCACCTCTCTCAAATGACTACACATACCCAGAAGCAAGGCATCGATCACCACTGTGAGCTCTGAGTGGGGGAAGGGTGCGAGGTCTGCTACTGAACCAATTGCGATCCAGCAGCCACTCCAGCAGGTCTTTTGCAGGCTCCTCTGAAATGCTGTGCCAACTGGGACTTCAGAACCCACTGCAGAGCCCACATATGCCAATTGGCATGCTTGACTAGCAGAATGCAAGAGGCCATCAGCCACAGTAGCCTCAACATCATCCTCGCTTGGATCCAGGAGAGAGGATGAAACACCAGGATCATAGCCCGAATGTCCTAGACTCTCCACGCTGGGGGAAAAACATGAAACTGCACTGTATCCAGAATAGCTCAGATGAAAGGGAGCCTTTGCAAAGGAGCCAGGTGTGATGTTGGACGTTGATAGTAAATGCCAAGGTTGTCAAGAGGTACGCCGTAGCCTGGAGGTGGGTAAAGACTGCCTGGGACGAACTCACTTTCAACAGTCAAGTCATCAAGGTAGGAGAAAATGGGAAACATCCTTTATCACGAAACCATTACAACGCGGTATGGTTACATCGTGGTTTTCACAACGCAAGTCGTTACATCGACTTGCACTGGAGGCGCTCTAGACTAAGGAATAGTGTGAATTACTATTCCAACACCTTCCCTACTGTACGTAGACTGGAGTTGGAATAGTAATTCACACTATTCCTAAGTCCAGCACCCTCCAGCGCAAGTCGATGTAACGACTTGCGTTGTCAACACCGCGATGTAAAATACCGCGTTGTGATGGTATGCGTTGTATCATCATACATTCTGAGAAAATTGGTACCTCGACCTCAAAGATGCACTGTAAACACTGCCATCATTTTTGTGAACATTCAAAGGGCATTGGTGAGACCATAGGGGAACACGGCAAACAGAAAGTGCTCTTGTCCTACCGTGAACCGCAGGTAATGCCTGTGGGCTTGCAGGCTGGGGTCTTTAATGTCGAAAGTAGAGAGATCCTGGGCTAGGTTGAGCATGTTGAATTTGTGCTTTCTCAGAAAGGTATTGAAAAGGTGAAGGTCTAAAATAGAATGAAGGACTACTTCAGCACAAGAAAGTAGCGTGAGTAACAGCCAGTTCCCACTTCCGATGCCAACATCCTCTCTATGGCTACTTTGGCCAGAAGGACCTGCACTTCCTGCTGTAAAAAGGACAGATGGTCCTCCATCAGCCGCACCAAAGGTGGAGGAAGGTGCAGTGGAGTGGAAAGAAAGGGAAGGGTGTAACCTCGCCAAACAATTTGCAGGACCCACTTGTCCAAACTGTTCGTTTGCAACCCTGAGAGAAAATGCTGTCTCCTGCCTTCAACTGGGTGGCTTTGTCTGGAGAGACCCACTAAAGAGGTTTTGTGTCAGCTGGAGAGGCTGGGGATTAGGATGCTCCCTCTCCTTGCTGTCCAAGCTGTCTGTGTGTGCCATAGCCACGAAAGGGCCATAGGGTCAGCTGGGCTGGCTGAACAAGTATTTGCTGGCAGTATTGAAAGCACCTACCATAGCCACAGAGGGGGTGAAACTACTGGTGGAACTGACACATTTGGGCAAACAGTCACAATGAGCGTGCTGTAGCCCTGCTGTCTGCTTTTTCGTGGATTAGACGAGAGCCATCAAAGTGCATGTCCATTAGGGAAGATTGAACATCCCTGGAGAAGCCTGTTGATCTTATACAGGCATGTCTTTGAACTGTCCTACTGATGCCTATCTGGTATCTATGACACAGAAAATAGTGAATTTTGCTGAAATGCAGCCATCCTGAATGCCTTGAGTAAGAGTGGGGCATGAGTCCTCTGGTGTAGCAGGTAGTATCTGTGGAACAGAATCGCACAGGGCATGAGTGTATCGGCCTAATAAGAGCTAGCCTGGTGCACCTCAGTGACAGGGTGGTAGAAGAGAACATGTGCTTTCCAAACGTTTTTTGGAGCTTTGAATTTCTATCTAGTGGGGAATGTGTTTGGGTTGACTCTGCTCATGGACACTTCCACCACTAAACTTTCTGGAGTCTGGTGCTGTGTTAAGAAAGGCAGATTACCCGGGGCAGGTTGAAAGCGCCTCGCTATCTGCCTATTTACCAGTGAGCCTGAACATGGCTTTACCCTAGAAGGGTGTCAGTAAGGGCCTTATTAAAAGGCAATAAGGGCTCTGTAGTGGTCTGTCCGGGGTGGAGGACCTCAGTAAGTACATTAGTTTTCACCTCCTTACTAGGCAGTTGCCCTTGGCATAACCAAAGGTTAGAGTGATGTTATATTTAGGTAAAAATGTCGGATAAAAAGTAACATTTAAAAAAAAAATTGAGATTCACCAGTTATAGTTAACTGAATAAACTCTAACTTAAATGTAATCAAAAAGAACTGGCTCGTAGTTTGAAGCCTCTGGTTTGTGTTTGTGTGAAACCAATAGGTTTCTTAAGAAAACCCTCACCCACCAACCTAGCTGGTGGCATGCTTCATCATCGGGTCCCACCCAAGGAGCCGAGTGCACCCTGGGTGTGCTGCGACGCCTGAACTACAGTGGAGCGGGTTTTTTTGTGTAGTGTGGTGCAATGAATGTGGTGTTAAAACTATCTATAGAGTCCCTTTTATGAATGAATTTTAATAGTGGGCCCTATGACAGGGTTAAAAATAAAGAGATGCGGATATGTGTAGAGCTTTAGGTTTGGACTCAAATATTCTAAGGGTAGGTCTACATGTTTCAGCCAGTCTACTTAATATGCTGGCTTTCGTCAGGACCAGTGTAAAAAGGTGTATAAACTGGTCAAGGTTGAGTCTTTCAGACCGGATTGCGTAAAAAGTGTCACACGAGCTAAGGTGCGGTAAAAAAAGGTGGAGGGAAACCAGTTGTTTCCTCCTAATAATCCTTAGTTAGGTTGTGCCGTAGTGATCGGCAAAGGAAGTAAGACAAAACACAAAACACAGGTACATAAAACATATAGTTGCTTAAACATGAGAAATTCATGCACTCGTGTGCCACACGCAGTGTCAGACTTGATCCTTAGTCGATCTATGCGGTGGTGACAAAATGTTACACCCATGCGTGCATCGCGGTTTATTATTGGGTTGTATGCGCTACAGTGAAAATGTCCGCAGCGGCTAATTTGCGGCATGGTGTATGGCTTCAGAAATTGTTAGATAATGCTTACTATGGTAGATTAGCCATAGACGACATGAATCCCGCAAGGGGGAAGTGCCTGTAGTCACACGCTGAAATTAGAAAGTAAAGGGTTACTAGGTAAGTTCCCGGTTACCGTTTTCAGCGTATCGCGCTTCCCGGTATGTGATCCCGGGTGCTCCACTTACTTCATCAAGGTCCACTGCCCTCAGCTAATACCTGTTGCGGCCTTGGTCCGGGATTCCGAGGATGTTTGGCCGCTTCGGAGACCCGCATTAAATGTGCAGTTTTCCGCGGTCCGTTTCCGGTGTGTGCGTGATCGTGTCACGCGGGAGCGGGGTCACTAGGAGTCGAGAACAGACTATGCCTCAGAGTGCAAGGACGTGCCCAAAGGGCTGTTTGACATTTGAAATGATTATGTGTAGAATTATAATAGTAAGTTCATGTCTGTATATTCCAATTATCATATGCAGCTAAGTGTATTGACGGAATTGTGTACAAATTTCGTCTAATGGGATACAAGTGCACTACATGCATTCTGCATGTTGGCTAGTGAAAATATGAGAGAATAAATAAAATGGTCCGGTTTATTGATGGTGAGTGCTTGAAGTCGAGGACAGACTATGCTTGCCATTTGGGGTGATTATGTGCAAATTATGGTTAACTCATTGTAGTAAGTTCGTATCAGCATATGCTGATTGTCATATGCAGCTGAGTGTTATTGGCGGAATTGTGTACAAATTTCGTCTATTGGCAGTGCTATCACGCAGGTACCTTTTGGGATACGGGTGCAATACCAGCATTTCTGCGTGTTAGGGTGGTGTAAATATATAAGAATTAAATGGACCGGTTTAATGATGGTGAATGCTGCTTGCCCCTTTGACTGATAATTTCCTGGGGTTGATGTGCTCAGCATCAAATGTACAGTACTTGGGTGGCACCTTTCTATGTGTGGGGTGCATTTCAGGTATTAGATTGTTCCCTCAGACTTCTTTGTGTCCCGTCAGGGTAAAGATTGCTGTCCCACTTTTAGGATATTACAGAGAACCATATATATACAATTTCAAGAGTTATTTAGTGCATTCCATGGAATGTTGTCGTTCAACCCCTTTTTATGAGTTGAGAGGCGATCGATCCAGCGTTGTTCTTTTTGCAGTAGTAGGTTTTCCCCTGCCCCAGATGTGGCCTCGATCTGGTCTATGATAACTCACTGCATATCATTTGGAGTATGCCCTGTTTTGATAAAGTGGTCAGTCATTCTTGTGGTATTTCTGTTGCAGCGGATGTTGCTTCTGTGCTCTCCGATTCTGATCTTTATTTTTCTGCTGGTCATGCCGATGTATCGGACACCGCATGGGCACTCAATCATGTATATGACATGTGTGGAGTTGCAGTTAGTGTGTTTCCTCAGGGACCATGTTTTGCCTTGTTCCAATTCCAAGGTTTTGGTGGTTGTGGTTAGGTGGCATACGCTACAATTTCCACAGGGGAAATGGCCTGTCACACTGGGAAGGCCCCACGCGTTGAGGACAGTGGTGCCCTTGATTTGTTGGTCTGTCTTGGGCGTGTGGAGATCAGGCGGTCTCTCATGCTGTCTGCTCGTTTGAACGAGAATAGCGGTTTCTCCCACTTCAGTTTCCCGGTGTTTAGGATTTTCCAATGTTTGTTAATGATTTTGGTCATTTTATTTGAGATGGTGTTATAGGTTGTTACGCAGGTCAGTGGAATTGTCGTGTCTGTTCGTTGGTTCTCTTCTAACAGGGCCTCCTGTTTTGGTTCCGAGCTCTTTTTTTGGATGTACCTACTATTTTTTGGGGGTGACCTCGGTTACCTAGTTTCTCTGCTAGGTTTTTCGATTGTTCTTGACACTCCTCAATGTTGCTACAATTCCTTCTGATACGGAGGAATTGTTCGTATGGTACGTTTTCCCTGAGTGAATGTGGATGGAAACTGTCAAATTTGAGAAGAGTGTTTCTGGCTCTAGGTTTATAGAAGGTCGATGTTTTTAAATGGCCCTCTTTTGCCTCAATGGTTAAGTACAGAAATGTGAGTTTCCTTTTGTCCGCCGTGCTGGTGAAGCGTAGAAAAGGGTCACAGCCATCGAGCCATGTTACGAAGGTGGTAAGTGCCTCTTCTTGGCCTTCCCATATCATCAGGATGTCATTGATGAAGCGACGCCAGAATCTGATGTGGTTTTTGAATGGGTTGTTAGTGTTCAAGATGTATGTTTTTTCAAAGTTGTACACATAGATGCCCGCCACACTAGGGGCAAAAGTGCTGCCCATAGACGCCCCATTGGTTTGTAGGAAGAAGTCCCCTTCAAACTCAAAGTAATTGTCTTTGAGGGCAAGGGTTGTGAACTGCATTACAAATTCTCTGGGGGTGTTGAATTCCCATGTGGTCTCCTCTAGGGTTTGGATTATGACTCGTAAGGTATCATCCTGGGGGAGGCTTGTATAAAGGCTTTCTATAGTAGGCCAACTAGGTTGGTGGGTGAGGGTTTTCTTAAGAAACCTATTGGTTTCACACAAACACAAATAGAGGCTTCAAACTACAAGCCAGTTCTTTTTTATTACATTTATTCATATAGGGGAAATGAACTAGCTCCTCTTGACTCTTCCTCTCTCTCTTATTGATTTGCACATAAACTATAACTTACACACCTAACCAACTTGGGACATCACATATTACAATACTCATAAAATGTTCAATGATATCATTCATAACATCACTGATGAAATCTGAAATGGTATCATTGATGACAACACTGTGCATGGGGTGGGTGCAAGACTTTTTCTGCAAAATGCTACCTCTGATGCTTTAAAGTGATATACTGTTGGAATGTAAGGTAAAACTGTCATTGCAATGAAGCAAATAAAAATAAAATAAATTAGATTTACCTTCAGCGATTTATCAATATAAACACACTTGAAAAATGCAAGCAATTAAAAAACAAACAAAAAAAATCCCAGGCCCTATTTAGTACTAAGTTAGATCTAACCATAACAAATTTGAAAATGCAAAATAGTCAACTTAAGCAACGGACAATGTCCTGCTATTTTGAAGCTGGAAAGTTCATTAATTGTTTTCTTCTGAATGACAACTATGCATATGTGCTTCTTGCTTTTACAAGAACAACCCCTCCCATTTAAAACAAATTTAAAAAACAAACATTACGATGCTAGACTCCATTGCCAATTAAACGGAAAAGCAACATGAATCAACATTTGCATCAATTTTTCTCAGGGGAAAAGGCACATATTAAAACAAATATCTTGAGAATTTGACAAATTTAAAACATACTACCTAATAGCAGACAGTGTTTATAAAAAAAAGTACGGTTCTAGGTTTTCAAGAGCAACTCCATAGGAAAGAATAAGCCAACACTGGCAAAACCAATAGGTTTGGCATTTAACAGGAAAGAGCTGACAATGACTTCGTCACTGCTTTATATTTTACTATTCTAGCATGGCTGTCAGCTATTGGCTCATTAAAATAAAAAATAACAAGCATCTGCAATGCAATGGGTCTCGCATTTACACAAGTTTGAGCTATTGGCATTGTAAATGACAATGCCTTTTATTTATATTTTGGTTTTTAAAACATAAATAAAAGGCATCGTCATTTACAATGCCAATAGCTTAAACTCTCGCAAATGCGAGACCTATTGCATTCCAAATGCTTGTTTAAAAGTGTGTGTGTGGGGGGGGGGGGGGTTCCAGACAGGAGGTAGCAGAAGATACACAGACGGGGAGGGTGTGTGGAAGCAAAACTGAGGGTGCGGTGTGGGGAAGCAAAAATGATGGCACAGTGGGGGAAGGGGCACGGAGGGCATAGGAAAGCAAACGATAGAGCAATGTGGTGGGCAGGGGGAGAAAAGCAAATGAGCAAGAGCAACGTTAAGCTGGGGGTGAAAGCACATGCTTTACAGGTAATCTGAGCCGAGGAGCAAAGCGCAGCGAGCTGCCACTTTGGAACTGGAGAACTGCTCAGTAAAGCGCACCAATACCTTCCGGTTGGGTTTGCGGCTGCGGTGTCCAAAGAGACATTTGCAGCCAAAGAGTTTCTTTCTTTTTTGGATCCATTTCACAGAGGAACAAATTGAGAAAAAAGGGTAAAAGCCCTTTGTTGAAGTCATGGTTTTTAGCAAGTGAGCAGAGGAGCAAATCTAAAGCATATTTATGTTTAACATAAATGTTCGTTCAGAAAATAAACCCGCTAGATCTAGCGGAATTTATATCACACACCTTTGACCTCCCTAAAGGCATCGCTGAGTTGCCCCCTTCTGTCTCCCATGGCCCCTGAAGAGCTCCCCGTTTGCTACGAGTTAAACAAGCTAGTGGTCACAAATGAGCATGAGAGACCCTCCTGCAGTAAGAGAAGCTCATTAAAGAAAATACTGCTTGCAGACTAAAGAAGACGTACAGTGTAACAACCAAAGTAAAAGGGCCAGTCCTCATGGGAGGTTACAAATGAAGACAAGGCGGTACTAAGGAGGGACTAACAAGCATAATAAGGAATCAGAAGCCAGCATTTACGAACGACAATGACACAAGCCAATGACAAATATGAGCGGAGAGTGGGCGGGGCTTCAAGTACATACTCCATTACAGCATGGCTCGCAGAGCATCGCATGCACTGCCCAGGCTCGACCTAAAAATGGCCAATTTGTGTCAATATGTTAGTGCTGTATGCAGATATGGCTACACATGCAGATGCATGGTGCCGGTGTGGAATACTTTAATTTCAAGAGAGCTTTGTGTATACTTGCCTACGTCCACCGACATGCAAGAATGATGCTGCACGGTGGCCATTTTGGCTTTTCTCTATTTATACCCATTCAACCCTGCCCTCATGTTAGAATGATGAAATAAAAAAAGTTAGGGGTAGTTAAACTACCAAAGTGCCATGGATGAGCGGGGGCTGCTTGGATAATTTAGAATGCAAACAGACAGCTTGGGACCAGGGACTCTTCACATACCAAAAAAAAAATATAAACTTAAGAAAGGTATTGTTAGAAATGGGATTTCTGGTTGGCTAGGGCATGCGCCTAAGCCAGGCAGAAACCACCACTCTAGTCAGGGCAAGGGAGTTACACACCGAAGATAACCCCTGCTCACCCCCTTGGCAGCTTGGCAGAGCAGTGAGGCTTATCCCAGAGGCAATGTGTAAAGCGTTTGCGCAACACACCCACACAGCAGCGACACACTAGGCACACCACAAAAGAAACTCCACACAAGGTTATATAAAAAATAGCCTTTGTATTACTCATAAAACACATTAGAATGCAATCACATATATACACTGTGCCACCTGGCACTAGGTATTACTTTACAGGGGATTATACACATTACAGGGCCAATCGGGCCACTGTCATCACCATTAGCACGTAAGTAGTAAAACACAACCAGTAACTACTGGACCAGGTGCTCTGAGCACCACACATTAGGCATAAACATATTAGGCCAAAGCATCAGCAACAGGGCACCACAGCATTAGGCATAAATCACACCCACCGTGCCCTATCATGAACACTTGTAGGTTGTACATATCACTACATGCGCCCCACAATCAGAGCGACACCTGCGCTCTCCTTTAAGGTACCTGGTGTCCTTAGCATTTGGGCCACGTGCCCACCTATCCCCTAAAGATGGCAATTCTCGTCCCCGGGGGCCTCCGTCGAGGTCTCACCCCGTTCAGGGACACAATGCCACGAGCAAAGGGGCGGGGTGCAACTCACCCTATCTCCGCCAAAGAATCCCCCCGATGCTGTGTCTCTTGCAAGGGGAGCTGCCCACTACCACTCGGGGCAGCTGTTCTACTTGGCCAAAATAGTGCCCCCGAAAGGTCCACACTGGGACCGTGGCCCGCTGAAGTGGGCTCCGCTATTGCCGCAGATGCGGTGGAAAGGAGGGTGGGGGCGCCGTGCCCTACCCACCTCCCTGTAGGCCCAAACTCACCAGGTCCTTACCCCGACTTCGTTGGTCTTGTCCGCGAGACTTGCCACTACTCGTGGTTTGCCTCTCCCTCGACAGGTGGGAGAGGTCACAGAGTGGAGCCCGCGAGGCTCCGGTCCTTCTTCTTGTTGCCTGCGGAGCCCGCGAGGCTCGAGCTCACTCCCGCCACCAGTCCCGTCCACAGCAGGCCCAGAGGACACGCGGGGCTCTCCTCATCTGCCCGGGAGCCCCGCCGAGGATCAGCCTTCCGTGCACAAAGCCCCGCCCACAACCAGGCGCAAATTTTGCCTGACTTCCGGCGGCCTCTTTTGGCCAGCTCACAACCAGGCAACAGCCGCCTGGCTTCTGATTCGCGTTGCGGTGGTGCGGCAACATGAGCCCACGCCAGAGGCTCACAAACATGGGGCACTAAAGGAATCCTGACGCGCTCCACGCACTCCACTGCAGCGGGGGCCAACTCCTTTGCACAGGAGGTTTTTCAGCGCTCCTAGGTCGGAGTGCTCCTTGCACCAGGAGCTCTCTCTCCACCCCGATGCCTCCAATAGCCCGCTTCACACGCACTTGGTGGGGAGCAGAGCAAACACACGCTCCTCCTGTCTGGAAAAGTGAAAGCACCCAACACGTTTGGCTCCAAAGTGAGGGAAGGTAACTGGTGTAATGCTCACCACATGCTATGTTTGTCCCAGTCCCCAAGACCGGCCACACAGCCCTAGTAAATCCCTGAGCCAGAGAACCAGGCACAGGCAGGCCAGCATATAGGGTAGAGCTGGGCCCAGGCAGGCCAGCTCACAGGGCCCTCCAGCAGAGGGGATGTCCTTAGTGGCGGTTCCTCCTGGCGCCCAGCAGTCCTCCAGTCCAAGTCAGCACCAACAGCCATCTCATGGGGTCACAGCCCCAATATTTATATCAGTAATGTTCTTTGTTCTGCCCTGGCACAGGACTTGGGGACCCAGTTCTGGGGGGCACTTAACAAGTGCACAACAGTCCCCATTGACAGTGGAGGTCCAGGCCCCAGACACACCACAGGGGGGCGGAGCCAGCATTATGTAGTGCAGACACAGTCCTATTCAGGCCTAGGTGCTACTCCTCCCCCTACTCCAAAGGCAGTTCAGTCTATTCAGCCTAGCGCTGACTCACCCAGCCCCTCTGGAGCCACTGCACCTCCCCAGCCCCTGTCACTCCAGAGCCAGACATGCACTACCCATCAGGCAGGCACAAAGACACATAGCACACAGAAATGCCCACTTCTAAAAGTGGCATTTCTAAAATAGTGATAATAAATCTGTGCACACCATTACGCAGCATTTATTACCACTATTCCAAACATACCAAACTTGATCATGCTACTCCTCTCAGATCAGGAATAACCACTGAAACACTTATCAGGGAATCCCCAATGCATTCCTATGAGAGGGCAGCCTCACAGTAGTGAGAAACCAAAATGGCTGTTTGTCACTACCAGGACATGCCACACAGCTAAGGCACATGTCCCACCTTTTACCTACAATTCACCCTGCCCATAGGACTAGCTAGGGCCTACCTTAGGGGTGACTGATATGTAGTAAAAGGGGAGTCACAGACGTGGCAGCCACTTTATGTCCCACGTCACAGCGGCAGTAAACTGCGCGCGCAGGCCCTGCAATGGCAGATGCCCGAGACAGGTTTGAAAGGTTACTTTGGTGGGTGGCGCAAGCAGCGCTGCAAGCCCACCAGTAGCATTTAATTTACTGGCCCTGGGTATCCGAGATACCACCTTACAAGGGACTGCTAGGTAAATTAAATTAGCCAAACAGGTGTAGACCAATCTTACCACGTTTTACCATAGAGAGCACATGCACTTTACACTGGACAGCAGTGATAAAGTGCTCAGAGTCCTAAAACCACCAACACCAAGTCAGGAAAAAATACTAGGAGGAAGGCAAAAAGTTCAGGGATGACCCTGCAAAAAGGGCCAAGTCCAACAGGTATTAAAGACATTGTAACCTATGTGAAATACTTTTGAAAGTAGTTTATATCTGTGACATGCAGGGGGCTGATATAAACGTTGTTGGACAATACCTAAAGCCATCTGAAACACATTAGCTAAACACTGAAAAGGGCTGTCCAAAAGTGCCTTCCTCTATGAGTATGTGTATGTTGTCTGTTATTTTGTGTTCTGCATGGTGTCACAACATGAGGTCTCGCAAGAAAGCTAAAGTTGTCTGTAGGAGAAACCTAAAGGAAGGGGTGGGGAATCTGACAAACATTCCACAGTAACCGTTGATGACTCTCACGATGTTTCCTTGAAACAAATACACTCTGCCCTCACATATATTTTTTGAAACAATAGCAAACAGTGGGACAATCAACTGAATCGTGCATATTACGGAAGGTAATAAAATCCCTCAAAATCTAGTGCCTCAATTCAATCAGCATATTCGGTCAGCCATTTTCCTTAGCAAATATGGTTTTCCACATGACCGAAGACCAAGAAAATATAAAGTGTGAGTGGCTCATGTTGGTAGGTAAATGTCCCCTTCATTGGTATACAGGCATGTAGTTCAGGTCAGAATTCCCAACTGCATGCAAACCTGGTAAACTGACTATTATTTCGGCCCTGGCGTCACACGAATCTAACAAGGCCTAGTCCTTACCCTGACTATGTGAGGTCCATGGCCTGTGCTGTGACCTGAAAGACCACATCAAGCATGCTTTTAGTTCAGAATGGACTAAAGCCATGTCATGGGTGTAAACATAAAGCAGTGATGACAGTGTATCATATTTTGTAAATTTTTAGTGTGACCATACCTTTTTATCTGTTTCAGTGAAACAGTGTGGCCGACTGACCCCTCTCATGTAAAGCTCAGGTGCTATGTGAAACTTAGTACATTGCACTTACATCCTGTGTGCATGTTGTTCGTGTGTGACATGGGTAGCAGTAGGACTCTGTGTGTTGTGCAAGTATGGATACTGACGCCAGTGGGATCCATTTTGGCTGCCCCTGTTTGTAGCATGATATATAATCGAGGATAAGGATAGCTTCCCCAGACAGTGTAAGTGTATTTCCTGCTTTCCTGGGCCCGAAGAATAAAGAGCTAGATACAAGTGAAAAGGATGGAGACAACACTACCTTTATAAAATTTACTGAGAACTTTATTAGAAAAGAAGCAATGACATTTGGTAGATGGCAAGGGTGAGGGGTGGAACTGCAGCATCAGTTATTCAAAGTGAGGAAGTTTCTAGACAAGTCCTGCCCTTTGGTCGGTTTCTGACTCCAGCTTCAAAATGGTTGATGACAGCCAGGTGCAAGAAACTCACACCTCATTGTGTTCAAGTTTGGGTGCTTATGGTTGGAGCCAGCCCCTGTGCTACCTGCTGTGAGAAGCATCACTTTAAACAAATTCTGTGTCTTGAGAGTAGCCTGTGAAAGATACTTGAAAGAGAACCAAACCAGCTCTGAAGCTTGTGATAGTGGATCCATATTCACAGACTGGAAATTGTGTTTAAAAGTGGGATCCAAACCACCCCACTTTGTTCCAGGACTTAAGTTCTTCTTGATCAAGGACAGGAGTGCTCCAAAGTGCTCCTGTGTAATCAGGGCAAGTGTTTGGCAGATAGCCAGTCAACCAGAGGTAAGTGGACATCACCTGACACCAACATTTTCTGCTGGAAGAACTGAGGGTCAGCCATAAGACCCTAAGCATTTGCCCTCCTGCTGAGAGAAGGAAGGAGTGTACCTGGCCCTACAGGAGGAGAAACTGTTGAGGAGAAGACTGTGTGTTGCTGGTGAGAGGAACACCAGATTACGCTGATGACCCAAGACTGTATACCAGGAGAGGCCCTGTGATGTGAAATGGTCTCCTCGACCTCTCAACGCAGTTCATGAAGTAAGCTGTGTCAAGTTTATGGCAGGAACATATCGTAAGGCAGCTGACCCTGGTTTCAATCATCTGGCTGCCCCCACCAATGAAGAGTGAATGACTTTGTCACCGCTGTGCGGCGAGCCCAACCGCCCATGGGGCCACCAATGCCCATGAGATCACCATTGGAAGGTTTATCCTGTAGGGTGCAACTATCTCCACTGAACATTGGCCTGCAGACAATTTTGAGAGCTACTGCTGCTGGTGCTGGGCATTGCAGTAAAGACCCACTTTCCAAAGTCATTCTCCTGAGGCCGCCCAGAAAGGCCACCATTGCATTCACACATTGAAGAATCCAAGCTGGGAAGGAGGCATGGTGAGGCTGCATCTGCCACACACTTGAACTGGCAAAAGTCTTCTTGGAGGTAAGCTATGGTGCTTAGCCTGCCAGTGAATGTGAGACACAAAGTTGCACCGGCCAATCCACTGCGCTCACTAGAGACTATTATTTTGGCAATAAAGAAAGGACGAAAAAGAAAGGATAACATAGTTGAACTTTGCCACCTATAGAAACCAGTCAGAACATTTGAGCTAACTACACCTGATTCTAATCCTGCTTAGACCTGTAAAAGGATGGGTAAGGTAATAAGTGAGAATTTTGGCCCTACTGGGAAAAGGGGACAATTATCAGGAAGGTAAGGGGAGGCAGCGTCTCACTGTAGAATGCAGCATTCTTCAACACTATATGTCCTATTCATTGAACTGTGCAGTATTGTGCATTGCTGCAAGATTAAAAGTATTTTTTCCACAAAGAAGGTACTGGGTTGGACAACATCTTATTGTATCTCTTTGTTGATTGTTGAGTTCTGAATTCTTGCCCCCACACTACCTCTCTAAGAAGCCTATGATTGCTCATCCTTGCTAATCCTCAATTGAGAGTCAAGTGAGAAAAGGACTGTACTTGGGTAGGTTTGTCGAGCCACAGTAGGTCAGACCTTTGGACACTAGTGGCAAATAACCACAACCACCATGGTTGGGCCCGGTAGCCTAGGTGTGCCCTAAATGGTGTCTGACAGCTCATTACTGTTAGTATTATTGCTATCATTTATAGTTCATGTGTTGCAGGCTTTTGCAGACAGTATCTGCACCTGATCAGAACTGGTGAGTAGAGTATGTGAAAAAAGATGAAGGAAGAAGGGGACTGGAGCAAGTAGAGGAGCGAAGAAACGTGGGATGAGGGAAAAACAATGCATTGATAACCATCCTAATGTAACCATTAGAAATACTGATTACTAGAGCTAAACAAAAGCTGCAAATACTTTATATCTGTCTTTTTCAGGTTTTAGTTTCTAATTACTGCACAAACAAACTGCTTTCTGCATTCTGGCAGAGTGGTCATTTGGAAGCAGGCTTCTTTACTATCTACTGAGCACATCAGGTTGTTGTGCTGCACAGCTGGCAGTAATGGAGACAAACTCAATATTTTGTACATCTACAGTATGCAGTTAAGGTTTAGCTAATAAAGATCCTCATGGGGTAGAGACTCATTTTCTTTTTCCATACAAAGAAGTAGCAGGAATAGTATCCTTACCCTCTTCTAATCAATGGAACTGTCTTGCAAGTGCTTAAAAGAGAGGAGCCTCTCTAACTCCTACAACGGTTCTTCATACCTTGTATGTAAGGTTCTGGGGACCTTAGCAGCTCTTGAGCATAGCCATTTTCCACCACTGAAAGAATCTAGGTATTTTTAGTTATTTAGGCCCGGTCATAGGCTTGAAAGATGGGCTGGCCTTC
The DNA here is from genome assembly GCA_963921515.1 of Calotriton arnoldi. NCBI lineage: Eukaryota > Metazoa > Chordata > Amphibia > Caudata > Salamandridae > Calotriton > Calotriton arnoldi. The sequence continues at coordinate 979,191 of CAWUFW010003885.1, forward strand.
ATTGGCTGACAACCACAGTTGGCACGCAGTGATTCGCCTATTACAGTGCACATCTTGTAATACCAGAAGACTTTATACATCAAGGCACTATACACATTTTTCATCGCAAGGGAAGATAATGATCTTATGCCACAGCTCTTATTTAGGGATTAGTATTTGAGCCATGATGACCTTTGCAAGGCCAGACCACTGTTCATGGTCCTGGCATCCATGTCAATGAGCACTGAGTACAATATGAATTTCACACCCACTGCTTCTTTGCCCAAATTAAACATGACACTCTATGCCTTCTGGACATATTCTTGGAGGAAAGGGGAGAAAGTGGTCTAAATGCTAAACACCATAGCTAGCCTTGACTGCCTTGGCATTAGTTGACAGCAGGGCGAGACCTCTGGATGGGTAAATCTTATTCCCCTGCATCTTTAGATACTTTACCTCAACTGTATGGAGAAACTTTGTCTCATGTTCATGTGGGAGGACACTGCTTTTCCCTTCAGGGAAGCTACCATCATATTCACAGAAGACTAAGCTGGTGGCTGCTGGACACAACATCTGGATGGTCCTTGGGGATTGAAGACTTGGTATCTAATGACTGAGATTAAAAGTTCAGAGAAAGTCTTCTTTCAAATCTCTTGATCCTGTTTGAGAACCTTTGGTTTGTAGTTAGGATTGGGTTGGTGAGGCAATAATATGATCAGCTTGAAATAGTCCTCCCATTCTGCAACTGGGGTACCAAGTTCCAATGGAAAGAACATCCAAAGCCTTGGTCAGCCTTTGGAAGTGTGTCTTAGCATGGAGGGCTCTCTTCCAAGAAAAGAGCCAAGGAGAGGGTCAAAAATAGAATTGCTGCACCCCTACTGTTCTGAAGTCATGGTTGGTATCTGGACCTAAGCCAGCAGGATGAACTGAGCAGGGGCACTGGGGCCATGGTCTGACCCTCTTGCCTTAGGATTGGCACCCAGGACTCTGGCAGCTTCGCTGGGGAAGCTATGGTAGATGAGGGAAGCCATGCCTGGGGAGATGGGAGCACTGTGGCTCGGGGGAGAAGGACCACAGGGGTCTGTTGGGACTTTAACTTCCTCTCTCCACCAAATCTCAACCTAGAGTGCTTCCCCCTGCCCCGTGGTTTATTGACTCTCTCTCAGACTTGATAAAAAACACTGTAAAGTTTAAGAGAGACAGTGGAGAAAGCACTAGGCGCCAGAGGCTAAGTTTGCCTATCTGGAGGCACTGAAAAAATACCATGCTCTATGCAGATCAAGTTGTGCTTCCTTTTACACGGATAAGATTATGACTGCCCAAAACTGCCAGAAAACCCTATTTAAAGTTGTGACAGAGCTCTCCGCGTCAAGTACGTTTTTGCCGGCCCCTTCACGTTCGCTACATCAATGTAATGAACTTGCGCTGTTTTTCCAAAATAAAGTTGTGTATATCCATCGCCAGCTTGATTCAGATTCCCCCCTTCAAGACAACTTCATCTTCCCTAACACTCAACTTTCTGATCAGGTCAATACTGCCCTCCCTGACCTCTCATTTGTTGAGTCCTGTCAAGTTAAGGCCTGGTTTCCACTTGATTTGATCTCTCTGCAATGTCTGCTGGGAACCATCAAGTCCGGCTCTCCACTTGACCCTCTCCCTCCATCTAAGCTCAGACTTTTGGATGAGTCTGCCCTTGGCGTGATTCTTGCTCTTCTCAATTCCTCTCTAAATCTTGGGCAGGTGCCCCGAAATTTGAAGCACGCTCTTGTGCTCCCTTTGCTGAAAAAGACTGGTCTAGATCCCCGCTGCTGGTCAAATTACCGGCCCATATCTCTTCTTTCTGCCTTTTCCAAAGTACTGGAAAGACACATTAATTCTCAACTCTCCGCACATGTGAGATTGCACAAGTTATTCCATCCGTCACAGTCTGGTTTTCTTCCTGGGCATAGTACTGAATCGGCTCTGCTTGGGGTCACGGAGGACCTCAGGCAGCAGCTTGACTGTGGTGGTACGGCAGCGCTCACCCTATTGGATTTGAGCGCAGCCTTCGACACGGTCTCTCATTCCATTCTGGTGGATCGCCTTGAAGCCTCAGGAATTGTAGGTGTGGCCTTGCAGTGGCTGATCTCTTTTTCAGAGGATCGCTCTTTTCAAGTCTTTTCACTCACCACTAAAGCAAACTCAGTAGCCTTAACATCAGGAGTACCGCAGGGCTCGATTCGGAGTCCCCTACTTTTTCATCTTTATGTTCGCCCCTTGGCGGTTATTGCGGAAATATCTGGGTTGACCATCTTCTCTTACGCAGATGATACGCAGATCATTTTCTCTCTTTCATCTGCTCAGCATCAGGACCCTTCACTACTTCAGCTTGGACTGCGTAACATTTCCTTGTGGATGTCCAGAAATGCTTTAAAGCTGAACGGCTCTAAGACTGAGGTCCTCATCCTGGGGAACAATCCCGAACTTTGGGGAGCTGGCCATTGGCCTGCCACATTAGGACCTTTACAGGCTCGGGTCCCGAAGGTTAAGAACTTGGTATTCACCATTGATAGCAAGCTTTCTCTTGGAGCCCAAGTGTCTGGAGTCACCTCAGCTTGCTTTGCGGTTCTCAAGTGGCTAAAGAAAATCCTCTGGCTAATTCCACTGCAGCCCAAAGAACCATATTGCAGGCCTTGGTGATCTCCAGACCGGATTATGGTAATGTACTGTATTTGGGCACGGACAAGGCCACCGTACGCCATCTCCAGCTCATTCAAAAAGCAGTGGCCCGCATGCTTTTTCAGTTGCCTCGTCAGGCCTCTGTTTCCCCTCTGCTCCATCAACTTCACTGGCTCAAGGTAAACAAAAGTATTGAGTTCAAGGCCCTTTGCTATAGGTTTCGAGCTCAGCATGGCTTGGCCCCCTTGTACATACAAAGCCTTGTCAAGCCTTACCAACCCACTCGCAAACTGAGATCGGCTAGCCTTTCTCTTTTCTCAGTTCCTAGAGTGCGGCGAACCCGTATGGGAGGCCGATCGTTCTCCTACCTTGGACCTAAATTGTGGAATTCCCTTCCGTTGGAACTCAGGATCTGTCGGTCTCTCTTAGCCTTTCGTAAAAAGCTGAAGACCTTTCTTTATAGTCAGGTGTAATTCCTCACCCCCCAACAAACTTCAACCTTGCTTGTCCTGCTTAGCGCCGGGAAACCCTGTTGGGTAGCTGTGCGCTTTATAAATCTTTTAAATAAATAAATAAATTGAGGTTATAAAGGAAAGGATGGAAGACAGCATGAAGGCAAAGCCTACAGCTGGATCCACAGGGATGGGTGTGGTATAGTCTGAAGAATCCAATAAATTAGATCTGTCTGCCATTGATTCCAAAACCCGCTGGAGGAAATGCCAGTGGAAAGTCCACTGTAGTTTGTGTCCAGAACATATGGTCCGTACCAGACCAGCTTCCTGAGATTCCAACTGTTGTGCTGTAGACACTGCACCAAGTTCTGTTCTGGGAGGAAATGTACTTTCAGAGTAAGAGACAGGGCCTGTACTTCTAGTGCAAATCCAGTGTCTGAGAGACCTCCCAACAGGAGAGAAGCAGGAGGCAGTCTAAAGGTGCTTGCTAGCTCTGGTACTTCGGAGACAAGCCTGGGTGTTTCTAATCACCAGGGGTTCCGGTCTCCTGTAACAAGACTCACTGCTTGCTGATTTGGTGGGCTATCCTCCCTCAACAGCCACTTGCACAGTGCTGGAGGAGATGCCAGATTGCAACCATGACAGAGATCGTCTACAGGAGAAGCTGGACTCAACTCAGAGGTGCAAGTCTCCCGAGTCACTGAAGCAGATAGGGATTTTATCTCCAAACATATGAGCAGGTAGGGATCTTATCTCCAAACATATGTCCAGAGAGAGAGATGAACTCGTACTCTCAGTGCCTAGGAACTATCATCACCACACACAGAAAGAGACACTGCCTGGTGAACAGCAGCTCGGGGTATTGACACCCAGATAAGGAGTTCAATTCAAAAGTGCAATGTTGCCTCTGGAGCAGTGAGTTTTGACTCCAAAGGATGTTTCCTCCTGGGTACTTCAGACTCTTCTCTAATTGGATCTGGCTGGATGGAACCTGTCAGCAGGTGCCGGGAGACAGTCAGTCTTTTGACGATGTGGTTTCTTCTACTCCAGGGTAAATTGCATCACTTTCCACTGTCCAGTGATCGGTAAGATTACAGGAAAGGATGATTCACTATATGAGAGGAAAAAAGGGTGCTCAATACAGAACCCAATAATGTAAACCCTGTACTTCCTAATTCTTCTACAACATCTCTAACACAAATCAGTGCAAACCTGCTCTGAATGCACGGCAGGCGATTCTGGAAGGAGGATGTACTGATGGTAGCACACAGAGAAGTCATTAGCTAGATTACTATTGATTAGCGCGAGATACAGAGGTCGCAAAAAGCAGCAGCTAGGATTGGCTGAAGATACTAAGCCCATGGCTAAAAGCTGGAGTACTGTGGCACAAGCTACATAATCTGAAGGAAGAAGGAAACGGGAGTGGGGGTAGAATCAGTAAAAGAATAGACTCTCCTCCTCCTCCTCCCACGCTGGGGCTAAGCCTGCTAGAAGAATTCGAAGATCTTGAGAGAAGTACGTTCTGATTCACACCGATGAGCATAAAAAAGGGAAATGGCGAGGGTATACAAACATGTCACAGTGCCACATATGATATACCAAAGACAGCATTTAAAGAATTCCCAGTCTCACCACAAGGTGGGAGAGATACAAACATTGAGAACAAAAAGAGCCAGGATGTAAGGTGTTACAAATGGGGTCTCTAGTTGGAAGGGTTTGCACCCTGTCCAAGTAGGGACCTCACTCTAGTCAGGGAAAGGGAGTCACACAGCAAAGACAACCCCTGCTCACCCCCTTGGCAGCTTGGCAAGAGCAGTCAGGCTTAGCTCAGAAGGAATGTGTAAATCATTTGTACCCACACACAAAGTAACAGAGAAAACACTACAAAAGGAGTCCACACCAGTTTAGAAAAATATCCAATATTTACCTGAATAAAAGAAGACCAAAACGACAAACATCCAACATACACAAGTCAAAATATCACTTTTAAAAGGTTAAGCGAGTTTAGTCCATAGAAATCAATGGATGCGTTTGTTTAAGTACCTTAGATGCATCAAAAATCAAAGGCCTGCAAGGTGCAGGAGAGTTGAGGCGCCGGGAAAGCAAAGCGATGTGTCGGTTCCTTACTACGCAGGGGAGGTGATGCATTGGTTCCTTACTGGCAGGGGAGGTGATGCGTTGGTTCCTTACTGCTAGGCAGGGGAGGTGATGTGTTGGTTCCCTACTAACAGAGGAGGTGATGCGTCGGTTCCTTACTGGCAGGGGAGGTGATGCGTCGGTTTCCGGACACGCGGCTTCGGTTCCTTACTGCAATGTCAAAGAAGAGTCGGCGTCGAGGGACGAGGCTTCGAAAATCCAGATGCGGTGCGTCGATGTGAGAGCGGCAATGCAGGCGCTGCATCGATTTCACAACCACGAAGCAGGCGCTGCATCGATTCTTCAGCCGAGAGCAGATGCTGTGCTGGAGCGGGTGCCACAGAGGTCGGTGACACAGTGCTCGGGACTCAAGCTGCAGCAATTTTGCTGACGCACTGTGACAGTGAGCCAGGCCTGTGGTGAAAGTCATAGTCGATGCTCCCAGTAGGAACCACCCTTCGGTGCAGGCTGTGGCGATGCATCAATCATTTGCAGCGATGCGTTGAGAAAACAGGCGATGGGAGTTGATGCGTGGATTTTCTTCTTAAGATCAGCAGGTTACAGTTCTAAGGGCCCATGAACTAGATCTGGCACCACTTCACAAGTCAGGACTCTCAGCAGAAGATCCCAGGCACTGGTAGGTGAAGTCTTTGATGGCCCTGAGACTTCTTAACAGGAGGCAAGCACGTACAAGCGGTTAGCGAACCTTGGATGCAGGAAGTAGAAAGCAAAGTTCAGTCCTTTCACAACCAGTACAGAAGCAGCAAGCAGCAGGCCAGCACAACAAAGCAACAGGCAGAGTGGCAGTCCCTCCTACAGCATCAAGCTCTTTTTCCTGGCAGAATGTCCTCAGTCCCGAAGTGCTCTGATTTTGGGGTATCAGAAGTCCAATACTTATACCCATTTCTGCCTTTGAAGTAGGCAAACTTCAAAGAAAAATCTTTGTAGTGCACAAGACCCTGCCTTTCCCTGAGCTGGCTCCAGGCACACTACAGGAGGGTGGAGACAGCTTTGTGTGAGGACAGGTTCAGCCCTACTCAGCTGTCAGTGACAACTCCTCCCACAACTCTAGCACAGGCCTGGTGATGGGTCATCAGGATATGCAAGGCAATCCTCAGCCCCCTTTTTATGACGGTCTAGAGTGAATGCACAAGAGCCTAATTGTCAGCCAACCCAGACGTGCATTCTACAGACAGGCAGAGGCACAGAATGGTTAAAGAAGAAAATGCCCACTTTCTAAAAGTGGGATTTTCAAACACACAGTTTAAAAACGAACTTCACCAAAAGGTATATTTTTAAATTGGGAGTTCAGAGACCCCAAACTCCAAATCTCTATCTGCTTCCAATTGGAAATTAGACTTAAAGATATTTCAAGGCAATCCCCATGTTACCCCATAGGAGAGAGAGTCCTTGCAATAGTGAAAAATGAAATTAGCAGTATTTCACGAATTGCACAAGGAAAACACACCAGCACATGTCCTACTTTTAAAATACACTGCACCCTGCCCGTGGGGCTGCCTTGGGCCTACCTTAGAGGTGCCTTACATGGACTAAAAGGGGAGGTTTGGGCCTGGCAAGCAGGTGCACTTGCCAGGTCAAAATGGCAGTTTAAAACTGCACACATAGACACTGCAGTGGCAGATCTGAGACATGTTTTCAGGGCTACTCATGTGGGTGGCACAATCAGAGCTGCAGGCCCACCAGTAGTATTTTATTTACAGACCCTGGGCTCACCTAGTGCACTTTACTAGGGACTTACTAGCAAATCAAATATGCCAATCATGGATAAACCAATCACCAATACATTTTAGACAGAGATCATATGCACCTTAGCACTAGTTAGCAGTAGTAAAGAGCAAAGACTCCTAAAGCTAAAAAAACAGGTAAATAAAATAGGAGGCAGAAGGCAAAAAGTTTGAGGATAACCCTGCAAAAAGGGTCAGGTCCAATATAAGGATATTTAGATTTATGAAAAAACGTAAAATCATACATGCTTGTCTTTGTTGCTAAAACATTTCGTGTTTGCAGGTCTTCAGCTTGAGATCACTGGCTTGTTGCTTGCGACCCCAGGCTTCATCAAGCCTGGATGTGGCAAATCCACTTAAGACTGGAGGCCCCGGATCTCAGTTTTAGTGTCCCCCGGGGACATCATTGCTAAGTGCGCTTTGAGCACCTTGGAGACAAGATCCTCCCGGTTAACAGAGGTACATACACCAGGGCACCTTGCCATGTAAAGTCAAGAGGAACAATGTCGGCCGAGAGCTCAAGCTGCTGGGTAAGTGGCAGCAGGCCTTGAAGCATCCAAACATGTCCTTTCTCGGGTGTCTTTCTGCTCCCTACGGAGCCGCAAGGAACTTCATGGGAACACTGAGGTTACGCCTCCTGCTCCACAGCACTTCTGGACTTTTGTTCTCTCCCCTGCTACTCTATGGCAGGTCTGTTCTTTTTCCCCTCAGCTCTCTTCTTCTCCACTACAGTTCTGTTATTTTTTTCTCTCTTCCTCCTTTCTCCATCGTAATTCTTGTTTTCCTCTTTCTTCGATGCTTCATGGCAGCTCTGCATCTCTCTGTCTTGTGGCACTTTTCTTCTTTGTGTCTGCAGTGGCGGTTGCCCCCTATCTAAGGTGGTACGGCACCCCGGAAGGGGGGAGGATAAAATAAAAATAAAGACTTACTGCCGCTCAGCATCCGCTGACTGCCTCATCAATGCTCCTCTTATCCGGCCCAGAAGTGGATGGGCCTCAAAGAACAGGATCCCTACCCAATCCAGATGCTGCTCTCATGCTACACCTAGCATGAGAGCAGCGCCAGGATTGGTCTGAGCGGCCTCGTTTGCAGCTCAGACAGTGCCTGAGAGCCTGAGGCTTTTATCCAACCAGGCTGTGCAACATAGTTAGGTTGAAGAAGCATAAGTGCGCACGTCTGTGTGGCTGGTCTAAGACGGCCAGCAAAAGTGACATGCGCACTTGTAAGTGCGCACTACTCCTCCTCCCTGCCATGCCCGGCCCGCTCCGCCCTATACTCATTGATTGCTTGGATCGTGGCTCAGACAGCAATAAATAGAATGATAGGTGCGGGGAGAGAGGTCCACTCACTCCCCGCAGCTCCGCTGTGCCGTCTCTTGCCTCCAGACCCCGACCTCCTCCTTGGGAGGTTCGAGGCTGCTGCCTGCTCCTGCTGCCCGCTCCAACTGGGACCAGACTGCCTGCAACCACCGTAACCTTTCTCAGCCGTTTTTTTCTTAATTTTTCCCTGTTGTGCCACTGTTATTGTGCCCATCTGTGTCTTGCTCTAATTCCACCACTGTTTTTATTTTCTCGTGCCTGCCTGTTCCTTTCGCCTTTCGCCGCTGCTGCCCCTCCCCCCCGGAATTTCCCCCCGGAACTCCCCCCCGGAATTCCACCGCTCCCGCCTCCCCTCCCTCCCACCTCCCCTACTTAATGGACGCACTCAGCGGACACGCGCAGCGGGCACGCCGCCGGCGCGCCAAAGGCAAGCCCGTCTGCGCCCGTCCGCGACCAGCGCCAGGAACTCTGGACCTCCCACTACCCATCGTTACGACACCACCACCCTCCTCGCACTTAACCCTGGAAGACTTAGAGAATGCCAACAGGCCTCGCCGAACACGACCCACGGCCAGTTCTCCTGCCTCCACTGCCGCCAGACCCTCACCGCCACCCCGGCCTCCAACACCGCCGACGCCAGCACCGGCGACACCCTAAAATGCATCCTCCTCAACGTACGCTCCGTACACAAACACGCCATGGAAATCTGGAACCTACTCGACTCTCTCTCGCCCGACATCGCCTTCTTCACAGAGACCTGGACCAACGCATCCTCCGCTCCCGACATCAGCACCGCCATCCCAGACGGATACAAGATCCAGAGGAAAGACCGCCCCAACCACCCAGGAGGGGGCCTCGCCATCGCCCACAAGAGCACCCTCCGCCTCACCACCTCCAGCGAAACCTTCCCCTCCGCCGAACACCTGCACTTCCAGATCCAGACCACCCCCAAAGCCACACTCCGAGGAACCCTCGTCTACAGAGCCCCCGAACACCCTTCGCCACCACAATCACCGACTTCATCGCACCCCACACCATCGCCTCAACAAACTACATACTCATTGGAGACCTGAACTTCCACCTCGACAACCCCAGCGACCCCAACCCCACTATCCTTCGTGACAACCTCGCCAGCATCGGACTTAAACAACTCGTCAACACACCGACCCACAGAGGAGGACACACCCTCGACCCCATCTTCGCGGCAGGAAACAGCGTCCAATTCAGCCACACAACGCAGCCGCCATGGACCGACCACCACTGGGTACACTTCGCCATCAACAAACCCAAGGCACCCAAACCAGCCCCACGCCCACCACGAAGGAACTGGAGCAAGGTTACCGACGAGCAACTTAACTCCACCCTCACCCGAGACAACCACACCTGGGCACACGACGCAAACGACGCAGCCAGAGAACTCCACACCTGGATCTCCAACTGTGCAGACGAGCTCGCCCCGCTACGCAACCCCGACAGACAATGCCCCAGGAAAGCCGCCTGGTTCACCACTGCTCTCCAAGAAGCCAGACACACCTGCAGACGCCTGGAGAAGAACTGGAGAAACACCAAGACAACCGAAAACCACACCACCTACATGGACGCCATGACGGACTACCATAACCAGATCAGAGCCACCAAGAGGAACTTCATCCACAACAAAATCCTGGCCAACTTCACCAACTCCAAGGAACTTTTCAGTGTAATTCAAGAATTCACCAACCCACGCAGCGAAGCCACAGACATCACCCCATCCCAAGACCTCTGCGACAAGTTTGGAACCTATTTCCACCTCAAGATCAAAAACCTCTACGACAACTTCATCGACCATCCACCAGGCGCCACAGATGGCCCCCCCCCACCCCCCAGAAACACCAGCCTGCCCACCATCTCCAACTGGACATCGATCACGGCCGAAGACACCGCCTCGACCATGAAAAGCATCCACGCGGGGGCCCCCACCGACCCCTGGCCCCCTCACATCTACCACAGAGCCGCGGCCGCCATCGCAGCCGAACTACAATGCACCATCAACACCACCTTCAAAACAGGCACCTTCTCAGACGACTGGAAGCGCGCAGAAGTCAGACCCCTGCTCAAGAATCCCGCAGCTGACCCCACTGACCTCAAGAACTATCGGCCCATCTCGCTCCTCCCCTTCGCAGCCAAAGTTGCAGAGAAAACAGTCAACAGGTAACTGACACGATTCATTGAAGAGAACGCCGTAATCGACCCGTCCCAATCCGGATTCCGAAGCAACCACAGCACAGAGACCGCCCTACTCGCCGCCACAGACGACATCCGCACCCTTCTGGACCAAGGCCACTCCACAGCCCTCATCCTACTTGACCTATCAGCGGCCTTCGACACCGTCTCCCACCGCACACTAGTCGCCAGACTATATGACGCAGGCATACAAGGAACAGCCCTGGACTGGATCCGATCATTCCTCACCGGAAGAAGCCAAAGGATCAGACTCCTACCCTTCCTCTCCAACCCCACGAAAATCACCTGTGGAGTCCCACAGGGTTCATCACTGAGCCCCACCCTCTTCAACATCTACATGGCCCCCCTCGCAGCCATCGTCCGACAACACGGCCTCAACATCGTATCCTACGCCGACACCCAGCTCATCCTCTCCCTCACCAAAGACCCCACCACTGCCAAACTCAACTTCCAGAAAGGAATGCAAGACGTTGCAGTCTGGATGACCAACAGCTGCCTGAAGCTCAATGCCGAGAAGACAGAAGTCCTCGTCCTCTGTACCACCCCTTCTGCATGGGACAGCACCTGGTGGCCGACCGCCCTCGGAAGCCCACCTACCCCCTCAGACCACGCCAAGAACCTTGGCATCGTACTCGACTCATCACTCACCATGAACCGACAGGTCAACGACGCCACCTCCAGCTGCTTCAACACCCTCCGCATCCTCCGCAAGACCTTCAAGTGGATCCCCCCTGAGTCAAGGAAGACAGTCACCCACGCACTCATCACCAGCAGACTGGACTATGGAAACGCACTCTACACCGGCATCAACAAGTCCCTACTCCGCAAACTCCAGACAATACAGAACACCGCCGCCAGACTCGTCCTCGGCATCCCCCGACACGAACATATCAGCCAACACCTACGAAGTCTCCACTGGCTCCTCGTGGAGAAAAGAGTCACTTTCAAAATCCTCACTCACGCCTACAAATGCCTACACAACAACGGACCCAAATACCTCAACGACAGAATCAACTTCCACGTACCCAAAAGAAACCTCCGATCTTCCAACCTCGCACTGGCCGAAACCCCGCGCATCCACAGAGCCAGAGCAGGTGGAAGATCCTTCTCTCACATTGCAGCCAAGACCTGGAACGAGCTACCGGCAGACATCAGACGCGCCCCCTTCCTGAACACCTTCAGGAAGACCATCAAGACCTGGCTCTTCGGCTAAACAGATCTCTTTCCTTGCCCTCTTTGTTGGCCAGATTCTTTCTTTCTCTTGAGGTATTTCTAGTGGCCAACCTACAACATTCTCAGCTCTGTTTCTTACTGACTTCATGGGTGCGTCTGGCTTAAGTCGTGCCTAGCAGTTTCTCTAATCCTCATCACTTGTCACTCTTTTCTGTCTTTTTGTTTCGCCGTTTTACAAATAATTTTTTTTGTGTGTTTATTTTGTTTCCTGTGTTTCTATCTGAGTGTCTCTCTTGCCTTTCAGTCAACCTGTTCGGCTCTCATTATTTGTCCTTCATGTTGTTCTTCCTTTCCAGAGCACAGGACCTGCAAGTGCCTGGGCTGTTTATATGAACTGTCAGTCTGCCCTCTGGTACAGTTTCCAAGCAGGTACATGCCTGTATTTTATTTATTTTGTTTGGCACTTCACTAATATTTCTCCTACTGAATCAACGCAGCCCTGCGTGTATAGATGTGAAATCTGAAACCCTAAGGTTAATACGTATTTCTACTCTTTCTGCTTGTACTTCCTCCTACACTCTGTCTTCCAGCCTAAGTGCCTCTCTGATCTCAGAACATATAATTATCCCCAATCATCCGTGCTAAGCATGCTATTGTTTTTGTATTGTGAAAGAGACTGTTACTGTTCATTTACTAAGGAAGAACACAGGCTGGAAGTAATTTGGATGATACTTCATGTCTCAGAAAATAACAAAAAAAAGACAGAAAGCAATACATTGACTGCATACAAGCGCTCATGCAGGAGCTATTTTGGTCCTAAAATGTTACATTTTCAACGTTTATTTCATTTCCTCTTAAAAGTCAATAGTAGTACGAACATTTGTCTGATTCTGCTGCAACATACCTCCTAGTTGATACCAATGCTATAAATGATCACTTCAACATTAAAGACAACAAAACTACATTTGTTGTTCCCCAAAGCTGCCATGTATAATAATAGTGTCTGCACTGGATACACAGAACTGGCTTGGGGTGGTTTGCCTTTTCAAGTGTCTTTCCAGGTTGTTCTGCAGACACAGCCCTTGTGCAAAGTGATGCACCTTACAGCAGGGTATTCGCCATCCTGGTGCACCCACAACAGAGGCACAAAGGGGTGTGAGCTATCTACTCCTGGCTATGAACACTCACATAGACGGTGATTAGGAAAGTATTAAAAGGCTGGTTTCACTTAAAGCATCCTTCACACTCTGAACAAAAGAGACTGGTGCTCCCCTTTTCATCCCTACCATCTACCAAATGGCAGTGCAACAGGAACATTATTCAGAAGCTCCTCTCAGAAAGAGAACCAAATTGAATTTCTATAGGAACCCAGTCTCCTTTGCCCCTACTTCAGTGTCTAGGTCTCCTCTCTTCTGCTTCAGGAATGTCTGCAATACACTTCTACGGTCAGGGAAAACAAAATCACATCCGTCTTGTGCACAGGAACAGGTCAGGGACTTCCAAAATGAAACCTACAGCTCTCCATTACTTTGCATCCCTCATACGTGCAATGCATTACAACACTGGCCACATACACACACATGCATAACATATACTTGGAATGTTAGCTTTGAGTACCTTGCATATTAGCAGTTGCTCTGATGTGCCATAGAAATAACCTAGAATGGGAGTACTCTACAAAACAAGTCTAATATCTGACAGCGTCATGACAAGATGCTCTCAGCCAATGCCAAATAACTCATTTTTAGTGAGAAAGTAAAGAATAAAATAAACTTTAATAAGGATTAGCGAGGGAAGATCGTTAAATGGGACCTTTTTGTTTTTTCAGCACCAACTCCTACTTGAGAAGTGTACAGATCCTGTACCAAGGTTGCCATACTCCAGACTATGTTTAAAAGGGCTGCCCTAGGGTTGGGGTACAGCAGGCTAGTTAGTGCTCTTAATGTTTAAGACTCAGACGTTTTAAGCTGTCTGCCCCGAATATGCCGAACTATGTATGTTTCTTTCTTTCTGCAGCTCACATCCTCAGATTGCTTTCTACAGCTTACATCCTAAGATAGCTTGCTACCGCAGAGAGCCTTCTCCCACTATACCCTGCATGAAAACACTGACCTTGACACTGAATGTCTTCTATCTCTGAGTATAGCCTGCTCTCAGTCTCATGCCCGTCTGCCTTAATATCTCTTATTGTAATTCTGTAAAAGGCTGACACTTCATTGCATGGATCACAACCTCTTCTACTTTAAAAACCTATCCCTGCAACCTAACATTACCTAATCTCCGCCAGCCTTTCTATCTCATCAAGCATTTACCTGAAACCACATAGCCTCCGCTGATGATCACACTTAACTGATATTAATGAAATTATACCTCCAGAATTCTCTTCCATTTGTTGCGTATCATTTACGTCTTTCCTTTGCTTTGCTGCAATAAGTTCACGTTTCAGCTGACGAGCTTCTTTCCGCAGTTCTTCACTAAAAGAGAACAAAATTATTATTTTAAAAAGTTTCTGTCCACATTTTAACACCAAATCCCCATATGTACTCAATCAACTCAGTAGAAGCTTTTAATCAGAGGATACATATTTAGAGCTCAGGATGCAATGGGATTTCGACAGCTCATAAACGGTATCAAAAACCACTCTTTCAATTCCCCGCTAGTCAGTCTTTCTTTACAGCCCATGAATACAAGAAGATTGGAAATATATTTATTCATGCTGTTAAGTTTAATATGTGTGTGCATCAAGCTCAACCATCAACGAAAACGTTTAATGCGTTTTACTTGCTAGTGCTTTTCCCAGCTTTATCAGGTGTTGCACAACAGGAGAATTACATCACACGTTCATTTTGTAGCAAGTAAGTAAGTAAAACATTTGTAAAGCGCACGAATGCAGAGGCGTCTTGGCGCTGAATGTGACATGTACCGTATGCTTCACCAGAGAGGGGAGATATTGTTTCTTACTTGGACGGGAATAACCAGGTCTTAAGCATCTTCCTGACTATTTGATTGTAGCCTAGTTACAACCGGCAGCGTATCCCAGAGCTTGGCTGCCCGTTGGGAGAGACTTCTTCCCCCCCCCCCCCCCCATCTTGTCCTTCGAATTTTAGGGACCTGAACAAGCCCTTTGCTGGCTGATTTTAAGTCCTGCCGTGGGACATGCCAGGAAAAGAGTTTCTGTAGGTCCAGAGGCCCTCCACCGTATAGCGCTTTATGCACCAGACAAAGAGCCTTGAATTTAAGTCTTTGCATGACTGGAAGCCAATGGAGGTCCCTAATGCAGTTGGAAATGGGATGGAATTTAGGGATGTTTAGCAGCACCCGCGCTGCGGCATTCTGCAAGGACTGGAGTTTTAATAATTGCCGTTTGTCAATGCCCAGAAAAAGAGCATTGCAGTAGTCAATGCTAGAGAGAATTAAGGCAACCACTACGGTTTTTCTCAGTTCTTGTGGAATGAACAGAATAATTTTTCGCAGGATTTTTAGAAAGAAAAAGCAAGAGGAGGTTAGAAGATTGATCTGGCCTGCAAAATTGAGCTGATCATCAAACATGACTCCTAAGTTTCTGACCTTATCAGTGAGATCAGGACAGCATCCTGCCTCTGCTGGCCACCATAGGTGATTCCAAAGTACTGGTCCCTTTCTGAACTCAACCACCTCCATTTTATCTGTGTTTAGTTTAGGATAATTCAGATGCATCCACCCAATGATGTACTTCAGACCGTTGTGGAACCTCTCAGCCACTATTTCTGCACCAGAGGATATAGATATGACTATCTGAGTGTCGTCAGCGTAAGAGACCAACGAGAACCCATGTGCTTTAATCAGCTTAGCCAGAGGAGTGACGTAGATGTTAAAGAGGGTAGGTGACAGTGCTGAGCCTTGAGGAACTCCACAAGGGAGTAAAAAGGCCTCGGATGTAAGAAAACCCCAGCACAGCCTCTGTTCCCTCAAAGCAAGGAAAGAGATGAGCAGGGTTAGAGCCATCCCCTTAATTCCGACTGACTTCAGCCTCTGCGTTAGTACCAGATGGTTGACAGTGTCAAACGCAGCTGAGAAGTCAAGTAGGATGAAGACGGCCCTCCCCCCACTGTCAAGCTGTTTACGTATCTCCTCAGTGGCCATGACTAAGGCTGATTGTGTCAACAACAACAAAAAAGGATCCTCGCTCAAACAGATCAAAAAAAGAAAGAAAAAAGACCCACACGTGGTGTTGCAGTGGCAGACACTTCCAAAGGTTAACTAGTCAGTTGCTAACTGTAGTACTAGGGTGTTAAACTAGTACTAACGAGGTGAAACTTGCCAAGCAGCATTAATTTGTTTAAGAATGACAGAATAATACTGCCAGCTTGTGACGCATTATGCCACAAAAAATGTCCTTTTTTTCTGCATGAGCCTTCTTCGCACATGTGCTTTCTCACAAGATGGATGCGCATTTTCATTGGGGAACATAAGCCTCTCATAAAAAAAGAATGTAGGTTTTGTGGTCAGAAACTGAGTTAGCCCTGAGCCCTACACAGGGATGTGAAAGCTTTCATTAAATGTTCAAAACTCGGCATACTGTTTACCTATAAGAGATGAAACTACCCCTTCCGGTCAAGCAAGGGATGTCCTCATTCCTTTAACCCAGTATATCATGCTATCCAGGGCACAATACAGGATCATGCATACCATGCTTCCTACAGCATGTTCACCATCAGAACAATTCTAACTTGATTCGAGTTGAAAACCAGAACAGTTTTTTAAAAACAGTTTTGTAGCCAGAAATTGAGTGACAGTTCTTGGCATTTCTATTCGACTATAGCTTTGCCAGAAGGACGTGCCCAAAAACCATGCCAAGCATTGGCAAAACCAATAGGTCTTGCCTAGGTGAGAGCTATTGGCTTCATCAATGTCTTTCAGCCATGTTGTAGACCTGACCAGGTCATAGTGCTATTTTTTCTTATGCAGGATGGGGTGGGCAGCATGGACAACAGGAAAACCATAGACAACGGGAGGGAAGAGGACTGGCACCATGGACAATGCGAGCATTAGGAGGGGGAAAAAAGCGCTATGACACAGCCGATGGACAACAGGTGGGAGGGAGGGAAGAAGCAAGAAGGACAACAGGAGGGTGGGAGGGAAGAAGCAACACAGACAACAATAGAAGCAACAAGGACAAAGGGAAGGCGGGGGACTAAAAGTAACAAACAACGAGAGGTTGGGAAAGAAGAAGCACAACGGGAGGGTGGGAAGGAAGAAGCACAACAGGAGGGGGAGAGGGAATAAGCAACACGGACAATGGGAGGGTGGAGGGAAGAAGCAACACGGACAATGGGAGGGAAGAAGCAACACGGACAATGGGAGGGAAGAAGCAACACAGACCATGGGAGGGAAGAAGCAACACTGACAATGGGAGGGTGGGAGGGAAGAAGCAACACGGACAGTGGGAGGGAAGAAGCAACACGGACAATGGGCGGGTGGGAGAGAAGAAGCAACGTGGACAATGGGAGGGAAGAAGCAACGCGGACAATGGGAGGGTGGGAGAGAAGAAGCAACGCGGACAATGGGAGAGAAGAAGCAACGCAGACAATGGGAGGGAAGATGCAACACGCACAATGGGAGGGAAGAAGCAACACGGACAATGGGAGGGAAGAAGCAACACGGACAATGGGAGGGAAGAAGCAACATGGACAATGGGAGGGTGGTAGGGAAGAAGCAACACGGGCAATGGGAGTGTGGGAGGGAAGAAGCAACACAGACAATGGTAGGAAAGAAGAAACACTGACAATGGGAGGGTGGGAGGAAAGAAGCAACACGGACAGTGGGTGGATGGGAGGGAAGAAGCAACACAGACAATGGGTGGATGGGAGGGAAGAAGCAACACAGACAATGGGTGGATGGGAGGGAAGAAACAACACTGACAATGGGAGGGTGGGAGGGAAGAAGCAACACGGACAACGGGAGGGAAGAAGCAACACGGACAACGGGAGGGAAGAAGCAACACGGACAACGGGAGGGAAGTAGCAACGGGGACAAAGGGAGGGTGGGAGGGAAGTAGCAACGGGGACAAAGGGAGGGTGGGAGGGAAGTAGCAACGGGGACAAAGGGAGGGTGGGAAGTAGCAACGGGGACAAAGGGAGGGTTGGAGGGAAGTAGCAACGGGGACAAAGGGAGGGTGGGAGGGAAGTAGCAACGGGGACAAAGGGAGGTAGCAACTGGGACAAAGGGAGGGTGGGAGGGAAGTAGCAACGTGGACAAAGGGAGGGAAGTAGCAACGTGGACAAAGGGAGGGTGAGAGGGAGTAGCAACGGGGACAAAGGGAGGGTGGGAGGGAGTAGCAACGGGGACAAAGAGAGGGTGGGAGGGAAGTAGCAACGGAGACACAGGGTGGGTGGGAGGGAAGTAGCAACGGAGACACAGGGTGGGTGGGAGGGAAGTAGCAACGGAGACACAGGGTGGGTGGGAGGGAAGTAGCAACGGGGACAAAGGGTGGGTGGGAGGGAAGTAGCAACGAGGACAAAGGGAGGGCGGGAGGGAAGTAGCAACGGGGACAAAGGGAGGGTGGGAGAAAAGTAGCAACGGGGACAAAGGGAGGGTGGGAGGGAAGTGGCAACGGGGACAAAGGGAAGGTGGGAGGCGAAGTAGCAATGGGGACATAGGGAGGGTGGGAGGGGAAGTAGCATAGGGGACATAGGGAGGGTGGGAGACAAGTAGCAACTGGGAAAAGGAGGGTGGGAGGGAAGTAGCAACTGGGACAAAGGGAGGGTGGGAGGGAAGTAGCAACGGGGACAAAGTAGTAGCAACGGGGACAAAGGGAGGGTGGGAGGTAAGTAGCAACGGGGAAAAAGGGTGGGTGGGAGGTAAGTAGCAACGGGGACAAAGGGAGGGTGGGAGGGAAGTAGCAACGGGGACAAAGGGAGGGTGGGAGGGAAGTAGCTACGGGGACAAAGGGAGGGTGGGAGGGAAGAAGCAACATTGAAAAGGGGAGGGCGGGAGGGAAGTAGCAACACGGAAAAGGGGAGGGCGGGAGGGAAGAAGCAACACAGAAAAGGGGAGGGCGGGAGGGAAAAAGCAACACAGAAAAGGGGAGGGCGGGAGGGAAAAAGCAACACAGAAAAGGGGAGGGCGGGAGGGAAAAAGCAACACAGAAAAGGGGAGGGCGGGAGGGAAAAAGCAACACAGAAAAGGGGAGGGCGGGAGGGAAAAAGCAACACAGAAAAGGGGAGGGCGGGAGGGAAAAAGCAACACAGAAAAGGGGAGGGCGGGAGGGAAAAAGCAACACAGAAAAGGGGAGGGCGGGAGGGAAAAAGCAACACAGAAAAGGGGAGGGCGGGAGGGAAAAAGCAACACAGAAAAGGGGAGGGCGGGAGGGAAAAAGCAACACAAAAAAGGGGAGGGCGGGAGGGAAGAAGCAACACAGAAAAGGGGAGGGCGGGAGGGAAGAAGCAACACAGAAAAGGGGAGGGTGGGAGGGAAGAAGCAACACAGAAAAGGGGAGGGTGGGAGGGAAGAAGCAACACAGAAAAGGGGAGGGTGGGAGGTAAAAAGCAACACAGAAAAGGGGAGGGTGGGAGGGAAAAAGCAACACAGAAAAGGGGAGGGTGGGAGGGAAAAAGCAACACAGAAAAGGGGAGGGTGGGAGGGAAAAAGCAACACAGAAAAGGGGAGGGTGGGAGGGAAGAAGCAACACAGAAAAGGGGAGGGTGGGAGGGAAGAAGCAACACAGAAAAGGGGAGGGTGGGAGGGAAGAAGCAACACAGAAAAGGGGAGGGTGGGAGGGAAGAAGCAACTCAGATAAGTTAAGAAGCAACATGGACTTAGACGCATCACAGAGAAGTTAAGAAGCAACATGGGCAAGGGGAGGGTGGGGGACCGCGCAAACCCAATTCCCATTTTGGACAATTTCGGCCCTGGGGTTGGGCTCCCCAATGCCTTTAGAGGCTCGGGGAGGGGAGCCACACGGACCCCTTCCCAATTGTATACAATTTCGGCCACGGGGTGGGCTCCCCAGGGCCTGCCATTGCTCGGGACGGGGGCGCACACCCCCTGTCCCCAAACACGATGTTTGGCATCAGGGGTGGGCCCCCCGGGGCCTCTGAAGGCTCGGGAGGGGGCAGTGCAGCCCCCTCCACATTATGAATAAAACCTATTAGAAATTGGGAATCTAGTTTGCAGAGGTATACACCATGTCCACGTAGGGACCACAATCCTAGGCAGAGTAAGTCAGATACACACCCTAAATTAACCTGTGCTCACCCTCTGGTAGCTAGGCACTGAGAAGTCGTACTTAACCTAAGAGGCAATGCCTAAAGTATTTGTGCAACACTTCAAACAGTAAACAGCGAAAACACCGCACAAAAACACACCACACCTGGTTAGAAAAATAGACCTTAATTTAATAAGCAAAACAAGACCAAAATGACAAAAATCCAATAAGTAGAACTTGAGATATGAAATTAAAAGTATCAGGTGAAAATAGCGCATAAAAGCGCAAAGCGCCAACTGTGGTTTTCTGGTTGCGCATATATTTGTGTGTGTTTTCATATTAATAAATATGAAATGTTAAATAAATTAATATAATGTACAATAAATACTTTTATTATGTTATGGAATATATATATATATAAATATATATATATTTATATAAACACGAACATACATATATGTTTGTGTGTTTAAGTAACACATTTAACACAAACATATGCTACTGTAATTCCTATAAGTGTACACGGCCTGTGAGTGAGTGGCTGTGTCAGTGACTGTGTGGGTCCGTGAGTGGCTATATGGGTGTGTGAGTGGCTGTGTAAGTGGGAGTGGCTGTGTGGGAGTAGGTGTGAGTGGCTATGTGGGTGTGCGAGTGGTTTAGTGGCTCTGTAAGTGGGCGTGTGAGTGGCCATATGGGTGAGTGTGTGATTGAGTGTGTGAGAGGCTGTGAGGGTCGGTGAGTGGGTGTTTGAGTGGCTGTACAGGTTTGTGAGTGGGTGAGTGAGTGGTTGCGTGGGTGTGTACTTGGCTGTGTGTGAGTGCCTGTGTGAGTTTTTGAGTGGGTGTGTAAGTGGCTGTATGGTTGTGTGAGTGGGCAGTGAGTGTGTGATAGGTGGGTGTATGCGTAGGTGTGTAAGTGGCTGTATGGGTGTGTATGTGGCTGTTAAGTGCCTGTGTGGGTCTGTGAGTGGATGCATCAGTGATTGTGTGAGTGGCTGTATGAATGTATAACGGGGAGTGTGAGAGTCTGGATGGGTTTATGAGTGGTTTTGTGGGTCTTTGAGTCAGTGTGTAAGTGGCTATATAGGTGTATACGTGGCTGTGTGAGTCGGTGTATGAGTGCCTGTGTGGTTCTCTGGGTCTGTGAGTGGATGTTTTAGAGACTGTGTGGGTGTATGGATGTATGAGTAGGTGTGTGAGTGGTGTGAGATAATGTGTGAGTGGGTCTGTGAGTGGGTGTATTTTTTTAAATAGAGCGCTGGGTTTGTGGATCCATCGCGAATTCACACTGGGCCACACGGAGCGCCACAGTAAATACACGGATCTTCACACGCCCCAAAATAATTTTTGGGCAATTCCTTGCACATGAGGGATCCCTTACAGACCCCTAGTTCAATCCCATGGGGTCAGGGTACCTCTACCTGACCCCTTCTATCAATTTTAACTTTTATTTTCCCCAGGTACCCAACCCCGACACACAAAATTACGCCCACAACTTTTCTTTCAGGTTGCGGCCACCCAATCACGGCATTGCTGGTGGCGCGTGGACCCATGGTGGATCCGCATCACTAGATATACATAAATCTTTTTTCTTTAACGACTCCAAAACTACTGAACAGACTTACACAAAATATAAAAAGCTCTTTTTATGGACCAAGATCTAGCGTTCCGCCAAATTTGGTGTAATTCCGTTCAGCGGTTCGGGCTGTAGTAGTATCTAAAATCTCTATGGGAAATACATGGTGAATAAGCGTTTAGGACCACCCCCTTTTTTCAGCCCCCGCTTGACAGATCACCTTGAAACTTTTCAGACAGCAGCCGAAGTGATTGGCAAACTAGTTTTGAGAAGATTCATAAAATGGCGCTAAAGTTATTAGCAAAACAAAAACGCTCTGTCTATGGAAACTAGGTCCTATCTAGAACTACTTCGATGCCAGTGGGGGGGGGGGGAATGGGAAAAAACACACACACACACACACACACACACACACACACACAGCCCCGGTTCGAGACTATGCAGACACACAATGATAGTTTTAATCACACTGGAGGTGAATAATACTTGGTGTATATATTTTCTCTTTCCTTCTGACGGCTGAGCAGTGACTCGGTGCATCTTGGAAATATTGGAAATAGGTGTAGCAGTAAGCACTGTTGTGAGATATGATGCCTTTCCTTTATGCTTTCAAATAAGCTGCACTCCCATTACATCTGTTTGTATTTACAACATCGGGCAGAGATGGTATCTGGCTGGCAGCAGTGTTGGGATTTAGCAGCAAGGATCCGACACTTGTCTCAGGTATTTTACCAGAAGTCCTGTCTGCTGATAATGCCGACGTACAAGCCATGGGATGCACCACTTCTGCTATATGTCACATTTGTGAAAACATGAATAATGGAGTTATACAGCTGTTGGTGTATTTTATGTGGAGGGCAGTGACAATGTCATATTTCTTCTAAGTTCATACACCACGTGCACTGCTACATTGCGTAAATGATGTGTTGACACTGGTACCCGCTAAGTTTGAAAAAGGTGTGACTTAGCAAACTATGTTGTTTGAATAAATATGTGCCACAGAGTTCCACGCTTCGTCGGTACTGTTCTTTCATATCTGGAGCAGAAAATGGGATATATATATATATATATATATATATATATATATATATATATATATATTCACTGAAAAAGCATAGGTTTCAGGGACGTTATAGTTAGTTGGACATTTCACTCGTACAAAACCATAGAAATTCCCCCGTTATAGTTAGTTCAGCTAACTATAACTCGCGCCCCCGCAATGCACTGCTGATGACGTCACATATTACATCATTCATGACTAGGTCAGTGACATCACTGATGACATCACTGATGACATCACTGATGACATCATCCAGTCACTGTGTGTTTCTGTAAAGTTTAAATATGTTTTATATATATATATGCCAAGCTGTATTGAAGAATGAGAGGGTGTAGAAGTGTCTGGATGAAGGATTTAGTAGGTGCGTGACTGACTGTATAAGGGAGTGATTAAATGTGTCTTACTGAATGCATGGGTTAGTGACTAAACTGTCTGAATGTGTGTATCAGTATGTCTGTTGTTGTGTAAGGTGCTGCATGGGTTGGTGAGTAGCTACATGAGTGTCTATATGGGTTATTGATTGGTTGCCAGAGTATTTGTATGGGAGACTGAGTGTGTGGGTGGGTGGGTGGGAGGGAGGTGTGTGACTGTGCATAGATGTGTGAGTGGTTGATTCACTGGGTGTATGGGTTCAAGAGTGCATGTGGAAACAGCTGTATGGGCGGGTGAGTGTGTGTATGGGTGTGTTGGTGAGAGATTGGATGTCTCAGTGGTACATGTCCAAGTAACTACATATGTAAAAGGTAGTGTTTGTGAAAGTTGGAGTATATAAATGACTATACATGAGAGTGAGTGATTGTGAGAGTGGCTGTATGGATCAGTGTGTACTTGTATCAGTGATTGTATAAGAGAGTAAGTATGTGTTAGTATATGTTTGAATAAGTGAGGTGGTGTGTGAATAACTGTATATGTGAGGAAATGGGAGTGTGATTAATACTTTGCATGACTGACTAGGTGTATCAGTAACTCCATGGATGAGTGGCGGTGTGTGAGTGTCTGTATAGGTGTATGAGTGCATATGATAGTGTTGTATTGATGAGTGACTGTATGTATGAGTGATTGTATGGGTGAATGAGTGGATGTGTGTGTAGACCTAGGAATCAGTGAGTGCGTATGTAGTAACTGGTATTGGTGTGTCGATGGTTTCGAAAATGGTAGCCTGTATTTTACAGTGGGTGTATCAAAGATTATATTAGAGTGTGAGGAGGTGCATCAGATTTTGACTAGGATTATGTCATCAATGATGTCATTTGAGATGTCATCAGTGATGTCACTGACCATGTCATGAATGATGTAATATGTGACGTCATCAGCAGTGCATTGCGGGGGCGCGAGTTATAGTTAGCTGAACTAACTATAACGGGGGAATTTCTATGGTTTTGTACGAGTGAAATGTCCAACTAACTATAACGTCTCTGAAACCTATGGTTTTTTCAGTGAATTTCAAAGGTTTTTTAAATGCTAATTTCTAACTATGCCTACAAAGGTAGGACATGTGAAGAAAGAAGAAGAAACGCGCAGAAAGAAGCAAGACAAATGCAGAAAGAGGCAACAGAAGTCCAGAAAGACGAAGAAAAGTGCAGGAAGAAGCAAGAGATGTGCAGATAGAACCAACAGAGGAGCAGAAAGTCCTCCTGTGCCCCCAACGTTTTACTGACGGGTACTGGTGGTAACTGACTCTGACTAACCAGGACCGGAGCCAGTGCTATGCTAAAAGACACTTAGAATACAGTGAAAACACCTACATACACTAGGGAACACGATGCGTTGGGGTACCTCTGTGATTAGCATGACCTCCTCTGTATTTGCCATGAATTAGTGCCTGGGTCATTGCATGAGTACATGGGTAGTGACTGGATGATTAGAGTGCTGCAAGGACAGTGCATGGGGATTTTATAAGTGCTTGGGTTTTGGCGCAGTGCTTGGATAAGCACATAGGATTGGCTGGGTGATTGGAGGACTGCATAGATAGTACCAGGCAGATTACTGGACTGCATAGGTAGTCCTCAAGGTATTGCAGCAGTGCATGTGTTAGTGACTGGGTCATTCCATGAGTACATGGGTACTGACTGGATAATTAGAGTACTGCAAGGAGAGTGCGTGGTGAACTTATAAGTGCTTGGCTATATGAGGAGTGAATGGATTAGTACATGGTAGTGGCTGGGTGACTGGAGGAGTGCACAGGGAGTGACAGTGTGATTGCAGGACTGCATGTGTATTACCTGGGGAATTGAAGGAGCAAATGAGAAGTGTGTAACTGGGTACAGGACTGTATGGGTAGGGCATATGGGATTGTAACAGTGATCAGGTAGTGCCTGGAGCATTGCATGAGTACATAGCTACTAACTGAAAGATTAGAATACTGCAAGGAGAGTGCCTGTGTGAATTTATAAGTGCTTGGGTATTGGCAGAGTGTTTGGATTAGTACATGGTAGTGGCTGGGTGACTGGAGGACTGCACAGGGAGTGACTGGGTAATTGCTGGACTGCATGGGTACTACCAGGGGAATTGAAGGAGCGAATGAGAAGTGTGTAGGTGGTTAGAGGACTGCATGGGTAGTACACAGGGATTGTAGCAGTCAATGTGTTAGTGCCTGGATCATTGCATGACTTATTGGGTAGTGACTGGATGATTAGAGTACTGCGAGGAGAGTGCATGGTGAATTTAGAAGTGCTTGGGTTTTGGCATAGTGATTGGATAAGGGCATAGGACTGGCTGGGTGATTGGAGGACTGCATAGGTAGTACCAGGGAGATTACTGGACTGCATAGGTAGTCCTCAATGGATTGCAGCAGTGCATGTGTTAGTGACTGGATCATTGCATAAGTTCATGGGTAGTGACTGGATGATTAGAGTGCTGCAAGGACAGTGCATGGTGATTTTATAACTGCTTGGGTTTTGGCGGAGTGATTGGATAAGTACATAGTGCTGGCTGGGTGATTGGAGGAGTGCATGGGTAGTGACAGAGGGATTTCTGGAGTGCATGGGTACTACCTGGGTAATTGGAGGAGTGAATCAGTAGTGTGTAGGTGGTTAGAGGTCTGCATGGGAAGTGCTAAGGGGATTGTAGCAGTGCATGCGTTAGTGCATGGGCCATTCCATGAGTACATGGGTACTGACTGGAAGACTAGAGTACTGCAAGGAGAGTGCATGGTGAATTTATAAGTGCTTGGGTTTTGGTGGAGTGATTGGATAAGTACATGGTGCTGGCTGGGTGATTGAAGGAGTGCATGGGTACTGACAGGGTGATGGCTGGACTGCATGGGTAGTGCTCAGGGTATTGTAGCAGTGCATGGGTCATTGCATGAGTGCATGGGTACTGACTGGATGATTAGAGTATTGCAAGGAGAGTGCATGGTGAATTTATAAGTGCTTGTGTTTTGGCGGAGTGATTGGATAAGTACACACATGTCACATCAGTCCCACCCTCTCCCTTCACCACTCTGCAAACGCACCCCCTGGCAGGTTTTAAGTTGGGGAATCAATTCCCCTTGAATCCTGAGGGTCCCTTGGGTCCAACTAGCCCACCAGGTACCTCCAGTAAGTGCCACAGAGCTGTGTTGCAGATAGGTGGTCCAAGGCCACGCCCCTTTTTACACCTCTCTGCAACGCAGCTCTGTGGCGCTTACTGGAGGTACCTGGTGTGCTAGTTGGACCCAAGGGACCCTCAGGATTCAAGGGGACTTAATCCCCCAACCTACAACGCACCAGAGGGCCCGTTTGCACAGTGGTGACGGGAGGGGGTGGGCCTGATGTGACAAGCGTGCAAACGCGCCCCGTGGCGCGTTTTAAGTTGGGGGATTAAGTCCCCTTGAATCCTGAGGGTCCCTGGGGCCCAACTAGCGCACCAGGTACCTACAGTTAGCACCACAGAGCTGCGTTGCAGAGAGGTGGTCCGAGGCCATGCCCCTTTTTTCACCTCTCTGCAACGCAACTCTGTTGTACTTACTGAAGGTACCTGGTGGGCTAGTTGCCCCCAGGGATCCTCAGGATACAAAGGAATTTAATCCCCCAACTTAAAACGCGCCACGGAGTGCGTTTGCACACTTGTCACATCAT
Organism: Calotriton arnoldi; assembly: GCA_963921515.1. NCBI lineage: Eukaryota > Metazoa > Chordata > Amphibia > Caudata > Salamandridae > Calotriton > Calotriton arnoldi. The sequence continues at coordinate 1,005,754 of CAWUFW010003885.1, forward strand.
GCCCCACCCCCTGCCTTCACCACTGTGCAAACGCGCCACGTGGCTCGTTTTAAGTTGGGGGATTAAGTCCCCTTGAATCCTGAATGTCCCTGGGGTCCAACTAGCCCACCAGGTACCTCCAGTAAGCGCCACAGAGCTGCGTTGCAGAGAGGTATAAAAAGGGGCGTGGTCTGGCCTCGGACCACCTCTCTGCAACGCAGCCCTGTGGTGCTTACTGGAGGTACCTGGTGTGCTAGTTGGCCCCCAGGGACCCTCAGGATTGAAGGGGAATTAATTCCCCAACTTAAAACGCACCACAGGGCATGTTTGCACACATGTCACATCAGGCCCGCCCCCTCCCTTCACCACTGTGCAAAGGCGCCACATGACTCGTTTTAAGTTGAGGGATTAAGTCCCCTTAAATCCTGAGGGTCCCTGGGGTCCAACTAGCCCACCAGGTATCTCCAGTAAGCGCCACAGAGCTGTTTGGCAGAGAGTTGTAAAAAGGGGCGTGGCCTCGGACCACCTCTCTGCAACGCAGCCCTGTGGCGCTTACTGGAGGTACCTGGTGGGCTAGTTGGCTCCCAGGGACCCTCAGGATTGAAGGGGAATTAATCCCCCAACTTAAAATGCGCGACGGGGCACGTTTGCACAGTGGTGCATGGAGGGGGCGGGGCCTGATGTGACAAGTGTGAAAACGCGCCCTGTGGTGCATTTCAAGTTAGGGGATTAAGTCCCCTTGAATCCTGAGGGTCCCTGGGGGCCAACTAGCCCACCAGATACCTCCAGTATGCGCCAGGGAGCTGCGTTGCAGAGAGGTCTTTAGAGGCCACGCCCCTTTTTACACCTCTCTGCAACGCAGCTCTTTGGCGCTTACTGGAGGTACCTGGTGGGCTAGTTGGCACTCAGGGACCCTCAGGATTGAAGGGGACTTAATCCCCCAATTTACAATGTGCCAGGGGGTGCATTTGCAGGAAACCTGCTCTCGCTTCCAAAATCCAAACCAGTGTTTGCTATGGCAGGACGGGAGCCGCACGGCTCCCGCCCTGCCATAGCAAAAAGCAGTGTCCCGGGGGGTGGGCACCCCGGGACACTGCAGGAGCCGGCCCTGCGGGGTGGCGGTCCCCAGGGCCATCGAGGGCTCCTGGAGGGGGGGCCGCGTGGCCCCCCTCCCATCTAGTGCACAGCCCCGGGGAGGTGGTGGTCCGTAGCGGACCCCCGCATTTGCACTTTAGTGCCCCGGGGAGGTGGCGGTCCCCGGGGCATGTGGGGGGGCTGGAGCCCCCCCACACAGGTTTATAATTTTTTTTAAAAAAGCCCCGGGGTTGGCAGTCCCCGGGGCAGCGGGGGGCCGTGTGCCCCCCGCGAATAAGTAATAAAAGCCCCGGGGGTGGCGGTCCCCGGGGCTTGGGGGGGCCTTGGAGGCCCCCCCACACATTAAAAAAGAAGCCCCGGGGGTGGTGGTCCCCGGGGCTGCGGGGGCCCCCGCGTATATTTGTTACAAATGCCCCCGGGACCTGGCCCACCCGGGGGCCTTAATTAAATGAAGCGCGGGAGCCCGCGCTTCATTTTAAAAAAAATAAATTGTCCGGATTCGCGCACCCAGCGCGAATTCGGCCGATTTTTGTTTTTTAAAAATCCTTTTTTTTTGCCTGGGGGTGTGGGATCCCCTGAGCAGGCCTAGGGGGTCAGGGTGTTTCTACACCCTGCCCCCTTTTCTTGTTTTTTTAAATCTTTTTCCTCACCTTTTCTTTCTCCCTCGGTCCGAGCACAAGATGGCTGCCAACACTTCCTGGTTTGAAGTGTTGGCAGCCAATCAGAGTCAAGCTTGTGCTCGGGGATTAGGCTCCGCCCACATATATATATATATTTTTTCTTTCATATCTCAAAAACTACTGAACGGATTTACACCATTTAAAAAAAAGGTCGCTTTCTGAACCAAGCACTACCTTTTTGCCAAATTTGGTGTAATTCCGTTCAGCAGTTCGGGCTGTAGCCTTGCCTAAAGTTTCCTATGGGAAATTGATTTTTGACTCTTATTTTTTGAATTTCTCAGCAAATACTGAACAGATTTACACCATTTAAAAAAAAGGTAGCTTTCTGAACCAAGAGCTACCTTTCTGCCAAACTTGGTGTAATTCCGTTCAGCAGTTCGGGCTGTAGCCTGTCTCAAAATGTCCTATGGAAATTAACACACGAAAAACACTTTTTGGGACCCCCCTTTTTTCTCCGCCCCCGCTTGACGAATCGCCCCCAAACTTTCAGGATAGGAGCTGACCTGGATAGACCTTTTGTTTGGGAGAATTCACATAGATTCGTTAAACGACGCCAAAGATATTAGCAAATCAAAAAATGCTTTTCCTATGGAAACTAGGTTCTAACTATAACTACCTACTGGCGACCGCCAGTAGGTAATATATATATATATATATATATATATATATATATATATATATATATATCCATGCTCCAGCTTGTACCAACAACGTAAGAGGCACTCAATAAACACCACTGAGCTGCAAGCTTCAGACTCCTTAAAGGTACGGAGAACCCGACCCACTGATCTCTTTCACAGCAATGTCACCTTCAACGCCTGACGCGTTTCGAAGTTAATCTTCTTTTTCAAAGGCTCGTGATGGTGAGATGAAAACACGCACAGTCCAATCACCAACTCTTAAATATACTTGATTGCGCGCCCCTAATGGGCGGTTCTGGATGAAACTGCGCAACGTATTCTGGGAGTTGTAGTGCGGGGGGGAAAATGCATTCCCTTTAAAGTGCGTACAATGTCCTGCTGAAAACATTAAAAGCCCGCAGATGGGCCTCAATGAGACGGGCTCTTCCTAAATCCTGTGGAGTTTCTCCTCATGTAGAGGTCGATAAATATCAACCCCAGAGGCCCCCAGTGTGCATGGGGTGGTGCTCTCTCGGCGGTTTGGCCACCGCCTAAAATCCATGCTCCAGCTTGTACCAACAACGTAAGAGGCACTCAATAAACACCACTGAGCTGCAAGCTTCAGACTCCTTAAAGGTACGGAGAACCCGACCCACTGATCTCTTTCACAGCAACTACTGAACGGATTTACACCATTTAAAAAAAAGGTAGCTTTCTGAACCAAGAGCTACCTTTCTGCCAAACTTGGTGTAATTCCGTTCAGCAGTTCGGGCTGTAGCCTGTCTCAAAATGTCCTATGGAAATTAACACACGAAAAACACTTTTTGGGACCCCCCTTTTTTCTCCGCCCCCGCTTGACGAATCGCCCCCAAACTTTCAGGATAGGAGCTGACCTGGATAGACCTTTTGTTTGGGAGAATTTCACATAGATTTGTTAAACGACGCCAAAGATATTAGCAAATCAAAAAATGCTTTTCCTATGGAAACTAGGTTCTAACTACAACTACCTACTGGCGACCGCCAGTAGGTAATATATATATTCAGCACGGGACTATAATAAAGTAACCTTTTTCTTACTCGAGTGTGCGCCACACTGTTTATGCAGAGTTTGGATGAATATATATATATATATATATATGTATATATATATATATATATATATATATATATATATATATATATATATATATATATATACAAAGGTTACATGGCCGTTACAGTTAGGCTAAGAATGTATACACACAAAACCATAGAAATTCTGCAGTTATAGTTAGTGTGTGTAAATTCTAAACCTAACCATAACATCCCTGTAAGGTTTTTTTTGTGAATTTCTGATGTTTTTAAATTCTATTTCTGAACTATAACTTCCCTGTAACCTTTGTTTTTTTCAGTGAATTTCTACATTTTTTTAACGCAGAGGGGGCTTAACCACAGGGCATGATCTACAGTCAGGCCCTGCAACCACCCCTGCATGCAGCCAACCCCTGCATGCAGCCAACCCCACGCCGTGCACGTTTGAAGTCCCCATGGCCTGGCCTATGTCTAGGCCCTGTGGATAACCCCTCAAAGGCAGCCAAGCCGGGAGGGGGGCACGCAGTCTCTTCCCTAAGCCGATTCCAGCCCAAGGGACCACATCCCCCGGGCCCACCACATTTTCTTGGGTGGAAGGGGGCACACCGCCCCCTCTCCGGGCCAATTTCTGGCCCTGGGGACCCCATCTCCCGGGGCCTGGCCATATTTAGAAGGGGGAGGGGGGGCAGGTGGGCCCCCACTCCAGGTCAAATTTCGGCCCTGGGGACCCCATCTCCCGGGGCCCGGCCATATTTAGAAGGAGGAGGGGGCATGCAGCCCCAGTCGCCCGGTATATTATTAGCCCGAGGACCCCATCTCCCAGGTCCTAATCTTTTAATAATTTGGAAGGGGGGCCACACAGCCCCCCTCCTCAGGCCAATTTTTGCCCTGGGGACCTTATCCTCGGGGCCCAGCCCGTAAATGGTGGGTGCACCTGGAGCCCAACCAGGGCACCCACTTCCTCTTTGTTAGAGGTCTCAGGGGAGCCCTAATGCCTGCTGGCTCACTGCCTCCAGCAGGAGCCAGCATTGCTCCCACTAGCAGGGAGCAGCTAAAAATCCTGCTCCCTGTGGGTGGGAGCAATTTTTTTGTATGTTTCCCTGTCCGCTTCACAGCGGGCATGGAAACAGATGAAAAGTATGCTCCCAGAGGGCGGGAACATTTTTCATAATCCTACCTGCTGGGAGCAGACTTAGTGTTTGCTCTTACTTGGTGGGAGCATTGAAATTGCTCCCGTCAAGCGCCCCCGCCTTCCAGGGAGGGGGGCCGTGTGTGCGCCCCCCTTCCCCTTATTTATAACAAAAATTCCCCCGGGACCTGGCCCACCAGGGGGAGCTATTAAAAAACAAGCGCAGGAGACCGCACTTGTTTTCATATTTTTGCCGCGGATCCTCCGCGAATTAGCAGAAACTGTTTTTTTAAAAAAAAAAAGGGTTTTGGCCCCCTGTGGGACCACACCACCAGGCCTAGTGTTCATGGTATTTCCACCCTGCCCCCTTTTGGGGTTTTTGTGCATTTTGGGGGGGGGGGGCCTCGGGCTGAGTCCCGAGTCCCAAGATGACTGCCAGCACTTCCTGGTTGAATTGTTGGCAGCCAATCAGATCCAACCATGAGATCTGTAGGATCAGCAGAGGATTCGCATCCCTAGATATCTATAAATCTTTTTTAATAATTCCAGAACTACTGAATGTAATTACACCAAATTACAAAAAGAGATCTTTCTGGACCAAGATCTAACTTTCTGCCAAATTTGGTGGAATTTTGATCAGCGTTTCGGGCTGTAGTCGTGTTCAAAATCCCTCTGTGAAATTGCATGGGGAAAATGTATTTTGGGACCCCCTCTTTTTCTTGGCCCTGCTTGATGAATCACCCCAAAACTTTACAGACAGCAGCTGAAGTGAATGGCAAACAAGTTTCAAACATTTTGTCAAGATTCGCCAAATCAATCAATCAGCATTTATAGAGCACGGAACTGTCACCCCTGGGGGTATCAGGGAGCTGGGGTGCTAGGTCTTTGTCGAAAAGCCAGGTCTTATGGAAATTACACAAAGAGAGAAGAAACTAGCAGAAAAAGGCAAAACAGAGAGCAGAAAAACAAGCAAGCAGAAAAGGCAAAACAGAGTGCAGAAAAATTAGCAGAAAAAGCAAAACAGAGGGTAGAATAACGAGCAGAAAAGGCAAAACAGAGGCAGAAGTATAAGCAGAAAAGGCAAAGCAGAGGGCAGAAAAATTAGCAGAAAAGACAAAACGGAGGTCAGAAAAACGAACATAAAATGCAGAAGAGAGAGCAGAAAAAGGCAATACAGAGAAAGAAACGAGCAGCGGCACAAACAGAGGGCAGCAGGTAGAGAGTAAGCAGAGGGTAGCAGACTGCGAACAAGCTGGACAGGAGAACTGTCACAGGGGGAGCTGGCACGAGAACCTGCTCAATGGGGTTGCGATGCGGCCTCTATGGGAATGGCAGGCCGCTGGGTACCTGGAGGAGGGAAATGGCGGGAGGAGGGAAACAGCAGGAAGAGTGAAAAAACTAGCAGAAAAGGCAAAACAGAGGGCAAAAAAAAAAAAGAACAGAAAACGCAAAACAGAGGGCAGAAAAATGAGCAGAAATACAAAACAGAGCAGAAGAGGGCAAAACAGAGGGCAGAAAATCAAGCAGAAAAGGCAAAACAGAGCAGAAGAGGGCAAAACAGAGGGCAGAAAAATGAGCCGGAAAGCAAAACAGGGGACAGAAAAACAAGCAAAAAAGGCAAAACAGAACCAAAGAGGGTAAAACAGAGGGCAGAAAAACTAGCAGAAAAGGAAAAATGGAGTGCAGAAAAACCAACACAAAAAGCAAATCAGAGAGCAGAAGAACAAGCAGAAAAAGGCGTAACAAAGTGCAGAGAAGCTAGCAGAAAAGGCAAAACAGAGCAAGAAATTAGCAGAGGGGGCACAAACAGAGGGCAGCAGGTAGACAGCAGCAGATGGTAGCGGACTGCGGGCAAGCTGGACAGGAGAACTGTCACAGGGGGAGCTGGCACGAGAACCTGTTCAATGGGGTTGCGATGCGGCCTCTATGGGGATGGCAGGCCGCTGGGTACCTGGAGGAGGGAAATGGCGGGAGGAGGGTAACAGCAGGAAGAGTGAAAAAACTAGCAGAAAAGGCAAAACAGAGGGCAAAAAAAAAAAAGAACATAAAACGCAAAACAGAGGGCGGAAAAATGAGCAGAAATACAAAAAAGAGCAGAAGAGGGCAAAACAGAGGGCAGAAAAATAAGCAGAAAAGGCAAAACAGAGCAAGAAATTAGCAGAGGGGGCACAAACAGAGGGCAGCAGGTAGACAGCAGCAGATGCCAGCGGACTGCGGGCAAGCTGGACAGGAGAACTGTCGCAGGGGGAGCTGGCACGAGGACCTGCCAAAGAAGCGCCAAACTTATTAGCAAAACAAAAAAAGCTCTGTCTTTGGAAATGAGGTCCTAACTATAACTACTTACTGGCAACCACCAGCAAGATGGAGATATATATTATATGTGATCAAGGCTGCATGTCTGGCAGCCGAAACGCGTCATGTTGGACCTTTTTTGATGTGTGAATAAACTACCATCCTGTTTCCACACCAGCTTTTGGAGTCTGTGCCCGTGTGTTGCGCCGGAGTGCCTGTCGTGACATTGGGATTTCTTCGTGATATGTATATATATATATATATATATATATATATATATATATATATATATATATATATATATATATATATAGAGAGAGAAATTATTTCATTTACATTATATTGAATAAATATATTAAAACATTTAACATTTACTACTTTATATTTTTTTTAAACTCAATATTTTTGGCCAATATTAGTGTCAACTATATTTTTTACACTACATTTTTGTCAACGATATTGTTTACTACGATATTGTGTCAGAGATCCTACTGGAGGAGGGAATGACTGCTATTTAGAACTTTTTAAAACTAGGAGATGTTACTCAGACTTTCAGCAGGGGATGCAGGGCTTACAGACTGGCTACTGAGCGAGAATACAGAGGTAAAAGGTACAGTGTTTGCAGTGCTAGGGTGCCCTGCAAAGAGAAAAGTGGTTCTCAGTAACCCAGGGCACTGGTTGAGGAGACAATAGAGAGGGCAAGGATTTCAATGTTTTCTGTCTATAGCAGACTGACTTATTGGAGAAAGAAAGGACTGCAGAGGGTTACAAGGATGTGCTGGCTCTGAACCCGTATCCGTATGACTTTCACCAAGCTGATTACAATGGAATCAGAACACGTCTTTACTCAAGTTGAGGCTGCAGCGAGGTTCTTGGAAATGCTGCGCCATAAAACGGGCTCGAATCCACGGCCAGCTAACTGGAAGAGGGCGTGCTGCTTCATGCTGCAATGGGCTTGCTGACTACTCAACCCAGGAGCAGTAGGTGACTATCGGTTGTGTGTCACGTATCAAGTACTATTCTAGGAATATACAATCGCTCATTACTGCTGTTTTGTGTCGCTACTCCACTCCATGTCCGCTCCAACTTTTTAATTAGAGGAGCTGCTAGGTACATTTCGGAGTTTGCTGCTGTGACGTTAATTCAATCAATCAATCAATCAATCAATCAATCACGGGTTTGTTAAACGCAACTACTCACCCGGAAGGGTCTCAAGGCGCTAAATGTCATTTAGGAGGTAAAATCCATCTGTGACGCTTGCTTTCATTTCTGTGGGTAATGTTAATTTGCTGCGAATATATTATTTTGCATTGCAAATCTCTGATCAAAAAAAATATTGGGGAAAAAAATCTGGGATGCTACCCGGCTACCCTCTCCTAAATATCCTTGTACCGCTAATGAGCCCACACAACTGCTGCACCAGAGATTGAAGCACTGACAATCCAGTTTGACTATAGCCTGAAAATCATTGTTAAATCTGAAAAGTGCCGCTAGCTTTTGTACATGGACAGCCAAACTAACTCTGTTTTTGATAAAATGAGTCCTGCTATTTTACAACTGTACGTACATGTTTTTGCCTCACATTAATGAGCACTTTGAGTACCATGCCACAACAACTTTCAGCACTCGTTTGTTTACAAATCTGTAAAGATTACACCAAATGATGAAAAATCTCTGCTCTCTTATATTTGTTTACTTTTCAAGCTATTCACTTGCTTCATTTCCTGCTGCACACAGTTGTTCGGTGCGGAGTTAAACCCTCAAATAATAATTACTTGGGCGAAAGAACTAATTTTGTTTATATATTGCAACTAAATAGGTTCCCAAAGAACCCAAGGTCAACTCTTTTTTTAAATACACTTCCCAAAAAGGAGTGTACATATATATATATATGAAAGTGTGTGATCCATGGTCGAGCGGTGACCAGGCAGAGGAGGGGGCTATGGGCGAGGCATCGTCTGGCCGTGGCATAGTTAAAGGAAACTAGACATCTGTCCACAGTTGGGGCCTAAGCTAAAACGTGTCATGGCTGCCTGCAACTTCTGCTTTTAAAAGATGAAGAACACTCCCTCTGCTAACTCTATTCTCAACACAAACGTGTGAAACGTTACTTGAAATGGCAATGAAAAGTTTAATGTGATGGCTGTAATACTTTGTAGATAATTATTTCTTTTATTTTCTACAGTGCTTTGTAATACTTAAGAATATTCAACAATTAATATAACTAAGTCAGCGATGTTTTAGATAAGCTTTAGAGGCTTATTAACCCACAAGTTAGAGAAATTGTTTAATTACATAGCATAAAAGGGGGAAATAAAAGAGCACTGGGGAGGCGACAATTACGATTCCCTATCAACAGGCGAAGAATCCTCAGCTATGCGCCACTAAGCAGATAGATAAACATGGATCTCAAAACTCTGGTCTAAAATGAGTGCATATAGAATAGAGAGGCTCCTTCCCTGTTTGATTCATGCAGAGCAGTTTGGCTTCATAGCTCCCAGGCAGATCCGTGACATTATCAGAAGGATGCTCCGCTTGGTCGAGAAGGTACAGAAAAGGGGAATACCAGCAATTTTGGTGTCTCTTGACTGGGTGAACTGGTCCTATCAGAGGCTGGTGATGGAATGTGATTCATGAGGCAGGTCATAAATATGACATGGGCTGCTACAGAGAGGATTGCCCTGAATGGACTACTCTTAGGGGTTGTGCATTTGGAAAGAGGTACGAGGCAGAGGTGCCCAATGCCCCCCTCCTTTTTGCTTTAAGCAAAGAACCCCTTCAAGACAAATACGGAGGGATGTAAGCACAGAGGGCATTTTGGAGGGGTGGAGAGTTTTTAAGGAACATAAACTGTCACTTTACACCAATGAAATTCTTCATATTTTAGGAATGCCAGATATCTCATTGAATGCAGTGGTTGGGCAGTTGGGGATAAATGAAACGATCTCTGGGCTGAAGATCAATATGGATAAGTTGGAGGTGCTGAACTTTGACCTCCCAGTACAGATGGCATAGACTTTAAGGGATAAGCTTCCCCCATTAGACAGATTTGAGACGATTAAAATACTTAAGGATAAAGATCACACTACATGTACACCAGCTAGATGCAGCAAACTACCCCCACCTGTTTTTGATGTCTAGAAAGATCTTAACAAATGGCAGAACCGTATGCTCTCATGGATGGGCCATATAAGCACGATAAAAATTACATATTCTCCCAAGAGTAGCATATGTATTCCAGACCATGTCAATAAAGTAGAAAATTGATTATTGGCCAACATCGTGGGGAGGTAAATAGATCTGATTGAAAAGGAGCCAGGCCTCGCGTGCCAGTAAAGCTTCTACACTAATCTAGAGAGGATGGGGGGGATGCTGCCCGACAGACTTTAAGGTATAGTACTGGGTCTCACAGCTTAGGGTCATCACGGAATAGTCTAAATCCAAAACGGATAGGTTCTGCGTGTTTTAGGATCACACAATCATCGAAGCCCCTTTTAGTCTTAACCTGGTTTCGAAAACAGGATAGGCGAAAGAAAGCATACCTCTTTACAACGGTGGGTACAACCCTTTCTACATTGTATATTGAAACCCAAGGAGTCAAATTACTTGGGTTCCAGTTTCAGGGGTGCCATGGGGGAAGTCACTGGAATTGTGCTTGGAAAAATATGATTGGACTAGACTTTCTGGTTATGTGTGAGAGAATAGGAAAAAAGAATCACCCAGAGCAGGTCTAAGAACTGCTGGCCCCAAAAAGTTTCACCCACGCAACCATGATAGGATTAAGAAAGATTACTCATTAGTCAGAAGCAGGAGTTCAGCCACTGCTGCTGACAAGTTTGAGATTCCCATCAGAATATTAAATTTGACATCTGCAGATGGAAATGTCAATTTCAAGGCTTCTGTCCCCTTGCAAACTCTGTCTTAGAAGATGAACCCTCCTCGGAAGCTGAATCAGAGGCATAGGGACCATCTGGTGAAATATCCAGGCAAATCGCATTTTTAATTACAACTATATGTCAGCATCTGTATTGTAAGGTGGCTGAGTCGCCATTCCCATGTGGCCATAGACTTTGTCCTCTATAGCCAAGGGGCCTGAATCTAAATTGAAATTTCCCTCTAAACAGGCAACTCTTCAAACATTGCATACAAGAGGGTATATTGCTAAAATTGGCCTTGACCTTCACTTTGCTACACCAATGATTCCTTCCTTTATCAACTCTGTTGGACCTGGCCCTCTCTGTAGGGTCACCCCCAGACATTTTGCCTTCACCCCTCCTGTTTTGCTGAATTCGTGTTTGTTGGCTGTGCCTTTTACCACTGCCAAGCAGAGCTAAAGTGCCTGTGCTCTCTCCCTAAAAACATGGTACAATTGACTTACACCTAACTGGCACATTTAATTTACGTGCAAGTCCCTAGTAAATGGTACTAAATTTACCCAGGGCCTGTAAATTAAATGCTATTAGTTGGCCTGCAGCACTTATTGTGCCACCCACTAAAGTAGCCTTTTAAAACATGTCTCAGGCTTTCCACTTCAGACTGTAGTGATGTTATGTTACTAGGTTTTATAAAGCGCTTGTTCACCAGGCAAGTTTCTTGGCACTGGGTAACAGAGACAGCACACTGCTTGCAGAAGCTAGTCATAAGCTTGCCTGAATACCCAAGTCTTCAAAAGTTTCTGAAAACTCATATAGTTGGATGTAGATCTCAACTCAGGGGGGAAGGGAGTTCCAGATACATGGGGCAAGAACAGAAAATCTAGAGCCTCCCAATCTCTTCTTTTTAAATGAAGGGTTTGTTAGGAGATTCGTGTGAGTGGACCTTAGGTTGCGATTAGAGATGTATTTTTTAATTCTGGAAGATATAAAAACAGGGCTTTTGCCGTGAAGGGATCTGAAAATGATATAGCCCGTTTTAAAAACAGAACGTTGTTCTATTGGTATCCAGTAAAGCCTTCTCAGCAAGGGGGTGATATGACAGTGCCTAGGCTGTTGAAAGATTAGCCTGGCTTTGAGCATATTTAATTCTTTTGATTCAGTCCTTTAGGGAGGCCAAGATATAAAGATTTGCTATAGTCTAATTCCGAAATGACTAAGGCCAAAATGACCTACACCAAGGCTTCAGTTGTGAAAAAATTTGCCAATCCTCTTAATATTTCGCAGCTGTACAAAGCAGAAGGACGTGATCGCTCCTAGTTAGGGTTTCATGCATAGGTTCTTGTCGATGAGGACTCCAAGTCTCTTCACTGAGTTCTTAGGCTGTGGAGGTGTGCCCATCATGAAGGGCCAGAAGGAAGAATTACACAGGTCAACCTTATTGTGTGTGATGACAATCTCTGTCTTATCAGAGTTAAGTGTTAGTTGGTTGCCATTCATCCAGTCTCGGATGAACCACATGGTATTTTGAAAATTTCCACGGATTCGGGGGACTGGTTAATAGTAAAAACAGCTGCAGATCATCCGCCTATGTGAATTAATGGAAAAATAAAAACTCAGAAACCACATTTGAGTAAACCAAATGATGGAAAAACTATTTTAAGGAAATACAAATAATTCGAAAATTGAAGGAAAGATAATTTTAAGAAAACATCCAAAATCACACACTTTGGTGAAGATATGGGGTAGTGAGGGGTTTATATGTAGAAATGGTTTTTAGGATTCAGGGATTGGGGGTTTAGAGGTGGTGAGGGGTTTTAGGGGTCATCATTGGGTGGGTTTCAGGGGTGGTGAGTATTTTATTTTAGGAGTCAGGGATAAGTGGAGTTTAGGGGTTGTGCAGGATTTTAATGGATCAGGGATGGGTGGGGATTAGGAGTAGAAAGGGGTTTTTAGGGTTCAGGAATGAGTGGAATTTAGGGGTAGTGAGGGAGTTATAGGTTAAGAGATGGGTAGAGTTTAGAAGTAGAAACAGATTTAAGGGTTCAGGGATCGGTGGAGTTTAGGGATCCGAGATGGGTGGAGTTTAGGTGTGATGAGGGTTTTTTAGGGATCAGGGATTGATGGAGTTTAGGGTTAGAAAAGGCTTCTGAGGTTCAGGGATTGGTGGAGTTTAGGGGTCAGGGATGGGTGGAGTTTATGCATGAGGAAGCATTTTTAAGGAGCACAGATGGATGGTGTTTAGGCGCAGTGAGGATTTAGCAAATTAAAAACATCCGACGTAATTGTTTGACAATATAAAATATATAAATCCAAACTAATGTCCCTGTTAGAAATGGGGTTTCTGGTGGGCTAGGGTATGCACCTCAGCCAGACAGAGCCCACTATTCTAGTCAGGGCAAGTCAGTTACACACCAAAGATAACCTGTGCTCACCCTCTGGTAGCTTGGCGTAGAACAGGCAGGCTTATCATCAGAGGCAATGTGTAAAGAGTTTGCGTAACACACACACAGAAACACAATTAATACACCATAAAAGAGACTCCACACAGGATTATATAAAAATATATAGTATATTATACATAAATTCAGACCAAAACGACAAATTATAAATACTGTGCATACTTTGCAAGTCCTGAGATAGTACTTGTTGCCAATGCAAGAATCAGAACGACATACATTAGAAAAAATCAGTGCATGAGATACAGCAGTTGACTATAAAAACGCACATGTATCATCACATTAGTGCAAGTTATGCAGGATTAGTGGAGGGCTCATGAGTTGCAAGACAACTTGAATCATATGCGTACTTTTAGAATGACCCGAACATCCCACAGGGTTATGCAACGGTAACAGAGTTAGTAAATTGCAGCCAGTCACTATTGCATATGTCACAAGATGAAAGAGAAAATCATAAATCAATACACTCCTTAAAAGCTGCGCGCTTGGCAAGGATCCTAGCGAATGCCGTCCTTAAATGTAGGAGTTTACGGGGGTCTGGCAGGCGCAGCCCTTGTACCATGCAGGCGTCTGCTTCCCTGGTTGCAGAGATTTTGCGGACCCCCCCGTGCCGAGGTGCCACAGAGCCCTCGAACAAGTGCACATCTCAGAGGTACAACGGGGCCTGGTTAGGGGGCACGCTACCTGTTATTGGGCGCAGCACTCCAGGGGAGAGTCACCCACGAAGGAGAGCAGACTGCGAGGTTTCCTCTGTGATCCCTTCTTGCCCAGCACCGCGGGCAAAAGCCTCTGATACGTCCCTCATGAACGGATTCACTCCTCTAGATAGTGGCTGGCCAGCCCTGCTCTCCGCATCTCTAGCAGCAGAGGGAACCTTGCTAGGGGAGTTTCTGACAGCCAATGTTGTCAATTCCAGGAAAGGGAATGGTGCCATGGGACGGCACTTGTCTCCCTAAGGTGCATGCCTCTGTCTCCCTCGGTGGAGGGTGTGTAGGGAACACACTCGCCGCTTCTCCTGAAGAAGTAAGGAGCGCTCCTCTAAGCAGGGCTTCCTCAGCACAAGAGAAGACACGCGCTGGCTGGTATACTTGTGCAAAAAAGCCTGCACCTTGAATTTCTACCGACTGAAGCGCTCCACACACGCTGTCGGGAATTGAAGCGCTCCCCTAGCGCTAGTTGCCAGGAAAGCAGCAGTCAATCAGCTCCTAATCAGAGTGTGGCTGTGGGGCTTACAAGAAAATCTTTTGATGTCTGAGATTTCTCCGAGAACAGGGTGGGGGTTACAAGCCAACAAGCCCTTTGAGAGCACTGGGGACACACAGTGAGCAGATGGCAGGTAGGCAGGCCAGCACACAAAATTACTTGTGGCAGTCCCTCTAGCACCTCAGCAGGCAGCAGGTCAGCACAACAAAGCAAAGTAGTCAAAGTGGCAGTTCCTGCTGGCAGCACAGCAGTCCTCTGGCAATGTGCAGTTTGTAGAGCCTGCAGCGTCTGGTTACAAGTCCACGCAGCGTCTTACAACATGAGTTCAAAGCCCCTGTACTTCTACTCAAAAATGTCTTTGTTCAAGGGGTAACGTCAAAAGGAACTCTTTCAAGTGCACAACAATCCCTGTCGACCCATGCCTGGCTCCAGACGTCAGCAGGGGGTAAATCAGCCCTTTGTATGAGGGCAGGGCACAGCTTATACAAATGTAAAGTGTGAACGCCCTGTCCCTCTCCCAGCCCAGGAAGACCATCAGTATGCAGATCAATGCAGCTGTCACACCCATCCCATCCTGTGTTGTGGCTGTCTGGAAAGTATGCACCAAGTGTAGCTGTCACCCAGGTCAGACCTGGATTGTAATCAGGCTTCAAAGCACAAAGAGTCATAAGCCCAGAGAAATGCCCACTTTCTAAAAGTGGCATTTCAAAAATAATAATGTAAAATCCAACTACACCGGTAAGCAGGATTTATCACTACCATTCTAAACATACCAAACATGGCAAGGCCACTCCTTTCAGATCAGGAATTACCACTTAAAAATATATAAGGGAATTCCCAATGTTAGCCTATGAGAGGAGAGGTCTCATAGCAGTTAGAAACAAAATATGCTGTTTGTCACTACCAGGATATGCCACACATAAAGGCACATGTTTTGCCTTTTACTTACAGCATCCTGCCCATAAGGCTACCTAGGGCCTACGTCAGGGGTGACCTAGGTGTAATAAAAGGAGAGTCTAAGGCTTTGCAAGTAGTTTTAAATGCCAAGTTAAAGTGACAGGAATCTGCGCACGCAGGCCCTGCGGTGGCAGGCCTGAGACAGGTTTGAAGCGCTATGTCTGTGGGTGGCACAAGCAGTGCTGCAGGCCCAGTAGTAGCATTTAATTTACAGGCTCTGGGTATATGAGATACCACGTTACAAGGGACTTACAAGTAAATCAAATATTCCAAACAGGAGTAAAACAATCATATCATTTTTTGGGGAGAGAGCACATGCACTTTAGCACTGATTAGCAGTGATAAAGTGCCCAGGGTCCTCAAGCCAACAAAAAGGTCCGAAAAATAGGCGGAGAAAGGCAAAAAGTTTGAGAATAACCCTACAAAAAAGGCCAGGTCTAACAGTCCCTTCACATAAAGGATTGAAATAAATACCTTCGACAAAAATGTTTCTGCAAGTAAGACCTGCAACCATTTCATTTACACCTTCATAAATAAGTATGCAGATTCCAATTTGGAAAAAAAGATATTCTATGAATTAATTTCAATAAAATAGTAAATGCCATTCATTCTTGAAATTACCCATTAAACTGTTTAGATGAAATGGTTTCTCAGTAATGGCATTCCGCTAAATCATTTTTTTATGCAATCACATACAACCGTTAGTAGTGGAGTTTTAAACTGACATTTTGACCTGACAAAATAAACCTTTTTGCCAGGCCTAAACCTTCCTTTTTAATACATATAAGTCACCCCTAAAGTAGGCCCTAAAGGCTCACAGGGCAGGGTGCATTGTTATTAAACTCCTTCCGTGCAGAGGATGGAACAGTTCCATCCTCCGGCACGGTGGGCGTATGCCGAGGATTGAACGGTTCCGTCCTCGCACCTACCCACAGGGGAAGCGCTGGCGCTCTCCCTGTGGGCCGCCCACCTACAGGCCCCCTCGGCGACCTGATGATATTGATATGTTGGGGAGCGGCCTCTTGGGCATGGGTCGCTCCCCATTATGGGGGATTATTTTGACTGTTTTCTGCCCCCCAGGGGCCGGTTGACCTTATTTTTAGGCCCATTTGCCTCCTCAAGCTGAGCAGAATGCCACTAGACACCAGGGATTTTCTTTATTTATATGTTGGGGAGCGGCTCCTTGGGCAAAGATCGCTCCCCATTATGGGGGCAATATTGTGGCCTTACACCCCCCCCCCGGGGCAGATCAGCCCTATTTTTAGAGCCATCTGCCCCCAAGTGTGTCAGAAAACCACTAGACACCAGGGAAAGTTTGTGTGTGTTTTAGAACTGGAGTTCGGCTGACGGTCTGTAACATTTTTATCCGTAGACATGGGGGGAACGCCGAGTAGTAGGAAATTTGTACCGGCCCGGTGATCCCACAACTTTCCCATACAGAAATGTGATTATATTTCAGCTAAATTGGAGGTTTGCAGGGGATTCTAGGTAAGAAAACATGCAAGCCACAACTCCCTGGACTCCCTTGGATGTCTAGTTTTCAGAAATGTCTGGGTGTGCTAGGTTTCCCTAGATGGCCGCCGAGCCCGGGACCAAAAACGCCAGTGGCCCCCTTGCAACACCAGGTCGTTTGTGATAGATCATTTTGATGTCTTCACAATATGTTTTGGACCCTTCCGTGTTGTGGGCACTAGCCCTACCCACACAAGTGAGGTTCAATTTTTATCAGAAGACTTGGGAGAATGCTGGGTGGAAGGAAGTTTGTGGCTCCCCTCAGATTCCAGAACTTTCCATCACAGAAATGTGGGGAAAATGTGTTTTTGTCAAAGACACCAAGCCCCCACAGAAACAGTTCCCCCTTCGGGAGTGGCCTTGAGAGTGGTGGAGCTGCATGAAGTAATCCAGTAACACAAGCGAGAAGGACTCATCCTGCCTGGGGTCAGCCAATGGGTCTGGCAACTTGAGTCTAATCTTTTTCAGCATCGATGTGTTGCATGACAAAAAGGAAGAGTGGTTTTGCCACGAGACTCCAAACAATTCTGGGAGCTGGACCATTTCCTAGTGGGAGGAGAAAAACGTCTCTTTCCAATAGCAATTCTTATTTATCTGGGAAGATCTCTAGAAGAAGGATGGTGACTTACATTTAGGAGAAGGAAAGCATTATTGCAGCTACCTGGGACCTCTAGCCAAAACACAAAATGATCAGTCCTCCCAGATGGCCTTTGGGTGTCTAGAGAGACACGAGGCATGGGCCACAGTATCATGATCCAAACCCAACACCACATGGAGATGCCATGGGAGTATGAAAGAGACATTTTCTTGCAGTATATTTTACAACTCTTGAATCCTGAAACCTTCTTGGAGGCATATAGTCACTGTTGAAAGCCGAGGACTTATTGGCGGTGAGACAGCGAGAGCACTCTGCACTGCATCAATTAGGTGCTGAAAAATATATCTGATGCAGCACGCCGGCTGAAGCCTAATATACATCAGTGACACAACATTCGGAGGCGGAATAGCTGCTGTTGACGTGTAGTGCCACCTGATGGCGTTGGAGAGTTATTGCTGGGGAAAAGGTTTTTCGTGTCACTCTAAAACAGAGGTCTTCAATCTGTGGGGCGCGACCCCCATGGGGGCCGTGGAGTCATGGGAAGGGGGTCGCGCATTCCCGGGCCTCACTTCTGCCGAGACTCTTGAAAAATACAAACGTCCCCGTACAGTTCATTACGAAATTAAAGTTTTCAAAGCTGTAATGCCATTCTGGGAGTGTTCACTTGTGAAACCAGAGCTGATCAGACAGCTAAACAAGGTTTCCGTCCAGGATGCCTGCTTGTCTGAATGGAACGGAAAGATGTGCTACCAGTTAATCTGAAAATGTAAAGGGCAATTTGCAGCTGTAAAGAATGATTGGGAGCCGGTACTGGCTTTCATTGATCCAATCACTGGAAGTTTTGTGATGAGCTGTGAAGTGCGTGCTTCTAATTGTAAATATATTTACATAGTGCTTACTATCCCGGAGGAGGTGTTGAAGGCCAGTAAGGAGCAAGAAAAACAAGCATTTGCAATGCAATAGGTCTCGCATTTTAGAAACGTTGACCTATTGGTATTGTAAATGACAATGCCATTTATTATTACAGGTGTTTTGTAAACACATAAATAAATGGCAATGCCAATAGGTCAAAATCTCTCAATTGCGCGACCTATTGCATTGCAAATGCTTGTTCTGCCAGTGGCCAAGTACAAAAAAATTTACGTTTCTGGAATGTGGTCCACTTTTTTTGGAAGTGCCCCGGCCTAATTATGATCCCAATCCCACACTGATTGCCCATGGTGGCCACATGCATTAATATTTGGAGACTGTTTTTCATCAGGTTCTGACCCGGAGAAAGAAAGAGAGAAAGGGGAGGACATAGAAAGCGGTGACAAATGGAGAAAATAAGCATGAAAAACAACCAGCAAAAGTGAGTTAAAGAGACACGGAAAGAAGGGTGGTGGTAAAAAAACAGGTGGAATCAAGACTAGGATCCTTGGTGATCAGTAAGCACAGCATTCAGTAGAGCGCTAGCTGTGGGCTGCTAAGAAAAATGTGGGCCGCTATTCTTATGTTTATTATAAATTAAGTGCTGGCCCAGTGTCCTAAACACAACAAATACGAGACAACGGACTGTGACTCTAAGTTGGCCATTGATTCCTGAGAGCCAAACTTGTTTAGAGCCTCAGTGTTTAATTTGAGCCGGTGGTTACCGGTGGGGAAAATAGGCACTTATTTTTGGAGACCAGCACTTATTTTTCTGTATCAGATATTTACAAGTAAGAAAGGAAAACACATAGATTGGGAAGACAGAGGGAAAAACCGGCAAGCAGTCACAAACAGAAAACACGAACCCGCAAGTGCGGTCTGGAAAAAAGGGGCAGGGAGTGTCTGTAGTTGCAGGTATTCGGTGCGCAAACGTTTAATTGCATCTGTCGTCGGCTTCTGAGCAGGGCTTCGGGCACCACTACTCATTCGTTCACAAATTAAGCACTGTCTTGCTGATGTATTGCCAGATGTAGCCATCTCTGTAACAACAACTGACAGAGACAATACATATCTCTTCTTTTGGGGTGATTTTTTATCTTGTGTGAGTGCGACGCTGTTTTGTATTTGCTGTTTGAAAAGATTTCATGTGAAGAAAGTGCAGACGCTTGCTTTTCGTCCAAACAGAAAGTGCAAGGATTAGGCGTTGTGTACTTCCTTTAAAGTGCGGGTGTTAATGCACTCTCGTGGAAAGTGTGAAAATGCATGAGTTTTTCTCTTTTCTCTCCAGAGGCTGCGTCATGAACATTTCCTTTCCTGGTTCCTACATGCAAAATTGGTTGGGAAATTGTAAATGTAATTTTTTTATGTCTTTGCTGCTGTATATCCTCCGAACATGTGGTAAACTGTGGGGCATATGTACAAGCCCCTATCGCCATCACAACGTCACTTTTATTGACGTTGTGGTGGCGATAAGGCTGCGCCTTATTTACAAGGCAGCGTTAAGCCACTAAACGTGGCCTTATTTACAAGGCAGCGTTAAGCCACTAAACGTGGCTTAACTCTGCCTTGTAAATAAGGACCCTTTCACGCTATGGTACAATCTTATAATATGGCAAGAGGCTTCACAGAGAAACAAGGTAGGCTAACCAAAACAAGCTCTGTGAAGGAGAAGCACTTAGGAAGACGTGCAGCTGGGAGCAGTGAGGTGGGAGGGAACCAACCTGTGTATAAGGCTTCAATGCCCATACAGGAGAGGGGGGAGGGGCCATCACAGCTGTACAGTGTGATGGCCAACAAAAATGTTCTCTGACTGAAATCTCCGGAAAGAGAGCAAAGCACACAAAGGAGGGACATTTACAGAAATGCACCTATAACAACCCAGCATTTCTGAATGCCACATATAACAACCAATGGCAATCGGTGGGTGTGCCAGAGCCAATAGAAGAAGATACAACAGGTCTTGCAGACACCGCAGGCGCTGTCGAGGCTGTACCTAAAAAGAAAAGCCGTGGTAGGGCAGGCAGGCTGGAAAAGAAATTGTGGTGAAATGTGTTGGAAGAATATTAGTGTTTTATACCGACAGAAGTGCCCAAACACTTGGTAATATGCATTACAGATTACTTCTGTAAACTGTCACTTACCTGGCAGGCACATTGCGAATTCCTATTCTGACTTTCCTGTAGCTGACTTTTTTATCAGCAGATCAGTAGCCCTGATGCATTTTATGGGAGCTGACAATAAGTTAAAATGTTGGGGTACTTCAGTTTCATTTTCAAATACATTTTCACAGAAAGTATCAATGTACGGAAAGACCTTACTAGAAAAGGTGTTTCTGAATGGACAACTGAGCTCTGAAGTGCATGCTTTTAATTGTAATTGTATTTACATAGCGCTTTCTATCCCATAGGAGGTATTGAAGGGACAGTTATGTACAAAAATTGCATTGCGTATGGTCTGGGTATTACTAAAATCTATATTTTGGAAGCACCATTTCATCGTAAAACAGTTTGCACTTTTTGTAGCACTTTATCTTATACTGTGTGTAATACTAGTATAATAATGATTTACATATTCACAGTGCTTTCTGTCACAGGCTGTGACCTAGTAGCACTAAAAATACACAAATCACTATTCTCCACTGCACCAACCAAGATTGAATTCTGTGGCTCTCTAGTTACACACAGACCGTTTATTAAGGTGGATTAACTACTAGAGGTTTAATAATGTACTATATTGCATTGCTCACTGAGTAGCACTTTTTTTTGTTTATTTTTAATTTAAGCTGACCCTTAATTTATATGTAGCTACCTGATGGTGAAGGACCTAAAAACTTACAGAATATTTAGTTTTTAGCGAAACCTTTGACCCACCGAAGCGCTCACAATCTCAAGGCCCTCCAGCCGCCCCCAAACATGACTGAAATCAACAACAGCTGCAAACTAATATAACCAGGAGTCAGTTTTTGCTAAAATAGAAGAGTCTGTTTTCATAATGTTAAAAATAAAACCTTTTTAGAAAAACAGTGTTAAAGAAGAATAAGGGATGACTTCCTCCCCTGGAATTAAAGAAAGCATCCTACTTGGACCTTACAGTTAATTATTAATGACTGTAAATGGTATGTTTCAGTGATGATGAATGATGTTCAGCAACCTCTTGTTCCAAGCAGCTGTAAAAGCCAAGCCACCAGCATCCCATGAAATATAGTATGGTTCTCCTCGGATGCCTTGCACTAAAGTTGCAGCCCATGCATTACAGCCATTATACCCAGGGCCACTGGGATTATGCGATTGTGCAACCGCAGTGATTGTCACATAATTATAGATTTGCCACATAGTCAATCATCTGCCACATAAGCTTCTGATTGTAACAAAAAAATGTGTTTACAGCTCAACCAGTTCACTAGTTACTAAAAAGCAGCGACACGTGTTGCTGCACAGTAAGGGCTATTTGCATAGCTGGACTGGTCACCGTTTTGTTGCTTATTGCTATATTTGGGTGTTAAACTGGTATTTATAAGGTGCAAACACAGATTCACCGTCTCTCTGGAGAAAAACAAGCACACTCATCACTTTAGTTCAGAAAGGTGTTAAAATCCAAATACGTTTTGCCAAAATATGTTTTATTTGTGAAAAAGTATCATTGTGAATTTTTGGGTAGTTCTTTTTGGAGACTTTTTGTTTGAACTGTGTAGTAAGCCTCTGATACCAATCCACAGTCACCCACAAACTTTTGGTTTGCTAAATACTGTTTAATATTGTTTCCCCACCATAAAAATGATTGGCCATGGGAATTGGGGACTTTTATGGTTGTCGAGGATGGTTGACCCAGGTTCCAGAAGTTTTTGTCAGGAGGGGGTCCTTACGTCTAAAATGTTTTGACAGGGGGGTCTCGGCATCAAAAAGTTTGAAGACCTCTGCTCTAAAACCTGGAAGGAGTCCTTCCTCATGGGTGAGGAATCTGTCGAAGTACGTATCCACCCGATACCGTTTACTTGAAAGACGAGGGAGGAAAAAAGCTTCAGAAAACTGAACAGAAACAGTACAATTTCAAAACTATAAAGAAGATAAATTATATTTAAAACAGACATGTTTATTTTGTTTCGATTAGTTTGGTATTTCAAAGGAATACTATTTACCCAGGTCTCTATGCAGCTCGTCGTATCGTAAATATCTTAACTATATGTTCATACCTTAAATACATGTTTTTCTTTCAAATTCACTCATGGTCTAACAGCATTCCCACTCCCTTACTTTGGGACTACATGCTGTCTTCACAGTATTTTGCAATCCCAAAACAGGCAGAGGTTTCAACCAATGCACTTTGGTGTAAGGTGTTAATGTCAGGAGGGCAGTCAGAAAGATGCAGCAAGAAGGATTTATGTATCATCCGCCTTTGTTTGAACTCTGCATTTGACTTTTAATTTTTGTTGCAAAAACAGTCCTGCAATATAGATCCCCAGAAATATGACCTTAATAAATAACATCTAAAGGAAATCATACTTGCTTATGAACTGGACAAGTTTAATTAGTGGAAAATCTTCCAATTTACAGTCTTCACGTACATAAGGGAGCATTTCCCTTAGGCGAGTACTTCATTTAACTCAACTGACACCTTTATGACTTTTTCTAAATACTTCACACAGAGCAAGACATACTTTGCGTTCTTACCTCTCAAAAAAATGTTTACTTACATACAGCAATAAATAACAAAAATATAAAATGATTTCCCCATTCGTATCTTTCAAATTCAAATGACAGAAATTATTTGCTTCATTGAGGCTTAAGAAGTAAAATGGAGGCCCCTGAAGATATCAGGTGCAGACAGCAGCATGGTCCCATGTTTTTACATTGCCTACTGGAGAGGAAAAATCACTTTCTGATCTACAGCCACCAGCATGATAGGCCAAAACACCTGGTGTGGTCATATTTATTTCCTACAAGTGGTTGATTGCATAAATGGTTATCACAGCTGCAAGCTGTAAAATCAAGTGGTCAATGCCGATCTAGAGCTGAATTGCAGGTTTCTCGTTTCCTCGGGCCTGGCCTGGCAGTACGAGCTTGACTGTTCCTATAAGTGCAATTTTTATGAGTGTTTCTCGTCTGGCGTGGCACAATGAGAAAAAAACGACAGACTGGAATGCGGCCGGGAGTAATTACCGGGGACTGCGTTGAATTCAATATGCTGAAAACTGTCTGGGGTTTCTTTTTTACCGTTCAGGGGGAACCTAGCCTGGCAGCTCAGGCTGGGCTGTTCTTACTGGAGAACCACCAAGCCTGATCTGCATGAGGAGGTTTCTTTTCCACAGTGGCACCGTGGGGAAAACAAACATTGGCTTGGAAGGTGGCAGAGGAATTATTCAGCCATGGCGGATATTAATTCAAGCAATCCACCCTTAGCCTTTTTGTTTTCTCCGAATTGTCCTGGTATGCGCTACAACGCAAGTTTCACTGGGTGCACCTGATGCAGACTGGGACAGGGCGCTTATTTTTGGAGTAAAAAATGCACTTCCCCAGTGCAGACGCGAGTTCACTCCGTTTGACACAGCCAGTCTGCCATTCAATGCGGAAGGACCAGCAGCCCTTTAGTAAGGGGCTGGGATTCCACACAGATGAGTGCAGTCAGGGGATGCCTGAACCTCCACACAGCTTCTTTGCCCCTATGCCTGCATCTGTATTAGGACCAAGGCACAAGGTTAAAGATGTCCCTTATTTGCAATGGGCTATGCTTCATGCAATTGAGGAGTTTTTGCATTTGTTCTTTTTGCATTTGTAGCGCTAAGTGGGAAGGGTATGCCCAGACATGGGTCCCGTGCTCACCATGTCACTGGAGTCAAGCTAGCATGGCTGATGAGGGTGCTACCATGCAACCAGTCCCAGGATGCTCGTTTCCGGCCCTGGCCTGCCAGTTCGGGCTGGACTGTTCCCATGGGGAGCAGGGTCAAGCAGTAGCGGCCCGCCCCCTGCCAAAGTTGGAGGGTGGGCCGGGCCAGAGGAGGGAGGTGGGGAGGGTAAAAAAATTAAAACAAAAATAAACTTACCTTGCCGCCGTTTCTCCCGCGAATCACCTCGTTCTCCTTCTGGTCCTGGGCACAGGCTCCCAGCCTGCCCTGCGGCCAATCCTTAAGCTGCTCTCGCAGGAGAGCAGCTTCAGGATTGGCCGGAGCACCGACAACTTGCGCTCCCAGGCAGACTGGGAGTCTGTGCCTGCTCTCTCCAGCCCCAGCAACGCAGCTGGGACTGGAGAGAGCTTCACTGCGCAGGAGGTGTTTGGTAGGCCTGAGACGGCTGGTCAAACACCTCATGCGCAGTGAAGGGAGTGCCCACCACTCCTCAACCAGCAGTCATCTCCTGGACCCACCCTCAAGACTTGTTAGAGTACTGGGGGCGGGTCCAGGGGATTAAAATAAAACGATAATAAAACAGGTTTAAAACCCGTTTTATTATAGTTTTATTTTCTGCTGGTGGGAGGGGGGGTGACGATCCTACGCCCTAATGGAGCGGCCGTCCCTGGGGTCAAGATTGATTTTCATGTGGCTGGGTCTAAACTGAAACGGCATTGTGTGCAAAAAAAACGATGGCTGATGTAGTGATGTCACTAAATAGAACTGTGGCCATGTAGCCATGGCCACGTGGAATGTAGAAAGGGTTCGGGGAATAGTCGGTTACTGAAAGCTGATAGCCATGAAGCTAGCGGACTGCTCTGTGTCCGTGTATTAAATATCTACATCTTTAAATGATACCAAAGGTGTCCGCATCATTACAGATTGGCGACGAGGATGGGATATTGGAAAAGGAAAGTTTGGCGGTAGTCTGGGCATGTGAGCACTATCATGATTTTTTGTTTGGAAAATCTTTCGTGATAGTAACAGATCATCAAGCTCTCATAACTATTTTTGGAAATCCGAAAGCGAAAAGACCCCTTCGGATTGAAAGATGGGGTTTGAGGTTAATGGACTATGATTTTAAAATAATTCATAAACCAGGGAAAGAATATAATCCGGCTGATTACTTGTCCAGGCATCCAACAGATGAGGAAAAAAATGAAATAACACAGAAAATCAGATAAATTTCATTATTAAGTCAACAGTTCCTGAAGTGATCTCCGAACAAGAACTAATTCATGAATCTAATAAAGATAATACTTTAGTAGAAGTGAAGAGAATAATACATTTAAATAGATGGAGGCATGTCAATGCTTTAACGAAATTTCAACCAGGAGTATGCAAAGGAGATATACTTGCCTTCAAGAATATTCAAGCAGAATTGACAATAGCCACTTCTGGTATTCTTATAAGAGGGAACAGAGTAGTAATTCCAAGCAGTTTACAAAGACGTGTCATTAGTCTTGCGCATGAAAGTCAGAGGAATATCAGCGACAAAAACTCTCTTAAGAGAAAAAGTGTGGTTTCCAAGACTTGACAGTCAAGTAGAAGAAATTGTGCAGTCCTGTCATTTCTGCCAGTGCACCACAAGAGAAAGAACTGTTGAAGAGTTGCAGATGTCTAAATTGCCAGATGCTGTTTGGTCTGATCTAGCATGGGATTTTTATGGACCTTTGGATTCTGGGCGTTATTTATTTGTTCCCATTGATGAATATTCTAGATTTCCAATTGTAAAAACAGTGTCATCCACTTCTGCATCTGTAGTTTTGCCTATTCTTGATAACATTTTCTCAGTTTGGGGTATACCCAAAGTTTTAAAAACAGACAATGGCCCACCTTTTAATGGAAAATAATTTACGAAATTTCTTGATTATATGGGTGTGAGACATAGGAAAATTACCCCACTCTGGCCACAAGCAAATGCTATTGTAGAAAGACTGATGGCCACATTAAAAAAAAGTGTGCAGAGAGCAAAGTTAAATGACATTTCTGTGAATCAAGCTGTGTGTCAAGTGTTGCGTGACTAAAGGAATACGCCTCATAGTTCTACTGGAAAGACTCCGTCAGAGCTAATGTTTGGCCAGTCTAGACAAACACGTTTGCCACAAATGCCAATGAAACCTCCTAAAGAACATACACAAATTGCAAAGAGAGATGAGGCAATGAAAGAAAAGATGAAGCAGAATGCGCAACAAAGAAAGTATGTTCGCAGAGGAAGCTATGATATAGAGGATCTAGTATTGGTAAGGCAAAATCAGACAAGAAAGTCTATGAGCAGATTTCACCCGTCTCCTTTGGAAGTGACTAACGTGAGGGGTTCAGCTGTCACTGCTCAGAATGAGGATAAAGTGATAACACGGAATAAGGCACATTTCAAAAAGTTTATAAGCCCCTCAAATGAAACGTGTAGAGAAGGGGATAATGCTGCCAATGTTTGTATTCCTCTTAGAAGAACAGAAAGGCTTCAAAGAAGACCTCAAAGACTGATTGAACAATGTTAATGACTTATTTCTACTTCTCTATTTGTTCTTTTTGTCCTTTACTTTTGTTATGCCTTTTGTTGTCAAGAAAGGGGAAGATGTAGTGATGTCACTAAATAGAACTGTGGCCATGTTGCCATGGCCACGTGGAATGTAGAAAGGGTTCGGGGAATAGTCGGTTACTGAAAGCTGATAGCCATGAAGCAAGCGGACTGCTCTGTGTCCGTGTATTAAATATCCACATCTTTAAATGATACCAAAGGTGTCCGCATCATTACAGATTTAGGCCCAGATCTCTGCACTGGGGTGAAGGCTTGACATTGTTTCAGCATTCCGTCCATCAATTGTTCTTTTTGCCCTTGAGATAATTGCAGCACGCATTTTGCATCTGCATATCCATATTCTTTAAGTGCCAAGTCTGCAGCTCCTTTTGTAACACTAAAGGGCCCAGTGGAGTAAAAAGCAGTCGCATACACCCCAGAGGCTTTCTGTTAGGGGCCCTCCAAACTGATATAATACCAAACTAGGGAACGATTCACAAAACACTTGATTGGCAGTATTATTAAATGTCTTCGGAGGTAGATGGCACAGCATTGGCTCTAAAAACAATAGTCTACTAAATCATGAAAAAACGATGGACTTGAAAGTGACCCTAACAAAGTCTTAGCACTCCTTTGTTAACCCCCCATGATTACATTTGTTTTCTCCATGTTGAACCCCTTTTATTGTCCAGTAAACTCAAATTCCTACCACTAGTTTAACGCTGCAAAACTTTGAAATCAGAAAGGAGAAAAACAAATGACTAGACACACCTGTCTCAATTTGTTTGCAACCATGGCAAGGTCACTGTACATGCCATTCTGCAGAAGAAGAGCCATTTCGGCAGTCCTTATTAGGCGCCAGATGTTGTGCCGTTTTCGAATTAACAGTGGAGGCAATAACTAAATTGAGAAATAAAAGCGTCAACTGCGACACTGCCATCAAAACTAAGAAAAGAAAAGAAAGTTACACATAATATATGGCGAGGTGGGATAACATCGCTCTAACCAATCTCTCTGTCAAAACTATTTGCACACAACGACTAGGACAAAACAACCGTAAGCTGCTTTGAAAAGCTAAATTATCTTTCGCTTATTTTAGGAAACCACTGACATGCCTCGTACAAGGTTTATAGCGGAAAGGAGCATATAGGAGCAATACTGTTAATTGTAGGTCCAGCGATCAGGCAGTGCTGTCAAAGGTGCTACAATAACCTCACTTCCTCTGTAAAACGTTTACAAGACAGTCAGCCTAAAAAGATAGCACTTAACCAGCGATTCCATGCAGTGGACGTACCTAGGTTCATTCACTAATGTAAACGCCTCCGTTTTTAAGTCTGGCTAAAGAAAACTTCAGCTGTCTGCCAGATCTCATGTAAGTACAATAAAATGATTTTTAAAAGTGCAGAGAGGCTTGTGGAGGCACTTCTTTCTCGGGCACCTTCTTGGGGCACATTTAATCGGCCAGCAGTTGTGTTAGAACGTCTATGAAGCAGGCCCATTGCTCAGAACAGAGAGACATTGTTAACAGAGAGTCTATGTCAAACACAGCAGGACGGGGCTTTACAAAGTGTAACTTTCTGACAAGTACAGTAGGAAGGATTTTTACATTAACTATCGGACAACTATAATCAGAAGAGGTTTTAACTAGTGAACTCTGGCAAATAGAATAGAAAAGGGATGTATACTGTAAAACATTCTTTAACAGATCTCTAGTTCAGGAGTTGCTAGAGATATACGGTTTTCATTGTGTGCAGTCACTGTGCAAGGGTCCTTCAAAGTAAATAAACAGACAGCATGGGTCATTATTGCCCCTTCCCCACCCCAATCTTTGGCCAGCTTCATTGGGCAAAGCAGCAGTTTCCAATTTGTAAAACAAGAAATGCTGGGGCTGAAAGTTGTTCACAGAAGCCAGTCTCCAGCGCTGCCAAATATCGAAGTTTGTGAACACTAAGGCTATCTAGTCTTGATTCCACCACCGTACACCCCCTGCCCCTTTGTCTCACTCTTGAAAGTTCATTTTAATATATTCTGTATCCCTTTGTCACTGTTGTCCTATATTCCTCGTCCTTTCTGCCTGTCTCTCTCTCTTGCTCCGGGTCAAAGCCTAAAGATAAAAAATAAGTCCTGGTGCTAAAAGTGAGTCAACCACTGGCTCAAATTAAGCACTGGAAAGAGGATCAGGAAGGTTTACAAGCAGAGGAGGAGGTCTCCAATTATGAACAATTGCTGCACAGCTGTTTTAAGAGTAAGGCTTGCCCATTGCTAAATAAGTACACTGCCTTTAGGCCTGGCCTCAGTAACACACAGGGGGGGAGTGTCAAAGCCATTTGGATGGAAAGGCACCGTAAATACCACCAGCACTCAATTTCAATTTTTAATCTTTATTTCGGTTTGAAAAACCATAAAAGATATACAATACAATTCATACAACATAAAAACATTCCAAGGATATCGCTAGACCATTACACAGGTATTGAAATTCATATTTTTAGTACTGACCTTTCTCGCCTATTAATAATTTACGACATTTAAAATTTAAACAGTATAAATAATTAAAACTTAATGAGGAGTTATAGCAAAAAACATTATATTAACCAAGGACATAAAAATCTATCTAGCATCATTTAATAAAACATTCTAAATAGGAATCACTTATTAAAAGTGCAAATGCTTTAAGTGCAGCATGTATGCTTGGTATGGCCTTCCACAATTTCTTATTAGTTGGTAAAGTGCAAATGCAAAACAAACAGGTATGATAACAATGCTCCAAATGTAATGCATAAAATGCAAGTGCAAAACTAATACTAACATTTCAAGCATGGTACACTAAAATTTCAAGCCTTCCTTTGCTCTTACTAAACCTACATCAAATAAATACCTACTAACACTAAAAACAACCTTTTGTGAAGTATCGGTTCTTAGTGTTCTTTCTGCTTCATGGCAAGATCTAATGCCCAATACCCGACAAATAGGTTTAATCCATGTTTTCCTGGATTTTGCATAAGCTGGACAAAAGAATAACAGGTGTAAATCATTTTCTTTTGCACCAGATTGGCATAGTACACATCGCTCGATATTCTCTTCCCCTTGTTTGCGAGCCCATTTCGATGTGTTTGAATTAATTTGCAGCACACCATATCGAAATTTCATATATAACGATTTTGCTAGCTGTGGCTGCACCTCATCCATAAATGGCTCAAAACTACAAGTTGACTTCATTAAGAGAAACCGCGTTGTTAATGAGCCAGTAGCTGAGCAATGGGACACACTATCTTCGATGTAGGCCCAAAAAAC
Organism: Calotriton arnoldi; assembly: GCA_963921515.1. Lineage (NCBI taxonomy): Eukaryota > Metazoa > Chordata > Amphibia > Caudata > Salamandridae > Calotriton > Calotriton arnoldi. Next base: position 1,035,826 of record CAWUFW010003885.1, read on the forward strand.
TGATTTTAATATTTTCTTAGAGGCAAAAGACAGTTGTGCAGGTTCCTCCCAAAAATGGCTCAACCCTAATTTATGGAACCAACATTTAACATGCTTAAGCCACAACAAACCCATTCCTTGATTAAACCTTAAAATTTCCTCAAGCCCTTCTCTATAATGCATAAGCTCTGCTGTAGACTAGAGTCGTACCCAAAATAATAATTGTCTTAGAATTGCCTGGTGATCCATACGGCGCACATTTAGGTCCATCACAATAGGTATTAGTGGTGTACGCATTGGAAGGCGTAATAATTTCCTAAAAAACTTGTTTTCTCCCACCATAAAAGTATTGTTACTTGAAGGCCCCCATAGCTCTGCCCCATAAAGAGATGCTGATTGTGCCCTATACTTGTATACCTCAAGGCCAGGGGATACCGCTTTAGACATACTGCTCTCATGTTTCTTTACTATCGGTAGAGAGTTTTGGAGTAAAATGATTTTACTTTTCTCCAATTGCGGTTTCCAAGTCATTTTAGTGTCCAAGGTTATAACTAAATAATTAAAATTATGCACATACTCTAGCTTCTGATTCTTTACTGTTAAATTCTTTTTAAAGGACTTATGAGGGTTCACTGCCATATATTTTGTTTTGCTAGAATTTATTTCCAGGCCTTTTGTTTCACAATATGCATCAAAAGTGTCTATTAAACATTGTAAGCCCTTTGGGGTTTGGGATATTAAGATGGTATCATCTGCAAATAAAAGTGCAGGTACTGGTACCCCCTAACTTGGGAGAATCATGTTCGCAGCCCAATAGATATTCCGGTATATAATTCACATACAATGAAAATAGGGTGGGCGCCAGCACACATCCCTGCCTTACGCCCCTGTTTACTTGAATTGGCTCCGTAAGCTCACCTCTCGGACCCCACCTGACTTTTGCAAAATTTTCCTCATGCAATCTTATAATCTGCATGAGTATTTCCCCAGGTACCCCTTGATTTTGTAGGGATTTTCAGAGAAGATTTCGAGGGATGAGGTCGAAGGCGGCCTTCAAGTCAACAAAGGAAATATACAGATGTCCCTGCTTAAGGACTGTATATTTCCAACTCATGCAGAGGAACCTAAAGACCTGGTCAATTGTGCTTGTATTGGCTCTAAAGCCAGCCTGATATTTTGATAAAATACTATTCTCCTCAATCCAATCATTTAATTTCATTAAAATTTGTTGTGCATATATTTTTTGTAAAACATCTATTAAACTAATCTGTCGATAATGCGAAGGGTCTTGGCGATTTCCTTTCTTAAAAATTGTTGTAATTTCAGCCCCTTTCCATGATCCTGGTATTGGTGCACCAGCGGCGACTGAATTACATAGAAAATTAATATAAGGGCCCCAAACCTCTTTATCATGCCTCGACAGATCTCCTGGTATCTAATCTGGGCCTGGTGCTTTTCCCGGCTTTACTGCATCCATTGCTACTAAAGTTTCTTCCAAACTAAAATGCAAAGGGGCTGTAGTTGGGATTAATACATAATCTTGCATATTGAATTCTGTATCACTCGTAGATATTGAGTAAAGGCGGGAAAAGTGGCTGACCCAAGTTTTGGCATCCAGGAAGAGGTCCTTGCTACATCTTCCCGCCTTATTACTCTTTGAGATCAGTCGCCAAAAACCAGAATGGTCCTTGGCTTTGGCTGCACTAATCAATTCAGTCCATATGTTGTCATCCCAATTTTTCTTAGTTTGTAATAGTAATCTCTTGTACTTATTTCTTTTCTCCCTTAAGGTCACTACATTTCTAGTTTTTGTGACCAAAATGAGCTCCTTTTTTGCCTCACGGCACTCTTTATTATACCAGGGGTTCTCTAGATTACTTTTTTCGGTTTTAGCCTTTTTACATTCTTTAGGAATCCTACTCAGAATAGGAGTCAGTGCTTCAATCAATGCGTGATGTATATTTATAATTGGAAACTCTGATGCTGGCAAATCTACATACGGAAGAATGGTATCTCCAAAAGTATTATAAATCTGCTTCATAGCCTCATCATTTCCCCCTATTGACGGCCATTTTAAGGCCCTACGGTTGTTACTTAATGAAGGTTCAATGACACTAGAGTTAGTATCTTCATCATTCAAGGATATTGGTTCGAATAAATGAGCTGCTAATGTCAAACATAGGGGATAATGATCACTATCAGTTCTATTCTCTACTACCATATCAAGCAAGATTGGCCAAAGGCCAATAGATACCAGTTTATAATCAATACTACTCTTACAATTACTCCTACTAAATGTGGCAGCATTTGGGCTATCAGAAGGTAATCGGCCATTGCAAGCTCGGAGTCCATGTCCTGAAACTAATCTTATTAACTGCGCAACGGCAACTGAGCAGGGTACTATCCAGTGGTACTATCCGGACTGCTATCCAGTGGGGGAATATTATTTACCATATCTTCTTCATCGAAGATATTTTCAAGTCCTACAACCGGCTCAAATTTACGATTAAAATCACCTCCCACAATTACCATTGCCCTTGAATCAATTGAACAAAGAAATTAATCTAATTGTTCTATCACCAAAGAATCTTTACTAGCTACACTTGGTCTGCTCTAAATATTTACTATGAATAATTCAGTTTTATCCTGTAATCGGATCTTAACTCCAACTATATCTTGGGATAGAAAGTCCAACTAAATTATATCAATGCAAAGGGTAATTTTTACCCAAATAACAAGACCTCCCGAGGGCCTCCCTCTAACCGAAGGAATAGCATTAACGCTATATGTTTTAAATCCTACCTTATAAGGTGTTTCCAGAGCCCAAGTTTCCTGCAAAAGAACTATATCACTTTCCCCAATGTACTCCTGCCACTCCCCGTCCCCTTGGTTTCTTTTCAACCCTGCTATATTCCATGAAGACAATCGTATTGCAGGTTGATTTTTCTCTCTGTATTGCTGATTAGATGCTACTTCCATCTTATTACTTTGTCCTAAAGCTTCCTGACATTTAGCTATATCCATCTTATTTCTTTGCCCCATGATTTCCTGGTAATTATTATCAGAATTAAAATTATAATTTGAGTGATCTATTTCATTATTTTGCGTTATCTGGCTCATCTCAACTATAACCACATTATCACCCGGCAAAGACACTGGTGGTATGTTTAGTGTATCGTGCAACATATCTAGATCTATTTCATTTGCCAAACCTATCAAGTCCTGGTTGCCAATACTTGATTGTACTTCTCCTTTATTTTTGTTTAAGGTACTTAAATCAATGTCCACTTCAGCCTTATTAAAAACTAACCGACCATCTTGAAAATCAGATGAGATAGTAGGTGGAAATGCCTGGGGACCATCCAAAGGAAACAGCTTATATTGTGGTACAGATAGTTGTCAGTCTTGAGCGTCTAAATCTGCTAGGGCCTGAAATCTATTAAACAAAGGAATTGTAACAGATTTATTTACAAATGACCCAAGTGGAGGTTTGTAAAAATATCCCAGGGGAAGGGCACAAATACTAGTACTTTGAGTATAAGTCGACTCACAAGAATTTAGTAGCCAATAAACCATCTGCGGCCTACGAAAACTGATCACAATGCAATCACCATTGATATCTTTAGGAGATGGGCCAACCCACCCGACTCTGCGAACCATTAAAATTTCCTTTATAGCAGACGGGTGGAATTTTCTCTATTTTGATAGCCAATCCATGGTTTTGTTGCGTAGATCAACCCACGTCTCCCTCTGGTCCTCCTTAAGAGCAGGGACACCAGCCAAAACTAAGACATATGGACACGTGGCTGGGGGTAGGCTCAAAACATCCGTATTGGCCTTTAAGTGATTGCCATTCAAAGTACTTGATACACCCCCTGAAACTGCATTCCCAGAAAAAGCATTATGCAAACCTACTAAATTCGTGCTCAGGCTTTTGGATACTTCCTGTGTTTTGTCTATCCTAACATTACAATTCATCATCATGGAATAGCCCTTGGCTTTATCATCTAAATTAGATTTGTCATTTAAATTACCATTTGCTACTGTTTTCGAGCCCTCCCTCTCCGTAACGTCAGGTTGCTGAATGACATTAATACTACTTAAATTATTTATAGCAATGTCCATTTGATCCAATTTTTCTCATAGAAGAGTCAGTTTCTTATCAATTAATTCATGTACACAAGTTAACACATTTCCTAAAACAGAATCCTCAGGAGTAGCGCGAGTAGTAGTGTTAACATCCACAATATTATCATGTGTTGATATGGGAAATAAGGGAATCACATCAGTCTGCGTGCCAACAGAGTTTGTTTTCAAAGTACCATGAGGATTTGCATTATTAATACGATTAACAGGATGGGGACCCTTGGTATTCTTGACTTTTTTAGCACCAGCACCCTTCTTTCGTTTTACTGCCGGTTCTATCGCCTTTCTTGCTTCAAGAGGTTTTGAGACCCGTGCTCTAGTAACTATACAAGGTACTACTGGATCCTCGCATAATGGTAGGTCTGGGACTAACACAGGGGAAATGAGTGTCACATTTGGGGGCGTTATAGGCGTTACAGGCAAACATGTTTGTGCCACATCTCCCACATTAAGGCCAGGAGTACCCAGTGAAAAACGTCTCTGCAGACTAGCTGGATCCAATGAAAGGCGCCGTTCAGTAATTTCAATTTCGTGGGTCAGTATTGACTCTGCCCTAACTAAGAAGGCGTCCAGAGTTCCCACAACTCCTTTCCGTTTACTTATGGTACAACTTTAACAACTCTAGTTCTTGCACGGAACCACACAAATGAGCGCAAATACTAATTATTTAAATTACGAATACACTACAATACCTGCATTGTACAACTTATGACCGTGCAAGTGACCAGATGACAGGGGAGTGGCCCAGCCCAGCCTCCTCCGGGCGCAGACGGGCCCGCCCGCGTTCCGCGCTGCGGGAGCCCGCGGCCGCTTTTGAAGCGCCTCCTGGCGCTTCCTGACAACGTTGGTGGCTGTCCGCCACGTGAAGCAGGCTGGGTGTTGCGGTCCCCTCGGACCGTTACGGCAAGGCGGAGCAGGCAAGCAGGAGCAGCAGAACCATGCGTTGCGGCCCCCCCTGAACCGGAGCCAGCAGTAAGTAAGCAGGACACTATATGGAAGAGAGAAAAGCACGTCCCGCGCTGCGGGAGCCCGCGGCCGCTTTTGAAGCGCCTCCTGGCGCTTCCTGCTAACGTTGGTGGCTGTGCGCCACGTGAAGCAGGCTGGGTGTTGCGGTCCCCTCGCACCGTTACGGCAATGCGGAGCAGGCAAGCAGGAGCAGCAGAACCATGCGTTGCGGCCCCCCTGAACCGAAGTTAGCAGTAAGTAAGCAGGGCACTATATGGAAGAGAGAAAAGCGGGACCACCAGCACTCACACTCCTCACAGACTAGCAGTCACACATTACCAGACCAGCAGTCTCTCCCCCTTCAAAATGTACTAGTCACACACTACTGGAAGCATGCTTAAACCCCTTACATACCAGGATTTGCACTACTTCCAACACACCAGAGTAGCGGTTACACACTATACAAAAAGCTCATATAGCTCACAGATTTCAAACACTACCATCACTCACATCCCTCCCCGTCAGACAGCAACAGTCTAATAATATTGGGAACACTCTCACACTGCTCAGAGACCAGCAGTCAGATTACTACTGGAAGCACTCACACAACAGCAGTAACACACGACCAATATCACTCTCACAACCATCACAGAGGAGGCAGCACTCTCCCAGCAGCAAGATTACTTCTGCACTCAACATAGATCAGAAGTCACAGACTATTGACAGGACTCTTGCACGTCTCACAAACTAGCAGCAAAGCCAGTGGGCCAGGGTGAAAGTATCCCTTCATTGCTTGGTGAGTTAGTGTGGCTAGTATTGTGGAAGGCAAGTGGGTGAATGCAAGATTGAGTCACTAGGAGGAGAATAGATGTTTGAGTGACTGAATACATGAATGATGAGTGACTGAACATATACCAGCGGGATGAGTGATAGCATGGATGGAAGCATGCAAGCACTTTCAGCTGTGAGTCTTCCAATTGGCTTTGCAAATGTTTGTTTATTACCTGAAACTAGTAAGAGGAGGCAAAAATCAACAATCTAGGGGTCTGGTGGGTCCATGTCCATGACCTGCAATACCCTCAGATCAGTTGTAGCAGTGCTGCTGCGAGGATCCCTCTCATCCAATTACCGGTGATTGCGCCGGACATCTGTACTGGTGGGTCCGTGGCGCTCGGTGCTTTTGGCAGCACCCCTCATTGACATTGACAGCATCTTTCAGCACAGCAGGGGGTGCTGATTTGAGGTGGTCATCGAGAACTGCATCTGTCGAAACTGTTGTCCGCTGGCATTTTGCTGAGTGGAGCGCATCTGCCGAGGACTATGGTTTTACCTTTCAACGGAGAAATTATGGTTCAGATTAGGCACTGAGCAATGATATATTTGAATAGGGCTGCCTTTGTGTTCTGTGACCTTGACAATTTCATGGTGGGGGCACTAGGAATCTGGCTGCCTTCCATCTTGTTGATGCTTCTCCCCTTCCACACTCGAAGGCACCTAGGCAAAATGGAGTCTTCCTTCTTACCATAGAAATTAAAGCAGGACGGTTTCTCTACCATCCAGTTCTGTATGGTAAAGGGTCGGCCATCTTGTAAAGGCTAAGAAGTGCACTTCAACCATCCCATTTCTATTCTGACGGACTCCAGGCTCACCTCTGACTTTATAAAATTGCGGGGTCCCTCTGCCTGCTCCTTGTTCCCTGGCCCCCCACTAGGAAGGCTCTCAATAAGGGCCTCCATGGGAATATGTAATGGACATAGGACTCGGTCTGGGTGAAGATTTTATTATAACGAAAAAAAGACTATGATTATCCCTGCTCCCTAGGAACCCAGTTGTCAAAGTAGGCAGCCATCTTGGAAAGGTGTTTTGCTCTTACTCCTTAACATATAAGCCTCCTTGTCTAATACATAAGCCTCCTTGTTTAATCCTTTTTTCTTGCTTCATCACAGTGGTCTGGGCTAGGGCCGTCTGAAGTCGGTAGTGCAACCTTTTTAGGTTCTGCAGCCTCACTCTTGCCTTGAAATTCATCTTAACACACAGCGAGTCTTTGGAGGGAGCTCTGATCTAACGCTCTCTGAACACGGTAATTTGCCCCCCTCCCCCTTTTATTTGGTCTACCTTACCTCCTTATTCTGTTTGCTTCCCTCATCATGGCTCATCACACCTCTAGTTCCTCTAACCTCCTTGCTCAGGTAGGACTGAATTCCTTTAAGATTATCTACCTCTCCAACTTGTCGAAGAAAGCGGAAAAGACTTTCAAACACAATCTTCTCAAACGATGGCCTGAAACGCTTATCTCGGACACCCATGTTTCCACTTCTAGGGGGACCGTGGTGACAGACCTCATTTTCTACACTAACAGAAGAGCCCAGTGGAGAAAGGCTCTATCTTCTACGCTGAGTTCCAAACCTCTGTGCAAAACACCACACAGTTTCTGTTTAATCACACTACCCTCTCCTGCCCTTAAGGCAGATCTGACAATTTCCCTATACAATAATGGTAACATCCTCTTTCAAGCCTCGGACCTGAATCTCAAGTGCTTTGACAGAATATTTATGAGGATTAAAAATACTCTTAATATCTCGAATCCGATCGTTCATCATCATATCAGTCTACCCACATGTACTGCACCCTCTGTTCCCTACGCCTCTTCCTCCCCCAATTCCATGTCCCCCTCTTTACCTATTCCCCATTCTGTTATGTCCAACAACACGGATAATGAATATATCACACACACAACTAACCCCGACAACCCTGTGAATCTACCCCTGGACTCCGTTACTACTAACTCGAGGGCCTTGCACCTAACTGCTGCCCCCAGTACTTCTCCTCGCTACCCACACCTCCCTTCCTTTTCCCCCCGTGCGTCCCCCATAGCATTTGTTAATACCACCTTGCCCGTAACTAATCCTACTCAAGGATCTTCTCCCCGCCTCCTTGCACCGAAGCCTATTCCCCTCCATGCTAATCCTCCTCCCTTTTTAGATGTCGAGACCACCCCCAAGCAGAAATCTATCTCCCCCTGTAATTGTGGTGAGGGACATACATTGTCATCCAACAACCCTCTCACAAATGTCATACCCCCTCTCTCATTCTGGGCAGGCCGCTGATGGAAAGAACCTCCCTTACCTTGAGAATAAGTTAGCTGACATTAAGCATGATCTCCTTGATGTCAAAGATATCATGCAGACCCTTTTACAGTTCTCCATGAAGATGGAGAATCTCTGGAATCCATACCCCTCCCGAGGAACTGATCAACCCAATCCACTAAGAGTTCATTTCGGCAGGGATGAACGGTCCCCTATCATCTCCCCACTTAGCCCTAGTTGGAGATCTAGGCCACTTCCTAACCACTATTCTAGGCCCCGTAGGTTTCAGCCTCAGTTGTCGGTTGAAGACACTCCCGCTCTTCTTTCGTACAAGGGTTCTGGGGGTATCTCCCCTAACTCTACAATCAACATCCCTACTATTACCTCTGACCCTGGCAGAGAACCTAGGGCCAACTTCAGATCCGTTAATAAGGAAAACTTACTTCAGATAACCACTTCGCACCATGAAGTGGTCTCTACCAACCCTCACATCAAATCAATGCTTCTCAACTGCAGATCTGCAGTGAAACATGCAGCGGATATTTCTGAACTCATCATTTCTCAAAATTTGGACCTCTTGATTCTCACTGAAACCTGGCTTAATAATGCCTCCTACCCAGTTCTCGACATCTTAATCCCTCCAGATTATGCCATTATCAGATGCGATTGACTTGTTAAAACTGGGGGCGGGGGGGCATTGCTTGCATTCATTGTTCCAGCCTTACTATAAAGCAATCTCAAAATGCTTTGTTGTCCTCCTGTGAGCAACTAGTCACCGGAATCTGGAATAATGGTAAGATTGTCTGTGTGCTCCACACGATTTATCATTCACCTGGTGATAATCTGTTCTTCATCGAACAAATCATGGAGGCAATTAGCTCTTGTTCGGACCAACCCTACCATATCTTCCTCTGAGACTTTAACCTTCACTGGAATGACACAAATGACCCTTTAGTATGCTCCTATAAGGCTTTCCTCTCCGATCTAAATTTAACACAGGTCTGTAAGGGACCTACCCACAACAAGGGCGCCACCCTCGACCTGATCATAGCTAAAGACAATATCATACAATTGGCTGACATTCTACCCTGTGACTGGTCGGATCATCATCAAATTTCCTTTCACATCCTGGAATAGATCACGCGCAGACAGAGCCAACCTCTTAAAGCTAAACAACCGACTCGCAATCTGAGAGACATCAACATTAATGTTCTAACATCCATCACCAAGAACAGGCTTCAGCCACCCCCTAACATGATCAACCTGGATGATCTATCTGATCACTACATTAGCACTTTGGCTAATATTTTCTACACTATTGCACCGAAGCAACTCAAAAGGATCCCAGTCAAACAATCCAAACCATGGTTTAATGGTCCCCTGAATGATGAACGTCACAAACTTAGGCTTTCGGAGAGGCTTTGGAGAAACTCTCCCTCCACTTCAAGCCTCATACAGTTAAGAAAGTTGAGAAGCACTTACAACAAACACATTCGCAATGCTAAAACTGACCATTTCAGGGCTCAGCTTGACGGCGCTAAAAATAGACCCAGGAAGTTCTTCGAAATCATCAAGCAACAATCCACTCTTCCAACCATAGTTCGACACCCCCGACCTCCCTTCCTAGAGGGGAGGTCTTCTCAGCACATTTCTCTGAAAAAGCAAGAAAAATTGAACTGGAGCTTCAACCTGCCACTCCAATCTTGCGGCCTCTGAACTACACCGCATCATCGGATGAACACACAGAACCATCGGTATGGTCTTCACTGTCCTTCCACATAGGTTGTTCTCCCAAAAACAACGCCTCTTGGAATTCTTTTCTGCTTCCAGACGACACAGAGCTGCTCCACTCTATGGCGTCCTTAAAACCTTCCAATCATTTCAGCGATCCAGTATTCGTCAATTCTCTCTCTTTGGTCCTGGATCATTCACAAATCTCTCTTGCAGGGGAGGATCCCTGACTGCCTCAAGATGGGTCAAGTCACTCCCATCCCTAAGAAGCCTAACACCGATCTAGCTGATCCTAACACCTTCCGGCCTATCACCAACATCATGACTCTAGCTAAATTGCTCGAGAAATGCGTCCACACGAAGCTCTGCAACCACATAGAGAAATTTCAACACCTTGACCTCTACCAGTCTGGTTTCAGAGCAGGGCACAGTACTGAAACTTCACTAGCACACATCGTTGATGACGCCCTGAGATCCCTTGATCATAATGTCCCTTGTCTTCTGATCCTTCTTGACCTGTCCTCAGCATTTGCCACCATCAAACATGAAAACCCGATTGCTCTTCTTCAACATAGGATGGGTCTTTCGGGCCATGTCTTAAATTCGTTTGCCTCTTTTACAGAACCGCACACAAAGAATCAAAGTTAACCATTCCCTTGCAACCAGTACACTAGTCACCATTGGAGTTCCTCAAGGTTTCGCCCACTCTTTTCAACCTTTTTATGGAACCTCTCACCGATATTCTGACCCGTTCTAACATTCACTACCACATGTATGCTGATGACACGCAATTGTACTTGAAGATTTCCTCTCAAGAGGACAATAAAACCTTAAATGATGCACTCTTACAAACTCAACAATGGCTAGCCCGGAACCATCTCCTGTTAAATACTCTCAAAACAGAATTTCTTCTGATTGCCCCCGCAACCACTATGCACCTACCCTGGGCTGGCTTAAACAACTCACTGCTCTTAACTGCACCCCGCATGTTGTTGAGACTGCTAAATCGTTAGGTATTACCTTGGACAAATACCTAAATATGCAAGTACACAGTAGTGCAACTATTAGGGGAGCCAATCTTCAGCTCAACACCCTCAAGAAAATCAAGCCTTTCCTTCCGCCAGAGGACATCCGGCCTGCAGTACAATCCCCGGTTATCTCTCGATTGGAATATGGTTTGGTGACCCTTGCGGGGCTTCCTAAAGCTAGTTTAGCTCCGCTTAGAGCCACTCTAAACGCATCGGCCAGGCTCATCACAGGCTCCAGAAAACATGACCACATTACGCCAGACCTAATTCAACTAAATTGGCTGTCTATAGAAGCTAGGATACACTTCAAGATAGCTTGCTTGACGCATAAAGCTATCCACTACAACACCCCGGTTTACTTGGCTAAAAAGCTTGAACTATCTGGCTCGAGTCGGAACTTAAGAAGCTCGACCTCCCTACTTTTGAAACCTCCCAAATTCAAAAACAAAAGAACTTACAATCGTGCTTTCACTGGTCTTGCTCCAAGAATTTGGAACTCTCTTCCCCCAGAGAACAGATCAAACCCATCCACTGCATCTTTCAAGAAACAGGTCAAATGGCTAATCTTGAGTGAACACCAACAGCATTAACCTGACTTACCTTCCCTAGACTCCTCTCTAACAGGATTTGATACTTCTTTTATACAGTTTTGTTTGAATATTATGCTTTCTGTTTACTTGTCATCTCGTTCTATGGTCCTTCTGAAACTATACTGGTCCCTTCTGTCGGGCTGACTCTCCTGCCTCTTGACCGGATTGTTCCCCCCCTTTGTTTGACCGTGTGATTATTTTACGACCGCATTTGTTCCATTGTGTTGTTTTATTCTTGCTTTCGCTACTTTGTACAGCGTTCCGATACCCGTAAGGGTCATGTTCGCGCTTTATAAAACTTTTCAAACAAATAAGCTGTGGTGAATGTAAGAAGCAACCAAAAAACAACCACAAGAATCAGTAATGTGTGCAAGCACAATTTTATTCAGAAAAGGTCTCACAAAATAAGGAGACTGGAAGCAAGCCCCCTTTTCAACACACCCTGAACGTTCGGAACATCGAGTGTTTTGGTGAAAAGGCATGCACCATCATGACTACAGAAGGACATCACTACATAGATCTCCTCCCTTTATAAACAATAAGAGAAACAGGAACTGGAAAAAATATCAAGTGAATAGTCCTTTCACTTCGTAGGCGGTGTGCACGCATGCCTGGGCCTCTGCGATACACCACCTTCTCCATCTGGAAACATTTCTCCACTTGTCCCAGATTCTGCTTCAACAAGATATGGCTGGTTCCTGAAAGTTCTGTGTGAGACATAAATGTCCTCCGAGTATGGTGTTGTTTAGCTCTCTTCTGGTGCCCCAAACTTAAGAGTTGCAATCTATTGCATGGAGCTACCTTCAATACATTCCATCTGTCTCATCCTCCAGTTCCACCTGTGATACATGCTGTCTTTTGGCCAACTTTGGTGGGCCATATTTACTCAAACTTTGTCTTTCCGAACTCTGCAATTGACTAATTTACCTATTTCAAAACGCATGGGTTTTGTTTGCTGGGGCTCAATTATTTTTTGATATTTTGTTTGATTTTATTGCTTTGCTTCCTTTGTAGGTATTGCTCAGTAGATAGCTCATGGCCTGACAATTGCAAAATGAACTGTCAGTTTACAGTGGGCTTGGAGCCCGCCTACTGCTTACCACTGGTTGGCTTCATTGTCACTCATTTGCTTGCTTAGCTTGTGTGTGCTTTAGTAACTCTATGTGCGTTTGTCTCTACCCTGGATCATGGACGCATCAGCTATGTCCTTCCACTGCTCACTTTTCAGATGCTACTTTTTTCTTTTCATTTAAGCACTCTACAAAAGTGCAGGTGTTTTCCAGCTGTCTCCCTCATGTACTTTCCCCCCATGCTTGTGTTGCTTTTTATCTGCCCATGCGCTTCTCCCTGCTACCTTCTGTGATGCATTTATCAGCGGATGCTCCTCCCCTGAGTTTCTCACACCTGAGCCCCCCTGTGTTCATTCCGCCTGCCCCCACCTGTTCCCTGCTGGGCTTTCCTGTTGCTTCTCCACCCCCACCCTTGGTGATTCCAACCCGCCCTCCATGGTGATTCCCCCTACCCGCTTCTATTTATTTTTTTTCCTTTTGTTACCAATCCAACTCTAATTGGTTAACAAAAGGGGAAAAAAGCACTTGCATCATTTTGCAGGTATGCGCATGCTATGTGAGTGCGCCTACAAGATGATGCAGGTGACCGCATTATAGGCTTTTTTTCTCTTTTTTAGCCATGCTGCACAGTATTGGGAATGCTGTACAGCATGGCTAAAACCACTGGCAAATCCAATAGATCCCAAATGCAAGAGCAATTGCCTTTGTCAAAGCGTATTCTTTTGTCTTATCGTCCCCTTATGTCCTTTGACATTGTTTATCCACTGGAGTGCAAGGTGGTAGATTGGCTTCCGTCTTCTCATACATTCGAAAGGTATTACATTGTTGATTTTGTTTATTGTAGTACTGTGGGCTATTTGGTTATATAGCCAGCACTGCTACGTTCATATTAGTGGCTACAGTCATTTGTATTGTGTACTTTATTATGCTTTCCGCCATTACGTTACCCTCTGGGTGATACGGCATAGGTTCAATATAGTTTACGTTGTTCTTCAGATATTTTTCCATTTGAGGACAATGTAAATTGGACTCCACTGTCCGTGACTAATGCCTCTGGCACTCCTTCCCTTTGAAATACTTCTTTCATGAAATTTCTAGTACAATTTCTTTCACAAACCTAATTTATATGCATTTGCTGTTGTGATCCGCCATGACGGCTGCAAATCTCAAACTTCGTGGCATTGCATTGACTGGTGCTATAAAATCTATACTCCATTTTTGCCACACTCTCCTGGTATTTCCTCCGCACAATGAGTCTTGTGTGCATATCGTTTTCTCGCTTTAGATGCATGCCAAGCATTGGATGATCCACTCCTCCACAAATCCACGACTGTCCGGGATCACCAATAATTTTCCCTTATTCTGTCATTTTATTAATGCCTTTCCTAGATGGCCTGGATCCACTTTTTGAATCACTTTTTTCTTTAATGACATTGGTGGAATCAACTTGTAAAATAAAACCTTTCTGCACTGACAAGTCCTTCTGCATTTTCCAATCGGCCAACCACTTATGATTCCTTCTGCCAACAATTGCAAAGTATAGTCATTTTCTAGTTCAGTTTTCCATCCCGTGCTTGTTAGTGTAGTGTACCCGGTGTCCTTTACAGCTCACATCACAATTGTTATGTTCTCATTCTCCTTTTATTCTTCTTTTTCTGTTGCATCAAGCAGACGAGAGAGTCAACTGGCCAGCTTCTTTTTCCATCCTGGCAAGTATTGTGTGTGATGCAGGAATTCCTGATATTTGGATGCTAATCTCACGAGTCTCTGTGACACTGTTTGTCCATCTGATTTTACCACTTTTAACAGTCTTCTGATCAGTGCGAAGGCGAAATTCTCAGTCACAAGCATTTCAATGGTTGCATAGTTCCTTTCAGTTAGTATTCACTGTCGCAAAGGCAACACTTCATCTTCTCTCTGTCCCCTTTTAGTATGAACGCAGAGGCCATAGTTACTCGCATCAACCCTCGAAATAGTAAGCTTATTCTTACTGAACGGTTTCAAGATCTTAGCTTGTAATTTGCTTTATTACCTTGAACGCTTATTTCTGTTCCTGACCCCGTTGAAATGTTTGCTCATTTCGTTTTATTATTCCTTAATAACTCTGTTAAATTACTATAGTGGAATACAAATTTTACATAATATTCTGTTAGGCCCATGTATGACCGTAGCAGGGCTTTGTTTTCAGGTTCAGGTACCACTAGTCTAGCCTTTATTAAAGATCTTTTAGGTGTTATATCTTGTCCTGGGATTACATGTTACCAGATTTTCCACTCTGTAATCCAATTCGGCTTTTCTGAGGGTGCAACCGGCTTCTTTTAAAAATGGTTAATACCCTTTCAAGGGTCTCACTGTGTTCCTACTTAGCTTTCCCTTACACTATTATGTCGCTCATTCTTGAATAAATTATACATCAGTCTTTGGAAATCAGCTGCAGCTGTTACAAGGCCAAATGGGAGTCTTGAATTGAAATGTGCTTTGTAATTTTATGAACGCCATGATATGTTTGGACTCTGGATTGAGATGTATTTCGTGGTACGCTGATCCCAAGTCCAGTTAGCTGCACACAGATGATTCTTCGGGGAGGTTAATATTTTGTTGATGTTCAGGAAAGGGCAACTGTCCAATATAATGTTCTTATTTACTATTCGCAAGTCAATACAGAAGCACAAGTTACTCCCACTGGACATTACTACAGGAGAAAGCTATTCGGTACCCATCACTTGTTTTATTATATGTTCCTCCTCCTTCTTCCTTAACATTTCTCTCACCTCTTTTTGTGTAGTTATGGGAACACATCTTATACAATGATGTTCTGGTACACTTCCAAGCTTCATTTGAATGTTATGCTCTTTAGCCCTTTCATTTTCCTATTTCGACTCTAAATAACTCGTTACGTTTACTAACTTGGTCCCTGGATTTAAGAGTCTGTTCTGTTGGTTTCCACCCCAAAACTGTTGGTCATTTCAGTCACATATGCTTCTGTAACATACTGTCTGCCTTTGAATTCAATCCTAGTTTTACATTGTCCCAATAAATCTATTATTACACTGGTGTACCTCACTTATGTATTGGTGTTTCAGTGTAATTATTTATCTGGTCAACATTTGGGTATTATAGTATACAATAAGCCAGAATCCACTTCCATGAGACTTCTCTACTATTTTTTCACCAAACCTTTTTAAATCATTTTTCTTTTTTTCAACTTGAACAAAACAGTATGCATTACTACATCATATGCGTGTAAAACGCAGACAGGCATGCATAATGTATTGCACTGACACACTGTTGTTGATCTGCACTGTCCATGTCCTTAATCATATCCCAGAGTGAGAATTGATATGCTTAACGGATAGAGTAAAGCAACAGCACCTCAGAAACCTGTGCAGCAGGGGGTGTGTGTGAGAATGAGTGCCAGCTGTCGCAGTCTCAGGTATGGGATAGCGGCGCATATCTCTTAGTGCAGCACCGCAAACAGAGAGCGCTTCTGAAGTGGGGCTACAGTGTGCGAGAGTGGACCGCTTACAACGGTGGGCATCCTGCCGCTAACTGGAACATGAAATTAAGAAATTGAGAAAAGATCTTACTGTACAAGCTTTGTTTTATTCAAACATCTTTCAACTGCATGGGAAATATATCTGTGCATTTATTAACTGTGATGCTGTGAAAACACACAGAAAGACGTCGTTTCTATTATTTTTCTCCAAGTATTTCCTTCTATGCAGTTGGGGAATAGAACCTAACTTCAGGAATACGCATTTGTGACATTTCCCTTCTGACCGATCGCACCCATCCCATAATAAGTTGATGGATGACATTTGTTCGGATGCTGGGATGTGAAATTAGTGCTTGAGATCAATCTCTGCAATCCATAACGAGAGGAAAGAGAAACCCAACCACTTCATATTGAAAGCGGCTGTAAAGTCACCTTTGAGACCTTGATAAATTATGCATACGTTAGAATGGGGATTGTTTTCACCACAAGTAAAGATACAGCATGGTGACCCGTGAGTTCCCCTTCAGTTCTACAGCAATATTTTTAATATAACAGCTTTTAAAATACAACACTGTTGAACAAGTTACTCACCTTCGGTAACACTCTTTCTGGTGGATACTCTATCCAGCCACAGATTCCTCACCTTTAGATTATCCCGAAGCACCAGAGTGGATCCATGGAATTCTTACAGCCACGCTCCAATGTGCTTGTAAGTGCAGCTGTAAGGCTCTGCAGTGACTCCATACTGCCCAGAATGTGACAGAGCGAGCCATACATAAGAACCACCCCTACACACTGATGTCAGTATTTTTGTGTCTTGCTCCTTCTGCAGCCTCAGACGTGAAACATAGAACAAACTGTCGGGGACAGTGTACTGGATTCCTAACTTGGGAAATTTTTAGGTGCTAGAGAAGCCACTACAGAGTATCCACCAGAAAGAGCATTGCGATTCTTAATTTTTCATCTGACTGACTCTTTTAACTGCAAACTTCTCAATTTAGAATAGATACCATAGTATTACTTCCCAAAGGTGGAGGGTGTGGGAATTGACTTCAAGCAAAATATCCTGCAGCAGGTGAAGTGATACTCCCGTCGTACAGGGCTATCAAGACAGCAGTGTTTGTGAACGTATGCACCTATGCCCAGGTCGTAGCCTGGCAGATGTCTAGAACAGGCACCCCTCACAACAAAGCTGTTGGTACAGCCTTGGTGCAAGTGGAATGAGCCCACAGGGACAGCTTCTTTGGCAATACATTACAGGTGTTGTTGCAAAAGACTATCCACCTTGACAGGGTCTTGTTCTGCAGCACCTTCCCTTCTTCGCCACAGAAAATTCCACAAATAGCTGGTCATCAAGGCGATTAACCTTTGTGTGGTTGATGTAAAAGCTCAGCGCTCTCTTCGGGTCAAGGCTAAGGAGCCTCTCTTCCTCTTTTTAGGGTGAAGGGAGGTAAAAACTTTAGCAGACTATTCCACCGCCAACACTGAAGGGAGTCACAAGCTTTGGTAGGAAAGCTCTCTGTGTCCTCAGTACCAATGTGTTCCACCGAAAGCGCCTACAGTTAACTCATGCACCGCACAGACATAATAGCAATGAGGAAGAACGTTTTTTGTGCCAGGAGCCTTAAGGAATAGCTGTGCACAGGCTGGAAGAATGTGTACATTAAAAATGTAAAAAGGTCAATACCAACAACAGGTCCCACTGAGACATAACAAATGGTTTGGTGGGGGATCTGTCAAATCCTTTATAAAATACTTCACAACCCGTGACTTGAACAAAGATGGTTGGTTAGGTAAACATAACAAGGGTAAAGGGTCAACAAATAACCTTTCACCAAGCCTTGCTGGGCCAATGTAAGAACAACCAAAAGAACATCAGACCGTTTGGCTTACAAGGGTCAGTATTATAAGCACCATACCAAGCTACAAGTTTATGCCAGTGCCCAGTATTGATCGACTTCATGGAAAGAAATCTTGCGGAGGGATGACTTCAACCACCTCGGTCAGCAAGTCAATCAAATTTAGAAGACACTGCTCAGTCTCCATGCCTGGAGGTGTTGGTTGGTGACATCTAGCAAAAGAAAATTCCTGCTTAACCTGTATTTCTTTTATATTCCGAGTAAATCAGACAAGTAGTACTGAAACAACATTATTCCGAAGGTGTGTGTATATATATATGGGCAATACTAAATTAATGACTGCAGCTGGCATTCGACCCACTGGGGTAAGATATAAAGCACCACGAGTACCAAGAGGCCATGGGAGTGGCCACGCCCACTGAGGCGGGGACTGTAACATCATCCAGGTGCTTTAAGAACTGTTATGCCAGCTCGAAGTTGTGAAGCCCTGCCCCTGATGAAATGTCGAGGTGCATGAAACGCGTCGGGCTGAAAGGGTGATCTCTGTGTCAGCAGTCTTGCTCTACATACGGCAACCTTCAATAAATTTACGAGAATATACCTACCTGTTGTGGGCCCCTCCTTTTGCTGGCATCTGTTGTTTTGGAGATATAGATAGATATATATATATATGCAATTATGTATCCCACGAACAGTTTTGAATAAATCAACCGGAGTCTTTTGCTTGGAGCACACTGGAGTGCTTAACTAATGTGCATTGTATGTGGGCAGAAGACGGAATCCACCAGAGGATTTGAATGTGAAAGTTGTGCAAACTACGAATCCCAGAAAACTTCCCACTAGAGGGTGGAGTAACTCACCTGTTAAGGTTTAAAAGACAAGTGACTTTTTGCCAGCTTTCTTCTCCGTCTTTCGACACAGCATGGAGCCCGTGATCAAGGCGCAGGGGCGCTGAAACGCGTAGGGCTGTTTATTTTACAAGCAACATGATGTCTGGTTTTAAATAAAGAATGCTGTTAAAGGGACAGGATTCGCCTGTTTGTGAAGTGCACTCTCGCCGTGGGATACATAATTGTATATATATATATAAGCACTTTTTTTATATTTAATTGCTCACACGACCGAGTTGTTTTAACATATGCCTTCAACATGGAACAACAGACTTGGCCCACTTGGGCTACATTATTTTGTGGTACTTTGAATATGTACAATATAGGGATCTAAGCGAATGATGACAAAAGTGTAAAGTGTATGGCTGTTAGGATCCCAGCCATTATACTTTAACACAAGGTCAAGTTCTAATTGGCGCAGTACATCCAGTATTTTTTAATTGTACATACCATATTTATACTTGTCCTTTTCTTTGTAAATTCTGGTTGTGTTTGATTTAAAAAAAAAAAAAAAACACAACGGATTTTCTATATGAATTTGTTAACAACATGTATTTATACAGATACAATTCGATCATTGGACAATGTAACATTATGTTTTAATATGGTATTGCCACAAAAGTATTTTGAACGGTGTTGTATGGCAGGTGAAATGTAAAGACAGGACGATAGTCTGTCTTCATGGTCGTTTGATGCACTAGCACTTTAAAGGGGAGAGAATCTCGTTGTCATGTCATGTGATCAAGGGCTGCATAGCCCGAAACGCGTCATGGCGACATTTGCACTAAATAAATCTGCATTGCACTGAAAAACTGGAGTCCGTTTCCTTCTTGCGAGTTCCAGATTGAGGATCTCTTCACAGTTGGGAAAATTATATATATATATATATATATATATATATATATATATATATATATATATATATATATATATATATATATATATATATTAATTTTTCATATTTTTTATATCTCTCAATCACATTACAATATAAAGTACAAAGAGCCTCATTGCATTCTATTATCGATGTCGTCATATAAAGTGCATTATTACATATTAGTACCAAACTCATATCTAAGAACAAAATACCAATACTAAATCATCCTAAACCCAATCACTTTCACTTTTCCCATACATACCATTTATACACAGACTCGCATACACAGTCCCCAAGACAACTCCTTCTCGACCCAACACACAAACTATTCTTTCTTCTATTGCTGTTAGTGTCACAGCTTGGGGACTCATGAAATGTTCACAGCCAAAGCACGTTTAGGTGGAGATATTAATTCCCAATCAGCTTCTTTAGAGCCTAAAACAGATTACTTTCATTCCAAAAAGAGCCTGGGGTTTGTTCTGAGATGCAAGTGCTTTGAGGCTGTACAGTACAGAACAGTAAAACAAATGTCTGCTGCTGACTGGTATTCATATGTGAATCTATATCGTGAGCAGATTCCTTGGAATCTAGTCCCACATCTTCTCCGTAACTAATTTCCAGGATGTTTTACTTTGCCACAAACTAAGATTTACAATCGTCCAATTGCCATTCTTTATATATTATTTTCCCAGTTCCCGAATCAAAGATATTTCCTGCCATGTCCACCTCTGTATACCTCCCCATCGCCTGAAACCTACCAACCATGCAATAGGTATTATGTCCAGCTACTCCGCGACTGCTCTTCTCTGCACCGCTGGTGGGTGGGTTGGTTGATGAGACATGGATGCGGGACCTTGGCCTGTTGCTGAAACAGAAGTTCTGCATGAAGCAGAAGCCTGATCTGAGGAAAATACTCGGGCATAGAAGCGCTGGGTACCACACGCTCCTGGCCCAGTCTGGGGCAGTAAGGATCAATTGTGCCTGGTCCATGTTGATCTTCCTCAAAACTTGAGGCAAGAGAGGTAGCGTTAAAAATGTGTACAGGAGTCTGTGCCTCCTAGCAAGAGCCTTGAAGGAAACTTCAACACACAGTATTGCTGACCCTGCACGCTCTTGGCAGTGGTGAAGAGACCTAGACAGGGAATATCCCATTGATCGAAGATGCCCTGCATGACCCTGGAATGAAGCCGCTACTCCACGTCCGCCAGATGGCGCCTGCTAATTTTATCTGCTTTTACATTCAGGAAACCAGCCAGGTGACAGGTGATAAGGAAGATGTCCTGTTGTTCCAGCTACCTCCAAACACGCTCACCTCCTGGCACAACATGATGGTCCTTACTCCACCCTCCTTGAAGTACTACATGGCGGTTACGATGTCCATGAAGACCTATATCAGACTTCCATTGCTGGGTGGCATGAAAGTTTTTAGGGTTGTGTGGATTACCTGAAGTTCCAGAAGATTCAATGGAGCCGTCTCTCTGATAGACACCAGAGGCCTCTAATCTCCACCCTCCCACATGCCCCCCCCAATCCAGCAGCAACACATCTGTCACCACTGTGAACTCATGGTGGGGAAGGGAGAGTGGCTTGCTGCAGTCATGCTGGCATCTGTTAGCAACCACCGCAGATCTGTGCAGTCTCCTTCGAGACGTGAATAATCAGCCCCGATGCTGGGCCCACGGGATCTAAGAGTGTACTTCGGGTCCTCATGTGTCACATGTTGAGGATGAGGAGGTTACACGAAGCCAGGAGACCAAGAAACCACAAAGTCATCTTCACAGAAACAAAGGACTGATCCTGAAACATTAAGATTATATCCTTAATCCCCTGGTCTCGCTGCAGCTGAAGAAAGGACTTGAACGCCAACGTGTCCAGACTTGCCCCACACAATGGAATCTTCTGTGTGAAGCTTAGGTGAGATTTTGGCTCATTGATGGCGGAACGCAAAAATGTAAAAAGATCAGCGGTTGTGCGGGGTGGTCTACAACTGACTGTGACGAGCCTGCTTAGAGCAGCAGGAGTTGAGTTATGGGAATAGCATACTTATACCTCCGAAGATGGCGACCACTGCCCTCACCATCATGAACATTCGAGCGGCTGAGGTAAGGCAGAAGAGGAACACAGCACATTGATAGTGTCCCTGGCCTACCTTGACCCACAGGTAACGCCTGTGGGACTGCAGGACAGTTATATGGGAATATAAGTTCACCATCCAATCTCCTGCACCTAGATCCAACAGGATATGAGCAAGATTAGCATCGTGAACCTGTCCTGTCTTTCCTCAGACATGTATTCAGCAGGTGCAAGGCTCATCTCAAAGTTGCTCCAAAGTGGGAAAGAGGAGGGATGGGGAGGAGATGAAGGGCAGTACATAGCGTCTATGAGCATTTAATAAAAAACACCTTTCTGACGTGATGAATCTCCATCTAGTGAGAGAATGTCATATTCTGCCTCCTAGCAGCGAGGCATGATTCTGAGAGGGCCAAGTAAAGTGGCTTAATGTCAGATGTAGGAGGAGGAAGAATCTGAGGATTGCTGCTCCTGCTGTTTGAATGCTTTGTACCAGCGCCACTTCCGGGACCTAAAAGGATTGGGCTGGTAGATGCAGTAAATGCTGGGAGGGCTGGCAATGTCTATGTGTTGGTCGCCTGGAATAGCCTCTGAATTTGCAGTGTTGGTGGGAAAAGTGTTGAGCTGGTGTCAATTGCCCTTGAGATCATGCTGTGGTGCAACTGTCCTTGAATTGTTGTAGCACCGAGTCAGTTTGGTCTTCGAAGATCCTGGAGACAGTGAAGTACATGTCCATTAGGGACATCTGCATGCCTCCAGAAAACCTGGTTGATCTCAGCCAGCTGTGCCTTCTGAGAGCAATGCTGGTACCAAAGGCTCTGCTGATTCTGTTTGTAGTGTCCAGGCCAATTCGGACCACAAACATGGCTGCATCCGAACCATCATGTATCGTTTGGACCAAAAAGGCCCAGAGGTCCTCCAAGAGAGCCAGCAAGCTATTGCTGGCCATATCCCATGACACGTGAATGTAACTATCTAAATGACAAACTGCATTTGTAGATGTAAGGGCTATAGTACCTGAAGAAAACATTTGCTATATGAAAATATCAAGACTTTTTGACACACTATCTGCCGGATTGGTCGGAAAGGAATTCCGATTGACCTTACTTGTTGAAGTTTGAACAATGAGTCTCTACGATGTAGGATGCCTGACCAAAAAAGTCAGGGTCACTGGGAGCAGGTCTATGTCTCCCAGCCACAGGTCGACTGACGGGTGGGCAAGAGCCTGACATTAGTAATGGCTTCAATAAAAAGCAATAATGGCTCAGATAAAGCTGGCTATAGTTGAAAAATAGCAGTCACTACATGTGTTTCAGTCTGAAAAATGGGCAACTGCAATTCTAGTGTCTCAGCTGCCCTCCGAACCACCACTGCAAACAAATTACTTTCCTGAGTTGGTACCCAAATGGAGAGTCTAACTTTGTTTCAAGAGATGTGTCTAGCTCACTGGCCATGCATCTTCGGTATAATAAGACAGCAATCTGCCCTCTTGTTTATCATCATCATCAGGGTCCTGAAACACTTTAGCCTCTTGCGCTGGGTCCAAATCGGAGCCAAAAAGGTAGTGATTCTTCTCCTGATACTCACATTGAAGCAGAGGTATAAGAATGGAATCCGTTGTATAATCACTGGTTGCGCTTTCGTAATTTCATTTCGCGACACAGGCCTGGAGACCACCTACATCAGTTGGGGGTCAGATACCGGCATCCGGAACGGATCGACCAGTGCCAGTGAATTCATTGTTGGCCCAGAAGGAGAAGAATTCAGAACAGGAAGTGGGTCGCGAGGGGGCAGGCAGCATAAGTCAGACTGGAGACCCCTGTGGCTCCATGAGGCCCAAAGGCATGCGAGAGGGAGCTGGGATAACACCATAAAGTTGCAGCATTGCCTCTATGAATGCCACCACTTTGTGCCGTGGCTACGAAGGGCCCGAGAAACTCATGGCACACTACGACCATTTGCAGGATTTGTTTGGAACCTGGAGACATGAGGGAATGTGATTTGTTTTCAAAGATACTTTATTAAGTTTTCAAGATACATGACAATCGTAGAGAATTTGCTGGGTTTCAACCATCAGCATAGACAAATGCAATTACCTTCAAGATAGAACAGGAAACTTTAAAGAACCCTCTCTATCCCACACAACCCTCCCTTCAATCCCCCACTTACTGGTTACTCAGAAGAAATAAACATTCTGTGAGAAACATCAGTATCACAATGGTACATCATCTTTCAGGAATGTGATCTTTATCGTGCCTTCTTGCTAAACTGCGAGTGGTGGGATAGGGTCAAGTCCTGTGCTTAATTTGAGCCGGTGGTTGCTGGTGGGGGCCATCAACTCAATTTCGGGGACTGGCACCTATTTTTTCTGCATCAGACATTTACCAAGACTAAAGAGGAGAAAACACACAAAGCAGAAAGACAAAGGAAGAGAAAGATGGAAAAACTACCCTAAAGAGATAAAACAGGAACCTGCAAGAGTAAGATAAAGTGGCGGGAAGTGTCTGGTAGTGAATTAAAAAGTAGGACATAAATTTAAGACTGCATCTCCTTGGTACTCTGTGAAGCACAAGTTACTAACTTGTGTAACGATATATCTGTAAGAGACAGTAGTTAGTGACAGATTCCTTACCTTAGAATATCCCCAGGCGTCAGGCTGGATCCGGAAAGTTTTTGCGTAGCACTACCCTTGCGCGTCGGTAGGCGGCGTCGTGCGGCTCCGCGTCCGTCGTCGGGACCGCCGGGATGACGTCGCGGGCAGTACTTAGACGCCGCCCCTGCGCGCTGACGTCAGTTCTGTACACGACTTTCCGCGCCAGGAACGCAGAGCCATGCAAGAAGCTGACATAGGTGTCTGAAAAATACTAGGGCCCTGAAAGGGATGTCCTTAACCCTAGAAATCAGTTCGCAGAACGGGGAGGATGGGTGGGGCGGTAGGAATCTGTCACTAACTACTGTCTCTTACAGATATATCGTTACACAAGTTAGTAACTTGTGCATCTGAAAGAGACACGTTAGTGACAGATTCCTTACCTTAGAATAGATACCCCAGCAATACCAACCCCGGTGGTGGGTCTGCGAACAAAGATCAGACGAGGAAGTCCCGGAGAACAGAACGGCCAAAGAAGCAGTCTCTCCGGACTTGGCTGTCAAGGCAGTAATGTTTGGTAAACGTGTGCAGCGAGGCCCACGTAGCTGCCTGACATATATCCTGTAACGGAACCCCGCGGCCTAAAGCCGTGGTAGCCGCCGTTGCCCTGGTGGAATGGGCACGCAGCCCAACAGGAGGCTCCTTCTTAGCCAAAGAATAGCAGGCTTTGATACACACAGTGACCCAGCGGGAGATGGTCCTTTTGTGTACCGCCCGACCTTTTGGCGCCCACGTAGCCAACATAGAGCTGGTCATCCACCCGGAACTGTTGTGTGCGGTTGATGTAAAAAGAAAGCGCACGTTTTGGGTCCAGACGGTGGAGCCTCTCTTCCTCTCTGGAAAGATGCGGAGGCGGAAAGAAGGTGGGCAAAGTGATGGTCTGCCCAATATGGAAGGCAGTAACCACCTTTGGCAAGAAGGACGGACGCGTCCTAAGAACAACCTTGTCTGGATGAACAGACAGAAAGGGAGGTTTGCATGAAAGAGCCTGGAGCTCACTCACCCGCCGAGCAGAGGTGATGGCCACCAGGAATGCTGTCTTCAGAGTAAGAAGACGAAGAGGACAATTATGTAGAGGCTCAAAGGGAGCGCACATTAAGAAGGTAAGAACCAAGTTCAAGTCCCACTGAGGCATTACAAATGGAACAGGAGGAAAGAGGTGTGTAATGCCTTTAAGAAACCTGTTAACCACAGGGGACTTGAAAAGGGAGGGCTGATCAGGAAGCCTGAGGAAGGCAGATATCGCACAAAGATAGCCCTTGATGGTACCCAGGGCAGAACCCTGTTGGGCCAGAGAAAGAAGGAACAGAAGAACCTCAGAAAGGGGATTCACAGCCTTTGCTGTGCACCATGCCACAAACTTGTTCCACCTGCAGGCGTATACCACCTTAGTGGAGGGACGCCTGGCTGCCAGAATCACATCACAAACTTCGGGAGGCAAGTCGAAAGGAATCAACTGCCGCCGCTCAATCTCCACGCAAGCAGGTGTAGACTGGACAGGTTCGGGTGGAGGACCGTCCCCTGCTGCTGCGACAGAAGATCCTCACGAAGAGGCAGACGGATCGGGGGATCGACGCTCATACTGAGTAGCTCGGGATACCAAACTCTTCGAGCCCAGTCCGGAGCCACAAGAATGACTTGGGCCCGGTCGCGCCGAATCTTCTTCAACACTCTGGGTAGAAGTGGTATAGGCGGAAAGGCGTACAACAGACCGCAACTCCACTCGCGACGAAAAGCGTCGCCGAGCGAGTGCCGCCTTGGAAATTCCAACGCGCAGAACTGCTGACATTGCGCGTTCTCTTCGGTGGCGAACAGATCTAACCAAGGCTCTCCCCACTGCTGAAAGAGACCTTGCGCCACCTCCGAGTGAAGACGCCATTCGTGATCCATCATGCACCTGCGGCTGAGTTTGTCCGCCCTGGCGTTCAGGGAACCTGCCAGGTGTTGAACCATCAGGAATATGCCTTGATGTTCCAGCCATGTCCAGAGGCGCAGAGCCTCCTGACATAGGGTCCACGACCCCACCCCGCCCTGTTTGTTGCAATACCACATGGCGGTGGTGTTGTCTGTGAACACCTGCACTACCGTCCCTTTGACAGAGGGAAGGAATGCCTTGAGTGCAAGTCGGATCGCCCGGAGCTCCAGAAGGTTGATATGGAGCCGGGACTCCGCCGGAGACCAGAGGCCTCTGATCTCCGCCTCTCCCATGTGACCGCCCCATCCCAGAAGGGACGCGTCCGTCACAACTGTGTGCTCTGGCTGGGGAAGGGAGAGGGATCTGCCCATGACCCATTGCCGGTTCGAGAGCCACCACTGCAACTGTTTTGCAGTCCCCTCCGAGATCTGTACGTGATCGGACAGGTTGCCCTGGTGCTGCGCCCACTGGAACTTCAGGTCCCACTGCAGAGCCCGCATATGCCATCTGGCATGATCGACCAGCAGGATGCAGGAGGCCATGAGGCCCAGCAGCCTCAGGGTCATCCGTACCGAAACCCAGGATAAAGGCCGAAAGATCGGAATCATAGCCTGAATATCCCGGACTCGCCGTTCGGGAGGATAAACCCGAAACTGCGTCGTGTCCAGAACTGCTCCGATGAAAAGGAGCTGTGGAGAAGGAATCAGGTGCGACTTCGGCACGTTGATGGAGAACCCCAGCGAGTGCAGGAGTTCGGCCGTTGTCTGGAGGTGGGAGACGACTGCCTGGGACGAGCCCGCCTTCAGCAGCCAGTCGTCGAGGTAGGGGAAGACTGGAACCCCTGCCCGGCGCAGATGGGCTGCAACCACCGCCATCACTTTCGTGAACACCCGAGGGGCGCTGGTAAGGCCAAAAGGGAGCACGGTGAACTGAAAATGCTCGAGGCCTACCGTGAACTGCAGGTAACGCCGGTGGGCCGGCAGGACGGGGATGTGGAAATATGCGTCCTGCAAGTCCAACGCTACCATCCAGTCTCCAGGGTCGAGAGCAGTCAAGACCTGAGCTAGGGTGAGCATCTTGAACTTCTCCTTCCGGAGGAAGCGATTGACGTTCCGGAGGTCCAAGATAGGACGCATGTCCTCCTTGTCCTTTTGGGCACCAGAAAGTAGTGGGAGTAGCAACCATGTCCTACTTCTGGGGTTGGAACGCGCTCGATGGCCCTCTTGGCCAAGAGGGCCGCAACTTCCTTTGAAGAAGCACCAAGTGATCCCCTGACATGCGGTGGAATTGAGGTGGCATGGCTGGGGGATGGTCACGAAGGGGAGGGAGTAACCCCTTCGGACAATGTCCAAGACCCACCTGTCTGAGGTGATGGCACGCCAGTGGTGAAGGTGATGGCGGACCCTGCCCCCTACTGGCGTGCTGTGCACCTGAAAGGAAGGACTAGGAGGGCTTGGAGGCCGCGGACGGGGCAGGGTGGGTGGCCTGACCCGCACGCTGGTTACCTGACCCGCCACGGCGGGAGCCACGTCCTCGGCCACGCGAAGACGCTTGCTGCGCGGGCCGGTGGCTGGGCAGCGGACGTGACTGGGCGCCCCTTCCGTGGCCACGAAAGGGGCGAAAAGCAGACTGTTGCGGAGGGCGCACAGCAGAAAGGCCCAGGGACTTGGCTGTAGCCCGCGAGTCCTTAAAGCGCTCCAGCGCATGGTCTGCCTTTGTCCCAAAAAGACCGACTCCATCAAAGGGCATGTCCATAAGAGAGTTTTGGACATCACCCGAGAAACCAGTGGTCCTCAGCCAGGCGTGACGGCGCAGCGCCACTGTCGTCGCAAGCGATCTGCCTAGCGAGTCGGCGGTATCAAGGCCACATCTGATGGTGTACTTTGCCGCATCTCTTCCCTCCGCAATGGTGCGGGAAAGCAGTGTCTGGACCTCCTCCGGACACTGGGGCAGAACTCGCGCCACTGAGTCCCACAAGGAGTGGGAATATCGGCCCAAGAGGCAAGTGGTGTTGACTGACCGCAAGCCAGCACTGGCGGAAGAAAAGACCTTCTTCCCAAATTGATCCAGGCGTTTGGATTCCCTATCCGGGGAGCGGTAGGGAAGGCGCTTTGGGAAGCAGAGGCTTGGACCACCAAGCTCTCAGGGGTGGGGTGTAGAGAGAGGAACGGGGGTCGCCCGGAGCAGGGCGATGGCGTCGGGCCACGTTCCTATCCACAGGAGCCCCTGTGGTGGGCTTGGACCAGGTGCCCAAAAGAACGTCTGAAAGCGCCTCGTTGAACGGCAGCAGTGGCTCCGAGGAGGTAGCCGCCGGCTGAAGCACTTCCGTCAGGATGTTAGTCCTGACAGCCACTGTAGGCAACTGGAGGTTTAAGGCCCCAGGTGCTCTACGCAACATCGTTGCAAAGTTTGCTCCCTCCTCCGTTGCCACGGAAGGAGGAGACAGCATGCCAGAGTCAGGGGAGGTGTCCAGACCACTGGCATCCCCAAGTTCCTCAGTCCAGTCCTGATCAAACTCACACTGCTGTGTGAGAGGGTCATCAGACCCGTTATCTTCGTCCTCCAATGCAGGTTCAAAATAAGGAGGAGGGACATGTGGGTCCCAAAGTCCCAGTGGCGTCGGAGCCGGCGTCGAGCGACGCCGGTCCGGCGCCATGTCCGGATCCGGAGAGAACCGGGGAACGACGCCGCCCAGAGCCTCGGGCGGCGTCGGGAAAGGCACCGGAGAGATCGGCGCCGGTGGAGGTGTCGTCAGGTCAACCGGCGTCGATCGGGGTTGTGGCAGCACCGGAGCCGGGGTCGAGGCCGGGGCCGGGACCGAGGCCGGTGTGACAGGCGGCGCCGGGACCGGAGTCGCCGGCGGCGCCGGAGAAACCCCATCAGGGCCCACGGGGCCCGAAGGCGCACCTAGGGGACCTTGAGGCCCGAAGAGGAACTCCTGTTTCTCGGCCGGAGTCGCCCCCGAACCCGGAAAGGACGGGTAATGCGGGGAAGGCTCCACAGGCACTCCCGGAGCCGCGGGGACGGTGCCGACAGGACCCTCAGCCGAGTCACGAGACCGGCGAGGGGAAGTCGTCGAGCGATGATGCTTCTTTGACTTCTTATGCTTCGACTTACCGGAGGAGTGCGAAGACTTGGACCCCGACGAGCGTTGAGGACTCCGCGACCGGCCCCTCGACCTCTCACGTGACCGGGGCTTGGTGTGGCGCGGAGCCGACTGCCGGACCTCGAGGAGCTTTCGAGACTGCTCTCGCAAAGCCTTCGGGTGCAAGGCCCGGCAGTCGGAGCACGACTTCGTGTCGTGGTCGAGGCAGTAGAGGCAATCCCGATGCGGGTCTGTGATCGACATCATTCGACCACAGGCGTCGCATGGCTTGAAGCCGGGCATCCCTACCGACACCTTCGGAGTCGAGAGACTTCGAGAAAACAGTGAAAAATTCACCAAAAACTTAGTCAAAAAATGACTAGGGCACTGCTCTTCCCGGATCTGCGCTTACTGGCGCGGAAAAAGAAAGAACTGACGTCAGCGCGCAGGGGCGGCGTCTAAGTACTGCCCGCGACGTCATCCCGGCGCCGAACGCGGAGCCGCACGACGCCGCCTACCGACGCGCAAGGGTACTGCTACGCAAAAACTTTCCGGATCCAGCCTGACGCCTGGGGATATTCTAAGGTAAGGAATCTGTCACTAACGTGTCTCTTTCAGATCCAACATTTAATTGCAGAAGTTTGGGCACCAGCACTCATTCTTTGACAAACTGAGCACTGGTCGAGCCACAATTGGTCTCCTTACACCTACGCCTAGACTTTGACTTCAACCTACCAGAAGACTTTGAGTGGAAAGTGAACTTTTCACATTAGCAGTTTTGTGACTGGGACCGCAATCAGGCCTTGACCCAGGAGGGATGCAGGACTGTTGCTTTGACAGAGAACTCGTCTCATGTTCAGGGACAGAGCTTAGCTTCCCTATGGTGCAAAAGGTCAGACTTGCCATACACCTTAGCATTGTGGCCTGTACCCAAGACCTATAGGCATGCCTCATGTGGGCCCGCGACCGACATCTGTCCCTGCAGTCTCTACCCCCACATGAACCCTGTTGTTTTCAGTGGGAACATCGTTTCATAGTACACTGTAAAAAAGGTTTTGGGAGTCATCAGGACACCAACAAAGTTGGAAGACAGAGCTCCAGATCCGTGTCGAATGGCACAGAAAGAAGGGAATTGGCATCAGCGTGCAGGGATGGCTCTTAAATGTGGTTACCCTCCATCATGTCCAGGGCAGTATGGAGTCACCGAGGAGCCATACAGCACCATCTACAAGCATGTGGGAGCACAGCTGGACGAATTCTGTGGATCCAGTCTAGTGACTGGGAATATTCTAAAGGTGAGAAATCTATGGTAGAAGTATCCATCACAACCATAACTCAGTTTAAATGTGGAACCAGAGTGTAGCCAATCAATTTGCCCAAAATGCTGAATCAGTATTTATGGACTAACGTATCAGGAAAAGGTGGAAAAGTGGGATTGCTGACATCCCTCCAATTCGGGTATTGTTGATACAGAAATTAAGGCCTTATTACGAGTTCCCATAGTGGCGGTCCACCAGCCGCATTAGGACTGTGGCAGTTGGACCGCCACTGTACAGCTGTGGTGCAGCAGTCCGAGGCCTCTAATATGCTGGTGGTGCCGCTGCGGCACCACCAAGCATATTAGGAGTTTCTTCACCGCCACACTTTTCATGATGGTTCGACCGCCATGAAAAGTGTAGCGGTGAGGAAACAAAGGGGGCCCTACAGGGCCCCCTTGTGCCTCTGCGCATGAGGTGCATGCAGGGGGCACATGGTGTGACCCCCTTGTCTGCATGCATCGCCATGTTCCTGCAGGAAAGAAAATGCACAACATTGTGCATTTCGGTCTGTGCAGGAACATGCTTTGATATTCCCATTGCAGTACCTATTTCTAAGGCACCGCCGTGGGAACGCCAAAGAACCGCCCGCCAGCCACTTAAAAAGTCGTAATCTGGCGGGCTGTCTGTTTTGGCTTTGACGGTGTGCGAGCTGGCGGCAGCGTGGCGGCCCAGCTCCCAAACCGCCAAATTCATAATAAGGCCCTAAGTTAACACCATGTACTACAAACATGCAGAGGCAACATAGAATGGAGTAAGGGGAGGGAATCAACTGCTGGCTGGCAGTAGGGAGTAGGGTTAAAAATGATCTCACTATTACAAGCTGGTTTCAAAGTAATTCCACAAATAAAGCATCAAATTTAGGAGGAGAAGGGGAACCACCTTCAGCTTGCATACATTATCAGTGTATTTTGACCTATAAGACACAAAGTACTGCAGGCACTATGACTGCTTTTTAAGCCACAGGATAAAAAGTAATTACTATGACCAAGTGTCCCTTATTGTCACTGGTCCCTTAATTTATACTACAGTTCCTTTCCTGATGGATGCATCAGGACTTTTTCTTCTAAAGTAGGGCAGTCCAGAAATTCCTGGGGCCTATTGAAGAGATATGAACTTAATGAAAATAAGGGTCTCTTCTAAAGTACCAGATACACTACAAGGTTACCATGCTATTCTACTTCGAACGAAATATCCAGTGGTCGTAAAAGATTTGGTGACAATCATGAGTCATTAAGCCAGTTAACAGTTTGATGTATACTGTACACCCCAACCTCTCTCCCAGTGTTAATTTAAGATGTACAAATGGTGGTAGCTCCTTGGTGTAAAGAGTTTAAAGCTACTGTTAACATAATTCTGAAGAAGTGTTTTGAAATATTTTTAAATTTTTTGATTATGCAGATAAGATTGTAAATTAAAAAAAGCTTGTTAAATACTTCTATTGCTGTGACAGAGAATCTATTAGTGCATTCGGCAAACGCTGTCCATAAAGCAAACATGTTCTGCACGTAATTCAACTCCAGTTATCGTAGCCTGTATTAAACATTGCATAGACCACTCAATCTAATGGCCTGGTTTAGAGTTTGGAGGTGATCTAAAATCTGATTTCTGGAGAAAGTATTAATTCACAAGGAGAGTTCGCAGGCTGAATTCTTTTACCGAAGAGATAGCATGATCCAGATCATTCCACCAGTGGATTCTCTCAGACTTTATTTCAGCACTTTCTCCAGAAATTGGAGGATTTCCTATAAACACTAAACTCACTCTATATCACATTAAGCGTCCCACATCCGGTTGAATTAGTATAAAGCAAAATGGAACAACTCTTTTGTATGTTCTCTTTGCTGATCCTTGGCTAGGCTCGTTTAACTATTTCAAAATCTTTCAGAATATAAGTTAAGTTTTGTCTCTAACTCAGTACTCATTTTTGAAAGGAACAGTGCACATTGAGCTGCCATTATCAGTGAAACCCTTACAGTCAAGAAAAGTCTACAGTTGCACCCAGATAGAACTCAGAGTTCTGAAATCTACATTCTAGACCAGAGTGCTTCGCTTTATATCGCATTTCCTCCTTCTCGGGCTAATGGTTTTGTAATCATCCTATTGTAAGAGTTTTTTAAGGCGACTTAACCTACAAAGAGAAAACTACATTTCCTCTCATTGTCAACATAACTCTTTCATCGCCTCTTCATGTTTTTTTAATTATTTTCAATAGATTAAAACTACAGGTATGCAGCCCAAAGGAAATAATAGGGTATAAGGAAGATACTTTCATGAACCCAAAGGAAAAACTGTTAAACTGCTACCTCCACTTTACCGCGCAAGCTCCCAAATTATATACGAGCCCCAGTGGATGGTAAAAACAAGATCTTTCTCAGGTGCCTAAATCCTCGCATGCTGTATTTACGGATCTGATATACAATTTGCTAAAAAGCTGCCAATAGCTAACATACTTAAAGAATGACTTTTCTTTGGCGTTCAGTGTGCAGCACTTGCTGGCGGATGTCTGATATTTCCCAAAATGTGAAAATAATTCGTAACAGATGGCAATGATTGCACATATTGCAGCAGAGCCTCTGGATTTTTTTGTTCTACCTTAATGAAACAGATGTTAAATTTGTTAAGAAACAAAAGTGTTACTCCTAGTGGAACTTCTAAATTGGACCAAAAAAGACAAACACTTCAAATGTAGGTACCTCAAATATTACACCACTTTGCAAGCCTGTGCAACCACTATTTGTACAGCTAAGTGTTGGGTTGCAGCAGCATGACAGTAAAGCAAGTGCTGTGGCTCCCGAATACTACAACTGGACATCAATAGTTCCCTGGCCAGGCCTCAATGCACATCTGGTTTACAAAACGTTAGCGAGGATTCTAGAAGCAATTTAATAAAGGCAACAAGCTCGCACTAAAGGGGCACTTCTGGCATTACAAGCACCTTTTCACTGTCCAGGTCCAACTGCAGGATTGAAAAGTGGAATGTCTCCAGTTTGGCAAAGAGAAATAAATGCTTCAGTTAGTGACCTACAGCCTATTCAATTGATTTTTTGTGGAATAAATTGCACATTTTCTTCCTGTCAATTAACTACTGTTTTTATGTTTTCAGAGCATCTAAATGAGTTTTCCAGATATTACTTGACACTGTAGGTGGACGCAGTAAAGTGTAGGTAGCATCCAGCCGAGGTGGTGGCCAACGTGACAGACCCAAGGGAAACAATGGTACACCTTCGTAACAGGAGCAGAGACGCGAACCAAAGTTGGCCATCGCAGCAGCGCTTGCCATTCGTCAGTCCTCGCCCTCACCAGAAACTGATTCAAGCTCTGCCATCAGCGAGAATGGCAACAACTCCCGTACCTCAGGCAATACAGGTCTGTTTCACAGCCCTTCGGTCACCTCGCAAAAAGTAGATGACTTGATTTAACGCCCTCCCACCTCAGCTGAGCAGTTCACAGAGGACTGAACACAAAGGATCGCCACCCTGGTCATCTTACGTTCTACCTGCTGTGGCGATCTTCTGCCGCGCCCCTCCTGGCTCATTGGCGAGTGCCCACCAAGGCACTCACAGGATATTGGATTAGCATTGTTCCACTCTACAGCCCATCGCAAACAGACTGTCCACCAAGATGATTCATACTGTGGACTTCTTGCCCCCTTCCCTCCATTCCATGGTTACCGTTTTCTACCACACTTCTTTCCGTGGACTGTTCTACGAGAGACTGTTTAGGCATGCAGCCAATGGCTGTAGGCTCTCGTTACTGTTTGAGTTTACCTGTTTCACATGGTTGTTTTTCCCACAGTACAAGCGATGCAACATTCCCCTTACCGTGGGCCGAGGTGGGTACAGAGGGCAGGATATCTCTCCTTACCATGGCATCTGCACACAACACCTCCCTATGGCGCCCCAACTCCACAACAGGTTCTTAACACTCAACTTGCGCGGTATGCATTCAGCGCGCCGCCGTTATTCAGTGTATTCTTACAACAAACGACAAAATGCACACATCAGTTTCTTTCAGGAGACCAATCTCACTGGCAGCGAGCTCCAGCAGCTTTTTAAACACTATATGGGCACGATTTATGGCACAATATAATTTACCTATGCACGAGGCGCTTTACTTTGGATTCGCCCGGCACACCTTTCCAAACCCAAACGACAGTCATTGATGAGGAAGGAAGATGGAGGACCGTTTGGATGGCGATCCAATACTTTTAGGCTGCATCTACACCCCAAATTCAAAACAAGCAACCGTTTTGGCTGATTGGTTGGGCATCCCCTGGTTGTTATTGAGCTTCACCTCGACAGATCTCACCCCTCATGCTCCAACACTCGCAGCAATTCTCCCTCTGGACCGAGCAATGATCATTACTCATCACCAGGAAAACGCGCAATCCACACCTCCGACAATACTCACATTACCCAGTCCCCCACAACCTATATGTCCTATATGTCCACTTGGACCGTTTTCTGTGTTCCGCAACCAAAGTACCATGACTAACACACTCGGACTACCAAGGACGAGTTCTTTCCAACAATGCAGCCCATATTATAGACATGGAATGGGGTGCACCCCACCCTCCAGTCTCCATCTAGCGGCTACCCCGTGATACTCCGAAAGACCCACCTCGACACCCAACTTACTCACATCAGTCAGTTTTTCGCTGAAAATCACACCACGGCCTCCACACGTGCAATAAAGTAGGACTCCTTTAAGGTGGTCACCAGGGGACTCTATCCAAAACATAGCTGGAGTCTATCGGGAACTAATCAGGGACCACGAAAACACAGAGAGGGCACTAGCAGACCCCGACCATCTAGTCTCCCCCTCGATGCGCGCCAGGCATTGGTGGCTGCTAAAACGAAGCACACCACTCTAATAGAGCGCCTTAGTTGCTTGCTATACATTTGCACATATACAGCCAAAAAACATGCCAAAGGGGACAAATCATGACACTTCCTGGCCTAGCTCGCCAGGAGACCAACACACCCCCAATCACAGAAATAGCTCCAGATACTGGTGCCATTCTACGCTCCCAATCAGCAATACTGCATGCGTTCTATCAATACTACTCGGTACTTTACAAATTCCTCCTGCTCCACTTCCTGGAGTAACTGAGGGATTCCTTGCCCCCCTCCATATGCGTTCCATAAGCGCCATCGAACAAGAAGAAATCGATGACTCAATCAAAGTAGTGGTGGTAAAAAAAATACGATGCATGACTTGGCCCAAAATAAGACACCAGGGATGGATGGCCTCCCTATAGAATATTACGACCGCTTCTCCGCCCACATTGCCCCAAAACTGGCTGACATGTACAATGAAGCGCTCAACACTGGAGCGATCCCAACATCCGTACATGAATCCCTCCTCATTTCCCTCCTGAACCAGACAGGGACCAAACTCTTCTATCCTCCTACCACCTGATTGCCATCCTGGGCACAGATTACAAAGTACTCAGAAAAATACTTGTCGACCGCTACCTACAGATAATACCCACCATTTAACACCTCGATCAAATGGGTTTGTCCCAAGCCGCAGCACGTCAAATAACATCAGAAGGCTTTTCTATGTAATGGACCAGGTGTTGCTGCGATACTCCCAGGCAGAGTGCCTGATACTGGATCTAGAGAAAGCCTTTGATTCCGTGTCCTGGGATTACCTCTTCGAGGTATTGAGGCAATTGGCCTCGGTAGATGACTCCTAGTCTACAAGTAACTGCAATATACCACCCCTGTCTCCCGAGTATGTATTGGCTGCTAATCTCAACGCCTTTCCCAGTAAGCCGCGGCACATGTCTTTGCCACTGCCATGGAGCCATTGGCTCACCGACTTCGGTAGGAAGGAATACGCTGGGGCATCCCCCAGGAAGGCACAACCCATGCAGTGTCATTGTATGCTGATGACTTGCTGATGATGTACCTCTTGGACATCACAGCGAGCACCGATACAGTATCCGCAACTTTCTGGGACCTCCAGGAGGTAGCTGGCCTGCGAGTAAATTGTGAGAAGTCGTATGTCTTCCCCTTGTGGCACGATACGCCTCCCCAGGCTATACACCTGGGCGGAGCGCAGCTGACATGGGCAGAGGCGGCAATCCGCTACCTTGGCATTCGATTGTACAACTCACAACAGGACCTATTTGAGGGCAACTTGAGACGAGCCTTCACAGCCATCAAATCCCAAACACTATTCTGGCAGTGCCTGCCCCTTGCCCTTACAGGTAAAATCACCCTCTCCAAGATGATCGTTCTCTCACGTCTGCTATACTACAGGATATACAGGATTTAGATTTGATGCTACGAGATCTGCTCTGGAATGGCACGCAGTGGCGGGTAGCTTTCAACAAACTACAGTTACCAGTGGGGCAGGGTGGTCTCAGTGCTCCATTCCATCCTTTGAGTCCTACTACCTTGCGGCACAGCTCCAATGGTTGTTCGAATGGTTGGCGGGAAAGAACTTATATGAAACTACCACTGGGAACGGCCCCCTCTCCTCTCCTTCGGCAGCAATTACAAACCCACAGGCAAAGTGCACCGCCCCTGGTCCTTACACGTCTGGGTAACCCGGAAGTGCCACGTCAGGATCTTTCAATTGATACGACACGTGCAATCCTGCTCCCCCACTATCCCCCTCCAAGGACTACCACGACTCCACGGGTCCTTCACATCCGACCAGCTATCCGCATGGCACGAACACTCCATAGAGACTGTGGGTAACCTCTTTCAAAAAGACCTCCTACTCACATTTGACAAACTGCGTTAAGACTAGGACATTCCCACGGCCCAGTACCTCCTTCATAAACAACAGTGGTGGCATTCTGGGCTCTGTGGCACACAGTGGAAGAAGAGCCCCCCACCAATGCTGTCGTACATCCTCTGCAAACCATAAGGGCATGGCGTCACCAGGCTACATGGTTATATAGAGGCACCAGGGTAAATTTGGGGGCCTCCCTGACACAACTCCGCCGAACATGGGAGGAAGCCCTGACCGTCCCCTGCATCATACCGAATGGAACATGGCTTTAGAGTCCCCCCAAAGCATCTCTCGTAATGAACGATTCAAGAACATCCAGTACATGGTACCGCACAGGGCATATCTTACACCCTCCCGATTAAACTGTATCATTCCCACAGCACACCTAACGTGCCCCAGATACCAATCCCAATCAGCCGACCTTCAACACATGATAAGGTCGTGCCCTAACATTGCCCACTATTGGCATTCTATACACGACACCCTAGTAACTATCACAGAGCTTACTACACTGAACACCTGGGAAGCAACTGCCTTGGGAATTTTTAAACAGGGGAAGAACTATAAAGTGTGGGCACGCTTTGCCAGTCTCGCTCTGCTACTGCCTAAGCATATCCTTACCCTGCATTGGAAAGCCCAACAACCCCCAGTGATTTCGTTATGGCCCAGAGCGCTTCTCCATTGAGGAGAAACAGAGAGTACTGCCCTGAACTAGGAGGTAGCCCGACTTCTCTGAAAGCAACTCAGAGCAGCAGCCTGGGACATCATGCTCATCCAATTTCGAGAACTGACTTGATAAGACCCCCTCCCCTCCACATGAGCTCCCTTCAACAATGTACTCTCACTGATGCCCTCTACCGGCCACACAGCTCCTTCCCATTTACCCACCATGCGTTGTGCACCTCCTCTCCCCGGTATTTATCGAGAGGAAGACCCGAGTGGCTACCACCCCAGACACCACCGCTCCCTGGAACCCCCTGCCCACCCACACTCTTCTCCCCGCGAGTTCCTCCTTTGCACCCTCGCTCGTGCCAGCCCCTAGTTACTCCCATCTCATTGCAACTCCACTCATTCCCCCTTTCTCTTCCTTCGTTATTTACAAGTCCACACACTTTATCACTTTACATGGGGTAACCGGGACCAGCCGAATCTAACCCTCACAAGGTAGAGTTACTTTGCCAAGTAAGGATCCTCAACATACCATAATGTTGCGATTCATGTATTCGGATGCTCAAGCATATTGTAATGTACAACCTGGAATTCATGTCTCTATGAGTACTTCAAATAATGCTTACACTGCTTTTCACGATTATGCATTGTCATTTTTAACATTGCTATGCTGATGCCTGTTTCAATGCTTAAAAGCTCAATAAAAATAATAATTAAAAAAATTGCAGGTAGCATCCAGAGCTGGACAAATATCTTCAAATGTCATGCTTGGGCAAGCTATGCCAGTTCATGCATCTCAAGATACGCTATGATGTAGTGTCACATAGATATACGTTTGTCTACTAGTGTACACCCACCAGATACACTCCTCCAATTTCCAATTTGTGCACCTGCCAGCATACTTCATCCAGATTCTCACAGCTCAGAAAAAGAAATAGTGGAACAGTGAAACTGCACCACTGAGAATAACAAAACAGGGGCAGGAGAAGAACTGCCAAAATATTACCTCCCTGGTTAGGTAGATGAGCATGCTCAGCATTCTTCGCTACTCCTGCATAATACTCAACACATGTTTACCATACATATGCA
This sequence comes from Calotriton arnoldi, assembly GCA_963921515.1. Classification (NCBI taxonomy): domain Eukaryota; kingdom Metazoa; phylum Chordata; class Amphibia; order Caudata; family Salamandridae; genus Calotriton; species Calotriton arnoldi. The sequence goes on from CAWUFW010003885.1 coordinate 1,075,070, forward strand.
GAATGCCATTTCGCGAAAAAGGACGTTCACAGAACAGGCTGCACAGTATGAATGTTACCTTGCTCGTCCGTTCTTTCTCTCCAACCTGTTCCCTGTCTGAAATGGGGTTATTAATTTGTGAGGGTGAAAACCCCATCAAATTAATAAACCCACGCTGGTTAGGTCAAAACACAGTTTTAAGTGAATCTCTGCTCAACCCTTGGGATCTATGGCACAAACAGCAGGCAATGCAATGAGAGGTGATTACCAACAGCAGGACTAACAATTTTAATTTAATGAACACAACACAATAAAACTCCCAAACAAATTTAGAAAAACAGAGAAAACTTTAATGAGAAAAAAAAGACACCAAGATCATTGAAATATGTTAAGGGGAACTGGAGATATGGCTTTATAAAGTTTTAAAGCAAAAGGTGCCTAGAAAAAGTAAAGTACTTTGGAAAGACACAATTCATGATGGACCACGGCCAAGTTGTAATTTCAGGCTGACCCTGATGAAGCGGAGTCACATACAACAAGGAGGCTGACCCAATCAAAGGGTACAGCTTCAGACTTAGAATACAACTACTGGGAAAGCTTCCTCTGGTCAGTCCTGCAGCTTGCAGCTCCTAAGGGCAGTTTCTGGCCCCCATATCTCCTCCAGATTAATGTGGGCCCTCTTGGAGTTATTCCTTTTTTTGTGTCTCTGAAGCAGCTAAACAGAAGGTCAATCGCCTGGCCCTTGGAGAGCACATTCCCACTCCGTGTTCCAGCAGGATTCAGGGGTCCTTTGTTCTTGATTCCTTACCCTTCTTCCAGCATGAGCTAAGAGTCATAAGTTAGGATTATTCTTCCAGAAAGACCACCTTCTTCAGATGACACCTTCTGAGGAGGTGGAGGTGGCAGTTGTATCCTGTGCACTAGCCAATGACTGGAGGAATTCTACCGACCAATCCAAACAACTTTCTTGCAGCCCCCAACCAGCTTCAGTTGCAGCACTTCACCTTTGCCTCACAGAGCCCCCGTTTAAAGTTGCCGGGACCCAGTTGTCACCAGGCAGGCCTAAAAGAATGGGCCACTGTGAGGGCACTAATACCCATCACGCAGTCAGGATTCAGACAAGGCACCAGCACGGAAGATAATCTGGTGATCCTCTCTTCCTTGATTGAAGCAGCAAACAAAAATCAGCACCAACTCTCTATGCAATATTTACTGATTGTACCAATGCCTTTAATAGATTCGACAGAGCAAGGTTGTGACAGAAGCTTCACAACTGGGGCATACCGGCTACTCTGCTGAGAGCCATCATCAGTATATATGTAAAAACATGGGTGAGAGTTAAGATTTCCTCCAACAGGGTGACCTCAAAAAAAGTCTGGACAAACCAACGGCTAAAGCAGGGGTCTATTATGCTCCCCCTATTATTTAATCTTTACTTGGCTGACTTAAATAACGCGTTAGTAGAAGTGAAAGTATATCTACCCAAGTAAGCCGGCTCTCACCTCCAGTGTTTACAATATGCAGACGATACAATCATATTTGATCATACAGCTGTTGGCCAGCAAAGATAACTGAATGCAAATAAGATATCCACCAATGCCTCAAAAATAATGGTCTGTGGAAAGAAGAAAACCAAGAAAGTTACATTTTGTCTGGATCAGGTAAATTTAGAGCAGGCATCAAGCATGAAATACCTTGGCGTTTCAACCAGCATGGCTTCTAGCAGGCACAACTCTTGTCTTTGAAAGGAATGTCTACAGCCATGATTATTAGGTTTCAAAAATTGCTAAAACAAATGAGAGGCCTGACCTATCTGTGATTTGCCATGTCACCGATGCCAAATTTATTCGAACACTGTCTTATGGCTCGCTAATATTTAAGGAAAGTCTAGAAATCTGATGGACAAGGCCCAGCGCTGTTGCTATAGGCGATTATTCCAGCTGCCTGATGATACTCCATCATCTCAAATCAGTCTGGAATTTAAGTAAACAAGTGATCATGGAGAAAGCAAGGTTTTTTAAGTTATAATGTTGAGCTCAAGGCTGCCCCAATTGGCTCACTGAGGGAGCTAATATGATCAAGTATGCAGCAATGTAAGTTTGCATGGGAATCATATGTGAAAGATTCAATTAAGGACTTGAGTGCCCGAGACATCCTTGACCTAAACCTTCCTCCAAATCTGTGAGAAATCCCTGAAGGATGCTTACAAAGTTATAAATAGGAACACTTTGCCTGCATAGAATCCCTAATACCGTCTTTATTATATTTAATTATAGCACTATACCATTGTTTTTTTAATTTCGCTATTATAACAGAAGTAAGATTAGGGCGGTTTATTGTAGGCAACCTTGAACATTACTGTATGTACACACAGCATTATATCCCCATTATGTTTTTACTTTTGTTACACTAACAGATCTAATTATGCAGGGGGATTATGCATTGCCACTATAGAGGATGGTGAAAGGATTGAAGGAAGCTTATTTCACTGGTGGTAAGAATACGAGTGTAGAACTAAGCTACTGCCTCCTTGTTTCCGCACGTGGCACATCTGACGCCAATTGACCTTGGTAATCAATCCGGGCCACAGCACTGGCTATATTTTGGCGCAGGTAGGATGTGACAGTCCAGGTCAACACTATGCACTTTATATATTCATTAAAGAGCAGGTATGGGATTACTTTGCACACTGATTTTTCATGATAATGTTGGAATGAATGGATTTTAAAGGAAACGTTTTATTATGTTTCTCTACGATTAATGTATGCCCCATGTTGAATATTTTATGCTGTTTAATATGCCAAATTGGTATGGTTTTAAATAACTAAAAACAATAAGATTTATTACTTTACTTACTTACCAGACAGGCCTGTCTTTAGTTTCTTGGCCCCCTCCCTTACTGATATGGTGAAAAGTGGTTTTCCCTCCCACTGTGCCTGGAGGCTGTCTAGGAGGGTCTAGAAAATTAACAGAAGAAGTCCTCCTTGACAACTCCAAATCAAAAGAGCTCGGACTAAAGCTGCCTTTTGTTCTGTCAACTGTTCCTGTCCACTCACAGATACTTAGTCCCTGTTAAGTGGTCAACAGTGAACGACAATTGGCTTTTCTAGGGCCCCAAGGCAAGACAGTCCACAAAGTCAGAGGTGTACACACTCCCTGCCAAGGATGTGTGTGATGAGTGGCAGAACTGGTTTTATGCTAGTACTGGCTAATGCAGCCTAAAGTAATTTTTACAATTCCTGCTTAAGTTATCAAAAATCTGACCTCACTAATAAGTAAGATTTTAAAAACTAAGCAGGAAATAACTTCGATGCATTTGTCTGGACCAGTCCTAAGTAGAGGAGGAAAATAAAGATTTTAATCCCACGAGGTCTTAAATGTCTAAATGTACTACGCTAGTACCCCCTACAACGACCTACCATTACAATGCATTCTTTTACCACGCATATGCCTTTATCACACATGCCATTACAACGCAAAGGCATGCGTGCTAAAAGCATACACTTGGTAACAGTGTCTAAGGTAAGCTACACTACCCTGCCCTACCCTAAACCCTAAGGCAGTACCCCTGCACGACTCCCCCAACCCCCAATCCTTTCCCTACCCTAAACCCTAAATCACTACCCCTGCATGACTCACCAACCCCAATCCTTTCCCTACCCTATATCACTACCCCAATCCTTTCCCTACCCTAAATCATTACCCCTGCACGACCCTCCCCGACCCCAGTCCTCACCCTACCCTAAAACACTACCCCAGCACGACCCTCCCATAACCCCCAGTCCTCTCCCTACCCTAAAACACACCCTGCACGACCCCGACCCCACCCTAAACCCTAAAACACTACCCTGCACGACCCGACCCCCTTTTACCCTAAAATAGTAGCCCCACCAAAGGCCCAATCCCCCTTACCTGTCTCACCTCATGGTTCCTCTCTCTCCTCGTGGTTCCTTGTTCCTGCGGTCTGAGGGGCCTTGCACGTCGTTGTGAGGAAACGGAAGAGCCTCTGTTTCCTCACAACGGCGTGGATCACCTACATTTATTTTACAACGTATGTGCTTTTACCATACATAACTTTACAACGAAATTTGTTGTAAAGGCAAGCATGGTAAAAGCACATGCGTTGTAAAAAAATGCATAGTAAAGACTATGCGTTGTTACAATGCATGGGTGTTAACGCTTGTGTTGTAATGGTATGCGGGGTAACAGCCGCGATGTAATGGCTGTTTCCCCTGTCTGATGCATAAGGCACTCCACAAGTCTTGCCCAGCCTATTTGTCCAGTTGACTCTATCCCTACCTGCCTCCTAGATATCTAATATCTTCAGATAAGGCACTTCTGGTGATCCCACGCATCCGTACCTTAAGATATGGCGGCAGATCTTTCTCTAACACAGCCCCTTATCACTGGAAAAAACTCCCTCTTAGTTTTCGCTCTTGCTCTGACTTCACCTCCTTTAAGAAAGGTTTGATGACTTGGCTGTTTTAGAATATTTTATCCTCTTTTGAGCAGCGCAGTGCTGAGATACTCCTCTGGGAGCGAGTTGTGTGCGATACCAAATGTCCAAATAAATGTAGCGCGCTCTATTTTATATATTAGCACCCTGCCCGTGGGCTTACAAGTTATGGAAAGGCTTGCGAATTCCCAATTAACAGGTTTTTGGGAAAGGCATTCTGTGCTTGATCCCACCCAATCAGACTTTTGAGCATTTTTTAGTACAGAAACTGCACTGATGGAAGTCTTAGACAACATAAGACTCTCCTTAGAGGACAGGCACTCAGCGATGCTGGTGCTTTTAGACCTTTTTGCAGCTTTAAACACTATCTCGCACTCAGTCTTAATTCAAAGACTGGAGGAGCTAGGTGTCGGGGGAAGGCCCTGAGATGGCTGAGGAATTTTCTGAGTAAGCACACCCATGCGGTACAGCTAGAGTCCTTTTGTTCTCAAACCATAGTCTTGGACAGGGGAGTGCCACAGGGGGCTTCTTTGAGCCCCATGCTTTTTAACACTTATGTGGCCCCTCTGGCCCAAGTGATAACATTATTTGGGTTTGAGGTCATCTCTTTTGCAGATGACAACTCGTTATCCGAATGGGACCTAATCCAAACTCTACTAAAGAGAGATTCCAGAACTCTATGGATAAGATCGCCTCCTGGATGCAGTCCAACTGCCTCCAGCTAAACACAAGCAAGCAACACTGAGATTGTGCTCTTTGGAAAAACTCTTTCTTTGTGGTCGGAGGACTGGTGGCCTCAGGGCCCAGGCACAGCTCCCGCCCCAAGAGCAACAGCAAGAATCCAGGGAATCTTGGATGATGAAAATCTCTCTATGAGGAAACATGTGAACGCCATCGCAAGATCCTGTATTGGAGTCATGTGCCTCCTCAGGAAGGTCTTCCAGTGGCTGCCTTTGCAGACAAGGAAATCACTAGTCCAGGCCCTCATAAATAGCTGTCTGGACTATGGAAATCCCTAATGCCGGATCTGGTGGCTTAGTGGACTAATGCATCCACTGCAGGGGCCTGTGTTCGACCTCATGGTCACAGGTTCAAATCATGGCAGGTCCACTCAGCCTTTCATCAATCTGCGGTCGATAAAATGAGTACCATTGAGTTGGGTAACAATAAACATCTGTTATTCAGTGCCAAGATACCCCGTTAGGGGGTGAACGTGCGCTTTACAAATACACATGTTATGTTATGTTAATGGTAGCCATGAATGAAGTACTGTCTTCCAAACTTCAGGTGGTTCAAAACACAGCGGCTCAGCTAATTAGTCATCTTCTGCCTCGCTCACCCTCAGAACCTATCCTCAGATCCCTGCACTGGTTGCCCATAAAAAAACAGGACATGTTTAAACTTCTTTGTCTGTTCCACAAAGCCTTGTACGGAAGTAGGTCACACTATCTGCCTGGTAAATGTCAGTGGTATGCACCTACTCGGTGTCTTAGATCCAGTAGCAAATTCCTGTTATTTCCTCGGCATATTCGTACCACCAGGTATGGTGGGTGCTCCTTCACACACTTAGTCCCCAGCACTGGAATCTGCTTCCACTGCATCTGCATGTGTGTACTGACTTTAAACAGTTTAAGAAATCCCTCAAGACCTGGCTCTTTTAGCTGTCTGAAACCTTCCACTCTGGGTTTGGCCAATCTTTGGAGCTGCTACAGCGCCGAGAGACCCCAGCTGGGGGCACGTGTGCTTTATAAGCAAACCTAACATAACAAGGTAATTTTATGATTGACTAATGAATATATAAAAACAGGCCTTTTCTACATGGTAACGGCATTTTTCCCTTCCATGTGTCACTGCAGTACATTTGAACCTCAGCTGTGCTAGCTAGAGCACAATGGTGCTCTTGGCAAACATTTTTTTATCATATATGTGAGTAGTGTAAATACACATTGCACCTACATACAACATTTAACTTTTCATGTCACATGTTAACTTAAGGCACCATGTGCAATGCACAAATAGGGTAGTTAAATTGGCCAAATATTAAGATCCAATGAAAAGCACATAATGTGCTAGTGTTAAAGTGGTAAAGTGCAGAGCCCTACAGCCAGCAAACATAGGGTCCTGAAAAGGGTACAAAATCTAGGGTGATCTGGCAGAAAAGGCAAATTTGGTACATTCCACTTTGTTCTCTTTCACTTCCCCTCCTTTCTGCCAGCACTGCAAGCAAATATTATTATTGGTGGTACCTCCGCTCCTTGGTCTACTCTTGGTCTACCCCAGACGCCACTATCCAGTACCATCAGGTGATCAAGGTGGATCAGCGGCAATGATAATGATGGACCTCAGCGTGACCTTCGACACTGTGTCACACATTACTCTCATCCAGAGGATGATAGAAGGTGGAATATCAGGGGGCGCCACCAAGTGACTGGAATCCTTTCTGGGAAATAGGAGTTTCCAGGTGTGCAAAGGCCCATTCATTTCATCCGCACATCCTTTATAACGCGGAGTGCCACAGGGCTTATCTCTAAGCCCTACACTCTTTAATATGTACGTATGACCCCTAGCTCCAATCGTACAGCCACATGGACTTGCCTTATTGTCATATGCCGATGAAACTCAGATCATCATGGCCCTCAAACCCGATGTAAACAGAACCTCCAACCAACTCAATTTAACTCTCAAGGAGGTCAAGCAGTCTGAGACTAAATGGCGATAAAACAGAGAATCTCGTGATAGGAAACAATATGGCAAGATGGAGGGAACTGGCTTGGCCAGTACAACTTGGAGAATTACCTAAACCTGCACAAGCAGTAAAAAGTCTAGGATTCTGGCTAGACGATAAGCTCATGATGGCAATGCGGGCCAGAAAGCTGGCAGGATCATGTTGTGGCATTCTGAGATCCCTCACAAAGTTCTTACATATTCTACCACAAACCACAAGAAGGCTAGTGGTGCAGGGTCTTATAAACTCACGTCTAGATGACGGGAACACCCTTTATTTAGGGAGTCCAAAATATGTGATAAAAAGGCCCACAAGTGGTCCAGAACGCAGCAACCAGAGCCCTTCACAAAACATCTAAGCATCAATCAGCCAGAACAGCCTTTGCAGCCATTTACTGGCTTCCAGTTCAAAAGAGAATTGTTTCAACGCCCTCTGCATCGCACATCGGGCTTTCCATGGAAAAGGCCCGATTATCATCCGGAACTTACTTACCTCCCACGTTCCAGAGAGATCCCTTCAGTCAAGCAGTCAGGGGCTCATGTTGGTGCCCAAGGTCAAAAGAGTGAGAAGGGGTGGCCGCTCCTTTGAGCATCTTGTTCCCAAGCTCTGGAACTCCCTCTCCGCTTACCTCAGAAGTCAGCAGTCAGAAGTCTGCTTCAGAAAAGTTCTTAAAACCCACCTTTTCTGAAGCAGAGGCTCTTGCTATAAGGGTCAAGTAGGTTTCCCGGAGAGGTTTTTGCATAAGCGCTGGGAGGCCCGGTCAGGTAGCTATGCGCTATATAAAAAAAACATAAATTGAAGCGAATAATGGCCTGTATATTTAACCATCTGCATCCTGAACAGATCAGAGCTTGCTTCTCTAACCCAAATTTGGGCCTACTGAACTAGAAACAACATGGACTCAAAAATGCCACAAGACACCTGTAGGCAGCCACCACAAAGCCACCTTTACCCTCGCCACTTAATATCAATGAGCACATGCCAAAAATGAACAAAGAGGCCAGTCACATAATAGCAGAAACGTTGGAAGGTTTCAATGAACAAGTTATTTACCTTTGGTAAGGCTGGCGGATACTCTAACCAACCACAGATTCTTCACATTGTGAATATTCCTTAGGCACCAGACTGGATCCAGAAACTTTTAGAGTTGCATTTCTCCGCACTAGTAGGTGGTGTTGTGGGGCTTTGTGCCGACATCATTCATCTACGTAAGTGACAAGTGCAGTATGTAAGCCCCATCCATGCAAGCAGACGTCAGTTGCTTTCTTATGCTGTCGATGCACTCCGACGCAGAGCCCATCAGCAGATTGGCATGATCAGTGTGCAAATATTTAGACTGGCACATTTTTGATGGAATAAAGTCCAGTCCATAGAAAGGGGAGGAGGGAGGGTCAGGTGAGGAAGGAGTGTTACCAAAGTTAAGTCACTTGTTCTTCTGATGGATACTTCTAACAGCAGGTTCCTCACCTTGTGAATAGATAGCACAGCAGTATCTTCCAGGTGGTGGGTTTTTCAACTGGCCAATACCAAAAAGTCCTGCTGGACTGAGCAGGCAAAATGTCAGTCTCAACACACCTGACTATCGAGGCAGTAGTGCTTCATGAAGGTGTGTACCGATGCCTACATAGTCATCTGACAATCTAGAATAGGTACTCCACGTCCCTGCGCATTGGTAGCAGCTTTGGGGGAAAGGCCGTTTCTTAGCCAATGCGTAGCACAACTTAATCCACAGCATAATTCAACGAGAGATGGTCCTATTTTGCACTGCCTTGCCCTTTTTTTTACCAGCAAACCACACAAAGAGAGCTGATGGGCCACTCGATTTTCTTTGGTGCAATCAATGAAAAAAACGAAGTGCTCTCTTTACGTACAAACAACGGGAGTCTCTTTTCATCTTTTGAGGGATGAGGTAGAGCAAAGAACACTAGAAGGGTGATAACCTGCCCAACATGAAACAGGATTACCACTTGTGGAAGGAGAGAAGTTCAGGTCCTCCACATCAGCTTATCTGGAAAGAACGTGGAATAAGGTGGCTGTAAAGAAAGAGCCTTAAGCTTGCCAACACGTCAAGGTGATATTATGTCAAAGAGAAATACCATTTTGAGTGTCAGGAGATGTAATGAACAACTTTGCATCAGCTCAAAGGGAGTACACATTAAAAAAGTAAGAGACAAATTTAAATCTCTCACTTTGGCATCACAAAGGGATTCGATGGAAATAAATGTTGCAAACCTTTCACAACTCTCATCACAACTGATGATTTATACCTCAAAGAAAGCAGAAAGAGGCTACAAGTAGCCTTTAAAAAACCGTGCCAAAGAAAAGTCCTTGCTGGGCCAGGGAAAAAACAAACAAACAAATCGTCAGACAACTTGGCCTGCAGTGGGGCAATGTGGCAAGTGCAATACCACAAATTTGTCCCAATTACCTGCATACACAGAACTTTAAGAGGGGTGCCTAGGCAGACTGTAAGAGAGAGTACTTCATGTTTTACAAGACTGTAGTGCATGTCACTATCCATGTTAAATCATCAGGATGAATGAGTACATTTCCAAAGTATTTTTTAAATTCTTGAGAACTTGCTACATGAAAGAACATCATAAAGAACATATTACACATAACCTACTGAAAGGAAACACCAAAAAATATGGTATTTGCAGGGGTGTGGAATTTAATAAAATATCTACTTGTCCATGGGGCAGGTTGCTTCATAAATCTACTTGTCCCGTAACAAAATCCACTTGTCCCTTTTGTGCCATGTAATGCTGTGACAAATTATGGCAGCAATCTCGTTATATAAGAGCTCCGAAATAGCCTCTCTGATTATGCCAGGGCTCCTTCCATAGTAGGGTTTGAATACTAGCAATTCCCTTATGTTGCCACGTTTCCGCAGAACTACATACTGGCGCTGAAGTTAATGGTAAGCAACAGTTCCAGGGTTGGAATGCCCTTTTGAGTCTGTGCAAACCTACTAACTTGCATGTTTTAAGGGTTTTCACCAACTCTTCTCTAATCTTTTCCCATACTGAGAAAGGTTGGAAATTTGCCCCTGACAATGGCAGACATAAAACTTCTTCCAGGGTTGGGAAAAAAGTGGTTGGAGGGAAAATGAACTTGCAAACACTCAGATTTTCGCATGAGCAAGTCTACACCTGCATATTTGCTCATGCTAAAATGCGGTTAACAAATATTTTCTAGGAGTACTATTTCTTGTGAATTCACAAAAGTTGTATATCTGCACTTAATGCAGGGACATGAGTGCACTTTTGAGACTTTATTTAATAATTGGGCCCCTAATTAGATCTGGCGTTAACCATGACATTTTTTGTTTATTAAAATTCTGTCTCTTTCTGTCTATCGGCTAGCTTCATTGTTAGTGACCGCATTCTGTTCTTTCACAAGGAGCATAATCGACACAGTCGTTTTGTTCAGTGCCAGGAACTTCTGTGGCAATGTGTGCTTTTTGAGACCGAAACAATTTTTGCTTTTGCCAATGTTTGTTATAATGTTGATGGCCCGGCAGCTCCCACACCAATAAGGTTTTACAAAAACCATGCCAAAACAAGTCACGCTTTGACAAAACCAAAAGGATGACTATCAATTTCAGACCTATTGGCTTTACCAATGCTTGTTTATTTTGTTTCCCATAATCTTTATTAAAACTGGTTACACTGATTTTCCAATATGAATATTTTTGGGAAATACTAGCATACATCAACACATTTTACTAAATGATGCTGCAAAAAAAAGTACCTAAAATGTTACAGTAGTTTAGCGAAATTTTTTGCCTTTTTTTGTGAACATTTTATTTTGAAAGCAAAGAATCATCAATCTTGCTTTCAAGCTTCTGAATATATTTGCATCTAATCAGAGAGCATTCTGGGAGCAGTATACATAGCCTCATATTGCTAAACATTGAAACGTGTGTACACATTTTTATACTGGAACCACTGTCAGTAGTACACTCTGAGCTAACAGCATGTACTTAGATCGCTCACCCCAATAATAAAGGTTTTGCATTAATGAACCATAAATACAAGTTTGAACACCATTAACACATGGAAACAATTATTACCTTAACTGCAGACAATGCCCTTCCCTGATCCATAATGTGGTACTGCAAACTGGCTGCCAAAGGGTTTGTGCTGCAGGGGGTTGGGCCTACTTGTCCCACGGACAAAATACACATGAAAATGTGTTGCCCTTGACCCCAAACAATATGTCCCGGGCGTCGGGCTATAGGAATTCCACATCCCTGTATTTGGTCAAAACTTGAGTTGGACCAACAACTACTGTCATAAGAAACCTTCTTAGATGACTATTGGGAACCACAACTAACAGTTACGGTGATTAAGTGAAAAATAAACAGGACAATGAAACCTTTAAATAATAAACTATATTATAAATAAATCAAAATAATAATTTACCAAATAGGTTTAACTAAGTTATTTTGGGGATACCCAATAGCGCAAGGTTTTTAAATTTTTTTTTTTTTAGTTGAACCTTGATAGGACTAATAGCTCGCCGATTATTTCGAGATCTGCATCTGGGATGAACGTTTTAAGGGTTTCTGAGCAGACATGTCTGATTTTTTTTTTAAATATCTTTATTGGTTTTTTCTTACATTTCTTTCTATTGCTTCTGCTTACATGTTGCATGACAATACAAAGTAATCAAAAGCAACACATAAACCTGCGTTATACAACCTCATCAGAGCACTATGCAGTTCAACACTTTACATTACAGGATCATAATCTGGATATGTCATAGCGCTCACAAATAGCATCAACAAGCAGCAAATCATGCCACGCTATGATTGCCTGCCCACACCTCCGCCCCATGGTTGCCAGCTCGCAAATGAAATCACTGGACCTATACACTAGCATGAGGTCTCCTAAACAGTGCGATAACATACAGTGTACATGTCGTCTGTAGACATAATGGAGATCAATTAACAAATGCAGCAATACCCTAACAGAGGGGTTTCGCAAAAGAAACAGGAGAGAGGAAATGGAGATGTACCAATAAAACATATTCCAATTATTACACAGCTACTAACAACCTAGTAAAACAAAGGAAAAAAAAAAGGAAAAAAAAGGAGGCTGCCATTTATAAATAAATGTAATAGCCTGTGCTGGACTGTGTGATGATCGGTCTATCTCTACCCTCACAGTGAAGGGGTTCCCCAGGGTGGAGCTTGGATTCGCAAAAATTCTGAGGGGCAGCTGTGTGTCAGTGAATAATTTGGTAGGAAGGGGTGAGGGGCCCTCCATTCGGGCCACAACTATGTAGCGGCTTCTAACAGTTGGTGATTTCCTTTCCCTGATACCGCGTCCCCGTGACCCAGGGCCACCATTATACATATTATGTGTCAACCGGTTGAATATCGTCTTCGTCCTCATTCCCCTCGTTGTTGAAGGCTGAAAGTATAGTGTCCCAATTTTGCGCAATGGGAAATTTACGCAGCCCCGCGGTTTCCTCCCTGTGCAGCGCTGCACTTTCCGCCTGGGCCCAGACCGCAAGTGATCTTCTCCAGTTAATCATTTCAGGGGGGTCTGCATGTTTCCACCTCTTCGTAATTAAGCGTTTTGCAACTATCAGCCCTAAGTCTCTAAATCGTGATGTTACTTTGTTTTTTTTGGTCCTCACATAAATCCCCAATATACAAACCTCCCATGTTTCCGGCAGGGATGTGTCAGTGCAGAGTGCTAGGGATGCGGTGACTTCGCGCCAGTAGTTTTGGAGGGAAACGCAGGACCATAGCATATGCAAAAGGTCTGCATCAGGACGTCTACAGCGCGGGCACTCAGAAGTAGTGATTTTGAAATACCCGTTAATTTTATCGGGAGAGAGATACGCTCTGTGTAAGATGTAAGTTTGTATTAGTTTGAACTTGGAGCTTCTCGGTATATAGGTGGGGCCTGCCAGGACATTGTCCCATTCCTTGTCAGTCCAGGGTTGACCGCGATCCGCTTCCCAGCGGGCACGGAGGGATATCATCGGTTTCATGCGTGTGCAAGCAAGGCTGTCACCAGCCAATGTACTATATGCGACCCCGCCCCCATAACATGTAAATACTGTATTAATAAATGCTTTGGAGGTTCAGTCGTCAGATCCCCCCAAAGAGTCGATAGGGCTCTCGTTAAAGAGGCGTGCAGTAAGAATTGCCCTATTGGTAAGCCAGTCTCGTCTGCCAGAGCCTCAAATGTTGATAGCACACCATCTCTATAAAAATCGCCCAGAGTGTCCACGCCTGCCGTGCGCCAATGTGCGAGGGCCTCCTCAGAAGTGCCCGCCCTCCCTCTTGGTGTCCCCAGAAGTGGTAGTGTTGGGGCATATGGAATAGTCGCGCGGGTGAGATACAAGCTCCTCCTATAACATCTGTACGCTAATCCTAAATGTAGTTGGGACGGACGTGGGGACTTGGCCGCAGGATGAAACAGGTGACAGATTTGGGTACGAGTCCACGGCTGCTGCAAGGTCGCTGTGTCATCTAGTTTGCTGCCACTTAGCTATTTTGTTACCCACTGCAGCTGGGCAGCTATGTAATATAGCTCCATGTTGGGAACTGCTAACCCCCCCCTGACTGGTAGGTGCATGTAGTTTCCACAACGCGACACAGGGCCTGCCCTTATTCCATATGAAGTCTCGGGACATGCTCTCCAAGTCGCGGAAGAGTTTGGTTGGGACATACTGAGGTAATGATCTCCGAGTTCATATTTGTTAAGTACTGCCGCCAGGTAGGGCCATTCCAAAGAATCAAAGGCCTTTTCCAAATCTAGTACCAGGCAACCAGATCGAGGCCATCTAGGTAGCGCGTATTGCTGTATCCGAAAAAACCGGCGGAGATTTAGTGAGGTATTCCTGGTGGGAAAGAAACCGTTCTGATCTGGATGCACCAATGTTGTCACTAGAGGTGATAGTCTCCTTGCAAGTAGTGATGCAAAGATTTTGTAATCAGTATTGAGAAGCGCCAGTGGGCGGTTGGACCCCCGGGATTCCGGATTCTTGTCAGGCTTCAGGAGAGACACTAACAGAGCCTCATTCTGCGTATCAGTGAGTGCGGACATATCTAGAGCAGTCTCATACACCTTCAGCAACTGCGGTACTAATATGTATGCATAAGCTTTATAAAATTCGGTCGGTAAACCGTCCGGCCCTGGCGACTTCCCGTTAGATAATGAGAAAATGGCATCACGTATTTCCTCCCCAGAGAGAGGAGCGTTCAAGTCTTCTGTCTGCGCGCGTGTGAGTTGTGGTAATTCTATCTGTTCTAGGTAGAGCTGTAACTCCAGTGGTGTGGCCTGTGCCCGAGATTTGTATAGACCCTGATAATGAGTCACGAACGCGGTATGGATATCTCGCTGTGTGTATACTGTGTTACCGGACAGTGGAGAGGTGTGGTGCAGCGGCCAGGGCAGCTGCCTTCGGAGCATAGGATTCACGGTTCGATCCCAGGCTCCGGCGGCAGCTCAGCACCATGTGACTCTGGGCAAAAGCTTACTTAATTTCCACGACGGCCCCCAGCGCCTTGAGACCCGTAAGGGTGAGTAGTTCGCGCTTTACAAATACGGATTTAGATTTTTAGATTTAGACCGGACGCCGTCCTCAAGGACGTGATAGGGGACGACGACTCTTCCTGACGGATGAGCCACGTTAGCAATTTTCCAGCTTTGTCTCCCATGTGGTGCGTCCGCGCCCAGTGTGCAGCATAATTGAGGCATCGCAGTCTCTCCAGCAATCGTGCATGCTCTTCTCTACAGTGATCTAGCTGCCCCTGGAACCCCTCAATCGCCTCCCTCTCCCGACCTGCCAACTGCCTCTCCAAAGCGGTACGGTCCTTCTCTAGCTGCACTCTGATGCTCGCCTGTGCACCTAAGCAATGGCCCCTAACTACCACCTTGAGAGCGTCCCACTCCACCAGCAGTGACGATGCGGTGCCCGCATTATCGTCAAAGTACTGAGCCACGCTGGTAGCTAGGGAGTCCCGAAACGGTGCATCGAGGAGGACGTCCGGCTGAAGTCGCCATATGGGGATTGGCGGTGTCACGTCCTCCCAACCCAACTCTGTTATATGCGGATTATGATCCGAGTGCGTCCGTCCCAGATAGGAGGACCCCAAAATGCTCGGGAGAAGATCATTGGATACCATAAAGCGGTCTAGGCGCACATGGAGCCCGTGCGCCCCCGAATAATAAGAATATACTTTGTCATGTGGATTGTGGTGTCGCCAGGCATCGGACAGGTGCCAATGTACAGCCCAGTGGTTTAGTGCCTTCGCAGCAGTGTGTGTAGTCGTGCCTGGTAGGGGGGGAAAAGACCGGTCCAGTGATACATCCAATACACAGTTGTAGTCACCACCCAATACCGAAGGAATATCGTGCCATCCGGCCAATTTAAGGGAGATCAGGTCCAGGAAAGCTGCCTGCTCTGTGTTAGGTGCATACAACGAAGCCAGCAATACATGCCTTCCGTCCAAAATACCCTCGACTATAACGTATCTACCCTCTGTGTCTATATAGGAGTCTTCCACTCGAAAGGGGGTCCCTGGCTTGACCCACACCAGCACCCCACGTGCATATACCGAGTAGCCCGTTGCGTACAATTGACCCCTCCAGCGCCTATGCAGACGCTGTATTTCTGACTTATGCAAATGGGTCTCCTGCAACAGTGCTATTTGGACAAGATGACGCTTCAGATATGAATAAATAAGGTACCGGCGTGACGGACTATGGATACCCCTCACATTCCAGGTCATTATCTTGATAGGTGCCATATCGTTTGTAAGCTAGTCTGAAGTGCGACCTGGCCAACCCCACCAGTGGGAGGGGGAAGAACAGTGTATCCGTGTGCAACTCCAAAGTGCGCCCCCCTGCATACAACATCATCACAACTGTCCCAGCTCCATCTGAGCAGACATGTCTGATGCTTGTTACACCTCACCATGACCCGGATGTGAAGGTAGAAATTCAGTTTACTGTGCAGATTGAAACCAAGTTTGGACTTAGATAACGGTCAGCTATCCAAGGTTGGATTTCTGGTAACCAGTTCACTAGCTTGGAGAGGAGATATTCAGTCATTATGTTTGGATGATTTACACAATTGTATCGGTAACATAAAGATGATCAGTTTTGTCACATACTCAGACAAGGTACTGAACATTTTTCTACACTAAAAAGTCATTTCTGCACTACGAGAATATTTGAGTGGCTAAATGTGCATGTGTAAT
This sequence comes from Calotriton arnoldi, assembly GCA_963921515.1. Classification (NCBI taxonomy): domain Eukaryota; kingdom Metazoa; phylum Chordata; class Amphibia; order Caudata; family Salamandridae; genus Calotriton; species Calotriton arnoldi. The sequence goes on from CAWUFW010003885.1 coordinate 1,091,459, forward strand.
TTTTCCCAGTTATCATAATCTCTTTTCTTGAATGAAATGCTTCACTTAAGGACAACTCACACAAAGAATAAAGTGGAAAACAGAGGTTAATGAAATTCGAAACATCTGTCAGCAACAAGAGAACAAAATACAAGAAAGATCTGGTTACTGGAGGACTGCACCAGCTTCAAGTGTATCAGCAGGCCTAGCTGATGCCACATTTTCCTCATTTGATTCCAATATATTCAACAGTGTGAGAAGAGATCATATTCAAAAGATACACATTAATTGATTGGAGAGACAGAATCTGACGAGGAAAAATTCTGAACAAGATGTGCAGATTAAACTAATATTTATGAACAATGTAATGGATGTCGTCCTTTTGATTTTTATAATTGTAAATAAGAAAAAAACTAAACGTTTTTAAGATGTATTATTTTTCAACCTTTCACACTTTTTCAAAGAATGATTTTCAAAAATGCAAGTGTGGACGCAGAATGCACTGTTGTGAAAAAACTCTATGGGTATAGTGTAAGGAATAGTGTTAAATCCATACCAATCAACTTACACCTTTGGTGGGTGGCACCCGTCATTAGGGATCCTAGACCCACTCACCTCATAGTCAATCAATCCTTTCAGACAGGAACCCCATTGTCTTTCAAACCTTTTCTATCATCAATGAAGAGCAACTCCATACTCTGATGTCTAAAGCAAAATCGGGATCACCATAAGACCCCTGCCCTGTACATATCTTCAAATCAGTGTTCTCAGAAATCAAGAGTCCTATGTTAACACTTTTGAATGAATCCCTTTCTGAAGGGATCATTTCGAGTGCCTTTAAGAATGTAGTAGTAATTACGCTTCTAAACAAAACAAGGGGAAGCCAATAACAATCTAGAATAATTATTCTCTGATATATCTGATACCATTTCCATCTAAATTATCGAAGCTCATCTAGCCCAAGAATTGAGATGTCACCTACAGGAGACTGGCTATCTTGAGCCCCTTCAAGCAGAGGTTTGGTCACCGCACGGAATCGATCATACTTTCTGTACTAGATGACATAGGAGGGATGGGGACATAGGACAGACATCAACATTGGTCATATTAAATATACCAGCAGCCTTTGGATCTGTCAACCATAACATCTTGGTTGACTGTGTGGAGGCTGCCGGCCTGCGGAGCTCGGCTCTTAGCTGGTTAAAGTCATTACTAGTTAAAGGTACTCAGACAGTCCATCCTGCCCTTTTTAAGGCTACAGCGGTTCAAGTTGATTCTGATGTTCCTCTGGGATCTTCTTTATCATCATCTCATTTATTCAATCTATACATCAAGCCTCTCACTGAGGAGAGAAAGAACGACTTCATACTCTACAACTATATGCATAGGATTTCCAACTCCTCCTTCGATTAGAAGTCACTATCACTAAATCACTTACAAATATAATTTTCAGAACATTCTGTAATATATATATATATATATATGTATATATATATATATGTATATATATGTATATATATATATATACACACACACACACATATATATATTTTATGCAACATATATAAATATATATATATATATATATACACACACACACACACACACACACACACGAGTGGATGTGTAACACTTTCTTAAAACTAAACTAAGATAATACAGAAATTGTAATACTGAACAATAAAGCAAATTCATGGAACCAGCTATCAGAGATGGACCCGGCTCCTGTCCCTAAAACACAAGTCAAAAGTTAAGGGGTTATAATAGTGGGGGGTGGAGGGGGGGTGAGTTTAAAACCCCAAACTGTATCTTTAAAAAATATATATATTAAAACAAATACATATTTTTTTCAAGATGTTTTATTTTTTATTCATTATTTAAAAAGATTAAAAAGATTGCCATATACCCCACACAGGCCCCCCAAAAACTGTCAGAATGGCTTTAATCTCTTCCAGATTTGATTATGAGAACTCGATCTACCTGGGCCTGGACAGTACGCTTATACACGGGCTACAGGTTTTTTTTTTTTTAAATAAAGCCAAATAAATAAAGCCACCTTCAACCTTTTACCAGGCTCTCTGCCTGCCCAGCCTTGAAATCCTTACACTGGCTCCCCGTGGAGCATCAAGCTAAGTTTAAAGTCTGCTGTCCCACTTCCAAGTTATTAAGGAACAAGAGGTCCCTTACCAGAGAAATGGACACGTTGGTATCTATAGAAAACAAAATAATTTCTGTAGCAACCTAAAATGGGGACACATACATAGTAATTTAAAAAAATGTTTCGAAAGAAGACAGCTGAAAAAAGAAGGAACAGGAATAACTGTACAAATTATATGCATATAATACTCAGACATTTGCAGGAAGTGCCATAAATATTATATTAGCACCAAATAATGCTCAATAATGCCCATGCTATTTATATCTCAATAAAACATTTGTTATAGTCATGGTGCTTTGCGGTCGACGACGTTCCGATCCCTCATTGAAATATGGGGATCATCATAAGGACTTAGAATATACGCCTGAGGAAAGAAATGCCTGTTTGGGGTGCACCCAAGAATTACTTCCAGCGTACTGCCATGGGTACGAAACGGGTAAATAGGCACAGCCGGTGTGAAGATGTAGATCCAGAACACGAGAGATCTCGCTCAACGCGGTTGAAGCGTATACACTTCTGTGATGTTGGTGCCGATGCCGGAAAACCTTTAGTACTAGCAGCGAGGACCGCCATCAGCCGGTGCGCGGGGCCGAGCCGTGATGGGCGCAGAGTGATTGGGAGCAGACAGCAATGTGTTGCTCCTAGCAGTGAGGAATTGCCTCGTGGATGAAGAGTGGCAGCAATGTGCGGCTCTCTGACGGAGAGCCACTCGGAGCAACTTGTTCCTTAATAATTTAATTCACCCATGGTCCCTGGCATATCCTTGGGTTCCCTTGTTTATTATAACACGTCCCACTTTCAAGGCCATCAAGGGCCTTGGTTCCCAATTTATAGCTAACAGGCTGAAGAAATATTCCCCCTTCCATGAGCTTCGTTCCTCATCTGCCAATCTTTTGGTTGTACCTAGATTTAGGAAAAAACGAGTTAGAGAACGCAGACTTTCAGTTTAAGCACCTATTTTCTGGAACATCCCTTCTGTACATTTATACATGGAATCAAACTTCATACCCTTCAAAAAGAATCTAAAAACTTGCCTTTTTAAAAGGCGTTCTTATAAGTTTGCTTGTTATATCTGAAATTTGTACAAGCACCAAGCCACTAAAGGTGAACGAGCGCTTTACAAGAGCGATTAACATAACATAACACCTGCCAGCCTACCTTCTTCAGTCTTGCACCAGAGGCACTGGATCTAAACAGCTACTTATTTTTGTATTTAACCTAGCGCTTCTACATGTTTTTCAAATAGCAGACCGCTTCAATTACCAAATGTATGATACTTCGTTTTCGGATCTTGAGGAAGATGGAAGGCTAAGTCGTAAACTCTTGACCGACCGTCTACCACTTAGTTGAAGGGACTGACATTGAACTCACAGAGATCCTCGGGCATCCTGACAGTTTCACAGCTGGAGGAAGAGTGCAGTATGACGGAGCCAAAGTGTAAAAAATGATACTAATTCCTTAAATATTACATCATACTTCAATCATTGTTTATCGTGTGCATATTAAATACAAGGATTCAAATACCTAGCTGAAAGGTTAAATAATGTCGTACTTGGGTAAAACTCACTCTCCAAGCTACTGCAAAAAGACAGATTGAAAAGTAAGATACCTTAGCCACTGTTCCATTGGCAAAGCATTAAAACACCCTTGGATGGATATAGTAAGTGTGTTATAAACGTATATGTATTATATTACCAGTTGCTGGTCCTCCTTCGGTATGCCCAGCGCGAAAATCTGAAGTCAATAGCTTATTACACAAAACATGTACAGTATCATTTACAAAGACAGCATTGGTGAAATCTGAACTATTATTTTTAATGCGGCCACAATGCCTTTAGTAACCGTACGTTTTCTAGCTTTAAAAAGACTGTAACAGTGATATACCACACTTTTGCACGCTATTCTCTAGGAACAAATTACGATTTGGAAACCTGCCCATAAGTGCTCGAAAAGACATAGAAAAAAGTTAGCAGGAAGATGTCTGACAGCGGCCTTTATCTACATTGTTTAGCTTAACAAGGTTTAATCATTGCCAGTTAACTCTTCGATATCTTATGTCAAAAACAATGTTATGTTTTTTATACTGGCTGACGGCTTCAGTTTCATCATTTGGTTTCTGCTAGTACAGGTAAGCTGTTGTTCATGGGCTAGATGCCCAACATGTCTGAAGCATCCCACAATGAAACAATCGCTGACTTTGTTTTACACCATCTGCTAGTCAGAACAAATCAGCTTTTTAGAAGCATAGAGGCTCTTTATACAACTTGTAGGCCTGCACTAACCTTTCGCCTGTTGAATTACAGCTGGCACGCTCTCCCAAACACTACAAGTATGCACATTTAAAAATAACATTGTTGTAGTGTTGTCATGCAGTCAGAAAGACCAATATAACGTTAAAGTACGAGTTAAGACTGGCAATGGTCAGCAGCTCAAGCCTTCAATATCTTCTACTACTGACTGCAGTGGGTGTTCATTTTTTTTTTTTGCAGAAAAGTAGTCTAAAAGTAAATGTTTCTCTTTTATATATAACGTGATGTACAGAATGTACTGTATAGCAGTCGTTTAACAGAATTTCAGTCCAGTTTCCTTTTATTCTTTTTTACATTTGTATTTCAGTGCAAGCCATGGCTAAGGTTCCCTCACCGCAAGGGAAAGATAGTGCAAACTCAACAAGAATACAGGAGGTGATTAAGCAAAGTGCATAATTATACCAGAGACAAGACCCAATGGCAAAATTAGCATCGGTAAAACAAAAAAAAAGAAAAATGAAATAGACCTGCAAAATTACAGCAATTATGAGACAAACTTACAATATAGCTCCACATATATAAACACATAAAAATCGGATATGCCTGAACTCACTCACTACCAATGTGCAGTGTCATCATGTAACATGACAAAATTCGGGAAGAACATAACCTTAAAAGAAGAAAGTGCTATGGTCACGAACACTGCTCCATTACATAATACACTAGGTAGAGGCATACATATAGAACATTACAGTGCCACCCTTAGAGGGCACACGGAATTACAAAAAAAACAGCTGAAGTAACAGCAAAGATTGCATCAAAAATGCTAAGATCAGAGGTACGCACATCCCAGAGAAGTTTCTGGAAGAAAAGGCTGCAGTAACAGACAGTTAGACAGCACAACAACCGCCACTATTCTATGCATACTTCTGAAATAAAAATGTAGGTTTATACAGTAAAAAGAAACCATGAAAGATAAACGCGGGTGCTGCAACGCAGTCTAAGGCACAAACACACCATAAAGGACTTGAGCTTGAAGCAGATTATCAGACACACAAAAAAGGGTTAATCCACCGGCCTACCGAATGCCAAGGCCGCAAATGCGCAAAATTTCAGAGGTTCTACTGTCGCCTCATCCACAAACATGAAAATAAATATGGCACCCGTAGGTGCACATCAGATACAGCATATAACGGCCAATGCCTATCCCGTACATGTATTCCAAGAGTAACATCTGAGTAGGACACAGGATACAACCATGAAACCAAACGTCATCACAAGAACTGTCCATCTGCAGAACAGCAGGGTACCATGTTAAGCGTAATCAGCAAAGCATGTGGGTGACCTGACATGCACAAATGAGTTGAGCACATGCAATGAGCTCTATTTGACAAGAAGAGTATGTTTGAGTAACGTTTCATGGGTATCTATGGCGCCAATAACATACAGGCACTAAAGGCAGGTAAGACACCCAACAGCAGTGGCTGGCATGAAAAGCACTGTAGAACGAATGATAATGTTCTGCAGGGAGACCACACATATGGCAGCAGGGAATGGTGGCACAAAGGAGCATGTGATGGAAGGATACATCAGAGGAGCTCATAGATGAATGGGCAGTGATGCCTTCGTCAAGGTTGTAAAGAAGCAAGCTAAAGTTGGAGGCACGTGAAGCTTATTTCGTAGGAAATGGGGTACCAAGATCATGGGTGCTGTTTCCAGGGAGGGTGGCTATCCTTGATTGTACAAGTAGGAACTCAGGAAAATGCAGCATAAGTCGTTCTCCAATTGTAACAGTGGCCTCAGTGCTCAGTTTAAGCAGGTAGGGGCCCACCAGCACTCATTTTTGAGGACCAGCACTTATTTTTTCACATCAGACTTTGACACAGAGCAAAGATAGGATAGGATGGGACACAATGGAGAAAGAAAGAGTAAGACAGAAAACGTGCGACAAAGAAAGAAAGCAGGGATGAAAAAGTAAAAGTGAGGCAAAGGAACAGGGAGTGTCTGGGATTGGATTAAATAGGCATGAGGTGGAATCATAACTACACAGTCTCTGTAGTGTTCACCCCGACCAACTACAGAGCTGGCTACGGGCTTCTAAGCAAAACTCTGGGCCCCAGCACTTATTCTTTTACAAATTAAGCACTGAGTATCCCCTACCAGTGTTACCAAGGAGAGGGAACATATATTACAATTCCTCTTCTAGGCCATAGGAGGTACAGCCAGCTTAAAAGGCCAACTGTAACACTCAATCAGAGCCAGGCAACAACGCACGTTGATGAGTTTATCTAGCTTTTCGTTAACTTAGTACCAGGCATGCAAACTTTTACAAATTTTTATCACAACAGGTGATTTAAATAAAGTCTGGTCCAGCTACAGCAAAAAAGTCGAAAGAGCTGATAAGTACCCCTTAACAATGCCCAAAGCAATTCCTTGCTGGGATAGAGAGAGAACAAACAACACAACCTCAGACAGCTTTGCTTGTAATGGGTCAATTTGTTAGGTGCCGCATCAATCCATGAATTTGTCCCAATGGCTGCTGTACACAGATTTTGTGGAGGGACACCTTGCTGTCAAGATGGCATCAATGACCTCAGGGGGAAGGTTAAAGGAGGTCAACGGCCACTGCTCAATCACCAAGCATGGAGATGCAAGTTGAGCAGCCCCAGGTGCAGTACCCTGCCCTCCTGCTGTGACAAAAGATCCTCCCGAAGTGGCTGCTTAATTGGAGGACAGATGCTCATGCCCAGGAGCTCCGGGTATCACACTCTGCTGGCCCAATCCGATGCCACTATGATGACTTGGGCCCAGTAATTTCTGATCTTCTTCAGAACTCAGAGCAGGAGAGGAATTGGTGGAAAGGCATACAGGAGTCCTGAGCTCCACTCTATACAGATGGTTCTCCGACAAACAGCTGACTTGGAAACCCCAACATGCAAAAGTGCGGACAATGGCGAAAAGATCAAGCCACGGTTCTCCCCTTTGGTGAAAGACGTCTTGCACAACCTTCAGGTATAGCTGTCATTCATGAACCACTAATAATTTGTGGCTCAGTTTGTCCACCCTGGTGTTTAAAGATCCCACCAGGTGGTTTACTACTAGAGAAATTCTTTGGCAGTGCTGCCACTTCCAGAGGTGCAGAGCCTCCTGACACGGGGCACAAGACCCCACTCAGTCCTTCTTTTTGCACACAGAGGAGGTATTGTCAGTGAGCGCCTGCACCAGTCTTCCTATGATGGGGAGCAGGAAGGGCTTCAACGCCAGGCAAATCACCCTCAGCTCCACCAAACTGATGTGAAGTCGAGTCTCCGCTGGAGAGCAGAGGTCTCTAATCACCATCTCTTCCAGGTGGCCTCCCCAACCCAGTAGTGATTATCCCATGAACACCGTCACCTCTTGTTTGGTTATAGAGAGGAGCCTAATACTGACCCAATTGCGGTCCAGTAGCCACCACTGCAGAACTTTTGCAGTCTCCTCTGAAATCTGAATACCATCCGACAGATTTCCCTGATGTACCCACTGCATGTGCCATCTGTTATGTATATGTTTGACCAGCAGGAGGCCAGTAACCTCAAAAACCTCAAAGTCATCCTAACTGGGATCCAGGACCGATGATGAAACATCCAAATCATAGCCTCAATTTACTGGACTTTCTGTTCTGGGAGAAAGGCACAAAAATGTATTGCATTCAGAATAGCTCAGATGAACAAGCACGTCTCTGTAGGAGTCAAGTGGGACTTCTGCACATTGAAAGAGAACCCGAATAATGTTAAGAGGTTCCCTGCTGTTTGAAGGTGGTTGACAACTGCCTAGGATAAGCCCGCCTTCAACAAAAAGCCGTCGAGGCTGAATTTTTCCATCAGCAGGAAGGCATTTAGAAGACAAAGATAGAAAACAGGATGAAGGCCTCCATACTTTTTCAGCACAAGGAAGCAGCAGGAGTGACACAGAGTTCCTATTTCCGAGGCTGGATCTCTCTGTATCGCCCCTTTGGCCAAAAGAGTCTGGACTTCCTGTTGCAAGACAGACAGGTGTCCTCTGTGGGCCATCTTGAGGCTGTTGGAAAATGCGGAGGTGTAGAAAGAAATGAAGGCCACAGTCCCAATAAACAATTTGGGTGACCTACTTGTCTGAAGTAATGGCCTGCCACACTTGGAGGAAATATCAGATGCTGTATACAGGGTGGATGTGCACTGACAAGGACACAACTAAAGCGGTTCTGCGGCTGCAGCAGGGGACTGAGTTGCATGTTGTCTGGTTGTCCTGAACGTTGTCTCTGAGAGCTGCGGTGCCGGCTGTGAAAGTGCTGAAATTCCTGCTGAGCTGGGGAGGAGGCTGGAGTTGGCAAAATAGAAACTTCCACTGTAGCTAGAGAGAGGACGAAGGTGAAATTGTATTGTAGGAGCAGAAAGGCCCAGTGAACATGCTGGAGCTCTGCTCTCCTTGAACAGGTCTAAAGCGGAGTGTGCTTTTGCTCCAAAAAGGCAAGAGCCATCAAATGGCATGTCGATTAACGATGCCTAGACATCCATGGAGAAGCTCACAGACCTCATGCAGGCGTGGCGCCGAAGGGCCAAACAAGTACCCATTGCTCGCCTTAAGCAGTTGGTCATTTCCAATCCTCAGCAACTAGCAAATTTTGCTGCCCAACAGTCATCAGGAGCATTTGGTAAAACTTGTGTCACAGTGTCCTAAAGGGCATGAGAATTACGGCCCTTGAGACAACTGGCATTCACAGATCTGATGTCCAAGCTGGTGCAAGAAAAAATCCTTTTTCCAAATGTGTCTATGCGTTTTAATTCGTGATCAGGTTTGATAGTAGGGCAAGCAATGGGATTAACATTGCTGATGGACACCTGTCCCACCAAGCTCCCTTCCATAGGCAGTTGAGTGAGAAAGGCTGTCTTCCGGTGCAGGACGATGGCAACGCACAACCTGCCTGTTAACAGGCAGATCTGAAGAAGGTTTTGCCCAAGTACCCAAAATAGTATCTGGAAGGGCCTCACAAGGTTGAGGTACTTTCATCAAAACCTTAGTCTTTACATCCATAGTGGGTACTTGCAAATCTAGCACTTATGCCTCCCTTCACATCACAACAGCGAAAGAGGTGTTTTCATTCATGCAGGACCGTGGGGGACACAAGGACAGTATCTGGGGAAGTATTCAGGTCACTAGCATCCTGAAGATTTTCATACTGACTTTCATTATTATGTTGGGGAACACAGGTATCCCCTTCCTCATAGTTATCATTGTCCAAGTCTGTGTCGAAAAGATTGTATAAAGTCTGGGTCTATCATGTGGTAAGGGCACAGAATCGGAAACTGAAGGGTTGCCCAAAGGCTGCATGCTGGTCAGAGCCGGGATGTGATCTCGGTTGAGGTCATGATGGACTCTGCTCGGAGTCGGATAGCACTATGGGCTGTATATCCTCCTCCGGTTTCGAGGCAAAAGGAAACAGCGCAGGGGATGTTGCCAGAACCAATGTTAGCACCAGAGCAGTGTTGAATCCGATGCATGTCCAAGGGGCACAGACAGTACCAAAGGCGGACCCACCAGCAGAAGTCCAATTATAAGCCCCTGCAGATCCTTGATGTCTGAAGGCGTGCCAGAGGGAGCCGGTATAGTGCTAAACATCCACAGCATGGCCTCTGTAAAAGGGTTCTACTTGCTGCAACATTGCCAATGGATGGGGCGTGGCCTGACAAGATGGCCGGCTAGTCGCACTCGCACGGAGTTCCTGCCCCTAATAACGGAATCCTACATTAATCCTGGCGGAACCGTCGAATACGCCGACTAAAACGGCATCCCGACATCCCTAGACCTCGGTGAGCTGAGAAACGGTAGCCATCGGGGGTCGAAAAGCCAAGAAAACGAACACTACTAACAATGCAGCACAGCGGCATGCCTGACTTAAGGATGGTGGTGCCTGACCAGCATCCAGGAAACAAATAAGATCAGCGAGGTCGCGGCCGGGGGGGTTCACCTATCGAGCCCTGGCTGAGAGTCCCACGCTCTGGTAAATCCCTGCTTCCCCATCGTGAGACCCGAGTGGGCCGGAAGGTGATCCGCCGATACCGGGAGAGGCCCGGAGCAGACTAGGCCTGCAGTCTGAGATACACAGCCTCAGAGAGGTACTGAGACGAACGGGGGTGCGACTCTCCTAGGCACCCCCTTGGCCCAAGCATAATTACCGGCACCTCTAACGGCTTACAAGACCATCGGGCATAGGTGTAATTGGAAGGAGAGCAGACCGGACGGCTGGGCTACGCAGTTCTGGGGCAGAGCGGTGACGGCAGCATAAACGACTCCCCTGGACCCTCCGAGGCCTTGTGTGGGGCCCAGAACACTACCTCATGCCCCAGAAGATGTGTGGAACTCTACGGTCCCAGTGATCAGTGCCTCGAGATAGAAGTCCCAGGCAGGGAAAACACTATTAACTAACGCGGACTCAGGCGAGTGGAGGTAGACATCGGACCGGCCCGGGAGAGGAAGCTCAGTTGAGGAGGGCCTGAGCCCCGAGCCTAATTTTGAAAACTGCATAGGGGTGGACTCCCAGGCGAAGAGGAACGGATTGTGAGACCCCCCGAGCAACAGAGGGAGGTGAGAGGCACTCTGGAAGGAAAAGAAGGCCTGCTCCTAAGGGTGTAGGCCTGAAGGCTTTTGGAAGACGCACATGATAGATTGTATGGGCAAGGAGTACCAGAAAGTCACGAAGCTGCTGCAGATAAAATAGAACTGCTGAAGCCCCACCTGACCACAAAACGAGATCGGGCCGGTGAAAGAGATCAACAAGGAGTGCAGAAAGCCACCAGTACACGGTCAGACTATGGTCAAAGATAAGCCATCGAGAGGAGGACAGGCCAACAAGATAGTACAATATACAGTGCCGGGTCCGGCAACATCAGAACAGAACAGAAGAGAGCCTGAATTGGCAACGAGCCAAGGATCTACGGCACAAGACAAAGCGGACATATTAGATGCCATCAGAGATTCCTGGGTGGCGCTAGAGACAAAGATGGACACCATGGCGATAGACATAAATCACCTACGCCTTGATCTGCGAAAAGTGGCGGATCGAGTCACAAATACAGAATGGGAATTGGGAACGCTGCGAGAAGAAGTTCAGAGGCTCCGTACGACAGTAACCTCGCTCCAAGAACAGTCCAATCATCTTGAGGAGAGAGTAGAAGATGCGGAAGGGAGATCGAGGAGGAACAACCTACGATTTTTAGGATTTCCAGAGAAAGCAGAAAGCCCGGCGGCGGATCTATTCTTGGAGAAGTGGCTCAGGTCTGCCTTTAACAATATCAGGCTTTCCAAATTATTCGCCATAGAAAGAGCCCACCGCTCCCTCAGCCCCCCGCCAAGCCCAGGATCACCGCCTAGAGCCCTGATTGCACGTCTATTTAATTTTAGAGACAGAGATATAATACTGCAGTATGTTCGTGCAAATGGCCCACCCAAATTTAAAGATCGTGACATCCACATTTACCCTGATTATACTAGAAAAGTACAAGATCTCAGAAATGGATTTTTTGGAGTCATGAGACGACTTAGAGACTTTAACATTAAATATAGCCTGATGTTCCCAGCTAGACTCCGAGTGCAATACGGGGACAGGGCTCATTTCTACGATACACCCCAAGATGCAACAGACTGGATGGACTCGATGGGTCTGGCCGGACGAGACCAGAATCAGGGCTGGCGTGAACAGCGGAGAAGAAATGGGCGGCAGCGTGGCCAGTGTCGTGACACAGAAGAGCATAGATCCAGACCGCAGGAAATATCGGAGCTGGGTCGTATCCTGGTGGGTCCCGATGGAACTTTACAGAATGAAGTAGCAGGGATACCAACTCATAACCAGTTCTGCCCACTCTGCCTGGTCCAGGAAAAAACAATCACAGACGGAAGGCACCCCAGGCTAGGCCGGAGAAAGCCCCCAAGGAGTATCGAAATGGCATTTGGGGCTGAGGTGAGGCGGGGTATACACACTGAAACTGTAAGAACATGAGTCGAATGAGGGGGGGAAGGATATGAGCAAGCTTAGCCGAGGGGCTGCTCCCCCTGATGGACTGAGGAAAAGAGAGTAAAACATTTTTGATATGACACGGTTCCGCCACTTTAAGGTTCGGGGCACTCCAGCTGCAGCGCACGGCCTTGCTATACCTGTGGAGGTTGGGCGAGGTGGTGCGGTGCTTGGCAGACTTGCCGTATATCAGAGACTGGATATTTGGATTAGCCTACTAAATCTTTTGATTGCAATGTTGTGGAGAGGGAACTAGGGAGGGGGTGGGAGCTCGGAGTGGGGCGGAGTTCCGAGTCCTTAGACAACGGTTGTGCTATGGGAATGAGGTACTACTGCCTGTGGGGGGGGGATTATTGGGGAATATACAGTTATGTTATTATGTTTAATACCGGAGATGTACAGAGACGATATGCCAATCAACCCATAAGATTAAGGGAGGTACCCGACCTGCGTGACACTAACGGTACGCCTCTGCCAGAAAGTAAGGAGCCGCGCCTCGACACACTAAAGTCATGAAGGGCGATAGACAGAATTACAAGTTCATAACATGGAATGTTCGGGGGCTTAATAACGAGATCAAAAGGATCCAGGTAGTAATGTATCTAAAACGATATGTGGTTGACATAGCCTTTCTACAAGAAACACACCTGTGGGGAGATTGCCTTAGATATGTTCAGCGACGGTGGAGAGGTCAGATATTTGCGACGTTTTACTCGGGGTATGCAAGGGGAGCGCTGATCTGGGTGGCACCGGAAGTCCCCTTCAAGGCGGTAAGGTCTTGCCTAGATCCAATGGGGAGATATGTGGTGGTGGAAGGAACACTTGGCGGTCGAAATGTATGCTTGATTAAGGTTTATGCCCCTAACAGCGATGACGGGGAGTTTTTGGGGTCAGTCCTTAGACAGACATATCTTGCACCCGATGTAGAACTCATTGTCGCAGGGGATTATAACTGCGCTTTGGATGGAACAATAGACAGATACCCTCCGAAGCCAGAGGCTTAACCAAAAACTAGAGAGGCCATGCGCCAGATGCAAATTAACTACAGCTTCATCTGGTGACACCGTAATCCACATCAAAAAGTCTATTCGTGCCACACCCCTGCGACTAATACATATAGCAGACTGGACTATTTTTTTAGACAGACAGGGGCGGTCAATCGAATAGAGGAGGCGCAATATCTGGCTCGATATTTATCGGATCATTCCCCACTGCTCATGGTATACACATTGGGTCGGCCACGATCCAAGATACTGCTGTGGAGGATAAACACTGAGGCGCTAACTGACCCAGTCTGTAAGGCAACAGTAGGAATGGAATTAAACGGGTATTTTGGTACAAACTGGAATACAGCGAGTACAAGAGCAGTGGAATGGGATGCCATGAAAGTGGTGCTTAGGGGAGTATGTATGTCAGCAGAGGCAGGCGTCAAGAAAGTGCTTGAGCACGATCTGCAGTGTCAAGAAAAATACCTGGCCGTCTTCGAAAAGGCACTCCCCACAGACTTAGAGGGGCCACAAAAATGGACTGAACAAAGACAAAAGGCAGGGGAAGTATGGGACACACTAGACAAATACAATAGGAATAGAAGTAGAAGACAGTGGTACACGGAAGGAGATAAGACGGGACGCTTACTGGCACGTCTTATTAGTATGGAGACGCAACCTCAACCAATCCTGGCAATTAGGGACGCCCAGCGGCATCTGGTCTACACACAACATGAAATTAATAAGCCATTTGCAACCCATTTAGATAAGATATATATGGAGCCCCAGAACCCCTCACATACCCAGGCCATAGAAGCATATTTAGAAGGCATAGAAATGCCCAGTTTGGACCCCGAGGCTCGGGAAGCCTTTGGGGCCCCACTTGCGGGGGACGAAATAAAAAATGCGATAACGCACTTGAAAACAGCCAAATCTCCCGGCATGGATGGCCTTGCCGCCAAATTCTACAAAGAATAAGTGTAGGCAGTGGCTCCCAGATTGTTAGACGTAACTACAGAGGCAACAGAGGGGGGTGAACTTCCGAGTTCAATGCGCAAAGCATTAATAATGATGATTCCCAAACCGGGGAAAGACCAGTCACTACCAAATTCATATCGACCTATATCTATGTTGAACATAGACCTAAAAATTATAAGTCATGTGCTCGCGAGTAGATTGCTCCCGTGTCTCCTGCAGCTGGTGCATGAGGACCAGTCTGGGTTTATACCCCGTAGGAATACGCTGAGAAATATCCGCCGACTCGCACATGTAATGTAGACACTAGGGGGGGACTCAAAGGAAAGCGCACTGGCACTCTTGGATATTGAACAGTCGTATGACTCGGTTAGATGGGATTATCTGTGGCAAGTACTTATGAAGATGGGTTTGGGCTCTGGGTTCGTAAAATGGGTTAAACTACTCTATACAAAGCCCATGGCAAGGGTCCGTACGAGGCGATATGTGTCGGATGCTATGACGTTGCAAAGGGGAACGCGGCAAGGATGCCCGCTCTCTCCCTTATTATTTGCCCTTGCAATCGAACCACTAGCAAGCCACCTCCGCTGGAAGGGCATGGCATAAAGATAGGCCAAACAGAACATATAGTGTCATTGTACGCGGACGACGCACTGGTGTACCTGGGCCGCCCGACCCATTCAGTCCCAATACTGCTTCAGACCCGAGGAAAATTTGCTATGGCCTCAGGCTTGCACATTAATAAATCAAAATCGCAACTGTATCCAAAAGGGAAAGTTGAGGGAAGGGAGGTGTCCCAGCTCCCTGGGTTTGAGCTCCCATGGGAACTGGAAACGGTGTGTTATCTGCGGATACGTGTGGACAGAGAGAAAGATACTTTCTACGAACAAAATATGGGTAGGATAATCAAAGGTCTACGAGGGAGCATAAACTTCTGGAATACATTGAAATTGTCCTTGATGGGGAAGATAGCCTTAATAAAAATGGTGGTACTGCCTAGGTGCCTTTTTGTTATGCAAGGGTCCTTTTATGAAATCCCGCATAAAGTACTTAAAGAGCTAGACGTTCTCCTTACGCAATTGTTGTGGAATGGGAAACGCTGTTGGGTTAGTTTGGAGGTGATGAAACGACAATGGGACAAGGGAGGCCTGGAAATCCCAGACCTGGAACTATACTACTTGGAGTCACAACTACAACATGCTATAGCATGGCTAGATACCAACCCCTCATGGGAAAGGACCCTACTCGCTGGTACCTATGGTAGGAAACAGCTGGGAGCTCTTCTCTGGATGGATAGGAAAATGCAGGGAACGTACCCTCCATAGATCAGGTTAATGGCTTGAATATGGGATAGGACAGTAAAAAGGCTTCTTAAGGGTGGGCCATATGCTCCAGAAGTGGACGTCTGGAACATGCCACGGTTTGCTCAAATAGAACGGGCGATGTTAATTGAAAAATGGAAAGAGGGGGGCTGTCTGATGTTATCAGACCTATACCCAGAGCATGCACAGGACGACTTTGTACATATGGTATGGCACTGCCAAAAAATACAAACTTACTGGACTGACATTCTGGAGCAACTTCATAGGGTGACGGGTTGGAAGATAGCCCCGGAGGTAAGGACCAGTCTCCTCGGTCTGATTCCTAGGAATCCCAAACGTAAAACGAGCAGACGATTTTTGGTTCTGGGGCTTACAACTGCTAAGAGGAGAATAGCAATCCACTGGTTAACCCTGCAGGGCCCAAATATAGACAAGTGGAAGAAAGACCTGAAGGAGTGGGCGCTGACAGAAGAGGAACATATGAGAAAAACTAGAAAAGATAATAAACTCCCGGACGTACTGCTGGCATGGGGGATGATGATCCAGGAGATAGCGGATCATACCCCACCCTCTCAGCATGAGCCACAGGAAGGGGAACACCAAGAAATGAATAACACTTGTAGTCAGGAAGCAGGAGGAGGGGACAATTCAAAACAAAACTCAGGCATAGACTCAAGATATCGATTAAGAAGAAGCCGGTAATGGGGGGGAGGGGGGTGTGAGTTGGGAGGGTTGATAAGTTGTCATTTAATATACTTAGTCCAAAAATTAAGACTGTGAGCTGTAACCTGTAACAGAAGTTATTTGCACTGAGATATTGAAATTACGATGTTACATGTTTGATAAAAGCCTGTATATGGATATTGACTATGTTATGAAAATAATAAAGACATTTTTAAAAAAAACATTGCCGACGGACCTTGGAATTCAGGGAGCACCGGGGCCAAATTCCAAATCATATCTGATGGAGATCGGGAACAAGACCAGGAGGCATGTTGATGCCTTTGTGCATCCTCTAGAGTCGGAGAGTGGCAGGAAGGAGCCAATTCCCACTTTGACTTCTAGTGCTTTTCTTGGACTAATCCGAATACTTCGACCAGGACGATGATCTGCCTTCAGACTTCAGGAGCAGGAATGGGACCTTCCTTTCAAGTTTGAGTGGTCTTAGTTTGGAGTCTTTTTGTCTTTGCCAACAGAGTCTGGTCTCGCAGTTCTGTATGGGCGCAGTGGTCACAGTCCCTGCAATCATGCGCCGAACACAGACACCACAAACAGACTCAGTGAGGGTCTGTTACAGATGTTTGTCTGCAATAGTTCCTACACGATTTAAAACCGGCTGTTTTAGGGAGACATTTTCCTTTGCACACTGGATAATTTTGCTCAAAAGAGTTAGTCAAAAGATCAAGGGAAAGCACCAGATCAGAGTCTAGAGGTGCAGAAAGAAATAAGTGACCTCAGCGTACATGGATGGCGCTTATATGACACCTACCGGCATGCAGAAGAACTGCTTTTAGAGTTTCCGGATCTAGTCTGACACCTGGGGAATAGTCACAAGGCGAGGAATATGAGGTTAGAAGTATCCTTTAGAAATAATAGGCTTAGGTTTATATGCATTTCTGAGTGCAAGGACAGATGGTAGACTGGTAATTTGTAGTACTGTTCCATTGCGTTTTGCGTTATACAAACACGTGCCAATGGTACAGTTGTGGAGGATGTTCAGTGAAATCAGATTCAGACAAAAAAATAATTGAGTCAGCAGATAACACTATACAATGAGAGTGCGTAGAAATACAGAAGCCATTAGATATCCATAGAGGTGGAGTTGAAGATGATGTGCCTAGCAGTTTTTACAACACAAGGATCACAGAGCCCGCATTGGGCTTACAAAAACAAGGAGCTTTGGTGATAGCCTTCATTCTGTGGAGTGCAGGCTTGAAGCAAATCTAGGAAGCAAGGAATTCTATTTATTTGTATATACATATATATGAATGACAATCATGTAAATTTATTTATCTCTTAATATACCATAATCGGATGTATGACGTATTCATGCATGCTTTTACAACGCATGCCTTTACAACGCGGGCAATACAACGAACGTGTCGTTACCATACGTTCTATTACAACGCAAGTCGTTACAACGACTTGCCTTAGGAAAGCACTGGACTTTGGAATAGTATATTTTACTATTCCAACTCCAGTCTGTGCAACAGTAGTGAAGGTGTTGGGTTTTAAATCCAACAATGCGTTCCCAAAAGCAAGTTGTTGTAACGAATTGTGTTGTAATGGAACGTTTGGTAACGACACGTTCGTTGTAGTGCCTGCGTTGTAATGGCACTGTGGCAGAGGCTCTTGATATGCTAAAACACTAGCCACCCTGCTGGAGGAGGTGTGAACATCTTCCTCCAGAGCAGGCATTGTTTCTGACCTCAGAGAAAGCGGGGGTCTCACCTGCAGGGGGTCACAAACTTGCCTGTGATGGCAGGCTGGATGAGACCAGCCAGCGAGCACACTAAGAGACCAGTAGGATTCAGGTGGCCCCTCTAAGGTGCCCTCTTTGGGTGCACGTCCAGTCAAATCTGTTATCGGCATCAGTAAGGATTTGGCGAGACAAAGAGTTTGATACCAAACATCATTATTTTCAGTGAAGCCATTATGTAGCTGGGTAACTCGTAATGACCAGTGCCCAGTATATATACTTAAAATGGCTCCCTGATCCCTTGTAATATCTAGCAATCGAACTAGACATCACAGGGGCATATCTGCTCATGCAGATGTGCTGTCACGTGTAATATAATGCACCCTGCCTTAGGGCTTGAAGGGCTGCTGTAGGGGTGACTTACATATTTAGTATGCAGTGTCTGTGGGTATGGCACACAAGAAGTGTGCCATGTCGTATTTTCACAATGGTTTGCACCATTTCACGCAGACTGCAATGGCAGTTTGCATGGGTTTGGGTGTGGGTCCCTTAGGGTGGCACAATACATGCGCCAGCCCTTGGGGACCCTCTTTAATACCCAAGCCGTAGGTACCGGTGTTACCATTTACTAGGGACTTACAGGGGTGCTAAAGTCTTTACCAATTAGTTTACCAATTGAACATGTAGTACGTATTAGGGAAAGAGCACTGACACTGGGGCCAGGTCAGCAGGGACCCAGTGCACATCAGTCGAAAAACATTGATACCAGTGGCGAAGAGTGGGGGTGACGAAGTCACAAAGGGGCACTTTCCTACTTTTACATATTGGGCTCACATTTCCTCTCATTAGAACCAGTTTAACAACAAAATATAGCAATAAACAAATTAAAAGATGGCCAGTCAACCTTTGTGAAGGGCCTTCCACTGCGCAGGAAACATGTATTGCAACATATCAGTAAATTTCGATCAGATTGGGCTAGAAACTTTTTTTGTGAAAATCTGCAGACTTTGCAGCAGATGAATAAGTGGCAAATGCGGCAAATCCGTATTAATGCATAAAATGCCATGGAAGCAGAATCGCAGAATTCCATTGCTCCAGGTTACTGGCAAGCATGCACGGCTGACCACATTTCATGTCAAATGCCTCCAAATAGTCCAGGTTCTACAGCCAACAGGATTTTGCATGCTCAGAGTTATAAACTACACGTTCTAGAATATAAGAATATAAAGTTCAGAATGCTATAAAGCCATAACTAGCTGAAGGTGACACAAGACAAAGGCTAGGTGGCCTAGATGGTTGGATTTCCTAAACATAATGCTGCCAATCGAATGAGGTTGTATTTGGCTTCTTTGTATTTATTCAACACGAAAGTGTCTCTTAAGACACAGGATACTGATAATTTCCCTACTTTTTTGTTTCGGATTCTAGCTGAATTAAATGTTTTTGCAGCAAATCAGAAAAAGACAAACACGCACACGTGTTATTTTAACTACTATCTAACCTACTAACCAACTCTGCCAGTCCATGTTTACTAATCCTTGAAGGTAATGGGCTCCATGAAGTAAATCATTAAAATGATAGTGAAATTAGGGACTTAGTTGCTCTGGAATCGATGACTTGTTTACATCAGGCACAACAGATTAGTAACATCACAGTGGCCATTTCCTCAAGTGTCTATCTTGAAATGATTTCTATAAAGACAGACCTTATTTGTACAGGAGCATAAAAGCTTCTCCTAGGATATTGGATCGGTGCAAGAGCTGAACTCTTATCTCTGAAGCATGGTTCTTCCCTTGCTCAATCTTCGCAAAATCAGCACTTCCAAATTCCTGCATCCAGGTTGCTTATCCCTACATTTCCAACAGTATTTGTAATAAAAGTATGCCGGCATCTAGAAATCTATAAGTCACGCAAAAAGTGCAATGAAGATGGAAATCAATGTAGCAGTAAAAACGATCTACGTGTTGTGTCCTTAATCTCAATTCTCGATCCATTACTGTCTAGTAGTAATTCATGCAACAAGACAAGTACCCTTTTCCCTATTGTCATTTTTTTTAATCAATAAACAAAAGTGAACATTTTTTCATAGTTTCTCCGATAATTACAGTCCATCTTAGAAAGGAGTGTCAAAAATGTAGTTTTATATTCCGAAACAATATTTCGAATGCAATTTGTTCTGCGGTATTGTTTTAATATAAGATAATGTGTAGTGTCTACACTTTCATCTCTTTACATTCACAGCAAGTCTTTTAGCATTCTACATATAGAAACGTATGTAACGCTAAATACCTGTATAAGCTTTGCCCATCTCACTCTGTCACAGCCATACAACCTTAATTAATCAATCAATCAGGGGAATTGTAAGCGTGCTACTCACCCGTGAGGGTCTCAAGGCCCTGAGGGGGGGTCCGCAGATCTGTTAGTCGAAGAGCCAGGTCTTGAGGGCCTTCCTGAAGGTGTTCAGGGAGGGGGCACGTCTGATGTCAGCCGGTAGCTCGTTCCAGGTTTTGGCTGCAATGTGAGAGAAGAATCTTCCGCCTGCTCTGGCTCTGTGGATGCGCGGGGTTTCGGCTAGTGCGAGGTTGGAGGATCGGAGGTTCCTTTTGGGTACGTGGAAGTTGATCCTGTCATTGAGGTATTTGGGCCAGTTGTTGTGAAGGCATTTGTAGGCGTGAGTGAGGATTTTGAAGGTGACTCTTTTCTCCACGGGGAGCCAATGGAGTCTTCGTAGGTGTTGCCTGATATGTTCGTGCCGGGGGATGCCGAGGACGAGTCTGGCGGCGGTGTTCTGTATTGTCTGGAGTTTGCGGAGTAGGGACTTGCTGATGCCGGCGTAGAGCGCTTTCCCATAGTCCAGTCTGCTGGTGATGAGTGCGTGGGTGACTGTCTTCCTTGACACAGGGGGATCCATTTGAAGGTCTTGCGGAGGATGCGGAGGATGTTGAAACAGCTGGATGTGACGGCGTTGACCTGTCGGTTCATGGTGAGTGATAAGTCAAGTACGATGCCGAGGTTTTTGGCGTGGTCTGAAGGGGTAGGTGGGCTTCCGAGGGCGGTCGGCCACCAGGTGCTGGCCCAAGCTGAGGGGGTGGTTCCAAGGATGAGGACTTCTGTCTTCTCGGCGTTGAGCTTCAAGCAGCTGTTGGTCATCCTGCGATGTCTTGCATTCCTTTCTGGAAGTTGAGTTTGGCGGTGGCGGGGTCTTTGGTGAGGAAGAGGATGAGCTGGGTGTCGTCAGCGTAGGATACGATGTTGAGGCCATGTTGTACGATGGCTGCGAGGGGGGCCATGTAGATGTTGAAGAGGATCGGGCTCATTGATGACCCCTGTGGGACTCCGCAGGTGAGTTTCGTGTGATCGGAGAGGAAGGGTGGTAGTCTGATCCTTTGGCTTCTTCCGGTGAGGAACGATCGGATCCACTCCAGGACTGTTCCTTGTATGCCGGCGTCGTGTAGTCTGGTGACTAGTGTGCAGTGGGAGACGGTGTGGAAAGCCGCTGATAGGTCGAGTAGGATGAGGGCTGCGGAGTGGCCTTGGTCCAGGAGGGTGTGGATGTCGTCTGTGGCGGCGAGCAGAGCGGTCTCGGTGCTGTGGTTGCTTCGGAATCTGGATTGGGATGGGTAGAGGACGGCGTTCTCTTCGATGAATCGAGTCAGTTCCCTGTTGACTGTTTTCTCTGCAACTTTGGCTGCGAAGGGGAGGAGCTAGATGGGTTGGTAGTTCTTGAGGTCGGTGGGGTCAGCTGTGGGTTTCTTGAGCAGGGGCCTGACTTCTGCGCGCTTCCAGTCGTCTGGGAAGGTGCCTGTTTGGAGGGTGGTGTTGATGGTGCGCTGTAGTTCGGGTGCGATGGCGGCTGCGGCTCTGTGGTAGATATTGGGGGGGCAGGGGTCAGTGGGGGCCCCCCCGAGTGGATGCCCTTCATGGTTGAGGCGGTGTCTTCGGTTGTGATCGGAGTCCAGTTGGAGATGGTAGGCTGGCTGGTATCTCTGGAGGGCGGGGGGCCGGCTGTGGCATTTGGAGGGTGGCTGACGAAGTTGTCGTAGAGGTTTTTAGGTCTCGCCTACGCAGCGCGCATGCGCTGCATAGGCAAAAAGACCTTTTGCAATCGATTCGGCCTTTCAGCCAAAAACGTGCACGCGTTCCATTGCCTTCAATGGCAACGCGTGCACGTTTGGCGATTCACTTGCGGGAGCGAGCAGCTGGCGCCATATGGTAGCAATTATCGCTCCTGGCGCCGCTCGCTCCCGCAAGGGAATCGCACTCCCCCCACCCCTCCCACTTCTTTTCTTTCATGTTCGTGTTCAACTTCGGTGCCCGATACTTCGGTTCATAAGCACAACGCCCGGATCTCTGCACTCTCACAAGAATGCAAATAGCCTGGGCGGGCAGCGGATAATAACTTTGTTTTTAGTGAGCACGGAGAAATTAAGTGATTTGCCCAGAATCACCGGATGGTGAGCCGACACCGAGGCTCCAACCTGGTTCCCAAGCTCCAAAGACGGCAGTTTAAGCCGTAAGGAAACATCCTCTCCCCCCCCCCTTGCAGCAATAGAAACAGCCCCTTTCAGGACCCGACTCGAAATTACCAGCGAGTAAGCATGTATTCGGGCGAGTCACGTGTGCGCGGGGGACCGGGAGACGGAGGCAACCACAAGAAGCCGAGCCCAGAGCATGTGAGGTCTGCCCGGGGGCGCTCAGAGCAGGCAGGATGTGAGGCTGAGCGGCGAGGGGGATCCGCGCACACCACCGCTTCCGAGCAGCCAGCCCGGCTGCCAACATGGCCGAAGGTACATTTTGATTCTTCCCTCTCCTACGTTTCCCTGGGATATTTTGTTTACATCTATGTCTTAATTACGCAAGTGATGACTAAGACTACATACCTACTCAGTCCACCATCGCAGATGCAAGCAGTATTAAAAAAGGTTCTCTAAAGTGTGTGGTGTCTGGTGTGTGAGCGCGCGTGTACACAAACGCGACCCATGGAATGGTGAGAGACGTGGGAGTGACTAAGTAAGAGGACGCTTGATATCAACACTCGAAGTACTGACCCCTTCATCCCCTTTTTTCGGACAAATACCATTGCTTGCGCTGAAGCCCCGCCTACCCCGATGCTTTCAGTAGGCTATCGCCAAACCTTACAACCTTGCCCCCACCTATGCATTGCTTTAGCACACCAAAACACAACGTGACCCTGTTATTAACGTGCATAGTATCAGAATCGACCCATTCCTTCTGTTGTGCACTTTGTCAGGTTAAACGCTGTGCTAAATGAAATTTTGCCACTACATTTCCACATTTAAACATACAGTCCAAAAGATTTTAAAAAACGTTGCTTCCAGGGCACAAGCTTTCCCCAGGTATAGTTTTTTCCGGTGCAGCTTTCACTTCCCGCCAACACTGTGTGTCCGTTATAAAATGCGAGAAGTGATCTCAGCTTTCAAATTGAGCCACCGTAAGCTTTTACATTCCCACAATCTTGCTTTACCTGCACGTGTAACATGTATGCCCTGACACCAGAAGCCTAAGGTACTGGCATTGGGGCGATGCTCCTTGGTGACAGACCCAAGGCCAAACTTAAAGGAACCAACCACAGCGTGTGACCTCCTATGCTCCCTTCCAATGTGGCTCCTACCCCGCCTTGTTGAGTGCTCACTAACACCAGAAATGCATGTGGCTCCTCAGGCGAACCTGCTGCATCGTTCTTGTTCTCCATTCGGGCTTCATCAAGGGAACGTGTCTTTTTATCACTTTTGCTTCACAGCATTTCAGTTCTCCCTCCACGTTTCACCCTCTTTCTACTCTCATGCTTTTTCATCTGTCCTAACGTGCCTAATCTTTTTTAGCCAGTTTCTCCAACTCTCTACATCTCCGACACATACCTGATTGTCCTGCCTCCCATCGCAGTCAAGGTCATTGTTTCTCGACCTTTGTCCGTCCTCTTGTTAAAGATTGCAGGAATCGCTGTTAGCATGAGCTGAAAGCCATTTTGTACTTGGCAGCCATTTTAGTTAGCCATGTGCTCGCCATGTGCTTTCTCCCTCTTCCAGAGTCTTGCACATGCTCAGAGAGGCCTAGCTGGTAGAATGCACCTGCTCCTAGTATAGAACTGTCAGGCTATTCTTACTCATGTAAGCAGTTTAGTCTCCCCTCCCACTTTGTGGAGCAAGCAAATTTTGTATACCCATATTAGTCAATAAGCATGCTTGTATGTGCTAGGACCTCCCCTTGATTTTATGCTGACTATGTAACAAATACATATATAAGGACCCTGTTCTCTGCACTCATTAGAATGCCTCCTACAGTGGCCTGCGGGTACCGTAAGATGCAATCTCCCTCATCTGAGGTTAATAAAACATGTTTTTTGATATTACAGCTTCTGTGCCAATCTCTTCCTTGTTGGTCTTAAGGACCAGATGTATCAGTGAACCCCTAAGAAGGTTTTTATTTCTACAAATGGCGCCCGAAAGTGGACCTCATTCGGTGCAGCGGCTATCCAAGGGAGTGGTCCTGAAGGGAGACAGGAATCTACTGAGGAGTACAGGACAGGAATCTACTGAGGAGGTACCCTGCGCACGGAGATTGTTTGTCTTCCAGCCCAGTATATTTCTGGTCTTCCTGATCTGATCCTCCAAGTGTTTGCCGCTCCCGACTGAGAACTTCTTTGGCGTGAGTATTTTAAAACGACCGTTAGGTCACTCAGAACTTGGCAGTTGGAACCTGGACACCATTTGATTGGTAAGAGCCGTTTTGCGGCACTTGCTGTTGGTTTGATGCCTTTGATTGGTAAGGTAGTTTTAGTAACACTTACTGTGGCTTTGTTTGTATGATTGGCCAATTTTGGAATTTGTTTTGTAATTATATATGCATTGCAATTCATATAGGCAGGTAATGAGGAGATTTTTCTCTATTTGAAATTGTTTGAACAGCGCAACGTACGAAGAGTACCTTAAGCGCTACTTTGATTATAATACTGCATATTCTGCACTATTTTTGGCATGCCTGTTTCTAGCACACTTCGCAGAAAGTGTTGCTGTTTTGGAGGTACCAATAGGGATTTAGTAAGTACTCAGCTGACTCCCTCAGAGGGGATAGCTAAATAGGTTTACGTATAGTAAAAAGATATTTCTTCCTTGGTGACTAAGTACCCCATGGAACTAAATATGTACATAAAACGGATCCGGATCTGCGCACTTAGTAACATTCATAAGTGGTGATATGCAGAGCGCTTTTTGAGTGTTCTACCAGCCAAAACTGGCGAATTTGGTGTATTTTGGCTTCTTGACCATGGAACAGTTTTTTTTTGGGCTACTTTTGAGAGCTCTTCTTGTAAATATGACTTACAATTAGTATTTACAAATAGGTTGGTCTTGCGTACAGTTTGTAAGCTGTCTTAAAGTCCTAAGTATTGATTTGTGGGTTAAATATGTGTTTCAATGTCTATGTGGGGTTTGTGGTTTGACATTGGTAATACTTGTGTGAGTACTCTTTGTGTAAGAATGGCTAGCTTTAAGCGCGCTGTGTTGTGTGCTCTGCGTATATGACCCCCTTCTGTAAATATCTGAATGAGCTCAATGAGTTTGTTTATGTTTTTTTGCTGTCATCATTCTGTTATGCAAAATGTCATTTAGTTACTTACATATTAAATAAAAATCCAGAAATGAATTATATAACATACGCTAAACAGCTGCATGTTACTATTAAATTGACAGAGTAAGACACTGTACATGTGTGCAAATTGCCACAATGCTAAAGATAAAATTAGAATTCGTATTCAATAGGATTAAAATAGGCCTCATACAGAGGAAGAAAAACAAAATTGTGTGTTTTGTAATCAATAGACTAAAATACACATGTTACAGCATTTTCCTTAAATACATTGCATTAGACATTAAAAGGCATGCACATCATATGAGTGAATTTGGTCGTTGCTGAACTAAATACACATTATAGAAAGATAGATTTGACTGCATTGAAATGCCTCAGTTTTTAAATAGACTGTGACATGCTTTTCTTTCAGCACCCGAGAAAAAAGCTTTCCAACAGCTGTGTTTAAACTGACTAACTGAAAAGAAACTGTTTGACACAGCAAATGGGGATTTAACTCTGTCAGGGTATTTCAAATAATAAAGGGGTTTTTTCCTGAGAAAGGCGTGAAAATTCGACGCCTGCTGACAAACAACAGCTGCATAAATAGCATATGGCTATTCCTGATCACGGCCACAGACAGGAATGCTGAGTCAGCGAAATTTTAAGTCAGTGTAAAACTGGTATAAGGGCCTGCATTATTTTAAAAGTTTCAAAAAACCAGTTTCATTATTTTGGATAACAGAGAACAAAATTGAAAGTAGGGATTTCCTTTCTTAATGCCTTTTTTACATAAGTACCTCTGTGGTTCTGATGTTAAATAATAACTGTTCTTTAAAAAGTGGCGCAGACTTTTCATGTTTCAAGTAAGGCTTCTGTGCTTAGGGTTATGAATGAATGCGTTTAAATATGATAGGCTACGAATGAAGCTTGCTTTTCAAATATGGAATCATCAAAATGGTTGGTTTTGATTAAAAAATAAATAAAATTAATTATATGAAAAAATATATTGTTAAACATAAATGCTTTAAATTCGTTTTTCATCTTTATAAAGCCTAATCATCATACTGTGAATTCCTAGTATCAAAGTTGAATTTAAGCAGTGCTGTACCGCAATAAGAAGGGAACTTAAATGTGAAATGTCACTTTACCCAGCCGTACAAAACTCATTTTTATAAGGGTATATCTTATACATTTCTGATTTCCCATTCCTGGGCTATCTAGAGAACACTCTGGGGGTTCCTATTATGCAAAAATATTGTAGGATATTCATTTTTAAGTGCCCCTACCACCAAAGTCGAAATTGAGCTAAATTCACAATTTTACAAGCAGTTCTACCACTCAAGGCAGTTTTAACGTGCTCTCAGGCTTCAATAAAGTATATGCAAGTATAAAACAAACAGCTGACCTCTGCA
Organism: Calotriton arnoldi; assembly: GCA_963921515.1. Classification (NCBI taxonomy): domain Eukaryota; kingdom Metazoa; phylum Chordata; class Amphibia; order Caudata; family Salamandridae; genus Calotriton; species Calotriton arnoldi. The sequence goes on from CAWUFW010003885.1 coordinate 1,118,572, forward strand.
TTACTAGATTGCACACCACACACTGTACATAAATGAAAATAAGTATACAGAAACCAGCAGACGTTATTATCCTACCTTTAAATTACTGGCAAACGGATCGGACAGGACTGCCTTTTAGCTGTGATTCTCCAGAGTTGCTTTGCATTACGAAAACCGCATGGCAAGTCTTGCACAAACAAAATGAACAGCTGCTGAACGGGTCAAAGGTCGGAGTTCTGCATTTAGCAACTTAGCAGGGTGAAGGGTAATGTTTGCTGGGACACTTCGACCTTCGAAAAGTTTTTGAAAGACGAGATGAGATGATAGCGCAAAGAGAGAAAGAGAAGCTTTGCTTCCTATTTTTGGCAAACACACGTTTTGCGCAGTCATATGAAACGAAGGAAAGGCAGCCTTCAGTTGAGCATTGATCTGCCATGTATATAAAAATAATGGTTTTAGTTTAAAGAATACTGTGTAGGGGCTACGATAAGGAGGAAATGGATTTTAGTTTGCATTCATGCGCCCTCATGTTAATCTAGTACAATTGCTCAAGAAATTGATACATTGGTTTGTTTGTGCCCAGTTGCTACAAATAGGGGTTGAAAGTGTTGACAGAAGTAAAACCTGTTTCAGGTTTTCCTACTGTCAAAATGGGGGAAGGAGGCTAGCTCCTCTACAAATTAAGGGTAGGCAAAATTATGTTTTCTCTCTTCTTTTTCTCACTTTTTTTGAGTCTGTCTAAAGCTGTCTAGGAAATGGCCATGTGACAGTTATTGGCTATTCTGTAATACTGTTTTAAAATTGTTAGAATTAATAAAAAGATGAAACACATAAGCTATGTTACTGCCCATCCTGTATGAAAGAATGAGTAGAACAGATTGATGTTCCCTTATTTGATCTTTAAGGAGAACTGTATAGTGGCGGTTTCTGTTCAAAAATCTCAGGTGGCAACACTATTATTGTTTATGTTATTCTCATGTTCTATACAGTTTTGCAAGGGCATTGCTAGTTTTTTATTAGCTAGTCTCTGTCAATAAGCTGACAGCCCTTATTAGAGCTGGAGATAGGGTTTTTTTCCTTTTGAAAATGATGTTGCATAGTCCAGATCGGGAAAAGTACAATGCAGGAAAGACGCTCATGTGATCCTTAGCAAACATTTTGAAGGAAAATATTGTTTTATAGGAGTTTGTTTGTCATAACATGTTCTGCTGGAGAAAATGTACTCACTATGTTGAAGTTTAGTTCTTTTTGCAATAAGAATCCCTGTTAAATTAGCAGTTTTAGATTTTCCTGCTGCACCTATAACATGAGAGCATGGTCCTAAGCATAACATGTAAGAGAAATTATTTTACAAGTGTCTGCAGTCCTGTACAAGTAATGTAAAATCTATGAGTAAAAGTGTAGAACATTTCCTTTTTCTTGAGGGTTCTTCAGATTGGTAATATAGGAATACACCAATGTAAGTATTTGGAGTATGTCTGTATTGTTTTTCTCTTTTCCTCAGAATTTAGTAAATGAACACAGACTTCCTTGGCTGTTTGGGATTGGGTGATGTATTACTCTTGTCAGTTCACCAAAACGTTCCTTTTATACTTGCCAATAGGTCCAGGGTTTTCTACTCTCAGATAGATGAAGTGGCTCTTGGGTGCCTTGCTAATGTATGGGGCGCCCCAGGACTAAGAGAGTATTCTGAGACTATCCTCTCTGTTGTTAGATTATTTCTGTGCCTTGTCTAAAGACCTCTTGTTCTGTCCACCAATTGATATTTGCTGCCTTACAACCATTGCCAGAGGGGCCCGGACATCAGATCCAGCCTGGGAGTCAGCACCAGTCCAGCCTACAGTCAAAACGAAAGGAACCAGCATAGGCCTTGCTGGCAACTAGGACCTCAGTGAAGGCGGAAGCACTGGGACGTGAAGTGTGTACACCTGCCACTGTCTTGGGCGAAAGACGGGGTTACAAATCAGGATGGAGAAATCTTTGTGTAGATCCAGTTTTTGATGCCCAGCTGAGAGAGTCACAGAACGACAAGGACGGCAAGGAGGCTTTTGCTTGAGGTGACCCCTTTGAAACAAGGGTTGCTTCAGGCCTTTGAGTCCTGGTCCCAAGTGAATGCAAGTCTACGCCTTTGTTTGTTGATCAAGAGATGCCCGAGCACACTGGGTACAATTTGTGGCCCTAACAAAAGAGCAGTGCGCCAGAGGTGCAATACAGGAGTTAGGGAAGGACTTGAGTTTAGGGTACAGGTGCTGTGCCCTTGGTGCCTGTTAGATTAAAGTGAAGAAAACTGGTGCACTGCCTGAGACACTGGACAGGATCATTGAGTGTATTTGCCCTGGGGGGTGATTGCCCTATCCTGAAAGAAAGACTTTTCCTTCTCCGTGATTCTTGAGTTGCGAGTTGTGCAGCTCCACCGTGGGAACAACAAGAGCCTGCCTGTGAGGCTCAAAACGGACACAGGGAGAAGACTCCCCTCTGGTTGGTTGGTTCCTCAGCAGCTACAAATTCCCAAGGACTCTTTTTTTTTTGTTAGTAATGTACCCCTTTGGTCGTCCCATTTTTTTTGGAGGAGCAGCCCTTTGCGGCTCCTTGTCCTAATTCCTATGGCCCTGTGTGGTCCTCCTGGTCCCCCGGAGCCAGGATTGTTTTTGTAATAATATGTCTGATTGCTTTAATATTTTTTAAGAGTAATGTTTATTCTGCACGAGAAAAGTTCATCTGAGCATGTTACTTTACTCTTTCCTTAAGTATATTAATTGATAATTTAGCCCTCATAAAAAATACTGAGAAAGTCTATTGAAAATGTTTTTATTAGGTATGTGCTGTTGGCTATTTTGAAATTGACATAAATAGTCACTGAAATACATCAGAGCCCTGAAACTTAAAATTAGACTAGATGGTTTTGGTATTTGCTTTCTGCTTAGGATTGGAAAATATTGAGATTTCTGTTTGAGATAATAGTCATTATTCTCTCTTGCTACCTGTATGACCCAATGCTCTGTTCACTTTGTTCTCCTGCTTATACCTTGTATATACCTGCTTAATGAAATGTTTAGAATGTAAATGCCCACCTAGCATAGGATATTGATGAATTTATGAGAAGAAAATGTGCAAAATATTTTCTATGTCTCTACTAGATCATGGGAATGTCTTTAGCTCATGCTAAAAGGATCATCTGTTAAAGATTGCAGGAATCGCTGTTAGCATGAGCTGAAAGCCAGTTTGTACTTGGCAGCCATTTTAGTTAGCCATGTGCTCGCCATGTGCTTTCTCCCTCTTCCAGAGTCTTGCACATGCTCAGAGAGGCCTAGCTGGTAGAATGCACCTGCTCCTAGTATAGAACTGTCAGGCTATTCTTACTCATGTAAGCAGTTTAGTCTCCCTCCCACTTTGTGGAGCAAGCAAATTTTGTATACCCATATTAGTCAATAAGCATGCTTGTATGTGCTAGGACCTCCCCTTGATTTTATGCTGACTATGTAACAAATACATATATAAGGACCCTGTTCTCTGCACTCATTAGAATGCCTCCTACAGTGGCCTGCGGGTACCGTAAGATGCAATCTCCCTCATCTGAGGTTAATAAAACATGTTTTTTGATATTACAGCTTCTGTGCCAATCTCTTCCTTGTTGGTCTTAAGGACCAGATGTATCAGTGAACCCCTAAGAAGGTTTTTATTTCTACACTCTCTCTGCTGCAGTGTTTCACTCATTTTCTTCATCTTTTATTCCGCCCCCTCTCTTTCTCTTACCCCGTGTATCACCTCCATCACATGTCTCAGGTCGTCTTTATCCCTTGTCACTTTCACCCCACAACCCTATCTCTCCCCTTAGCCTGTCTTCTCTCCGCTCTTGCTCCTTATTTCATTTTCCCCATCTTCACCTTCCTCTTGCTCCTTTTCTCAACCCCTTTTCAATCGCTCTTCATCTTTTTGTCTCACCTTCTTTTTCTTCTTGTCTATTACACCTTTTCTCTCCTTTCATTCTATTTTTACTCCCCCATCCCTTTTACTCACATTCTATCCTTTCATCTCTCTCATTCCCCCTCCCCATGTCTTCTCAGTTGCCCTATTTTCACTCGTCCTCTCCTCAGTGCCCTCTTTATTCTTTTGCTCTCTCATTTTGCTCTCACTGCACAGTTTCCCCCTTTTCTTCTCCCTCTTCATGGACCATGTTTTACTCTGTTGGTCGTCCTTTCTCTCCCTCTACCACTTTTCTCCCTTTCTCTAGTCCCTGTTCTAGCCGATGTTTACTCTGGCTCTCCCTTTCTCTTTGTCCCCTTCTCGCTCTCATTTTGTAAGGTTCCTCCGTTGCACTTGCGATGATTTATGTGTAGGCGTTTGTGTTTACATGGGAGGGAGGGCCGAGTTGTTTTTGTTTCCCTCCGTGTGGCTCTCAGTATATGTTTGTACATACAGGTATTTCTGATTGCAGCTGCAGAATTGCCTGAGTTTACGTATATTGTGTTGATGTGTGTGTGGCTGTCTGTGTGAAGTGTGCTTGCACCTTGCTGTGTGAGTTTGGGTGTTTCTAATTTTTTTACACAGATTTTCATTTTCCTGGAAGTATGGTGGTGTCCATGTTTCTCTTGGGGTGTGCGTGTGTGTGTGTGTGTGTATAGTTGGTTGTGGCAATATCTGAATTTGTCAGCATTTATTCGTTACCTATAGCATTGGTGTGTGTGTTCTGCTGTCTATTTGAAGGTTTTTGTCGGTGTGCGAATTGCATGTTTGATGTGTTAGTGTGTTGAAGTTGTGTATGCGCGTATCCTGGTTTGTTGCTACGCATCTACATATGGCAGTGTTTGAATCATTTTCTATGCTGGTCTGTACTTTTGTAACTGTTTGCATTTCTTCCTGTTTGTGGCCATCTGTCCACGTGTGTGTGTGTGTGGGAAACACGAAGTTGCCGTGGGTCTACTTATGTGCGCTAGCCTGTGTATCTGGGTGTGCTTAAGTGAGATAGAGAGTGAGAAACTGTTGTGTGTATGTGTTCTTCCGTTTGTTGTTTCTACATTTATTTGCGTTTCACTGGTATTCTGATTGTGTTTGTTTTCCTCCCTATTTTTTGCTGTGTGTGTCTGCTTTGCTGATAGTGTTTGCATGTATGTGTGTGTAGAGCTGCATGTTTTGCTGAGAGTTTGTATATGTTGGTTGGTTTGTTAGTTCACCCTGCTTTAAGTGTTTGTTTTTGTGAGGGGTGTGCTTGGCCTCTTTTTATATACGTTGGCATCTACAGACCAAAAATTGGACGCTTGAGGCCCGGACACTTAAGATTCTGGCTGGAATCCCACCTTACTTGGCCAGGTAAACTGAATGTTAGTGGTTTGCGGTTTGCTTGGTTAACAGCAATACTTTTTACATAGGGTACAAAGAGTAATGAGAACCCGGACACGTGGTGTCTTCTCAACCATGCAGCAAAAATAATTATTTCGAAAGCGAAAACAACCATTAGGGTTAAAATACAATTTCTATTACGATGGTAGTCCTTCTAATGGTTTGTTGCTTAAATACGCATAGTTGCAACATTTGTGCCCCAAAAGAGGTTTGTTTATGCAGGCTAGCAAATTAATTATGACTTCCCCGAAATCGACATAAACAGACCTGACTTTATAGAATATTAATATGTCATTACCAGGCCAACACGTAGCGTTCTCACAGCTGGAGATGTCGTCATTAATACACTTTATCAGCAGTTAGCAAGCACGAACACAATCACCCTCGTTGCAGTAATGTGCAAAAATGTGGTGCATCGCTAAATACTTATAAGGTCCCAAAGGCGAGACCTATTGGCTATGCCAATGCTTGTTGATCTTGAGGTGGAAGTAGGTTCCGAGCTTGTCGCAGAGGTCTTGGGATGGGGTGATGTCTGTGGCTTCGCTGTGTGGGTTGGTGAATTCCTGAATGACGGCGAAGAGTTCCTTGGAGTTGGTGGAGTTGGCGAGGATTTTGTTGTGGATGAAATTTCTCTTGGTGGTTCTGATTTGCTTGTGGTAGTCCGTCATGGCGTCCTTGTAGGTGGAGTAGTTTTCGGTTGTCTTGGTGTTTCTCCAGTTCTTCTCCAGGCGTCTGCAGGTGCGCCTGGCTTCTTGGAGATCGGTGGTGAACCAGGCGGCTTTTCTGGGGCGCTGTTTGTCGGGGTTGCGTAGCGGGGCGAGCTCGTCTGCGCAGTTGGAGATCCAAGTGTGGAGTTCTCTGGCTGCGATGTTTGCGTCGGATGCCCAGATGTGGTTGTCTCGGGTGAGGGTGGAGTTGAGTTGTTCGTCGGTCACCTTGCTCCAGTTCCTTCGTGGTGGGCATGGGGCTGGATTGGGTGCCTTGAGTTTGTCGACGGCGAAGTGTACGCAGTGGTGGTCGGTCCATGGTGGTTGCGTTGTGTGGCTGAAGTGGACACTGTTCCCTGCCGAGAAGATGGGGTCGAAGGTATGTCCTGTTCTGTGGGTCGGTGTGGTGACGAGTTGTTTGAGTCCGATGTTTGCGAGGTTGTCACGAAGGATGGTGGAGTTGGGGTCGCTGGGGTTGTTGAGGTGGAAGTTCAGGTCTCCAATGAGTATGTAGTTCATTGAGGCGATGGTGTGGGGGGCGATGAAGTCGGTGATGGTGGTGGCGAAGGGTGTCCGGGGGCCGGGGGGTCTGTAGACGAGGGTTCCTCGGAGTGTGGTGTTGGGGCTGGTCCGGATCTGGAAGTGCAGGTGTTCAGCGGAGGGGAAGGTTTCGCTGGAGGTGGTGAGGCGGAGGGTGCTCTTGTGGGCGATGGCGAAGGCCCCCTCCCGGGTGGTTGGGGCGATCCTTCCTCTGGATCTTGTATCCGTCCGGGATAGCGGTGTTGATGTCGGGGGGCGGAGGAGGTGTTGGTCCAGGTCTACGTGAAGAAGGCGATGTCGGGCGAGAGAGAGTCAAGCAGGTTCCAGATTTCTATGGTGTGCTTGTGTACGGAGCGAACGTTGAGGAGGATGCATCTTAGGGAGTTGCCGTTGATGGCGTCGGTGGTGTTGGAGGCCGGGGTGGTGGTGAAGGTGTGTCGGCAGTGGAGGCAGGAGAACTGGCCATGGGTCGTGTCCGGCGAGGCCAGTTGGCAGTCTCGGAGTCTTCCGGGGTTGAGTGCGTGGAGGGTGGTGGTGCTGTAGCGATGGATGGCCGGAGATCCAGGGTTCCTGGCGCTGGCCGCGTTCGGGCGCAGACGGGCTTGACTTAGGCGCGCTTTCGGTGCACAAATGGCGCACCCGCTGCGCGCGGTCGCCATTAAGTAGGGGAAGGGGGAGGGGGGCGGGACGCGGGAGCGGAGTGTGAGCGGGGGGAGGGGCCGCAGGGGCAGCAGCGGCGGCGGGAAACTGGCGAGAGGATTAAACTTCAAGTAAGCTTAATGAAAAATAAAGTAAAGTAAGCTTATTTACAATAAATGGCTCAAGTGCGCTTAGGAGCGTAAAGGGAGCCGGAGGAGTACACTGAGGGCGAGGAGGGGACACACAGGTGGGCGGGGAGCGGAGGTCGCGATGAGGCTGGAGGGCGGACTGCTGTAGGCTGCAGGCGCGAGCCCTCACCAGGAGGAGGGCTGAGCGCTGCGGCTAGGCGACTTGCTTGCCGAGCTGTGGGGGAGAGAGTGAGCCCAGACAGAAGGTCAGGGACTTACTCGCGCACCCCCGCAGCGGTCGCCATTAAGTAGGGGAGGGGGGGCGGGACGCGGGAGCGGTGAGTCAGCAGGGGGGAGGGGCCGCAGGGGCAGCAGCGGCGGCGGGAAACTGGCGAGAGGATTAAGCTTCAAGTAAGCTTAATGAAAAATAAAGTAAAGTAAGCTTCAACTAAGCTTATTTACAATAAATGGCTCAAGTGTGCTCAGGAGCGTAAAGGGAGCCGGAGGAGTACACTGAGGGCGAGGAGGGGACACAAGGTGGGCAGGGAACAGAGGTCGCAATGAGGCTGGAGGGCGGACTGCTGTAGGCTGCAGGCGCGAACCCTCACCAGGAGGAGGGCTGAGCGCTGCGGCTAGGCGACTTGCTTGCGGAGCTGTGGGGGAGAGAGTGAGCCCAGACAGGAGGTCAGGGACTTACTTAGATGTGGTTTGTTTCCACTTTTCTGCTCTTACTCTTCTCGAACCTTCTATGAGCCAGACACCGTTATCTCTTGATCACACATCTTTCGTTAAGGACCATGCACTCCTATTTGAATCCTTGTACTTCCTTTTGTCCTAATTTGATCGACTGTCTTTTGTTAGGTTCACGTGACACGATATTATAGGCTCCTGAGGTATACAAAAACACCTGTAATTAGATAAGCTGGAAAGGCAGACTGGCACATCATAATAAAAAATAATGAGTGGTGGATCACAATAGACACACATAAATAGGCAGAGAGGTGGGCACTGTGCCGACACACACTAACCTGCTCGAACCAGTGTAATTATGAAGTAAAGCACAACAGGATTGAGGGACTTGGAAAGTTGAGTGTTCACAAGCATTTCTGTTATTGCTGCCCTTTTAAAGGTGGGAGTATATGCAGGGAAAGGGTCACTGCTCTCCTGAGAATGGGTAGGGAGGGTCGGGTCGCTCGTAGCCTACAGTTGAAGGCTCTGTTTCTCAGCCTGGCCTGACTGGGGATCATGGGGGAAACTTCTTGCTCTACTATCGCATGTTCTCGTCACTGCTTTCTCAGGGTAGTGTCTGATCATCTGAGCCAGTAGGATCTCAGTACAGTCTCTGGTTGCTTCTATCTTTTCCTGAAGGTCTGATGATCCTGTGCTCGAGTCCCTGCATAGTAGGGTTATTTCCGCTTTTTATTCATCGTCAGTCAGTGAATTGTGTTCTTTTAATTGAGATCTAGTTACCAATCTCTTTTTAAATCCTGCATTGCTTTGCCGTACTCACTGTGAGCAACAATGTGCGTCATGTCACCCTGTCAGCTCACTATCTAGAATTGTAAATTTTTGCGTTCTCTTCTTTGACCTGCATGGTGGGGACAGTGGATAATAGCTAGCACTTTTCTTTTATCCCTTCCTTAAGACGCTGGACTTGCTGTCACAGTTCTAACAGGTTGCTCCTCTGTTCTCTTGTGATGCAGACTCTTGCTTGGCTGGACAGTGAATCAGGCTTTTGTTTGCCTGTTTTTTTTTTTTTAATGTGCTTCCAGGTTGGCACTCCTAAACCCATGTTGGAGCTGGGGTGTGGGAGGGTGGTCGTTGTCTGAGCTTCTCCAGGAACATGTTGCAAAGAGCCTCAGCATGTTCTTTGGGTGTTCTGATTGGCACAGTTTCGCCACTGGAGTCAAGCTATCCTGGCTGATGAAGGCTGATAGCCTGAATCCGGTCCTAGGATGCTTGATTCCGGTCCAGGGAAGACATGGCTTGGCAGTTCGGTCTGGACTGTTCCCATGAGGCACAGGGTCAAGACTGATTTGCATATGGCTATGTCTGAACTGGGGTGGCGTGGTGAAGCAAAATAACGATGGATTAAACCCAGATCTGTGACTGGGGGTGAATGTTTGCCAATGTGCAGCATTCCGTCCATCATCTTGTGTGTTTTGCATTTCGCCCTAAGTGGGAAGGGTATGCCCAGACGTGGGTCCCGTGCTCACTACGCCACTGGAGTCAAGCTATCCTGGCTGATGAAGGCTGATAGCCTGAAACCGGTCCTAGGATGCTTGATTCCGGTCCAGGGAAGACATGGCTTGGCAGTTCGGTCTGGACTGTTCCCATGAGGCACAGGGTCAAGACTGATTTGCATATGGCTATGTCTGAACTGGGGTGGCGTGGTGAAGCAAAATAACGATGGATTAAACCCAGATCTATGACTGGGGGTGAATGTTTGCCAATGTGCAGCATTCCGTCCATCATCTTGTGTGTTTTGCATTTCGCCCTAAGTGGGCAGGGTATGCCCAGACGTGGGTCCCGTGCTCACTACGCCACTGGAGTCAAGCTATCCTGGCTGATGAAGGCTGATAGCCTGAAACCGGTCCTAGGATGCTTGATTCCGGTCCAGGGAAGTCATGGCTTGGCAGTTCGGTCTGGACTGTTCCCATGAGGCACAGGGTCAAGACTGATTTGCATATGGCTATGTCTGAACTGGGGTGGCGTGGTGAAGCAAAATAACGATGGATTAAACCCAGATCTGTGACTGGGGGTGAATGTTTGCCAATGTGCAGCATTCCGTCCATCATCTTGTGTGTTTTGCATTTCGCCCTAAGTGGGAAGGGTATGCCCAGACGTGGGTCCCGTGCTCACTACGCCACTGGAGTCAAGCTATCCTGGCTGATGAAGGCTGATAGCCTGAAACCGGTCCTAGGATGCTTGATTCCGGTCCAGGGAAGACATGGCTTGGCAGTTCGGTCTGGACTGTTCCCATGAGGCACAGGGTCAAGACTGATTTGCATATGGCTATGTCTGAACTGGGGTGGCGTGGTGAAGCAAAATAACGATGGATTAAACCCAGATCTGTGACTGGGGGTGAATGTTTGCCAATGTGCAGCATTCCGTCCATCATCTTGTGTGTTTTGCATTTCGCCCTAAGTGGGAAGGGTATGCCCAGACGTGGGTCCCGTGCTCACTACGCCACTGGAGTCAAGCTATCCTGGCTGATGAAGGCTGATAGCCTGAAACCGGTCCTAGGATGCTTGATTCCGGTCCAGGGAAGACATGGCTTGGCAGTTCGGTCTGGACTGTTCCCATGAGGCACAGGGTCAAGACTGATTTGCATATGGCTATGTCTGAACTGGGGTGGCGTGGTGAAGCAAAATAACGATGGATTAAACCCAGATCTGTGACTGGGGGTGAATGTTTGCCAATGTGCAGCATTCCGTCCATCATCTTGTGTGTTTTGCATTTCGCCCTAAGTGGGAAGGGTATGCCCAGACGTGGGTCCCGTGCTCACTACGCCACTGGAGTCAAGCTATCCTGGCTGATGAAGGCTGATAGCCTGAAACCGGTCCTAGGATGCTTGATTCCGGTCCAGGGAAGACATGGCTTGGCAGTTCGGTCTGGACTGTTCCCATGAGGCACAGGGTCAAGACTGATTTGCATATGGCTATGTCTGAACTGGGGTGGCGTGGTGAAGCAAAATAACGATGGATTAAACCCAGATCTGTGACTGGGGGTGAATGTTTGCCAATGTGCAGCATTCCGTCCATCATCTTGTGTGTTTTGCATTTCGCCCTAAGTGGGAAGGGTATGCCCAGACGTGGGTCCCGTGCTCACTACGCCACTGGAGTCAAGCTATCCTGGCTGATGAAGGCTGATAGCCTGAAACCGGTCCTAGGATGCTTGATTCCGGTCCAGGGAAGACATGGCTTGGCAGTTCGGTCTGGACTGTTCCCATGAGGCACAGGGTCAAGACTGATTTGCATATGGCTATGTCTGAACTGGGGTGGCGTGGTGAAGCAAAATAACGATGGATTAAACCCAGATCTGTGACTGGGGGTGAATGTTTGCCAATGTGCAGCATTCCGTCCATCATCTTGTGTGTTTTGCATTTCGCCCTAAGTGGGAAGGGTATGCCCAGACGTGGGTCCCGTGCTCACTACGCCACTGGAGTCAAGCTATCCTGGCTGATGAAGGCTGATAGCCTGAAACCGGTCCTAGGATGCTTGATTCCGGTCCAGGGAAGACATGGCTTGGCAGTTCGGTCTGGACTGTTCCCATGAGGCACAGGGTCAAGACTGATTTGCATATGGCTATGTCTGAACTGGGGTGGCGTGGTGAAGCAAAATAACGATGGATTAAACCCAGATCTGTGACTGGGGGTGAATGTTTGCCAATGTGCAGCATTCCGTCCATCATCTTGTGTGTTTTGCATTTCGCCCTAAGTGGGAAGGGTATGCCCAGACGTGGGTCCCGTGCTCACTACGCCACTGGAGTCAAGCTATCCTGGCTGATGAAGGCTGATAGCCTGAAACCGGTCCTAGGATGCTTGATTCCGGTCCAGGGAAGACATGGCTTGGCAGTTCGGTCTGGACTGTTCCCATGAGGCACAGGGTCAAGACTGATTTGCATATGGCTATGTCTGAACTGGGGTGGCGTGGTGAAGCAAAATAACGATGGATTAAACCCAGATCTGTGACTGGGGGTGAATGTTTGCCAATGTGCAGCATTCCGTCCATCATCTTGTGTGTTTTGCATTTCGCCCTAAGTGGGAAGGGTATGCCCAGACGTGGGTCCCGTGCTCACTACGCCACTGGAGTCAAGCTATCCTGGCTGATGAAGGCTGATAGCCTGAAACCGGTCCTAGGATGCTTGATTCCGGTCCAGGGAAGACATGGCTTGGCAGTTCGGTCTGGACTGTTCCCATGAGGCACAGGGTCAAGACTGATTTGCATATGGCTATGTCTGAACTGGGGTGGCGTGGTGAAGCAAAATAACGATGGATTAAACCCAGATCTGTGACTGGGGGTGAATGTTTGCCAATGTGCAGCATTCCGTCCATCATCTTGTGTGTTTTGCATTTCGCCCTAAGTGGGAAGGGTATGCCCAGACGTGGGTCCCGTGCTCACTACGCCACTGGAGTCAAGCTATCCTGGCTGATGAAGGCTGATAGCCTGAAACCGGTCCTAGGATGCTTGATTCCGGTCCAGGGAAGACATGGCTTGGCAGTTCGGTCTGGACTGTTCCCATGAGGCACAGGGTCAAGACTGATTTGCATATGGCTATGTCAGAACTGGGGTGGCGTGGTGAAGCAAAATAACGATGGATTAAACCCAGATCTGTGACTGGGGGTGAATGTTTGCCAATGTGCAGCATTCCGTCCATCATCTTGTGTGTTTTGCATTTCGCCCTAAGTGGGAAGGGTATGCCCAGACGTGGGTCCCGTGCTCACTACGCCACTGGAGTCAAGCTATCCTGGCTGATGAAGGCTGATAGCCTGAAACCGGTCCTAGGATGCTTGATTCCGGTCCAGGGAAGACATGGCTTGGCAGTTCGGTCTGGACTGTTCCCATGAGGCACAGGGTCAAGACTGATTTGCATATGGCTATGTCTGAACTGGGGTGGCGTGGTGAAGCAAAATAACGATGGATTAAACCCAGATCTGTGACTGGGGGTGAATGTTTGCCAATGTGCAGCATTCCGTCCATCATCTTGTGTGTTTTGCATTTCGCCCTAAGTGGGAAGGGTATGCCCAGACGTGGGTCCCGTGCTCACTACGCCACTGGAGTCAAGCTATCCTGGCTGATGAAGGCTGATAGCCTGAAACCGGTCCTAGGATGCTTGATTCCGGTCCAGGGAAGACATGGCTTGGCAGTTCGGTCTGGACTGTTCCCATGAGGCACAGGGTCAAGACTGATTTGCATATGGCTATGTCTGAACTGGGGTGGCGTGGTGAAGCAAAATAACGATGGATTAAACCCAGATCTGTGACTGGGGGTGAATGTTTGCCAATGTGCAGCATTCCGTCCATCATCTTGTGTGTTTTGCATTTCGCCCTAAGTGGGAAGGGTATGCCCAGACGTGGGTCCCGTGCTCACTACGCCACTGGAGTCAAGCTATCCTGGCTGATGAAGGCTGATAGCCTGAAACCGGTCCTAGGATGCTTGATTCCGGTCCAGGGAAGACATGGCTTGGCAGTTCGGTCTGGACTGTTCCCATGAGGCACAGGGTCAAGACTGATTTGCATATGGCTATGTCTGAACTGGGGTGGCGTGGTGAAGCAAAATAACGATGGATTAAACCCAGATCTGTGACTGGGGGTGAATGTTTGCCAATGTGCAGCATTCCGTCCATCATCTTGTGTGTTTTGCATTTCGCCCTAAGTGGGAAGGGTATGCCCAGACGTGGGTCCCGTGCTCACTACGCCACTGGAGTCAAGCTATCCTGGCTGATGAAGGCTGATAGCCTGAAACCGGTCCTAGGATGCTTGATTCCGGTCCAGGGAAGACATGGCTTGGCAGTTCGGTCTGGACTGTTCCCATGAGGCACAGGGTCAAGACTGATTTGCATATGGCTATGTCTGAACTGGGGTGGCGTGGTGAAGCAAAATAACGATGGATTAAACCCAGATCTGTGACTGGGGGTGAATGTTTGCCAATGTGCAGCATTCCGTCCATCATCTTGTGTGTTTTGCATTTCGCCCTAAGTGGGAAGGGTATGCCCAGACGTGGGTCCCGTGCTCACTACGCCACTGGAGTCAAGCTATCCTGGCTGATGAAGGCTGATAGCCTGAAACCGGTCCTAGGATGCTTGATTCCGGTCCAGGGAAGACATGGCTTGGCAGTTCGGTCTGGACTGTTCCCATGAGGCACAGGGTCAAGACTGATTTGCATATGGCTATGTCTGAACTGGGGTGGCGTGGTGAAGCAAAATAACGATGGATTAAACCCAGATCTGTGACTGGGGGTGAATGTTTGCCAATGTGCAGCATTCCGTCCATCATCTTGTGTGTTTTGCATTTCGCCCTAAGTGGGAAGGGTATGCCCAGACGTGGGTCCCGTGCTCACTACGCCACTGGAGTCAAGCTATCCTGGCTGATGAAGGCTGATAGCCTGAAACCGGTCCTAGGATGCTTGATTCCGGTCCAGGGAAGACATGGCTTGGCAGTTCGGTCTGGACTGTTCCCATGAGGCACAGGGTCAAGACTGATTTGCATATGGCTATGTCTGAACTGGGGTGGCGTGGTGAAGCAAAATAACGATGGATTAAACCCAGATCTGTGACTGGGGGTGAATGTTTGCCAATGTGCAGCATTCCGTCCATCATCTTGTGTGTTTTGCATTTCGCCCTAAGTGGGAAGGGTATGCCCAGACGTGGGTCCCGTGCTCACTACGCCACTGGAGTCAAGCTATCCTGGCTGATGAAGGCTGATAGCCTGAAACCGGTCCTAGGATGCTTGATTCCGGTCCAGGGAAGACATGGCTTGGCAGTTCGGTCTGGACTGTTCCCATGAGGCACAGGGTCAAGACTGATTTGCATATGGCTATGTCTGAACTGGGGTGGCGTGGTGAAGCAAAATAACGATGGATTAAACCCAGATCTGTGACTGGGGGTGAATGTTTGCCAATGTGCAGCATTCCGTCCATCATCTTGTGTGTTTTGCATTTCGCCCTAAGTGGGAAGGGTATGCCCAGACGTGGGTCCCGTGCTCACTACGCCACTGGAGTCAAGCTATCCTGGCTGATGAAGGCTGATAGCCTGAAACCGGTCCTAGGATGCTTGATTCCGGTCCAGGGAAGACATGGCTTGGCAGTTCGGTCTGGACTGTTCCCATGAGGCACAGGGTCAAGACTGATTTGCATATGGCTATGTCTGAACTGGGGTGGCGTGGTGAAGCAAAATAACGATGGATTAAACCCAGATCTGTGACTGGGGGTGAATGTTTGCCAATGTGCAGCATTCCGTCCATCATCTTGTGTGTTTTGCATTTCGCCCTAAGTGGGAAGGGTATGCCCAGACGTGGGTCCCGTGCTCACTACGCCACTGGAGTCAAGCTATCCTGGCTGATGAAGGCTGATAGCCTGAAACCGGTCCTAGGATGCTTGATTCCGGTCCAGGGAAGACATGGCTTGGCAGTTCGGTCTGGACTGTTCCCATGAGGCACAGGGTCAAGACTGATTTGCATATGGCTATGTCTGAACTGGGGTGGCGTGGTGAAGCAAAATAACGATGGATTAAACCCAGATCTGTGACTGGGGGTGAATGTTTGCCAATGTGCAGCATTCCGTCCATCATCTTGTGTGTTTTGCATTTCGCCCTAAGTGGGAAGGGTATGCCCAGACGTGGGTCCCGTGCTCACTACGCCACTGGAGTCAAGCTATCCTGGCTGATGAAGGCTGATAGCCTGAAACCGGTCCTAGGATGCTTGATTCCGGTCCAGGGAAGACATGGCTTGGCAGTTCGGTCTGGACTGTTCCCATGAGGCACAGGGTCAAGACTGATTTGCATATGGCTATGTCTGAACTGGGGTGGCGTGGTGAAGCAAAATAACGATGGATTAAACCCAGATCTGTGACTGGGGGTGAATGTTTGCCAATGTGCAGCATTCCGTCCATCATCTTGTGTGTTTTGCATTTCGCCCTAAGTGGGAAGGGTATGCCCAGACGTGGGTCCCGTGCTCACTACGCCACTGGAGTCAAGCTATCCTGGCTGATGAAGGCTGATAGCCTGAAACCGGTCCTAGGATGCTTGATTCCGGTCCAGGGAAGACATGGCTTGGCAGTTCGGTCTGGACTGTTCCCATGAGGCACAGGGTCAAGACTGATTTGCATATGGCTATGTCTGAACTGGGGTGGCGTGGTGAAGCAAAATAACGATGGATTAAACCCAGATCTGTGACTGGGGGTGAATGTTTGCCAATGTGCAGCATTCCGTCCATCATCTTGTGTGTTTTGCATTTCGCCCTAAGTGGGAAGGGTATGCCCAGACGTGGGTCCCGTGCTCACTACGCCACTGGAGTCAAGCTATCCTGGCTGATGAAGGCTGATAGCCTGAAACCGGTCCTAGGATGCTTGATTCCGGTCCAGGGAAGACATGGCTTGGCAGTTCGGTCTGGACTGTTCCCATGAGGCACAGGGTCAAGACTGATTTGCATATGGCTATGTCTGAACTGGGGTGGCGTGGTGAAGCAAAATAACGATGGATTAAACCCAGATCTGTGACTGGGGGTGAATGTTTGCCAATGTGCAGCATTCCGTCCATCATCTTGTGTGTTTTGCATTTCGCCCTAAGTGGGAAGGGTATGCCCAGACGTGGGTCCCGTGCTCACTACGCCACTGGAGTCAAGCTATCCTGGCTGATGAAGGCTGATAGCCTGAAACCGGTCCTAGGATGCTTGATTCCGGTCCAGGGAAGACATGGCTTGGCAGTTCGGTCTGGACTGTTCCCATGAGGCACAGGGTCAAGACTGATTTGCATATGGCTATGTCTGAACTGGGGTGGCGTGGTGAAGCAAAATAACGATGGATTAAACCCAGATCTGTGACTGGGGGTGAATGTTTGCCAATGTGCAGCATTCCGTCCATCATCTTGTGTGTTTTGCATTTCGCCCTAAGTGGGAAGGGTATGCCCAGACGTGGGTCCCGTGCTCACTACGCCACTGGAGTCAAGCTATCCTGGCTGATGAAGGCTGATAGCCTGAAACCGGTCCTAGGATGCTTGATTCCGGTCCAGGGAAGACATGGCTTGGCAGTTCGGTCTGGACTGTTCCCATGAGGCACAGGGTCAAGACTGATTTGCATATGGCTATGTCTGAACTGGGGTGGCGTGGTGAAGCAAAATAACGATGGATTAAACCCAGATCTGTGACTGGGGGTGAATGTTTGCCAATGTGCAGCATTCCGTCCATCATCTTGTGTGTTTTGCATTTCGCCCTAAGTGGGAAGGGTATGCCCAGACGTGGGTCCCGTGCTCACTACGCCACTGGAGTCAAGCTATCCTGGCTGATGAAGGCTGATAGCCTGAAACCGGTCCTAGGATGCTTGATTCCGGTCCAGGGAAGACATGGCTTGGCAGTTCGGTCTGGACTGTTCCCATGAGGCACAGGGTCAAGACTGATTTGCATATGGCTATGTCTGAACTGGGGTGGCGTGGTGAAGCAAAATAACGATGGATTAAACCCAGATCTGTGACTGGGGGTGAATGTTTGCCAATGTGCAGCATTCCGTCCATCATCTTGTGTGTTTTGCATTTCGCCCTAAGTGGGAAGGGTATGCCCAGACGTGGGTCCCGTGCTCACTACGCCACTGGAGTCAAGCTATCCTGGCTGATGAAGGCTGATAGCCTGAAACCGGTCCTAGGATGCTTGATTCCGGTCCAGGGAAGACATGGCTTGGCAGTTCGGTCTGGACTGTTCCCATGAGGCACAGGGTCAAGACTGATTTGCATATGGCTATGTCTGAACTGGGGTGGCGTGGTGAAGCAAAATAACGATGGATTAAACCCAGATCTGTGACTGGGGGTGAATGTTTGCCAATGTGCAGCATTCCGTCCATCATCTTGTGTGTTTTGCATTTCGCCCTAAGTGGGAAGGGTATGCCCAGACGTGGGTCCCGTGCTCACTACGCCACTGGAGTCAAGCTATCCTGGCTGATGAAGGCTGATAGCCTGAAACCGGTCCTAGGATGCTTGATTCCGGTCCAGGGAAGACATGGCTTGGCAGTTCGGTCTGGACTGTTCCCATGAGGCACAGGGTCAAGACTGATTTGCATATGGCTATGTCTGAACTGGGGTGGCGTGGTGAAGCAAAATAACGATGGATTAAACCCAGATCTGTGACTGGGGGTGAATGTTTGCCAATGTGCAGCATTCCGTCCATCATCTTGTGTGTTTTGCATTTCGCCCTAAGTGGGAAGGGTATGCCCAGACGTGGGTCCCGTGCTCACTACGCCACTGGAGTCAAGCTATCCTGGCTGATGAAGGCTGATAGCCTGAAACCGGTCCTAGGATGCTTGATTCCGGTCCAGGGAAGACATGGCTTGGCAGTTCGGTCTGGACTGTTCCCATGAGGCACAGGGTCAAGACTGATTTGCATATGGCTATGTCTGAACTGGGGTGGCGTGGTGAAGCAAAATAACGATGGATTAAACCCAGATCTGTGACTGGGGGTGAATGTTTGCCAATGTGCAGCATTCCGTCCATCATCTTGTGTGTTTTGCATTTCGCCCTAAGTGGGAAGGGTATGCCCAGACGTGGGTCCCGTGCTCACTACGCCACTGGAGTCAAGCTATCCTGGCTGATGAAGGCTGATAGCCTGAAACCGGTCCTAGGATGCTTGATTCCGGTCCAGGGAAGACATGGCTTGGCAGTTCGGTCTGGACTGTTCCCATGAGGCACAGGGTCAAGACTGATTTGCATATGGCTATGTCTGAACTGGGGTGGCGTGGTGAAGCAAAATAACGATGGATTAAACCCAGATCTGTGACTGGGGGTGAATGTTTGCCAATGTGCAGCATTCCGTCCATCATCTTGTGTGTTTTGCATTTCGCCCTAAGTGGGAAGGGTATGCCCAGACGTGGGTCCCGTGCTCACTACGCCACTGGAGTCAAGCTATCCTGGCTGATGAAGGCTGATAGCCTGAAACCGGTCCTAGGATGCTTGATTCCGGTCCAGGGAAGACATGGCTTGGCAGTTCGGTCTGGACTGTTCCCATGAGGCACAGGGTCAAGACTGATTTGCATATGGCTATGTCTGAACTGGGGTGGCGTGGTGAAGCAAAATAACGATGGATTAAACCCAGATCTGTGACTGGGGGTGAATGTTTGCCAATGTGCAGCATTCCGTCCATCATCTTGTGTGTTTTGCATTTCGCCCTAAGTGGGAAGGGTATGCCCAGACGTGGGTCCCGTGCTCACTACGCCACTGGAGTCAAGCTATCCTGGCTGATGAAGGCTGATAGCCTGAAACCGGTCCTAGGATGCTTGATTCCGGTCCAGGGAAGACATGGCTTGGCAGTTCGGTCTGGACTGTTCCCATGAGGCACAGGGTCAAGACTGATTTGCATATGGCTATGTCTGAACTGGGGTGGCGTGGTGAAGCAAAATAACGATGGATTAAACCCAGATCTGTGACTGGGGGTGAATGTTTGCCAATGTGCAGCATTCCGTCCATCATCTTGTGTGTTTTGCATTTCGCCCTAAGTGGGAAGGGTATGCCCAGACGTGGGTCCCGTGCTCACTACGCCACTGGAGTCAAGCTATCCTGGCTGATGAAGGCTGATAGCCTGAAACCGGTCCTAGGATGCTTGATTCCGGTCCAGGGAAGACATGGCTTGGCAGTTCGGTCTGGACTGTTCCCATGAGGCACAGGGTCAAGACTGATTTGCATATGGCTATGTCTGAACTGGGGTGGCGTGGTGAAGCAAAATAACGATGGATTAAACCCAGATCTGTGACTGGGGGTGAATGTTTGCCAATGTGCAGCATTCCGTCCATCATCTTGTGTGTTTTGCATTTCGCCCTAAGTGGGAAGGGTATGCCCAGACGTGGGTCCCGTGCTCACTACGCCACTGGAGTCAAGCTATCCTGGCTGATGAAGGCTGATAGCCTGAAACCGGTCCTAGGATGCTTGATTCCGGTCCAGGGAAAACATGGCTTGGCAGTTCGGTCTGGACTGTTCCCATGAGGCACAGGGTCAAGACTGATTTGCATATGGCTATGTCTGAACTGGGGTGGCGTGGTGAAGCAAAATAACGATGGATTAAACCCAGATCTGTGACTGGGGGTGAATGTTTGCCAATGTGCAGCATTCCGTCCATCATCTTGTGTGTTTTGCATTTCGCCCTAAGTGGGAAGGGTATGCCCAGACGTGGGTCCCGTGCTCACTACGCCACTGGAGTCAAGCTATCCTGGCTGATGAAGGCTGATAGCCTGAAACCGGTCCTAGGATGCTTGATTCCTGTCCAGGGAAGACATGGCTTGGCAGTTCGGTCTGGACTGTTCCCATGAGGCACAGGGTCAAGACTGATTTGCATATGGCTATGTCTGAACTGGGGTGGCGTGGTGAAGCAAAATAACGATGGATTAAACCCAGATCTGTGACTGGGGGTGAATGTTTGCCAATGTGCAGCATTCCGTCCATCATCTTGTGTGTTTTGCATTTCGCCCTAAGTGGGAAGGGTATGCCCAGACGTGGGTCCCGTGCTCACTACGCCACTGGAGTCAAGCTATCCTGGCTGATGAAGGCTGATAGCCTGAAACCGGTCCTAGGATGCTTGATTCCGGTCCAGGGAAGACATGGCTTGGCAGTTCGGTCTGGACTGTTCCCATGAGGCACAGGGTCAAGACTGATTTGCATATGGCTATGTCTGAACTGGGGTGGCGTGGTGAAGCAAAATAATGATGGATTAAACCCAGATCTGTGACTGGGGGTGAATGTTTGCAAATGTGCAGCATTCCGTCCATCATCTTGTGTGTTTTGCATTTCGCCCTAAGTGGGAAGGGTATGCCCAGACGTGGGTCCCGTGCTCACTACGCCACTGGAGTCAAGCTATCCTGGCTGATGAAGGCTGATAGCCTGAAACCGGTCCTAGGATGCTTGATTCCGGTCCAGGGAAGACATGGCTTGGCAGTTCGGTCTGGACTGTTCCCATGAGGCACAGGGTCAAGACTGATTTGCATATGGCTATGTCTGAACTGGGGTGGCGTGGTGAAGCAAAATAACGATGGATTAAACCCAGATCTGTGACTGGGGGTGAATGTTTGCCAATGTGCAGCATTCCGTCCATCATCTTGTGTGTTTTGCATTTCGCCCTAAGTGGGAAGGGTATGCCCAGACGTGGGTCCCGTCCTCACTACGCCACTGGAGTCAAGCTATCCTGGCTGATGAAGGCTGATAGCCTGAAACCGGTCCTAGGATGCTTGATTCCGGTCCAGGGAAGACATGGCTTGGCAGTTCGGTCTGGACTGTTCCCATGAGGCACAGGGTCAAGACTGATTTGCATATGGCTATGTCTGAACTGGGGTGGCGTGGTGAAGCAAAATAACGATGGATTAAACCCAGATCTGTGAATGGGGGTGAACGTTTGCCAATGTGCAGCATTCCGTCCATCATCTTGTGTGTTTTGCATTTCGCCCTAAGTGGGAAGGGTATGCCCAGACGTGGGTCCCGTGCTCACTACGCCACTGGAGTCAAGCTATCCTGGCTGATGAAGGCTGATAGCCTGAAACCGGTCCTAGGATGCTTGATTCCGGTCCAGGGAAGACATGGCTTGGCAGTTCGGTCTGGACTGTTCCCATGAGGCACAGGGTCAAGACTGATTTGCATATGGCTATGTCTGAACTGGGGTGGCGTGGTGAAGCAAAATAACGATGGATTAAACCCAGATCTGTGACTGGGGGTGAATGTTTGCCAATGTGCAGCATTCCGTCCATCATCTTGTGTGTTTTGCATTTCGCCCTAAGTGGGAAGGGTATGCCCAGACGTGGGTCCCGTGCTCAGTACGCCACTGGAGTCAAGCTATCCTGGCTGATGAAGGCTGATAGCCTGAAACCGGTCCTAGGATGCTTGATTCCGGTCCAGGGAAGACATGGCTTGGCAGTTCGGTCTGGACTGTTCCCATGAGGCACAGGGTCAAGACTGATTTGCATATGGCTATGTCTGAACTGGGGTGGCGTGGTGAAGCAAAATAACGATGGATTAAACCCAGATCTGTGACTGGGGGTGAATGTTTGCCAATGTGCAGCATTCCGTCCATCATCTTGTGTGTTTTGCATTTCGCCCTAAGTGGGAAGGGTATGCCCAGACGTGGGTCCCGTGCTCACTACGCCACTGGAGTCAAGCTATCCTGGCTGATGAAGGCTGATAGCCTGAAACCGGTCCTAGGATGCTTGATTCCGGTCCAGGGAAGACATGGCTTGGCAGTTCGGTCTGGACTGTTCCCATGAGGCACAGGGTCAAGACTGATTTGCATATGGCTATGTCTGAACTGGGGTGGCGTGGTGAAGCAAAATAACGATGGATTAAACCCAGATCTGTGACTGGGGGTGAATGTTTGCCAATGTGCAGCATTCCGTCCATCATCTTGTGTGTTTTGCATTTCGCCCTAAGTGGGAAGGGTATGCCCAGACGTGGGTCCCGTGCTCACTACGCCACTGGAGTCAAGCTATCCTGGCTGATGAAGGCTGATAGCCTGAAACCGGTCCTAGGATGCTTGATTCCAGTCCAGGGAGGACATGGCTTGGCAGTTCGGTCTGGACTGTTCCCATGAGGCACAGGGTCAAGACTAATTTGCATATGGCTATGTCTGAACTGGGGTGGCGTGGTGAAGCAAAATAATGATGGATTAAACCCAGATCTGTGACTGGGGGTGAATGTTTGCCAATGTGCAGCATTCCGTCCATCATCTTGTGTGTTTTGCATTTCGCCCTAAGTGGGAAGGGTATGCCCAGACGTGGGTCCCGTGCTCACTACGCCACTGGAGTCAAGCTATCCTGGCTGATGAAGGCTGATAGCCTGAAACCGGTCCTAGGATGCTTGATTCCGGTCCAGGGAAGACATGGCTTGGCAGTTCGGTCTGGACTGTTCCCATGAGGCACAGGGTCAAGACTGATTTGCATATGGCTATGTCTGAACTGGGGTGGCGTGGTGAAGCAAAATAACGATGGATTAAACCCAGATCTGTGACTGGGGGTGAATGTTTGCCAATGTGCAGCATTCCGTCCATCATCTTGTGTGTTTTGCATTTCGCCCTAAGTGGGAAGGGTATGCCCAGACGTGGGTCCCGTGCTCACTACGCCACTGGAGTCAAGCTATCCTGGCTGATGAAGGCTGATAGCCTGAAACCGGTCCTAGGATGCTTGATTCCGGTCCAGGGAAGACATGGCTTGGCAGTTCGGTCTGGACTGTTCCCATGAGGCACAGGGTCAAGACTGATTTGCATATGGCTATGTCTGAACTGGGGTGGCGTGGTGAATCAAAATAACGATGGATTAAACCCAGATCTGTGACTGGGGGTGAATGTTTGCCAATGTGCAGCATTCCGTCCATCATCTTGTGTGTTTTGCATTTCGCCCTAAGTGGGAAGGGTATGCCCAGACGTGGGTCCCGTGCTCACTACGCCACTGGAGTCAAGCTATCCTGGCTGATGAAGGCTGATAGCCTGAAACCGGTCCTAGGATGCTTGATTCCGGTCCAGGGAAGACATGGCTTGGCAGTTCGGTCTGGACTGTTCCCATGAGGCACAGGGTCAAGACTGATTTGCATATGGCTATGTCTGAACTGGGGTGGCGTGGTGAAGCAAAATAACGATGGATTAAACCCAGATCTGTGACTGGGGGTGAATGTTTGCCAATGTGCAGCATTCCGTCCATCATCTTGTGTGTTTTGCATTTCGACCTAAGTGGGAAGGGTATGCCCAGACGTGGGTCCCGTGCTCACTACGCCACTGGAGTCAAGCTATCCTGGCTGATGAAGGCTGATAGCCTGAAACCGGTCCTAGGATGCTTGATTCCGGTCCAGGGAAGACATGGCTTGGCAGTTCAGTCTGGACTGTTCCCATGAGGCACAGGGTCAAGACTGATTTGCATATGGCTATGTCTGAACTGGGGTGGCGTGGTGAAGCAAAATAACGATGGATTAAACCCAGATCTGTGACTGGGGGTGAATGTTTGCCAATGTGCAGCATTCCGTCCATCATCTTGTGTGTTTTGCATTTCGCCCTAAGTGGGAAGGGTATGCCCAGACGTGGGTCCCGTGCTCACTACGCCACTGGAGTCAAGCTATCCTGGCTGATGAAGGCTGATAGCCTGAAACCGGTCCTAGGATGCTTGATTCCTGTCCAGGGAAGACATGGCTTGGCAGTTCGGTCTGGACTGTTCCCATGAGGCACAGGGTCAAGACTGATTTGCATATGGCTATGTCTGAACTGGGGTGGCGTGGTGAAGCAAAATAACGATGGATTAAACCCAGATCTGTGACTGGGGGTGAATGTTTGCCAATGTGCAGCATTCCGTCCATCATCTTGTGTGTTTTGCATTTCGCCCTAAGTGGGAAGGGTATGCCCAGACGTGGGTCCCGTGCTCACTACGCCACTGGAGTCAAGCTATCCTGGCTGATGAAGGCTGATAGCCTGAAACCGGTCCTAGGATGCTTGATTCCGGTCCAGGGAAGACATGGCTTGGCAGTTCGGTCTGGACTGTTCCCATGAGGCACAGGGTCAAGACTGATTTGCATATGGCTATGTCTGAACTGGGGTGGCGTGGTGAAGCAAAATAACGATGGATTAAACCCAGATCTGTGACTGGGGGTGAATGTTTGCCAATGTGCAGCATTCCGTCCATCATCTTGTGTGTTTTGCATTTCGCCCTAAGTGGGAAGGGTATGCCCAGACGTGGGTCCCGTGCTCACTACGCCACTGGAGTCAAGCTATCCTGGCTGATGAAGGCTGATAGCCTGAAACCGGTCCTAGGATGCTTGATTCCGGTCCAGGGAAGACATGGCTTGGCAGTTCGGTCTGGACTGTTCCCATGAGGCACAGGGTCAAGACTGATTTGCATATGGCTATGTCTGAACTGGGGTGGCGTGGTGAAGCAAAATAACGATGGATTAAACCCAGATCTGTGACTGGGGGTGAATGTTTGCCAATGTGCAGCATTCCGTCCATCATCTTGTGTGTTTTGCATTTCGCCCTAAGTGGGAAGGGTATGCCCAGACGTGGGTCCCGTGCTCACTACGCCACTGGAGTCAAGCTATCCTGGCAGATGAAGGCTGATAGCCTGAAACCGGTCCTAAGATGCATGATTCCGGTCCAGGGAAGACATGGCTTGGCAGTTCGGTCTGGACTGTTCCCATGAGGCACAGGGTCAAGACTGATTTGCATATGGCTATGTCTGAACTGGGGTGGCGTGGTGAATCAAAATAATGATGAATTAAACCCAGATCTGTGACTGGGGGTGAATGTTTGCCAATGTGCAGCATTCCGTCCATCATCTTGTGTGTTTTGCATTTCGCCCTAAGTGGGAAGGGTATGCCCAGACGTGGGTCCCGTGCTCACTACGCCACTGGAGTCAAGCTATCCTGGCTGATGAAGGCTGATAGCCTGAAACCGGTCCTAGGATGCTTGATTCCGGTCCAGGGAAAACATGGCTTGGCAGTTCAGTCTGGACTGTTCCCATGAGGCACAGGGTCAAGACTGATTTGCATATGGCTATGTCTGAACTGGGGTGGCGTGGTGAAGCAAAATAACGATGGATTAAACCCAGATCTGTGACTGGGGGTGAATGTTTGCCAATGTGCAGCATTCCGTCCATCATCTTGTGTGTTTTGCATTTCGCCCTAAGTGGGAAGGGTATGCCCAGACGTGGGTCCCGTGCTCACTACGCCACTGGAGTCAAGCTATCCTGGCTGATGAAGGCTGATAGCCTGAAACCGGTCCTACGATGCTTGATTCCTGTCCAGGGAAGACATGGCTTGGCAGTTCGGTCTGGACTGTTCCCATGAGGCACAGGGTCAAGACTGATTTGCATATGGCTATGTCTGAACTGGGGTGGCGTGGTGAAGCAAAATAACGATGGATTAAACCCAGATCTGTGACTGGGGGTGAATGTTTGCCAATGTGCAGCATTCCGTCCATCATCTTGTGTGTTTTGCATTTCGCCCTAAGTGGGAAGGGTATGCCCAGACGTGGGTCCCGTGCTCACTACGCCACTGGAGTCAAGCTATCCTGGCTGATGAAGGCTGATAGCCTGAAACCGGTCCTAGGATGCTTGATTCCGGTCCAGGGAAGACATGGCTTGGCAGTTCGGTTTGGACTGTTCCCATGAGGCACAGGATCAAGACTGATTTGCATATGGCTATGTCTGAACTGGGGTGGCGTGGTGAAGCAAAATAACGATGGATTAAACCCAGATCTGTGACTGGGGGTGAATGTTTGCCAATGTGCAGCATTCCGTCCATCATCTTGTGTGTTTTGCATTTCGCCCTAAGTGGGAAGGGTATGCCCAGACGTGGGTCCCGTGCTCACTACGCCACTGGAGTCAAGCTATCCTGGCTGATGAAGGCTGATAGCCTGAAACCGGTCCTAGGATGCTTGATTCCGGTCCAGGGAAGACATGGCTTGGCAGTTCGGTCTGGACTGTTCCCATGAGGCACAGGGTCAAGACTGATTTGCATATGGCTATGTCTGAACTGGTAAGATTGCACAATCCTGTGAAGTCACATACCTTACTGCCCATCAACCAACCTTCCAGAGCCTTAGCAGAACAATCCACATAGTCCACCCAGTCTTGAGCCTGTGCTTTTTGGGTATCTCTGAACTTTAACCTGTATTGGTCAGTGGTTAGGCCAAACCCTTCAATCAGAGCACTCTTCAGGACTTTGTAATTGTCAGCATCCTCCTCTCTTACAGTGAGGAGCTTGTCTCTACCTTTGTGTGCAAAGGAGAGCCACAAGATTGCTGCCCACTGCTCCTGAGGGACCCTCTGTACCTTACAGGCCCTCTCAAGTGCAGTTATCCATTTGTGGATGTCATCCCCACTCTGGTAGGGAGGGACAATCTTGTTCAGGTTCCTATGGTCATGAGTATGATCTCTACCTCTAGGGACACTGCTGCTGCCACCATGGGACCCTAGTCCCAATTTCTGTGAAGCTTTCTGAAGCTCCAGGGATTCCCTGTCTAAGGCCAATTGCTCTCTCTTGATTCTTAGCTTTCTCAAACTCAAGCAGTTGGCATTTCTTCTCATAAGAGGATGCCCATTTATGAGAAGCAGAGGACCCTATAGAAGTACCAGAATGATTAGACTCCTGAGAAAGAGATCTTGATCTTCTTGGTAGACTATTAACCCTTCCAGGTGGGGTAAAGAGAACCCCACTGGGGTCTCCTTCCTCACCTTCAGGAAGAATTGGATTTTCCCGGTGGGAATCATTTTGATCCCCCTGGCCAGCATCAGAGTCTGGGTCATAGTAGTTTTCACTACCTGGCCTTTCCTCTTCTACTGCCCCACCCAACTTGCCTGCCTCATCAGACCCTGGTGTCTTTCTGAGGTCATCTAACAGCAAAGCCTCTATGAGGCGTTGAGTGCTTACAGGTCTCCCTGTCTTCAGTCTCCTAGAGGTACACATATTTCTCAATTCCTGGAATGTGAGATTGTCATACCTAGTGAGCAAGGAGTCACTGACTTCAGGCCTTGAAGACATTCTAGTGTGGTGTGGTGTATGCACCTAGCTACTCTAGTGAGAACTGAAACTCTCTTGAGTTGTAGAAAGGGTGTGCTAACCCCTTGACACACAACTAAGTTCAGTAGAACTTACTGTATTCTACACTTGATTTATATGTACCTATAGTGGTTTTCAGTTAGTCACTTCAAAGAGATTATCTGGTAAAGCAATAGCAAGCTTGAATCCAACCGCTGCACACCAATGTGAGAAGTTGGCCTGGCATATGCTGTCCACTAGTTATAGTGGGCACCTTGCACCAGTCCAAACGACCTTTATTGATGATAGGTTTAAAGACAACCTTTATTGAAAGCTATCCTAGTGGTAGCTATGGCGAGCAGCCTTCAGGCTAAGTCTTGAAGGAGTGTAAAGCAGCTTGGTTTACCAGATTATAACCTCTTGAATAACTAAATGAAAGGAGAACCACCCAAGGTATATATAAAATATATGTATTTATTTCTAACCACTAACTACTAATCTCTTTATGAGATTAGAGTTCAAGATACACAATATCACAGTATTAAAACGACAATAAATAGCACAATATACACGGGGCCCCAGGGGGGGACCAAACCATATACTAAGAAAGTGGGATAAGAACCACGACTTGACTAGACACAGTGCCTAGAGCACGTAGAATCGCTGGAACCCCAAGGAACCACCCAAGGTAGTGACACAGGAGACCCACGGGGGACGTATGCAGTGTGAGAACACAGGCGCAAGCGCCGTAGGATTCAATGCGGAAAGTCGCGGTTGGAATTTTAAAGATAAAGGACACTTAGGAGAGGACTTTCAGCAAACCCCTTTAGACTTAAGGGGTTCTAGGGCCAGCATCCACGTGAGCACCGGAGTACTCGAGTTACCTCACCCAGGGAAGCCGGGTGCATAGGTGTCAAAGGGTGTCGGGAATCGTCGTCGTTTTCAATGGCGATCTGCTGCAAAGTACTGCTGCCGTGAAGAAGAAAAGTGTCCGGGTGGATCCAAGCCTGGATCGAAGATGTGAAGAACCTGAAAGCAGAGGGGACAGAGTCTGGGTCACTAGCCAGTGACCAGGAGCGGAGCAATCGAATGCCCACCGATGTCGGGTGCTACAGGTGCGAAGAGGTGAAGCTTAACTCTGCAGCCACGGTGTCCCGGAGACGTCGACAACGACCAGGAGTCGGATTCGAGCTGTCCCACGAAGGATGTCGAGTGCTGGGGTGTCGGTGATCGGATTGACCACAACAAGCCTTGGCAACAGCAACCCACGCAGGAAGAGAAAAGATGCTTCTGTGCGGACCAGCAAGGTCCTGGGGACTCCCAAGCGATGGAGAGTCAGGGCACGTCTGGAGCAACCAGGAAGCCCAATAGAAGTTAGAGTTGCCTTCTTGGGGACCCACAGGTCAACGGACCAGGGATCGCGAAGGGACCTCGAGAGGAATCACAAAATGGCGGCCCACGGAACACTCGCTGAGTGTAGGCCTGCAATCTTCGGTGCAATTACTGCTCGGGGTCAGGGCTACAAGTAACCCAAAGCTCAGCCTCAGGGGTCGCCGGAAAGCTGATGCTTCTGCAAATGGTCGCGGTGTCCAGGGGTTCGGGTTGCACGGTCTCCACGAGGGATACGGGCCTCAGACTTGCTGTGGGCACAGATCGACCTCAGAGACCTCGGAAAACCCACCTCCTGTGTGGCAATATTCTTCGGGGTCCGCAGGAGCTTCGGAGATGCCAACCGGTCAGTTGCGTTAAAGGTGCCTGCCTTGCAGGGGAGTAACTCCTTTACTCCAAGGGAGATTCTTCAGTCATCCAGCGTAGTGTAGATCGTCGAAGTACTTGGTTTCTGGTATCAGAGTTTAGTCCAGGTATAATCTAAAGTCCTGTAGTCAGGGTTTCCTACTTCATACCCAAGGAAGGGGTGGGACAAACTCTGGGGACCCACCTATGGGAGGGTCAGGAAAGAGGGGTGGCTACACCCATTTCCTTTGTCCAGTTTCGCGCCAGAGCATGGGCTGTGTGCCCCTGCAACCGGTTTGAGCTGGACTATGCACAGGGACACCAAATGTGCCCCCAGTGCAGACCAATACACTAAAGCCTGTCTGGGAGGTGGTCACACCTCCCTGTGACAGGAAACCTATTGTCCAGGCCTCCCCTGCCGGAGTTTCATCCAGCAGCAGGAGGGCAGACTCGTGTCTGTGGCTGCAGCATCCATTTTGTGATGCCAGGGTTCTGTTAAGCTGGTACCGGGTGTACCGGTGGTGGCATGTTGCTCCCTCTAGAAGGGAGGAATCATACCTCCCACCCCAGTACTGGGGTGGAGGTATGATTCCAAGGTGTTTGACACCAAACACGACAGTTTTCCATGCAGCCATTCTCAAGTTAGCATTTACCGCGGGGTTATAATGCACTTGAGTATATGGTCTGGCTGCATCACAAACAACTCCGGAATGAAGATTCCGAAAGCTGCAGAGGGGCTCTGCTCATGCATGAGCACCCTCTCACATGAAACCCAGCACCCTGCCTTCAGGATTGTTAAGGCCTGCCATAGGGGTGACTGATAGGTTTACATGTGCAGTGATATGGAGAAATATAGGGAACCTATATCTCAGTAAGGGGTGGATACACCACCTTACACAGGCTGCTGTAGCAGACCTGTTGTGTCATTTTAAAAGGCTTCCCAGGGGTGGCACAATACATGCTGCAGCCCCTGGTAGGCCTCTGGGGTAACTATGCCCTGGGTACAGAGTATACCATATACTAGGGACTCACAAGGGTACCCCAGAATCCAATCTGGAGTGTACCTAAAGCACAAGTTACTAACTTGTGTAACGATATATCTGTAAGAGACAGTAGTTAGTGACAGATTCCTTACCTTAGAATATCCCCAGGCGTCAGGCTGGATCCGGAAAGTTTTTGCGTAGCAGTACCCTTGCGCGTCGGTAGGCGGCGTCGTGCGGCTCCGCGTCCGTCGTCGGCGTCGTGATCGCCGGGATGACGTCGCGGGCAGTACTTAGGCGCCGCCCCTGCGCGCTGACGTCAGTTCTGTACACGACTTTCCGCGCCAGGAACGCAGAGCCATGCAAGAAGCTGACATAGGTGTCTGAAAAATACTAGGGCCCTGAAAGGGATGTCCTTAACCCTAGAAATCAGTTCGCAGAACGGGGAGGATGGGTGGGGCGGTAAGGAATCTGTCACTAACTACTGTCTCTTACAGATATATCGTTACACAAGTTAGTAACTTGTGCATCTGAAAGAGACACGTTAGTGACAGATTCCTTACCTTAGAATAGATACCCCAGCAATACCAACCCCGGTGGTGGGTCTGCGAACAAAGATCAGACAAGGAAGTCCTGGAGGACAGAACGGCCAAAGAAGCCGTCCCTCCGGACCTGACTGTCAAGGCAGTAATGCTTTGTAAACGTGTGCAGCGAGGCCCACGTAGCTGCCTGACAGATAACCGGCAGCGGAACACCGCGGCCCAAGGCCGTGGTAGCAGCCGTTGCCCTGGTGGAATGGGCACGCAGCCCAACAGGAGGCTCCTTTTTAGCCAAAGAATAGCAGGTCTTGATGCACAAGGTAACCCAGCGGGAGATGGTCCTCTTGTGCACCGCCCGACCTTTTTGGCGCCCACGTAGCCAATAAAGAGCTGGTCATCCACCCGGAAGTGTTTTGTGCGGTCAATATAGAAGGAGAGCGCACGTTTTGGGTCCAGACGGTGGAGCCTCTCTTCCTCTCTGGAAGGATGCGGAGGCGGAAAGAAGGTGGGCAAAGTGATGGTCTGCCCAATGTGGAAAGCAGTAACCACCTTTGGCAAGAAGGACGGACGCGTCCGAAGAACAACCTTGTCTGGATGAACAGACAGAAAGGGAGGTTTGCAAGATAGAGCCTGGAGCTCACTCACCCGCCGAGCGGAGGTGATGGCCACCAGAAAGGCTGTCTTCAGAGTCAGAAGACGAAGAGGACAGTTATGTAGAGGCTCAAAGGGAGCGCACATTAAAAAGGTAAGAACCAAGTTTAAGTCCCACTGAGGCATCACAAACGGAACAGGAGGGAAGAGGTGAGTAATGCCTTTTAAGAACCTGTTAACAACAGGGGACTTGAAAAGGGAGGGCTGATCAGGGAGCCTGAGGAAGGCCGAGATAGCACAAAGATAACCCTTGATGGTACCCAGGGCAGAACCCTGTTGGGCCAGAGAGAGAAGGAACAGAAGGACCTCAGAAAGAGGGGCAGAAAGGGGATCCACAGCCTTTGCTGTGCACCATGCCACAAATTTGTTCCACCTGCAGGCGTATACCACCTTAGTGGAGGGACGCCTGGCTGCCAGAATCACATCACAAACTTCGGGAGGCAAGTCGAAAGGAATCAACTGCCGCCGCTCAATCTCCACGCAAGCAGGTGTAGACTGGACAGGTTCGGGTGGAGGACCGTCCCCTGCTGCTGCGACAGAAGATCCTCCCGAAGAGGCAGACGGATCGGGGGATCTACGCTCATATTGAGTAGCTCGGGATACCAAACTCTTCGAGCCCAGTCCGGAGCCACAAGAATGACTTGGGCCCGGTCGTGCCGAATCTTCTTCAACACTCTGGGTAGAAGTGGTATAGGCGGAAAGGCGTACAATAGACCGCAACTCCACTCGTGACGAAAAGCGTCGCCGAGCGAGTGCCGCCTTGGAAATTCCAACGCGCAGAACTGATGACATTGCGCGTTCTCTTCGGTGGCGAATAGATCTAACCAAGGCTCTCCCCACTGTAGAAAGAGTCCTTGCGCCACTTCCGAGTGAAGACGCCATTCGTGATCCATCATGCACCTGCGGCTGGAGTTCGTCCGCCCTGGCGTTCAGGGAACCTGCCAGGTGTTGAACCACCAGGAACATGCCCTGGTGTTCCAGCCATGTCCAGAGGCGCAGAGCCTCCTGACAAAGGGTCCACGACCCCACCCCGCCTTGTTTGTTGCAGTACCACATGGCAGTGGTGTTGTCTGTGAACACCTGCACTACCTTCCCTTTGACAGAGGGAAGGAATGCCTTGAGTGCAAGTCGGATCGCCCGGAGCTCCAGAAGGTTGATATGGAGCCGGGACTCCGCCGGAGACCAGAGGCCTCTGATCTCCGCCTCTCCCATGTGACCGCCCCATCCCAGAAGGGACGCGTCCGTCACAACTGTGTGCTCTGGCTGGGGAAGGGAGAGGGATCTGCCCATGACCCATTGCCGGTTCGAGAGCCACCACTGCAACTGTTTTGCAGTCCCCTCCGAGATCTGGACGTGATCGGACAGGTCGCCCTGGTGCTGCGCCCACTGGAACTTCAGGTCCCACTGCAGAGCCCGCATATGCCATCTGGCATGAGTGACCAGCAGGATGCAGGAGGCCATGAGGCCCAGCAGCCTCAGGGTCATCCGTACCGAAACCCAGGATAAGGGCTGAAAGATCGGAATCATAGCCTGAATATCCCGGACTCGCCGTTCGGGAGGATAGGCCCGAAACTGCGTCGTGTCCAGAACTGCTCCGATGAAAAGGAGCTGTGGAGAAGGAATCAGATGCGACTTTGGCACATTGATGGAGAACCCCAGCGAGTGCAGGAGTTCGGCCGTAGTCTGGAGGTGGGAGACAACTGCCTGGGACGAGCCCGCCTTCAGCAGCCAGTCGTCGAGGTAGGGGAAGACTGAAACCCCTGCCCGGCGCAGATGAGCTGCGACCACCGCCATCACTTTCGTGAACACCCGAGGGGCACTGGTAAGGCCAAAGGGGAGCACGGTGAACTGAAAATGCTCGAGGCCTACCGTGAACCGAAGGTAACGCCGGTGGGCCGGCAGGACGAGGATGTGGAAATAGGCGTCCTGCAAGTCCAACGCTACCAACCAGTCTCCGGGGTCGAGGGCAGTCAAGACCTGAGCTAGGGTGAGCATCTTGAACTTCTCCTTCCGGAGGAAGCGATTGACGTTCCGGAGGTCCAAGATAGGACGCATGTCCTCCTTGTCCCTTTTGGGCACCAGAAAGTAGTGGGAGTAGCAACCACGCCCTACTTCTGGGGTCGGAACATGCTCGATGGCCCTCTTGGCCAAGAGGGCCGTGACTTCCTTCTGTAGAAGCACCAAGTGATCCCCTGACATGCGGTGGAATTGAGGTGGCATGGCTGGGGGGTGGTCTCGAAGGGGAGGAGTAGCCCCTTCGGACAATGTCCAAGACCCACTTGTCCGAGGTGATGGGACGCCAGTGGTGAAGGTGATGGCGGACCCTGCCCCCGACTGGCGTGCTGTGCACCTGAAAGGAGGGACTAGGAGGGCTTGGAGGCCGCGGACGGGTTGGAGGTGGTGGCCTGACCCGCACGCTGGTTGCCCGAACCGCCACGGCGGTATCCACGTCCTCGGCCACGCGAAGGCGCTTGCTGCGCGGGCCGTTGGCCGGGCTGTGGACGTGACTGGGCGCCCCTTCCGTGGCCACGAAAGGGGCGAAAAGCAGACGTTTGCGGAGGGCGCACAACAGCAAGGCCCAGGGACTTAGCAGTAGCCCGTGAATCCTTGAAACGCTCCAGCGCATGGTCCGCCTTTGAACCAAAGAGACCGACTCCATCAAAGGGCATGTCCATGAGAGTATTCTGGACATCCCCTGAAAAACCAGTGGTTCTCAGCCAGGCGTGGCGACGCAGCGCCACCGTCGTTGCAAGCGATCTGCCCAGCGAGTCGGCGGTATCAAGGCCACAGCGGATGGTATACTTAGCCGCATCACGCCCTTCCGCAATAGCGCGGGTAAGCAGTGTCTGGACCTCCTCAGAACACTGCGGCAAAACATCAGCCACCGAATCCCACAGGGAGTGGGTGTATCGGCCCAAGAGGCAAGCGGTATTAACAGACCGCAAGCCAGCACTGGAGGAAGAGAAAGCCTTCTTCCCAAAGTGATCCAGGCGCTTGGATTCCCTATCCGGAGGGCGGTAGGGAAGGCTGTTTGGGAGGCAGAGGCTTGGACAACCAAGCTCTCAGGGGTGGGGTGTTGGGAGAGAAACAGGGGGTCGCCCGGAGCCGGGCGATGGCGTCGGGCCACGTTCCTATCCACAGGAGCCCCTGTGGTGGGTTTGGACCAGGCACCCAAAAGAACGTCAGTGAGTGCATCGTTGAACGGCAGCACAGGCTCCGAAGAGGAGGCCGCCGGCTGAAGCACTTCAGTCAGGAGGTTAGTCCTGACGGCCACTGTAGGCAACTGGAGATTTAAGGCTCCAGCAGCTCTACGCAACACCGTTGCAAAATTAGCCCCCTCCTCCGTTGCCACGGGAGGAGACAGCATGCCAGAGTCGGGGGAGGTATCCAGCCCACTGGCATCCCCAAGTTCCTCAACCCAGTCCGGGTCAAACTCGCACTGTTGTGTGAGAGGGTCGTCAGACCCCTCCCAGCTCTCCTGGTCCTCCTCAGGTTGAAAAGATGGAGGAGGAGGGACATAAGGGACCCAAGGCCTCATCGGCGCCGGAACCGGCGTCGGGCGGCGCCGGTCCGGCTCCATGTCCGGACCCGGGGAGAACCGGGGAACGACGCCGCCCGGAGCCTCGGACGGCGTCGGAAACGGCACCGGGGACATCGGCGTCGGCGGAGGCGTGGTTAGGTCAACCGGCGTCGATGGAGGTTGCGGCACCACCGGAACCGGGGTCGAGGCCGGGGCCGGAGCCGAGGCCGGGACGAAGGCTGGTGGGACAGGCGACGCCGGGACCGGAGTCGACGGCGACGCCGGAGCAACCCCATCTGGGCCCGCGGGGCCCGAAGGCGCACCGGAGGGACCTTGAGGCCCGAAGAGGCGGGCCATGGCCGACAGGAATTTCTGTACTTCGGCCGGAGTCGCCCCGAACCCGGGAAGGACGGGTAATGCGGGGGCAACTCGACAGGCACGTCCGGGGCCGCGGGGGCGGGGACGGTGCCGACAGGGACCTCAGCCGAGTCGCGCGACCGGCGAGGCGAAGTCTTAGAGCGATGACGCCGCTTAGACTTCTTGTGCTTCGACTTACCGGAGGAGCGCGAAGACTTGGATTCCGACGAACGGCGGGGACTCCGCGTCCGGCCCCTCGACCTCTCCCGGGACCGGGGCTTGCTGCGGCGCGGAGCCGACTGCCGGACTTCAAGGAGCTTTCGAGACCGCTCTCGCAAAGCCTTCGGATGAAGTTTCCGGCAGTCAGGGCACGACTTCGTGTCGTGGCCTCGGCCGAGGCAGAAGAGACACTCGAGGTGGGGGTCCGTGATGGACATCATACGACCACATACCTCGCAGGGCTTAAAGCCGGGCATCCCTACGACACCTTAGGAGTCGTGAAGACTCGTTGAAGAGAACAGTGAAAAATTTCACAAAAAGATAGTCAAAAAGTGACTAGGGCACTGCTCTTCCCGGATCTGCGCTTACTGGCGCGGAAAAAGAAGAACTGACGTCAGCGCGCAGGGGCGGCGCCTAAGTACTGCCCGCGACGTCATCCCGGCGATCACGACGCCGACGACGGACGCGGAGCCGCACGACGCCGCCTACCGACGCGCAAGGGTACTGCTACGCAAAAAACTTTCCGGATCCAGCCTGACGCCTGGGGATATTCTAAGGTAAGGAATCTGTCACTAACGTGTCTCTTTCAGATGTACATACAATCAATTTAGAGTAGAAAGCAGATAGACTGGGGTCCTGATTAGCACGGCCTCAGTCCGGCTAAGTCGAAAAACAGTGAAACATCAGCAAAAAGTGGGGGTAACTATAAGAATCAGATCCTACTCTCCTACAGATTAGTTATGGATTCCTCACCTTAGATTACCCCCAGGCGTCAGACTGGATCCGGAGAATTTTCTTCAGCAGTACCCCTGCGTACGTCGTTGGCGTCGTGGTCGCCGGAATGACGTCGCAGTATCTACTTAGATGCCGCCCTCGCGCGCTGACGTCAGTTCTTTACACGACATTCTACGCCAGAAGCGCAGAGTCATGGAAGACACATGAGCACTGGTACACAATACTAGGGCACTGAAAGGGAGTCCCTTACCCTAGAAGTCAGTTCGCAGAACGGGAAGATGGGCGGGCCGGTGAGGAATCCATAACTAATCTATATCTCTTACAGATATATCATTACCGAAGGTAAGTAACTTGTTTATCTGAAAGAGACAATTAGTTATGGATTCCTCACCTTAGAATAGATACCCCAGCAATACCAACCCCGGAGGTGGGTCTGCGAACCAAATTCACACCAGAAAGTCCTGGAGAACCGAACGGCCAAAGAAGCCGTCTCTCCGGACTTGGCTGTCCAGGCAGTAGTATTTGGTAAAAGTGTGCAGTGAAGCCTACATAGCTGCCTGGCAGATGTCAAGAAGGGGGACTCCACGTCCCAAAGCAGTAGTGGCTGCCGTCACCCTGGTGGAATGGGCGCGCAGCCCCACTGGAGGTTCCTTTTTCGCTAAGGAGTAGCAGATCTTGATGCAAAGAACAACCCATCGAGAGATGGTCCGCTTTTGAACGGCCCGACCTTTCTTGGCGCCCACATAGCCAACAAAGAGCTGGTCATCGGTGGAGCCTCTCCTCCTCTTTAGAAGGATGCGGGGGCGGGAAGAAGGTGGGAAAAGTGATGGTCTTTCCTATGTGGAAAGAGGTAACCACTTTGGGAAGGAAAGAAGGCCTAGTGCGAAGGACAACCTTGTCCGGATGAACAGCCAGGAAAGGAGGTTTAGAAGAAAGGGCTTGAAGCTCACTTACCCTGCGAGCAGAGGTGATGGCAACAAGAAAAGCAGTCTTAAGTGTCAGAAGTCTAAGAGGACAGTTATGTAGCGGCTCAAAAGGAACGCACATAAGATAGGTGAGAACTAGGTTCAAGTCCCACTGGGGCATTACGAAAGGGATTGGAGGAAACAAGTGAGTAATGCCCTTAAGGAAGCGATTTAAAATAGGGGACATGAAAAGAGAAGGCTGGTCAGGCAGCCGAAGAAAGGCCGAAATGGCCGAAAGATAGCCTTTGAGAGTGCCCAGAGCAGAGCCCTGATGGGCCAAGGAGAGAATGAAGAGGAGAACCTCTGAAAGGGGGGCAGAAAGGGGATCCACAGCCTTTGCTGTGCACCATGCCACAAACTTGTTCCATCTACAGGCGTATACCGTTTTGGTGGAGGGACGCCTGGCTGCCAAGATAACATTACAGACTTCGGGAGGTAGGTCTAAAGCTGTCAATTGTCGCCGCTCAATCTCCACGCAAGGAGGTGGAGGCTGGACAGGTTCGTGTGGAGGACCGTCCCCTGCTGCTGCGACAGAAGATCCTCCCGAAGAGCCAGTCTGATCGGAGGATCGATGGCCATGTGTAATAGCTCGGGATACCATACTCTTCGTGCCCAATCGTACGAGTTACTTACCTTCGGTAACGATGTATCTGGTAGAGACGTTGTCTAGCCGCAGATTCCTTAACTTAGAATATCCCCAGGCGTCAGACTGGATCCGGAAAAAATTTCTGCACAGCAGCACCTCTGCGCGCCGGGGGGGGGGGGCGCGCCGCCTGGCCCCGCCCTGACGTCGTCCCCGGACATGACGTCAGTGGAACTACATAGGACCCCCCGGCGCGCTGACGTCAGTTTTCTTCGGAGGAACTTTTCCGCGCCACAGCGGAGCTCCCAGCAAAACTGTGAGAGTATGGGAACAGTGTGCGAATAAAAAGAAAATGGGTGAGAAAGCACCATGAACAACAGTGAGAAGCACTGTTCAGTGAAAAGGTGTTGAAAAGGAAAGAGCAGAGCAATACATGGAGAAGCTATTCCGCAAAAGCGAAGTGAATGTCACCCCTGAGGGAAATAGATGTATAAAAAGAAGACGGAGGCAGACGACAGAAAGTCTGCAGTAGATGAAGGGAATGAAAAGCAACCCCACAAAAGCGAGAGAATGCCCTCTCCTGAGGCAAAAGAGGTAATGAAAGGGAGACTCTGTCCCCTATGATAGAACCATTGGACTGAGGAAGAGGCCAGAAGACCTCAAAACTAATGGACTGTAGGAGTGGAACGGAGAAGGTGGGTGGGAGGGTAGAGAACACCAGTAGGCCCCATGCTGGAGGAAACTGATGTGAAAAAACGCAGAAGGACACCTGAACCTATCGCCCAAGCATGAGATTGGGAGAAGCAGAACAAGTAAATCCAAAGAATAAGCCTGACGGGGAGGGTGGCAACAGACACCGCCCGTAGAAGGACAAGCCACTCCAAGGGAGGCGAACGCAGAAACCCCACCTGAACAGGTCCTCGCAGATCGGGAGGATGGGTGGGCGTTAAGGAATCTGCGGCTAGACAACGTCTCTACCAGATACATCGTTACCGAAGGTAAGTAACTCGTACATCTGATAGAGACATCTAGCCGCAGATTCCTTAACTTAGAATAGATACCAAAGCCGTACCCCATAGGAGGCGGGTCTGCGAGAGAACCCCACTAAGTTCTTTGGGGAACAGAAGTGTTAACCAGCTGGCTAAACACAGTGGGGGCAGAACTGCCAGATTGGCCAACACCGGACTAGGATACTCCATAGGGAGTGGCCAATAATGAGAGGCAAAGGCATTAAAGCTGCCGAGGCGGCAGGAAATCCCTGTTGGTGAAACAGAGGAGAAAGTGAGCACAGAACCAGAAGGGCAGTGCGGAATAAAAGTGGATACCTTCCGAAAAAGGGGAGGAACCAATTGTATAATATGAGGGCTCCACAGGAGCTGATGGACCTTCTAAAGAGAAAGGTCTAGCTAGGGTACAAGAATGGACCGAGTCCGAGCAGGCAGGACGGACATGGAGAAGCACCGTGGAAGTGAGAACAGCAGCGGAAGGATGCGAATGACTCCCAGGATGAGGCAGTGTTAAAGGAAACACAAGACCTGCTAATGCACTATGGCCCATGCACCGGACATGTGAAAGGGCAGGCAACAAAAGGCAGAAGGGCAGAGAAGAATGGCAACAACTAGTGCCACGAACGTGGGGAACAGAAGTACACAAGAGAAACCGTATGTACCGCCAGAACCACACCATGGAAAGGAGAAGGCCCCATAAAGCGCCACGAGCAAAAGCTGAGACACGAGAGACGCACCAATAGGTGTATCGTGTGAAAGAGAGCCGGCAAAAGTAACACACGTAGAAGACTTGCGCTCACGAAAGTGAGGAACAAGACCACAGCCACCGCAAGGAGGAGTACGCCTGCGGGAGGTCTGGGTGTGTGTAGTACGCCGGACAGGACTAAAGAAGACAGGGCCCAGCCCGGTGGATGAGTTGAGAAAGAAAAAACACCATAGTACCAACAGCTACGTAGCAGAGGTACCGGCCCAGAGCCAGACACAACAGCCACAGGCGGTAGGAAAGATCCACTGGCTACAGTTGAGACAGACAGGGAGGCCGAGCAGTACTGGAAGGAGACAGTACGAAACGTTGCGGAGGAACAAGAGTGGATACACGCACAATACTCCACCAGAGAAAACACTGCTCGGAGGAGAACACTCCTGCTGAGAGCAGCAACCGCAGCTGGAAGGAAAAACAGGACAACACCTGCGCGGAATGCAGCAGGGAAATGGAAAGCCCTGGCAGGGAAGTGGCCAAAAGCAAGGCACAAGCCAATGACAGCATCAACGTCTGGGGCCAGAATGCCACCACGGGAGAGCGAAGTCCAACCATGAAAGGACTACGCAGCACGGGCATAGGAGAGTAGAACTATGCAACGGGAAGGTGCCGGAAAATGCACCGGCCTGTGAGAGCGAGCATACTAGGGAGCAGTCACTGTACTTAATAGAACACAGCGACAGGGCCCTGTGAGAGGCAGTCCACAGATGGAACGGCCGCAGCAAAAGAACCAAGACGAGACGTTAGGGTCCCGAAAGCCCTTCCGGCCTCAAGAAATGGATTAGTGAGATGCAGGGGAGCGCCACAGACCAGCAGCAGCCACCATGAGAGAGCCCAAGAATGGACGGCAAGAAGGCCCCGGGAGGGCCTGCAGCAGCAGTAAAAGGGTACAGGCACAGCCGCAGGACAACCTAGTAAAAATGGCCCCACAGAAGCGGACAAGACTGCTGTGGGAAGAAGGCAACTATACAATAGCTAACAAATACCCCACATAGGGTAAGCATCAACCCAAACAAGGGGCACCTCTTGAGCGTGAGCTCATAGACAGAGGACGTAAATTGGGAACACAGAAACCACAGGTTTCTAACACATAACCCTTGGGGTAAGGCGTGCAATCTGAACCACTAGGCCATAGTGACTCAGAAAAATAAGCAGCTGACCTGCTGCATGAAAGAAAGCAAATACGGCGAGAAGCCGCTTAGGCCGTTCAGGTATTCCAGCATGAACCCAGGGCCAACATGAAGTAAGACACACTACGGAAGAGTAAATAGAAGGCGGTGAACCGCAGAGTCCGCATGTGCGTCAAACAGTGACACACCATCAAATGGTAAGTCCCGGAGACTGTCACGGACATTTTCGGGGAAACCTCCGTCGCGCAGCCAAGCATGGCGGCGCAAAGCAACGGACCTCGCCATTGCCCGACCCACCGAATCGGTAGCGTCAACGGCGGACCGCACAGTAAAGCGCGCCATCTCTTGGCCTTCGTGAAGGAGACGAGCTACGTCAGTGCGAGTACACTCAGGGAGGGCAGGCAAAAGACACTCCACCGAGTCCCAAACGGCACAAGAAGCCCGGGTAAAGACGCAAGCTGTGTTCAGAGCACGTAAGGCTGAACTAGAGGACGCAAAAACGCTGCGTCCACATGCCTCCAACCAACGAGACTCCGTAGTAGGAGGCTGCAACAGAGGTGGAGAGGAAGATTGCGTGGCCAAAGACACCTGCACTACGAGGCCGTAAGCCCCAGGCTGAAGGGACAAACAGGCTGGGCTCTCAGGGGCCGGAAGGTGTCGGTGCGCCACAGCCCTATCGACAGCATCTCCTGAAGAGGGCCGTGCCCATGTCCCGAGAAGGGCATTGAACAATAAGCCGCTAAAAGGCAGCAAGGGCTCAATATCTACCGCACCCTGGTGGAGTAGATCCAATAAGGGGTCGGAGGACAAGGAGAGAGAAGGAGGGTGCAAATGTAAAACAGCTGCAGCCCTACGAACACCCATCAAAAACAAAGCACCAGCTTCAGTGGGCGTGGTGGGGGGGACAATAGCCCATCTGTAGGGGACGGTTGCAAGCTGACACGTCCCACGGGAGAAGGAACAAGGGCCCACCGCCCCCATGGCATTTGGAGGCAACTGGCGTGGAGACAAGTCCGGGCATACCCGGCCCATGCCCTCCGGAAGCGGAGAACCGACAGGTGCCGGCGACCGCTCCGGCGTCGAACGACGCCGCAAAGGCGTCGAACCCACCATGGAGAGGCGTGGAGACAGCGCCTGAGGACCAGGTGGCGACAGGCACGGCGCCGGCGGCGCCGCTAATGCCGATGTCGACACAGGGAGCCGCCAGGGGCTATGCGGAGACAAGGCAGAATAACTCGGCGGGGGGCTGGAACACCCATTGGGGTTAGGACCCGAAGCCGGCACGACTCCGGAGTCGGAGTCGAGGCACTCGGCTGCCGGCGCCGATGTCGACGCAGGGAGCCGCCAGGGGCTATGCGGAGACAGGGCAGAATGGCACGGCGCGGGACTAAAACGCCCATCGGCGTTGGCACCCGACGCAGGCACGGCTCCGGAGCCGGAGCCGAGGCACTCGGTTGGCGCCGAGGGCGAACCCGCCGGCGGAGATCCGACCTGAATGCCTACCTCCACGGTGGGACCCGAAGGCGCGCCAGGGAGAGGAGGTGACCCGAAGATGGAGTGCAGAGCCTTGTAGTAGGCTTCCATCTGGGGCCGAGTCGCGGCAGTACCCGGAAAGGGTGGGTAAAGGGAGGCTGACTCCGGGGCGCACGGCTCCGTGTGGGAACGGGAACCATGGCCCCCACCGTCACGTGGAGGCGAGGACCTCGACTTCCATGACTTTTTCTTCAACTTACCTGAAGAGCGACGCTCCCGTAGGGACTTTGGGCGTATCACACTCCACGGAGTCATGGTGCGACCCAAGACACCACATACAAATGGCGTGCGGGTCCGTCGCCGACATCTGACGCGAACAAGTTTCGCACAATTTAAAGCCCAAAGGCATTGCACACTGTTCCCCGACGCCAAAGGACGTCGAAAAAGGGCCTGAGAAAAAACAGGCCAGAGGAACAGCTGAATCCTGGATCCGCGTTGGAACGCGGAAAAGAAGGAAACTGACGTCAGCGCGCCGGGGGGGTCCTATGTAGCTCCACTGACGTCATGTCCGGGGACGACGTCAGGGCGGGGCCAGGCGGCGCCCCCCCCCGGCGCGCAGAGGTATTGCTGCGCAGAAATTTTTTCCGGATCCAGTCTGACGCCTGGGGATATTCTAAGTTAAGGA
Organism: Calotriton arnoldi; assembly: GCA_963921515.1. Lineage (NCBI taxonomy): Eukaryota > Metazoa > Chordata > Amphibia > Caudata > Salamandridae > Calotriton > Calotriton arnoldi. The sequence goes on from CAWUFW010003885.1 coordinate 1,161,421, forward strand.
ATCTGCGGCTAGATGTCTTTATCAGATCGGGGCCACAAGAATGACTTGGGCCCGGTCGCGCTTGATCTTCTTCAGCACTCTGGGCAGAAGTGGTATAGGTGGAAAGGCATATAGAACACCGCAACTCCACTCGCGACGAAAAGCGTTGCCTAGCGAGTGCTGCCTTGGAAATTCCAACGCGCTGAACTGCTGACATTGCGCGTTCTCTTCGGTGGCGAATAGATCTAACCAAGGCTCTCCCCACTGCTGAAAGAGACCTTGCACCACCTCCGAGTGAAGACGCCATTTGTGATCCATCATGCACCTGCGGCTGAGTTCGTCCGCCCTGGCGTTCAGAGAACCTGTCAGGTGTTGAACCACCAGAGAAACGCCCTGATGTTCGAGCCATGTCCAAAGGCGGAGAGCCTCTTGACATAGGGTCCACGACCCCACCCCGCCCTGTTTGTTGCAGTTCCACATGGCAGTGGTGTTGTCCGTGAACACCTGAACTACTCTTCCCCGGACAGAGGGAAGGAATGCCTTTAGTGCAAGACGAATCGCCCGGAGCTCCAGAAGGTTGATGTGGAGTCCGGACTCTGCTGGAGACCAGAGGCCTCTGATCTCCGCCTCTCCCATGTGGCCGCCCCAGCAGTGATGCATCTGTCACCACTGTGAACTCTGGTTGGGGAAGCGAGAGGGATCTGCCGTTGACCCAATCCTGGTTCGTTAGCCACCACTGTAATTGGTGTGCACTGCCCTCCGAGATCTGGATGCAATCGGAAAGATTCCCCTGATGCTGTGCCCACTGGAACTTCAGGTCCCACTGCAGAGCCCGCATATGCCACCTGGCATAGACCACCAGCAGGATGCAGGAGGCCATGAGGCCCAGTAGCCTCAGGGTCATTCTGACCGAACCCCGGGATAGAGGCTGAAAGATCGGAATCATAGCCCGAATATCCTGGACTCGCTGCTCGGGAGGATAAGCCCGAAACCGCGCTGTGTCCAGAACCGCTCCGATGAAAAGGAGCTTCTGAGAGGGAATCAGGTGTGACTTCGGCACATTGATGGTGAACCCCAGCGAATGCAGGAGGTCGGCCGTAGTCTGGAGGTGGGAGACGACAGCCTGGGGCGAGTCCGCCTTCAACAGCCAGTCGTCGAGATAGGGGAAGACTGGAACCCCTGATCTGTGCAGATGAGCTGCGACCACCGCCATCACTTTCGTGAACACCCGAGGGGTGCTGGTAAGGCCAAAGGGGAGCACGGTAAACTGAAAGTGCTCGTGGCCCACCGTGGAAAGCAGGTAATGCCGGTGGGCCGGCAGGACAGGGATGTGGAAATAAGCATCCTGCAAGTCCAACGCTACCATCTAGTCTCCAGGGTCGAGGGCAGACAGGACCTGAGCCAGAAACAACATCTTGAACTTCTCCTTCCGGAGGAAGTGGTTGACGTTCCTGAGATCCAAGATAGGGCGCAGGCCCCTGTCCTTCTTGGGCACCAGAAAGTAGTGCCCAAGAAGGACAAGGGCCACGACCACGACCTACTTCTGGGGCAGGAACTCGCTTGATGGCTCCCTTGGCCAAGAGACCCGTAACTTCCTGTTGGAGAAGGGCCAAGTGATCCTCCGACATGGGATGGGTCTGAGGTGGCATGGATGGAGGGGTAGTCTCAAAGGGGAGGGAGTAGCCCCTTCGGACTATCTGCAAAACCCACCTGTCCGACGTGATGTTGAGCCAGTGGGGGAGGTGATGGCGAATCCTGCCGCCCACTGGCAAAAGGTGGCCCTGAAAGGTCAGACTAGGAGGGCTTGGAGGCTGCTGCAGAGGGGGCACTGGTGGACTGGCCCGCCCGCTGGCCCCCAGACCCACGCCGGTGGGTCCCACGTCCGTGGCCGTGTAGAGGCTGGACAGCTTGCGCAGGTCTGTGGCTCTGGGCGGAACGTGGTGGGGCACCCCTTCTGTAGCCACGAAAGGGGCGAAAGGCAGACTGCGCTGGGCGGGAGGTGGATGCAAGGCCCAAGGACCTGGCCGTAGCCCTGAAGTCCTTAAAGCGCTCAAGCGCGTTGTCCGCCTTGTCGCCAAACAGATAACGGCCATCAAAGGGCATGTCCAAAAGCGTAGCTTGTACATCACCCGAAAAGCCAGAAGACCTCAACCAAGCGTAGCGTCTAGTCTAAGGGCTACCGACATGGAAATCGTCCTGCCTAGAGAGTCGGCGGTGTCCAGCCCACATCGGATGGCAAACTTCGCTGCGTCTCTCCCTTCGGCAACTGCACGGGAGAGCACGGCCCAGGACTCCTCTGGGCATTGTGGCAGCACCTGCGCAACCGTGTCCCACACCGAGTGGGAGTAACGGCCCAAGAGACATGCGGTGTTCACCGACCGCAGTCCTAAGCTGGAGGAAGAAAACATCTTCTTCCCAAGGTGGTTCAGCTTCTTGGATTCCCTATCAAGTGGTGCGTTAGGGAATGCGCCTTTGGAAGTTGAGGCTTGGACCACCAAGCTCTCAGGGGTGGGGTGGAGGGAGAGGAAAATGGGGTTGCCCGGAGCCGGGCGGTGGCATCAGGCAATCATCCTGTCCACAGGAGCCCTGTGTTGGGCTAGGATCAAGTGCCCAAATGGATGTCTGTAAGGGCCTCATTGAACGGCAGCAGGGGCTTCGAAGATGCCGCTGCCGGCTGAAGCACCTCGGTCAGGAGGTTAGTTCTGACTGCCACCGTAGGAAGCTCAAGGTTTAAGGCCTCGGCCACCCTACGCAACACCAGTGTGTAAGATGCACCCTCCTCCGTAGCCACGGTAGGGGGAGAAAGCATGCCAAGGCCTGGGGAGGTGTCCAGACCACTGGCATCACCCAACTCCTCTCTCCAGTCCAGTTCCTCTAACTGCTCTGCAAGAGGGTCCACAGACCCCTCCCAGTCCTCCTCACCCTCTCCTGATAGCCACATCAGGGTAGAACAGGGGTACAAAATTACCAGTCGGCGCCGGTCCTGACGTCGGGCGACGTCGGTCCGGCTCCGTGTCTACATCGAGGGGGAGGCTGGAGTCGACGTCGGCTGGGGACACAACCGGCGTCGGAGGGGGTGGAGGTGTCGTCACTGGATTCGGCGCCGGAGGTGTCACGAGGTCGACCAGTGCCGATCCAGATCCAGGCCTGGATCCCTGGGTCGCTGCGGCGCCAAAGCTGCCGGCATCGAAGGCCTAGAGCCCCCAGCCGAGTCCGCGGGGCCCGAGGGCACCGGCGGAGTCAGGCTGCCCGTAGATGGAGTGCAAGGCTTCGTAAAAGCTTCGAAGCTGGGCAGGGGTCGCTCGGGCTCCCGGGAAGGGAGGGAAGGCCGGAGTCGACCCAACAGGCTCCGCGGGCGGAGCCGGACTACCTTCCGCTCCCCGCGTCGGCCGACGGACGGGGAGAACGCGAAGAGCGACAATGCTTCTTCGCCTTCTTCTTGTGCTTCGACTTACCCGAAGACGAAGACTACGATGACGAGTGGTGGTGGTGGTGGCTCTGCGACCGGTCCCGCGACCTCCCTCTCGACCGGGACCTCGAACTGCATGGAGCGGACTGCCGGGCCTCGAGAAGCTTTCGGGACCGCTCCTGCAAAGACTTCGGGTTCATGGCCTGGCAGTCGGAGCACGACTTCGGGTCGTGGTCGCACTCCAAGCACCAAAGGCACACGAGGTGCGGGTCCGTGACTGACATCAATTTGCGACAGGAGTCGCAAGCCTTGAAGCCGGTCCGATGTGACATCCCTCTGTGCACCAGGAGTCGATCGACTCAAAAAAGGTGTCGAAAAAAAGTCTCAAAAACGCAGTCAAAAAGTGACTCGAGGTACCGCTCTCTCCGGATCTGCGCTGGATGGCGCGGAAAAAGAAAAAACTGACGTCAGCGCGCGAAGGCCGGCATCTAAGTAGATACCGCGACGTCATTCCGGCACCCACGACGCCAACGACGAACGCGAAGTCGACCAACGCCACCTATCGACGCGCAGGGGTACTGCTGAAGAAAAATTCTCCGGATCCAGTCCGATGCCTGGGGGTAATTTTTAGGTGAGGAATTCATAACTAATTGTCTCTTTCAGATATCACAAATTAACAACTTTGTAAAAGCACAATTTAAAAGTAAAGGCATGAGCAGATATGTCCCTGTGCTGGCCAGTTCAATCACTGCCAGTACAAGTGAACAGGGAAGCCATTGTAAATACATGTGCTGGACACTGGTCAAAAACGAGTTCCACAGCTACACGATGACTTCACTGAAACTAGAGATCGTATTAATAAACCCACACTGATTCCAGTGGTGGATTTATTAATACATGCACCCAGAGGGAACCTTAGAGGCGCCCCCTGAAAACATACCGACTACTAGTGTGCTGACTGACTGGTCCTAGCCAGCCTGCCAGCACAGATGAGTTTGACTCCCAGGGGTGAGGGCCTTTGCTCTCAGGAACAAAGCCTGCTCGGGCAGAGGGTATTTACACTCCCGCCCACAGGACGACCTGCAAATTAGCATTCCAAGGCAGGGGGCTTCAAAGAGCCCACCGCCTTTGGTGTGCGGATCTGGATTCCCTCACAGGAGAGGATGCCGACTCCCCCTGTCCACTGCAAGTCTTATGTAGTTCCCTCCGATATCTGGACCAGGTCGGAGAGATTCCCCTGATGCTGCTCCCACTAAGACTTCAGGTTCCACTGCAGAACCTGCATAAGCCAACGGGCATGTGCTACCAGCAGGATGCAGGAGGCCAGGAGGCCCAGCAGCCTCAGAGTCAATCTCTCCGAAATCCAGAATAGAGGCTGAAACATCGGATTCATGGTCTGAATATCCTGGACTCATCGTTCCGGAGGATAGGCCCGAAACTGAACTGTATCCAGAACAACTCAGATAAAAGGGAGTGGCTGAGAGGGAGTCAGGTGTGACTTGAGCACATTTATAGTGAACCCCAACGAATGCAGGAGGCCCGCCATAGTCTGGAGGTGGAAGACAACTGCCTGGGGCGAGTCTGCCTTCAACAGCCAGTTGTCAAGATAGGGGAAGACTGGCACCCCTGATCTGCACAGATGAGCAGTAACCACCGGCATCACCTTGGTGAACACCCAAGGAGTGCTTTTGAGGCCAAAAGGGAGCACAGGGAACTGATAATGCTCGTGGCCAACCGTGAACCGCAGGTAGACAGGCAGGACAGTAATGTAGAAGGGGGCATCCTGCAAGTACAATGCTAACATCCAGTCTAAAGGGTATAGGCCAGACAGAACCTGAGCTAACATGAGCATTTTGAATTTCTCCTCTTTCAGCAAGAAATTGAGAGTGTGCAGGTGTAAAATAGAGCAAAAGCCTCCGTCCTTCTTGGGCACCAGAAAGCAACGGAAATAACAACCATGGCCAACTTCTGATGCAGGCACACTCTAAATGGCTCCTGTGGCCAAAAGAGCCTGATCTTCCTGATGGAGCAAGGAGAGGCAGACCTCTCTTAGCTGGGATGGGGGCATGCTTGGCGGGGTTTCTAGCAGAGGTATGAAGTTACTACGCAGATACACTTGTAGTACCCACTTGTCCGAAGTTATGGACTGCCATTGAGGAAGGTGATGACTAATCCTGTTGGCAACTGAGTGCAGGTGATGGTACAAGGGCAAACTAAAGTGGTTTTGAGACTGCGGCTGCCAGGGGGTGGTGGACAGGGTGGACCTACAGCTATGTGTCCCATGAGGCTTGTGAGAACCGCGTCCATGGCCACGAAAGGACTGGGGAGTCTGTTGGCCTTCGTAGCTGGTCGGGAACGGACACTGTGGATAGCCGCTACAATGTTTATATGTTTTAAATACATAAAACATGTTTCCATGAGCAATATAAAAAAGACTCACAAAATGTTATTCATCCACACTTCAAATTCCAAAGAATCATACGTCATAGCTCTAATTTACATTTCTTTTTAACAGTAACTACAGAGATGTTAGTAGAAATGCTTCATAGATGGTTTCAGCCAGCAACATACCAACTGACTTGGATCAATACAATTAATTTGAGATACAAGTGAAAAGTGCTCCGCTATTCTCTGTATATGTCCATAAGGGATCCCTGGACACCCAAAAGAAAGCCAGGATATCTCATTGACGACGCAGCCGCTCTGCCTAGCGAGTCGGCTGTATCTAATCCGCAGCAAATGGTGAACTTTGCTGTGTTTATGGCATCTGCAATAGCCTGTGACAGTATGGCTCGGGGTTCCTCTGAGACCATGGGCAGCACTTGCGCAACCGAATCCCAAGCTGTGTGGGTGTATCGGCCCAAAAGCCACATGGTGTTCACCGACCACAGTGCAAGGTTGGTGGAAGAGAACATCCTCTTGCCAAAGGTGTCCAGCCTCTTTGATTCCCTATCGAACAGTGTGGTAGGGAATGTGCCAGGGCTGACCCTGGAGGTGGAGGACTGGACAACCAAACTCTTTGGGGTGGGATGCTGTGTGAGGAAAGCTGGGTCCCCAGGAGCAGGGCAATGGCAGCGGGCAATTATCCTGCACACAGGCAACCCTGTGCATGGCTTGACCCAGGCCCTGCGGGCAGTACATTATTAAAGGCTTCGTTAAAAGGTAGGAGAGGTTTGAGGGGGTGATTCCCAATTGAAGACATTAATCTTGACTGACACCAAGGGTAGTGTAAGGTCCAGGACCTCAGCCGTCCTTCTCACTACCATTGCAAATGAAGCCCCTTCCTCCATACCCACACTAGGAGGAGAGACCAGGCCAGTGTCTGGGTAGATGTCCAGACCACTGGCGTCCACCAGTTCCTCGTAACAGTTATCTTTGGCCTCATCAAGGGGAAAGGTGTAATATAAGGATCCACAGATCCTCCCCAATCATACTCCCCTCCAGGTCTGTCGGAAAAAGATGATGAAAAAAGGAGCCACTGGCTCTGACTTGGAATCATCAGAGTCGGGTTATGATTATGGATATGGCGCTGGGAGCGACATCACTAGAACACACTCCAGGGAGGTTACTTCTCATGATTGGAGTCTTTCTGAAAACAGAACCGGATCCTGGGGCTTAACTGGCATTGAGGTTTGACCCGCTGGCCAAAATCCAGTGGGGGCACCCGCTGAACCCCAAGGGGCCGAAGGAGCTCCAGAGGAGTCGGCCGGCCCAAAAATGAGGTGCATGGCCTCATAGAATTCATGGAGTAAAAGGGGGTTGTTCCGGCTCCAGTTACTCAGGCAGACACAGAGTGGACCCAGAGGCAGGCTCTGCACGGGAGTGGGGCCTATAGTGGCGTCATTCCCGTGCCTCGTCCGAAGATTTGGACTGGTGTGGTGAAGTTGAAGAGTGTTTTGACTTCTTTGATTTTTTTAGACTTTTTTGTGAGACTTACCCAATGACTGAGTGTGGTGACAAGTGCCTAGAACAACTCCATGAAAGGGCCCCAGACCTTCCTCACGACTGGGGCCTGGAGCGTCATGAAGGCGACTGGTCGGACGAATAAGAGCTTCAAAGGAGCACTCCCTCAGCACCTTGGGGCTCATAGGGCGGCAGTCCTCACAAGTCTTGGCGTCGTGGTCTGGCTCCAAGCACCAAAGGCAAACCACATGGAGATCTGTCACAGACATCTGTCTAGGATAGGAACCACAAGGCTTAAAGCCCACCATATTTTTTGGGGACATCCTACCACACTGGGAGACAAAAACTCAAAAAAAGGCTCGATAAAATGTCGAAAAAAGTCAGTCAAAAATGGACTTGAGGTATCTCTCTCTCTCCGGATCTGCGCTGAGTGGCATGGGAAGAAAAGAACTGATGTCAGCACGCTCAGGTGATGCCTTTATAAACACAGTGCATGTCACTTCCCCCGCAAAATTTAGCTGGATGACACCACCTACTGGCGCGCAGAGGTATTGCTCGAAATGTTTCCAGTTTGATGCCTTGGGAATATTCTAAGGTAAGGAATCTGCGGCTAGAAGTCCCTATCAGTTAGTGTTATCATGTTTAACAATGAAAAAATAATGAGGCAATACTACCATAAAATGTGGCGCATTATACTGCATAATTTACCTTTTTCTTGCCACATAATTTAGTAAACCCTGCTGCATAATTTGGCCCTCCCTGGTCACATAATTCCAGGTGCCCTGGAATTGATGACCTACACAATTGATGACCTACACAAACTAGACTAAGCCTACTGCTACTTTTGATGTGACTTTTCACCTAAACTCACTACCTACACTGCTTCTAAATATGTCTAGATGCTACGATAGGTATAGGAGAAATCCTCCCTTTGCATTTCCAATTCAACTTAACACGTTGATGAATGAGTTTCTTGGTTTGTCCTCCTGCCTGTAAAGAGTCTAACATTTCAAAGCTGTGTGATCACTTACTTGCACTCTTTAATTACTGTTTCACTGATTAGTGGTGGTCCTACCCTGCATGATTTTTTCCCACTTGCTTCCAGGTATGACGAACACTCCTTTGAGGTCGCCCAGGTCCTGCTGTCACCGCTTTCGCCTTGCTCACTGTCTAAATGTATTATCTTTTCAGCCGCAGTCAGTGATTTTCACCGTGAAAGATTAGCCTAAATGAGTGCCCCGTTTACATGGAGCCAAGTTAGCTCGAGGAATTTCATAATGGGTCAGGCCTTCCACTTCTGTAGTCATTAGTGAGAGTTTTTGACACAGGGAAGTCTTTTGGCCATTGAATGTTAAATCATTCTTTAGTTTTTCTCTGGCAATAAGCTTTTTCATCAGTGTTAAAGTATCGGGCAACAGGTTTCGTTGCGAGTTACCTGATAGTGTTCTGCCAAGTTATTCTTGATCCAGTGCCCTGTCATCAGCAGCTTCCTCGAGGAAAAAGAAGCCAACATCTTTCACATCTTCATGCAGATCTTTCATCAGATTAGTTCTTAGTGCTGAAAACGTCATATTTGTGCCCCTTGAAGAAAGACTTCAGGAATATTTTAGAAATGTCATTCCCTCATGTGTGGCACCATGCAACTGCAGTCAGACTTCTACCTTGTTTTCATTTTTTGTACTCATTTGAGAGTCCCCTCTGTTTTGAGTTTGGTGTATTAGCAGTTTCCTTATAAACAGATCTCTTTCAGAATTGGGGCCTGCCATATTTTGAGATGACATACAATGCGAGTCCTGTTTAGGCCCAACCTGTGTTTTCTGCTAGCTTCTGTGACTCAGTTTCTTAGCCTGGCAGTGTCCCAATTACCCCCGGTGCTCCACTTGAAGTACAAGTTACTTACCTTCGGTAACGATATATCTGTAAGAGACATACATTAGTTATAGATTCCTTACCTTAGAATTACTCCCAGGAGTCAGACTGGAACCGGAGAATTTTTTCTCAGCAGTACCCCTGCGCGTCGGTGGGTGGCGTCGACGATTCTGCGTTCGTCGTCGGCGACGTGACGTCGCGGTATCTACTTAGACGCCGCCCTCGCACGCTGAAGTCAGTTCTTTTACACGACATTCCGCGCCAGAAACGCAGAGCCATGCAAGACACTGACCACTGGTGCACAAAACTAGGGCCCTGAAAGAGAGTCCCTTACTCTAGAAGTCAGTTCGCAGAACGGGGAGGATGGGTGGGGCGGTGAGGAATCTATAACTAACCTGTTTCTTACAGATATATCGTTACCGAAGGTAAGTAACTTGTTCATCTGAAAGAGACTATTAGTTATAGATTCCTTACCTTAGAATAGATACCCCAGCAATACCAACCCCGGAGGTGGGTCTGCGAACCAAGTTCACACCAGAAAGTCCTGGAGAACAGAACGGGCAAAGAAGCCGTCTCTCTGGACTTGGCTGTTCAGGCAGTAGTGTCTTGTAAACGTGTGCAGCGATGCCCACGTAGCTGCCTGACAGATGTCATTTAGAGGGACTCCTAGTCCCAAAGGAGTAGTGGCTGCCGTCGCCCTGGTGGAATGGGCGCGTAGCCCCACTGGATGCTCCTTTTTTGCTAGAGAATAGAAGGCTTTAATACATCAAACGACCCATCTGGAGATGGTCCGCTTGTGTACGGCCTGACCTTTCTTGGCGCCCAAGTAGCCAACAAAGAGTTGGTCATCCACCCGGAACTGTTTGGTGCGATCCAGATAGAAGGAAAGCGTACGTTTTGGGTCCAGACGGTGGAGCCTCTCTTCCTCTTCAGAAGGATGCGGAAAGAAGGTGGGCAAAGTGATGGTTTGCCCAATATGAAAGGAGGTGACCACCTTGGGAAGGAAGGATGGACGAGTTCTAGGACAACCTTGTCCGGATGTACAGCCAGAAAAGGAGGCTTGGATGAAAGAGCCTGGAGCTCACTCACTCTTCTGGCAGATGTGATGGCTACCAGGAATGCAGTCTTAAGAGTTAAGAGTCAGAGAGGACAGTTGTGAAGCGGCTCAAAGGGAGCACACATCAAATAGGTCAAGACCAAATTCAAGTCCCACTGAGGCATTACAAAGGGGATAGGAGGAAAGAGATGAGTAATGCCTTTTAAGAAACGATTTACAACTGGGGACTTAAAGAGAGAAGGCTGATCAGGAAGCCTAAGAAAGGCAGAAATGGCTGAAAGATAGCCCTTGATAGTGCCCAGAGCAGAGCCCTGCTGGGCCAAAGAAAGGAGGAAGAGAACCTCAGAAAGAGGGGCAGAAAGGGGATCCACAGCCTTTGCTGCGCACCATGCCACAAATTTGTTTCATCGACAGGCGTTTACCGTCTTAGTGGAGGGACGCCTGGCTGCCAAGATTACATAACAGACTTCGGGAGGCAAGTTGAATGACGTCAACTGCCACCGCTCAATCTCCACGCAAGGAGGTGGAGGCTGTACAGGTTCCCCTGCTGCTGCGACAGAAGATCCTCCCGAAGAGGCAGACGGATTGGAGGATCGATGGCTAGATGCAGTAGCTCGGGATACCCGACTCTCGTGCCCAATCCGGAGCCACAAGAATGACTTGGGCCCGGTCGCGCTTGATCTTCTTCAGCACTCTGGGCAGAAGTGCTACAGGCGGAAAAAAGTACAACAGACCGCAACTCCACTCGCGACGAAAAGCGTAGCCTAGCGAGTGCCGCCTTGGAAATTCCAACGCACAGAATTGCTGACATTGCGCGTTCTCTTCGGTGGCGAATAGATCTAACCAAGGCTCTCCCCATTGACGAAAGAGACCTTGCGCCACCTCCGAGTGAAGACGCCATTCGTGATCCATCATGCACCTGTGGCTGAGTTCGTCCGCCCTGGCGTTCGAAGAACCTGCCAGGTGTTGAACCACCAGGGATATGCCCTGATGTTCCAGCCATGTCCAGAGACGGAGGGCCTCTTGACATAGGGTCCACGACCCCACCCCGCCTTGTTTGTTGCAGTACCACATGGCGGTGGTGTTGTCCGTGAACACCTGCACTACTCTTCCCCGGACAGAGGGAGGGAATGCTTTTAGTGCAAGACGGATTGCCCGTAGCTCCAGAAGGTTGATGTGGAGCCCGGACTCCGCCGGAGACCAGAGGCCTCTGATCTCCGCCTCCCCCATGTGGCCGCCCCATCCCAGCAGTGATGCATCCGTCACCACTGTGAACTCTGGTTGAGGAAGAGAGAGGGATCTGCCATTGACCCAATGCTGGTTTGTGAGCCACTACTGCAATTGGTGTGCAGTGCCCTCCGAGATCTGGACGCAATCGGACAGATTCCTCTGATGTTGCGCCCACTGGAACTTCAGGTCCCACTGCAGAGCCCGCATATGCCACCTGGCATGATCCACCAGCAGGAGGCCATCAGGCCCAGTAGCCAGAGGGTCATCCTGACCGAAACCTGGGATAAGGGCTGAAAGATACGAATCATAGCCCGAATATCCTGGACTCGCTGCTTGGGAGGATTGACCCAAAACCGCGTCGTGTCCAGAACCGCTCCGATAAAGAGGACCTTCTGAGAGGGAATCAGGTGTGACTACGGCACGTTGATGGAGAACCTCAGCGAATGCAGGAGGTCGGCCGTAGTCTGGAGGTGGGAGACGACTGTCTGGGGCGAGCCCGCCTTCAACAACCAGTCGTCGAGATAGGGGAAGACTGGGACCCCTGATCTGCGCAGATGAGCTGCAACTTCTGCCATCACTTTCGTGAACACCCGAGGGGCGCTGGTAAGGCCGAAGGGGAGCACGGTACACTGAAAATGCTCGTGGCCTACCGTGAACCGCAAGTAGCGCCGGTGGGCCGGTAGGACGGGGATGTGAAAGTAAGCGTCCTGCAAGTCCAACGCTACCATCCAGTCTCCAGGGTCGAGGGCAGACAAGACCTGAGCTAACGTCAACATTTTGAACTTCTCCTTCCGGAGAAAGCGATTGACGTTCCTGAGGTCCAAGATAGGACGCAGGCCCTTGTCCTTCTTGGGTACCAGAAAGTAGTGGGAGTAACAACCACGACCTACTTCTGGGGCAGGAACGCGCTCAATGGCTCCCTTGGCCAAGAGAGCCGTAACTTACTGTTGGAGAAGGCCCAGATGATCCTCCGACATGCGATGGTAGTGAGGTGGCATGGCTGGGGGAGTAGCCTCGAAGGGGAGGGAGTAGCCCCTTCGGACTATCTGCAAAACCCACCTGTCAGACGTGATGGAGCGCCAGTGGGGGAGGTGATGGCGGATCCTGCCGCCCACTGGCGATTGATGGGCCTGAAAAGTCAGACTAGGAAGGTTTGGAGGCTGAAGCAGAGGGGGGTTGGTGGCCTGGCCCGCTCGCTGGCCCCCAGAACCACGGTGGTGGTTTCCATGTCCCCGGCCGCGCGAAGGTTGTGCAGCTTGCGTCGGCCTGTGGCTCTGGGCGGGACATAGTGGGACACCCCTTCCGTAGCCACGAAAGGGGCGAAAAGCAGACTGCGCAGAACGTTTGGAGAGGCCCAAGGACTTGGCCGTAGCCCGTGAGTCCTTGAAACGCTCTAGAGCGTTGTCTGCTTTGTCGCCAAAAAGGCGACGCCCATCAAAGGGCATGTCCATGAGGGTGCTCTGGCCATCCCCAGAAAAGCCAGTCGATCTCATCCAGGCGTAGTGTCGAAGGGCTACCGACGTGGAAATCGTTCTGCCTAGAGAATCAGCAGTATCCAGCCCACAGCGGATGGTAAACTTCGCTGCGTCCCTTCCTGCGGCAACAGCCTGGGAGAGGACAGTCCGGGCCTCCTCCGGACACTGAGGCAGCACTTGCGCAACCGTATCCCACACAGAGTAGGAATAACGGCCCAATAGACATGCGGTGTTTACCGACCGCAGTCCCAAGCTGGCGGAAGAAAAAATCTTCTTTCCAAGGTGATCCAGCTTCTTGGATTCCCTATCTGGTGGTGCGTTAGGGAATGTGCTCTTGGAAGTAGAGGCTTGGACCACCAAGCTCTCAGGGGTGGGGTGTTGGGAGAGTAAAGTGGGGTCACCCGGGGCCGGGCGGTGGCGTCGGGCAATCATCCTATCCACGGGAGCCCCCGTGTTGGGCCTGGACCAGGTGCCCAAAAGGATGTCGGTTAGGGCTTCATTAAACGGCAGCAGGGGCTCCGAAGAGCTCGCTTGCGGTTGAAGCATCTCTGTCAGGAGGTTAGTCCTGACTGCCACCGTAGGGAGCTCGAGGTGGCGAGCCTCGGCCGCCCTACGCAACACCACTGCATAGGAAGCTCCCTCCTCCGTAGCCACGGTAGGAGGCGGCAACATGCCAAGGTCTGGGGAGGTATCGAGACCACTGGCATCCCACAGGTCCTCTCTCCAGTCCGGATCATAATCCAACTGGTCGGTCAGAGGGTCACCTGACCCCTCCCAGTCCTCCTCCTCGTCCTCTGGGTGCCAATCTGGCCTAAAAGGGACCCCAGGAGTGAACAGGGGTACAAAGACACTGTTCGGCGCCGGATCCGGCAACGGGCGACGCTGGTCCGTCTCTGTGTCCACATCAGGATGGAGGCCGGGGTTGACGCCGGCTGGGGGCACAACCGGCGTCGAGTGCGGGTGAGGTGCCGAAGGAAACGGCGCCGGTGGAGGTGTAATGAGGTCAACCGGCACCGATCCGGATCCAGGCCTGGATCCATGGGGGCCCTGCGGCGCCGGAGCCGCCGGCAAGGAAGGCCTAGGACCCCCAACCGAGTCCACGGGGCCCGAAGGCACGCCGGCGGAGTCGGGCTGCCCAAAGATGGCATGCATCGCCTCGTAAAACTGACGAAGCTGGGCAGGGGTCACTCCGGGTCCCGGAAACAGAGGGAAACTCGGAGTGGACCCTTTAGGCTCCGCACGCGGAGCCGCGGGAGGGGCAGCGCCCCATCCCCCGTCGCGTCAGCCGACCGATGGGGAGAAGTCGAAGAGCGACGATGCTTCTTCGACTTCTTCTTGTGCTTCGACTTACCTGAACCAGAGTGCGAAGACTTGGATGACAAGTGGTGATGGCTCCGTGACCGGTCCCTCGACCTCCCTTGCGACCGGGACCTCGAGCGGCGCGGAGCCGACTGCCGGCGCTCCAGAAGCTTTCGGGACCGCTCCTGCAAAGACTTCGGAGCTATGGTCGGGCAGTCGGAGCACGACTTGGGGTCGTGGTCGCGCTCCAGGCAAAAGAGGCACACGCAGTGCAGATCCGTCACCGACATCAGTCGGGTACAGGAACCGCAAGCTTTGAAGCCGGGCATCCCTACGTGCACCAGGAGTCGGTAGGACTCAAAAAGACGTTGACAAAAGTCGCTCAAAAAGTTCAGTCAAAAAATGACTGGAGGTACCGCTCTCTCCGGATCTGCGCTGGCTGGCGCGGAAAAAGAAAGAACTGACGTCAGTGCGCGATGGCGGCGTCTAAGTAGCTACCGCAATGTCATCCCGGTGACCATGACGCCAACGACTTGACGCGGAGCCGACCGACGCCACCTTCCGACGTGCAGAGGTACTGCTGACGAAAAACTTTCCGGATCCAGGGGTAAGTCTAAGGTAAGGAATCTATAACTAACTGTTTCTTTCAGATAGTGAGCACAAATCACCCAGCTATGTGTGCATCCAGCTCCACAGTTTTAAATCCACTGCAGTGTTGAATCAGTATGTATGATGTGTTTAAAGCTGTACTGCAGATGACATACTGCTGGGAGATTTGTGCTGCCTGGACTAATCAGAAGTATCCCAGGCTGAAGTGATGCACGTGAGCCAGAATAACCATAGATTAAAAAACTCAATCACTGAGAGTGCATCCTATAGAGTTCTCTACCTTCTTCGCTGTGTTCCTCATGGAATCATTTAAGATATGTGAATCATATCTGTTAATGGAATTTGTAAAGTTCAATGTTCACCCTAAGATTATAATGAATATGATTTGGTTGCGGTCAAGTTACCACAAGGATTTTTTTTTATGTTTTCATTGACAGGAAAAGGAACCTGAGTGAATGCACTTGCAGGACATTTGAGCCACCCGCAAAACAAGCTGATGCGCTCTGCGTCTCACAAACAAGCACAAGTTAAAGGGGCCACAGCATCATGAACTTTTGTGGAAGCTTCCCAAAATGTCAAGAACAGGCGTCATTTCTATGGCTCTCCTGAAGGAGAAGAGGGGAATGAGCTACTGACTTTCTGTAACCTTATTACAGACAGACAAACTATCTTTCTGTAAATTCTTGATCATTTGAAGTTCTGAATCTGGAATGTTGACATTCCATGACGGGACATATGCAAAAGTTGGCACTAGAGTGAGCCAGCCGTGAAGCCATGCTGTTGTCGACTCCGAACATCAGACTACAGGTCCATAAAGGCACCACCCAGGCCATTAACATTACTTCTGTCTGAAAGAAGAAAAGAAGGACAGGAGCCTACAGAGAAGCAGGACTTTTAGGAAAAAAAACCTGTAGCAAAAATGTACCAACCATTTGTGAAGCGGGGAGGTGGGTTGTCGAGTGTAGGTGCCTCGCTCTTCAGCACACAGCAAGAGGACAGGACAGACAGACATAATACTGCTGGTTTTTGTGTTTCGGAGGACTGTTGTCACCATGCACAATGGCAACGATGGAAGGAAAACATGAGGCTATTGAGACTACTACAGATATTGTTATAAGTTCCACCTCAAATTTTTTTTTATAGCGGGAGATGACAGTCACTCTCTTGTCTGAAATCTCCCTCTTCATTGTAACAACCGTGCTCAATATTTTAACAGCCACAATGACATCTACACCTTTTAATAAAAATAATGTTGTTGAGGGCATAAGAAGAAAAAAAGAAGTGTACTAAAATGTGTATGCTCCTTTTACACTGACAAATAAAGAACAACAACACGTATGTAAGGACAGTCAGCATAGTGGCTTTGTTAATTTTAAATTACAGTACATTCCGTGCACCACATGTTTTACAATTTTACATACTTTACATGGTGTAGAAATATAAAACTGAATGTTCCTCGTTTACATATATACTCAAATCCTAAATCCTGAGCATCAAAGAAAACTGTGGCTGTGCAAGTGCACCACAGTACAAGCCCCACACCCCTACACATACTCCATAGACAATATGATATCCATTAGGAGAATTAAATGCTGGATGTTCTGCTCCTTAAACACAATATTGCCTTTTTTTCTTCTTCTGCCTGTGCCCCACTGACAAACACATTCTAGACGCATATCTCTGCCACTGGATAGAACATAAAACTGAATGACTGCCACTGATCACCTGGAATGGCTTTCATTTCTTATTTCTGCCATTGTTTTGAAAGCAGATGCATTTTGACGACTCTTCATTGGAAATTAGGTAGAAAAACATATATACATAATATATTATATCTTTTACTTTCAGGCGTTGTAGATAGTTAATAAAATAGTTAGGGGTGGTTTGTAAGTCTAGTGAGGGTTAGTCCCAGGCTGTACTCCTTATTTGTATGCATGAATACATTGTTAGCTGCAGGCTGGCTGCTAGCTCTAATCACATTATACCTACAGAGGGTTTCAACATTTTCCAAAGTTTGTGTTTCCACTCTATACAAACAAGCATGGAAAAGGTTTAAAAACGGACAAATTTACATTCACTGCAAAAAAAAGCACAACCCAGGTGAGATGACACAATTCCAATGTTTGTACCAGGATTACATGTTTGTCTTCTTAAATATACAAATCCTTCGGCGCTTAGAAAGCCGTGGTCTGGTGGACATTCTGCAGACAGGTGAGCAGCCGGTGGTAGGGACTTCCTGGAGAGGCCACCACTTCAAACACTGACTGGAAAGAGCGTCGGTCCAGTTCTTCGTCTATCTGGTGTTTGTAAAAGTCTATTGCCACCAGGCAGAAAAGGTTAATGTCCACCTGCTCAGATTTACCCATTCTGCTGATGATGTGTGGAAAACTGTGGCAAGAGTTAAGGAAGATTAACATGTACAATCAAATATAAATATTTGCGAATGTCTTCAGGTACTGTTCTTCATTATAGAAGGTCTAGGACTAAACTGAGGGAGGGATACTTTAGATGGTTGTACGATATAACCACACATGCCTAAACAACACGGTCTGAATCACGACCACGTCTTTACCACGCATGCCTTTATGATGGTCTGCTGACTCCAGCAGGCCACCTGGCCTGTCACTGTAGCCAATTGTAGTGGGTCGCAATTTGAGACCTACCTCATGCATATTAATGAGATAGGTCGAATTGCGACCCACTACAAATTGGTATTTTGAGAACCAACCTATTAAGACATAGGTCAGTTCACAAAATACAATGGGTTTGTTAGAAGTTTGTGCGCAAATTGCGACCACTTCTAACAAATCAATTTTTGAACATTTAATTTAAGGAATCACAAATTGTGAACTGTTCTTCGTCACAATTTACGATTCCTTACATGGAATCTTTGTACATGAGGGCCTTAAAGTTTAGTTAATTAAGAATAGCAATTACCAAACAGCAATTCAGTTAAAATCGCTATTTGGAAATTGTTATTCTTAGTATTTGTACATCTGGCGCAATATTCCTTGCTGAATCGCTATAGCGCTACAAAAAAAAATGAAGCTCTTTTTTATGCACGTCTTTTGCTTCAAGGGTGGGGGAGTAACCTAAGTGCTATAAAAGGTGGAATCTAGTTTGTAAACTCAATTAATAGGCAAAAACAACTACATTCACGTTAATAATACAAAACGCGATATGGGTCATTTCAGATTGCCTCAAGTTAGCACAAGAACTGCTGGGAGCTCAGCAACGCTGACACCAACCTATAAATTTAGCTATAAAATGCTACTGTAGGAGAAGCAGCACAAGCAGAAACCTTTGTACTTACAATGTACTCTATGGAGGTACCTCATCTGTTAGGGCTTTATTGACCTAAATAGCTGGTCATGGATGGAATAATACATTGCCGGGATAACAGATTTTTAAATGCCAATATGTCCTTCAGCTATAAGTCATAGTAAGGTAAACCAAATGACTCCAGAAGTAGGATGACCAGCCTCAGCCAACGAGACATCCCTACTGGGTCAGGGTAAAGTAGGCTTCCATCATCAGTCAGGCAGGTCTTGAATCAGTGCAGGCTCACCAACAAGGATAGTACTTTGATAGCCCTAACATGTTCTCTAGGCTCTTGTGTTGCCGATGTCTTCAGTTTGAAAATGGCAGGATGGACCGCAGAACAACAACTCTGAGTTACTTATCTGTCAGCTAAACCTTGAGCTCTTCCTCAGTGCCAAGACCTCTCTTGGCAGCCAAGTAGCATATCTTGCAGATAGAAAACATCAACAGGCCTTTCCAAAGAGTCCTGGTCTTACTGCCAATCTTCACAGGGGGCTGTTGCGGTAACAGAAGAACCAGAAACATCAACGGTCCTGGCTAAGCATTTTCCAGTGGGTGCTGTACATTTTCCTTTAAAGTCCACACAATGCAAAAACCTGGCTCAGGAGGGCAAGCTGATACCAGTTCAATAGCGTTTAAGTCGCAATCCAAGGACAATTCCAGTCAACTAGTGCACGGAAAATATTCCTTACCATAAGGGAGGGTATAGCACAAATTGGCCAAAAAGATTGTGAGCGGAGAGAGAAAGTGAAGATTTTATGAGTTAAGCCTGTATTTCTAGTTACCTGTAAACGAGGCACAAAAACCCAAAGGATTAGAGGTGGTTTAGTATAGGGAAATATGAACTGTTATTTTGGGTGGTGGATATGTAAATCTGTTTTTCTTTTAATAGGATAAAGAAGGGATAGAGGAGGGAAGAGCCTAGAGAGTGTTATTTAGGAGTTCATATTAGATGAGATTTTGGGTGAGTAAAAGGAGTGAAGAGACTAGAAAGGGTTATTAGGGAGATCATAGTAGTAAAATGAGGTTTCGGTTGAGTCAAGGAGGAATAGAGGAGTGAAGAGTCTAGAAAGGCTAATATGGGAGATCATAGTAGTAAAAACACTTGGTTGCCCAATTGGCGAGTACAGGGTTACACGCTGACCCCTCAACTGTGCTAATTCCTGAACGATGCAACCAAAGTGAGCACTCCAAGGCATCAAACAACTCGTTACATTAAGCCCGACTTGTTCCACAAGTCGAAATTAATATAACTTGTTGTAGTATGCAGCTTCACCAAAGCTGCCACTGTGTTGCCTTTAAAAGTCCTGTGCCTTACCAGGCACACATGGACTCTGTTCCACGAGACAAGTTTCTGCCCTCCTGGAGAGATGGGCCAATGACTCTCAGGAAGGAGAACAATGAGGGATTGCAGGCCAGGGAGGTGTCACCTACTTCCCCTCCTGCAGGAAGCCACATAGAAGTTAGCTCCAAAAGACAGGCTTCAAAGGCGAATCCGCCTTTGAAGGGCAGATGCATCACACTAGGGAGAAGGGCTGCCCCACTGTTTAGGCAGACAGGCTGGCACGGGGAGTAGAGAGGGGAAACCGGTTGCCAAACTAGATTTCCCAGGGTTGTATAGCTCTGAGGTAGCAACACCCCATAGGTGGGCTAGTGAGGTCTGGGCACCGCGAGAGGAGCCTTGCCATCTTGGGGGTGGGCAGAATGATGCATCCTGGGATAGCCAGATGCCACACTTAACAGGAAGTGGTAACAGGTGGGTGGGAACCGGTTAGCCCATTGTCTACCAACTGCATCCTGCCCTGAGGACACTTTCTGAGCATAAAGGGGGCACTCCTGGCAACCAGACCTCAGATGACATGGAAGAAGGACCAAAGTAGGACTGCCCTGCTGCACCGAGGGGACTGTAAAGAGAGGCTGCACCGACGAAGACTGCACCTGCTGCACCAGGTGGCTAGCTAAGAGAGGGACTGTGTCTGCTGAGTCCTGCTCAGGGAGAAGCAGTCACCAGAGCCCAGTCAAGTCAAGAGAACTCCAAGGGCCAGCTGACTGGCCTCCTGTTCGCAGCACAGGGACACACCAGCTGAAGAAGCCTGCTGGGGCAAGTTGGTAGCCCAAAGTCTTTAAACTGCTACCACTGCAGCCGTGCAGCCCTGACGATCAAGACCTGACGCACAGAGTTGCACCAAAGTTCGCTGAGCCGGACAGTGCTGTTAGAGTTGTTGGGACCCTCAGAAGGCAAGTTATCGACCCAGGAAAGATTGGCCTGTGACTGCAACACCGGGCGACTTGTAGTCCAGGACATTGTGGGACGTCCACACTGCAACCAGGACCCCCTGACCAACTTTGTGGACCTAGGAATCCCTGCAGGAAGACCCCTGCCGAAGGCATAGCATTCACAGCATCATTAGAGCATCTTCAGCATCCTTCATTCCTTGTATCAGGGCCACTCCATAGGAATCCATTGCAACACTGATAAAGTGGATGGAACTGCTGGAGGACTGCTTCTTCTGTAAAGGTAACTGTTCTTGAGGACCTTGAGGCTTGTTCGCAGTTGAGTGAAATTGCTTTGATGAACAAGTTACTTACCTTCGGAAACACCTTATCTGGTAGAGGCTCTATCTAGCCATGGATTCCCCACCCCAGATGTAGATTAGCAAGCGTGTATAACAAATGAACAAGTTACTTACCTTCGGTAACGATATATCTGTAAGAGACATGGATTAGTTATAGATTCCTTACCTGTAGAATTACCCCCAGGCGTCAGACTGGATCCGGAGAATTTTTCATCAGCAGTACCCCTGCACGTCGAAAGGTGGCGTAGGTCGGCTGCACATTCGTCGTTGGCGTCGTGGTAGCTGGAATGACGTTGCAGTAGCTACTTAGACGCCGCCCTCGTGCGCTGACGTCAGTTCTTTTACACGACATTCCACGCTAGAAGCGCAGAGCCATGCAAGACACTGACCACTGGTGCACAAAACTAAGGCCATGAAAGGGATTCCCTGACCCTAGAGGTCAGTTCGCAGAACGGGGAAGATGGGTGGGGTGGTAAGGAATCTATAACTAATCTATGTCTCTTACAGATATATCGTTACCGAAGGTAAGTAACTTGTTCATCTGAAAGAGACAATTAGTTATAGATTCCTTACCTGTAGAATAGGTACCCCAGCAATACCAACCCCGGAGGTGGGTCTGCGAACCAAGTTCACACCAAAGAGTCCTGGAGAACAGAAAGGCCAAAGAAGCCGTCTCTCCGGACTTGGCTGTCCAGGCAGCAGTGTTTTGTGAACGTGTGCAGAGATGCCCACGTAGCTGCCTGACAGATGTCATTGAGGGGGACTCCCCGTCCCAAAGCAGTGGTAGCTGTCGTCGCCCTGGTGGAATGGGTGTGCAGTCCCATTGGAGGCTCCTTCTTTGCCAAAGAGTAGTAAGCTTTATTGCACAAAACGACCCACCTAGAGATGGTCCGTTTGTGCACTGCCCGACCTTTTTTGGCGCCCACGTAGCCAACAAAGAGCTGGTCATCCACCCGGAATTGTTTGGTGCGATCCAAATTAAATTAAAGTGCACGTTTTCGATCCAGACGGTGGAGCTTCTCTTCCTCCTTAGAAGGATGCAGAGGCGGAAAGAAGGTGGGCAAAGTGATGGTTTGACCAATGTGGAAAGAAGTAACCACTTTGTGAAGAAAAGAGGGTCGAGTTCGAAGGACAACCTTGTCCGGATGAACCGCCAGAAAAGGAGGCTTTGAAGAAAGAGCCTGGAGCTCACTTACCCTGCGAGCAGAGGTGATGGCAACCAGAAAGGCAGTCTTTAAAGTGAGGAGTCTGAGAGGACAGTTATGTAGCGGCTCAAAGGGAGCGCACATAAGATAAGTAAGAACCAAGTTCAAGTCCCACTGAGGCATTACGAAGGGAACAGGAGGAAAAAGATGAGTAATGCCCTTAAGAAAGCGATTTACAACAGGGGACTCGAAAAGAGAAGGCTGATCAGGAAGCCTAAGAAAGGCTGAAATGGATAAAAGATAGCCCTTAAGAGTGCCCAGAGCAGAGCCCTGCTGGGACAAAGAAAGGAGGAAAAGAGAACCTCAGAAAGAGGGGAAGAAAGGGGATCCACAGCCTTTGCTGCGCACCATGCCACAAATTTGTTCCATCTGTAGGCGTATAACGTCTTAGTGGAGGGACGCCTGGCTGCCAAGATAACATTACAGACTTCGGGAGGAAGGTCGTAGGCTGTCAACTGTCGCTGCTCAATCTCCACGCAAGGAGGTGGAGGCTGGACAGGTTCGGGTGGAGGACCGTCCCCTGATGATGCAACCGAAGATCCTCCCGAAGAGGCAGTCTGAGCGGAGGATCGTTGGCCATGTGTAACAGCTCGGGATACCAGACTCTTCGTGCCCAATCCGGAACGACTTGGGCCCAGTCGCGCTTGATCTTCTTCAGCACTCTGGGCAGAAGTGGTATAGGCGGAAAGGCGTATAGAAGACCGCAACTCCACTCGCGACGAAAAGCGTCGCCTAGCGAGTGCCGCCTTGGAAATTCCAACGTGCAGAATTGCTGACATTGCGCATTCTCTTCGGTGGCGAATAGATCTAACCAAGGCTCTCCCCACTGCTGAAAGAGACTTTGCACCACCTCCGAGTGAAGACGCCATTCGTGATCCATCATGCACCTGCGGCTGAGTTTGTCCGCCCTGGCGTTCAGTGAACCTGCCAGGTGTTGAACCACCGGGGATATGCCCTGATGTTCCAGCCATGTCCAGAGACAAAGAGCCTCTTGACATAGGGTCCACGACCCCACCCCGCCCTGTTTGTTGCAGTACCACATGGAGGTGGTGTTGTCCGTTAACACCTGCACTACTCTTCCCCTGACAGAGGGAAGGAATGCCTTCAGTGCGAGACGAATCGCCCGGAGCTCCAGAAGGTAGATGTGAAGCCCAGACTCCGCCGGAGACCAGAGGCCTCTGATCTCTGCCTCACCCATGTGGCCACCCCACCCAATCAGTGATGCATCTGTCACCGATGTGAACTCTGGTTGAGAAAGGGAGAGGGATCTGCCGTTGACCAAATCCTGGTTCGTCAGCCACCACTGCAATTGTCGTGCAGTGCCCTCCGAGATCTGAACGCAATCGGACAGCTTCCCCTGATGCTGTGCCCACTGGAACTTCAGGTCCCACTGCAGAGACCGCATATGCCACCTGGCATAGTCCACCAGCAGGATGCAGGAGGCCATGAGGCCCAGTAGCATCAGGGTCATTCTCACCGAAAGCCGGGATGGAGGCTGAAAGATCGGAATCATAACCCGAATATCCCGGTCTTGCTGCTCGGGTGGATAAGCCTGAAAAAGCGCTGTGTCCAGAACCGCTCTGATGAAAAGGTGCTTCTGAGAGGAAATCGGGTGCGCCTTCGGCACATTGATGGTGAACCCCAGCGAATGCAAGAGGTCGGCCGTAGTCTGGAGGTGGGAGACAACAGCCAGTCGTCGAGATAGGGGAAGACTGGAACCCCTGATCTGCGCAGATGAGCTGCGTCCACTGCCATCACTTTCGTGAAAACCCGAGGGGCGCTGGTAAGGCCGAAGGGGAGCATGGTAAACTGAAAGTGCTCGTGGCCTACCGTGAACCGTAGGTAACGCCGATGGGCCGGCAGGACGGGGATGTGAAAGTAAGCGTCCTGCAAGTCCAACGCTACCAGCCAGTCTCCAGGGTCGAGGGCAGACAGGACCTGAGTGAGGGTCAACATTTTGAACTTCTCCTTCCGGAGGAAGCGGTTGACGTTCCGGAGATCCAAGATAGGACGCAGGCCCTTGTCCTTCCTGGGCACCAGAAAGAAGTGGGAATAACAACCACGACCTACTTCTGGGGCAGGAACGTGCTCGAGGGCTCCCTTGGCCAAGAGAGCCGTAACTTCCTGTTGGAGAAGGGCCAAGTGATCCTCCAACATGCGATGGTACTGAGGTGGCATGGATGGAGGGGTAGTCTCGAAGGGGAGGGAGTAGCCACTTCGGACTATCTGCAAAACCCACCTGTCCGAAATGATGGAGCGCCAGTGGTGGAGGTGATGGCGAATCCTGCCACCCACTGGCGATTGGTGGCCCTGAAAGGTCGGACTAGGAGGGTTTGGAGGCTGCTGCAGAAGGGCAGAGGACGACTGGACATCCCTGTGTGCACCAGGAGTCCATAGACTCAAAAAATGGTGCTGACAAAAGTCAGTCAAAAAGTGACTAAGGGTACCGCTCTCTCCGGATCTGCGCTGGCTGGCGCAAAAAAAGAAAGAACTGACGTCAGCGCGCGAGGGCGGCATCTTAGTAGCTATCGCGACGTCATTCCGGCGACCACGACGTCAACGACGAACGCGGAGCCGACCGACGCCACCTTTCGACACGCAGGGGTTCTGCTGACGAAAAATTCTCCGGAACCAGTCTGACGCCTGGGGATAATTCTATAGGTAAGGAATCTATAACTAATTGTCTCTTTCAGATACAACAAGCACAGAACACACCGCAACACACATCACTGTATACAGGGGGAGCTGACAAACACTAGTTATGGACAACTGAGTGGATTTTGAATGCCTGGGCTCTGTAGCCACTCTCCTTGGTAGTAAGATCTGCACCTCTACACTACTGATTCAGCTGCCGTCAAAGGTCAGTCTCCCCATAGCTCAATGAACAGAACGTAGATACTATTATCGATGGAGGTGGTACAGTGTTGGGTGCCTTATGCTCTTGCTGGGGGAGAAAAAACACAGAACATCTCTAGCTGGCCTGAAGATGTCCGGTCCACTGGGGGAGAAAACAGAAAAGGCATGAAAAGCAAAATGGAATTGGGGGTTAACAGCTTTCCTTGCAGTGTGAGGACTTTGTGATCTGAGGGTCAAGTCACTGCATGTGTAATGTCAAGGATTCCTGCTGCTCAACTCGCCCCCATTACAATGTAGTTAAAGAAACCGTGCCCTTGTAAAACTGGTTCTGGTAAATTAAAGGGAGTTCTTTCTTGGTCAGCTATTAACACAGCCTAATGCATAAGACTATCCATTAATAGCCAGTTTTGTAACTGATTGCTTCTGTCATACAAGAAAAACCCTCAAATAATTGGGTCTTCTAATGACACACAGCATCCCCAATCATTGAAACTGAGGACTCTCTTATAGTCCTAGTGGTGCACTGCACCAGTCTGAAGGAAAGAAAAAAGCAGTTTTTAGTATGAGACAGAAATTTGAAAAGATGTACAGAATGAAGGAACGTCTTACAACCAGAAATACATTGTCCACCAAATACATATGGAAAGGAGAGAAACAAAGGGAGTGTGCAAGTTTTGATTTTGTCTTATATGTAGGAGTAGACTCAAAAATGGAAGAGCCCCTCTTTAAAAGCTCTGGGCTATAACTTCCTGGGCTTGAGATTTCTCACCAGAGAGAATAGTGTTGCCCATTTGGCTTTGCCTGTCGTGTGTATTCTTCTTGGCCATGCTACTGAGCTTTGGACAGCTACTCAAAGGTAGTAACTGCATGCTACACCAGGTGGTATACCCCATGAGCTCATAATCAATTGTTGCTCTCTCTTCATGGTGAGGAGAAGTTTGATATTTCTCTCCTTTTTGAAGGCTGGCTGTCTCGGTGTACACAATGCCAGATTTTGTTCAGCTGAGTTGTTTGTGAGATTTTCTACCTTGTGGGATAGTTATGATACATGCTATGATAAAAGAACCATTTATTAAGTTGCCTCTTTGCCTACTTAGACTATTTTTTATCATCAGCTGGGTTGACTGAAATGAAAAAGTTACTTACCGCGATAACGATATTTCTGGTGCATGCATAATCTTGAAGATTCTACACCTTATGAATAATCCTTCCAGGCTTCAGATTGGTCTAGAAAACATTTGTTTCTGCAGCAATGACTCTCCAGCGTTACACCACATACCTGCTTTTTCACTTCTGGGCACGGCATCACTGGAGTATATCAGGTGCCAACCAGCATGGTGACGCCAGTTCCTCTTTTCCGCACCTCGTCAATGCTCACTAGTGCTCACAGTTGAAATTCTGTGCTTTCGACAGCAACTAGGTCAAATGTCTCCTAAAAGAGCTGGTGCAGCAAGTAGATGTCCCTTTCCGATCTCCACAACGACTGCATGTGGTGTCCAGAGTGAGGACACTATGCCATGGTCTGTGACTCTTACACCTTCATGCCCCTAAAGGCCAGATGGAACCTGGAGGGCAAGTTTTTTTTGTCTAAGGCTGCCTGGGAGCTCTCTAAGCAGACTCCCTCTGCATAAGTTAGGTCACCTTCCACAGAATGTTCTTTTAAGAGATCTTCCCACAGAAAAACAAAAAAAGGCTATAGAAAAGAGAGAGTCTTGAAATTACAGAGGGACCATACCTGGAATGACACGATGAATCAGGAATGTATCATTCTTGATTCATAATGTGGTAATATGGGTCAGTTTTATTGATCTATTTATCATTTGGAGAGTACTCATTAGAAACCATCTGTAGGAAAGTAGAATCTTTATGGCATAGATACCCCCACTTTTTGCCTGGTGTCAGTGTGTTTTGACTGTAGTTCACTGGGATCCTGCTAACTAGGACCCCAGTGGCAGTGTTCTCTTCTCTAAATTCGATGGTACTTTGTACACCCCACAATTGGCATACTGGGTTACCATTGTAAGGCACAAGTTACTAACTTGTGTAACGATATATCTGTAAGAGACAGTAGTTAGTGACAGATTCCTTACCTTAGAATATCCCCAGGCGTCAGGCTGGATCCGGAAAGTTTTTTGCGTAGCAGTACCCTTGCGTGTCGGTAGGCGGCGTCGTGCGGCTCCGCGTCCGCCGTCGGCGTCATGGTCGCCGGGATGACGTCGCGGGCAGTACTTAGACGCCGCCCCTGCGCGCTGACGTCAGTTCTGTACACGACTTTCCGCGCCAGGAACGCAGAGCCATGCAAGAAGCTGACATAGGTGTCTGAAAAATACTAGGGCCCTGAAAGGGATGTCCTTAACCCTAGAAATCAGTTTGCAGAACGGGGAGGATGGGTGGGGCGGTAAGGAATCTGTCACTAACTACTGTCTCTTACAGATATATCGTTACACAAGTTAGTAACTTGTGCATCTGAAAGAGACACGTTAGTGACAGATTCCTTACCTTAGAATAGATACCCCAGCAATACCAACCCCGGTGGTGGGTCTGCGAACAAAGATCAGACAAGGAAGTCCTGGAGGACAGAACGGCCAAAGAAGCCGTCCCTCCGGACCGGACTGTCAAGGCAGTAATGCTTTGTAAACGTGTGCAGCGAGGCCCACGTAGCTGCCTGACAGATATCCTGCAGCGGAACACCGCGTTAAGCCGTGGTAGCAGCCGTTGCCCTGGTGGAATGGGCACGCAGCCCAACAGGAGGCTCCTTCTTAGCCAAAGAATAGCAGGCTTTGATACACAAGGTTACCCAGCAGGAGATGGTTCTCTTGTGCACCGCCCGACCTTTTTTGGCGCCCACGTAGCCAACAAAGAGCTGGTCATCCACCCGGAAATGGCGTGTGCGGTCGATGTAAAAAGAAAGCGCACGTTTTGGGTCCAGACGGTGGAGCCTCTCTTCCTCTCTGGAAGGATGCGGAGGCGGAAAGAAGGTGGGCAAAGTGATGGTCTGCCTAATGTGGAAGGCAGTAACCACCTTTGGCAAGAAGGACGGACGCGTCCGAAGAACAACCTTGTCTGGATGGACAGACAGAAAGGGAGGTTTACATGATAGAGCCTGGAGCTCACTCACCCGCCGAGCGGAGGTGACGGCCACCAGAAAGGCAGTCTTCAGAGTCAGAAGACGAAGAGGACAGTTATGTAGAGGCGCAAAGGGAGCGCACATAAGAAAGGTAAGAACCAAGTTCAAGTCCCACTAAGGCATCACAAACGGAACAGGAGGGAAGAGGTGTGTAATACCTTTTAGAAACCTGTTAACAACAGGGGACTTGAAAAGGGAGGGCTGATCAGGAAGCCTGAGGAAGGCCGAGATGGCACAAAGATAGCCCTTGATGGTACCCAGGGCAGAACCCCGTTGGGCCAGGGAAAGAAGGAACAGGAGAACCTTAGAGAGAGGGGCAGAAAGGGGATTCACAGCCTTTGCTGTGCACCATGCCACAAACTTGTTCCACCTGCAGGCGTATACCACCTTAGTGGAGGGACGCCTGGCTGCCAGAATCACATCACAAACTTCGGGAGGCAAGTCGAAAGGAATCAACTGCCGCCGCTCAATCTCCACGCAAGCAGGTGGAGGCTGGACAGGTTCGGGTGGAGGACCGTCCCCTGCTGCTGCGACAGAAGATCCTCCCGAAGAGGCAGACGGATCGGGGGATCTACGCTCATACTGAGTAGCTCGGGATACCAAACTCTTCGAGCCCAGTCCGGAGCCACAAGAATGACTTGGGCCCGGTCGTGCCGAATCTTCTTCAACACTCTGGGCAGAAGTGGTATAGGCGGAAAGGCGTACAATAGACCGCAACTCCACTCGTGACGAAAAGCGTCGCCGAGCGAGTGCCGCCTTGGAAATTCCAACGCGCAGAACTGATGACATTGCGCGTTCTCTTCGGTGGCGAATAGATCTAACCAAGGCCCTCCCCACTGTAGAAAGAGTCCTTGCGCCACTTCCGAGTGAAGACGCCATTCGTGATCCATCATGCACCTGCGGCTGCAGGTTCGTCCGCCCTGGCGTTCAGGGAACCTGCCAGGTGTTGAACCATCAGGAACATGCCCTGATGTTCCAGCCATGTCCAGAGGCGCAGAGCCTCCTGACAAAGGGTCCACGACCCCACCCCGCCTTGTTTGTTGCAGTACCACATGGCGGTGGTGTTGTCTGTGAACACCTGCACTACCTTCCCTTTGACAGAGGGAAGGAATGCCTTGAGTGCAAGTCGGATCGCCCGGAGCTCCAGAAGGTTGATATGAAGCCGGGACTCCGCCGGAGACCAGAGGCCTCTGATCTCCGCCTCTCCCATGTGACCGCCCCATCCCAGAAGGGACGCGTCCGTCACAACTGTGTGCTCTGGCTGGGGAAGGGAGAGGGATCTGCCCATGACCCATTGCCGGTTCGAGGGCCACCACTGCAACTGTTTTGCAGTCCCCTCCGAGATCTGGACGTGATCGGACAGGTTGCCCTGGTGCTGCGCCCACTGGAACTTCAGGTCCCACTGCAGAGCCCGCATATGCCATCTGGCATGATTGACCAGCAGGATGCAGGAGGCCATGAGGCCCAGCAGCCTCAGGGTCATCCGTACCGAAACCCAGGATAAAGGCTGAAAGATCGGAATCATAGCCCGAATATCCCCGGACTCGCCGTTCGGGAGGATAGGCCCGAAACTGCGTCGTGTCCAGAACTGCTCCGATGAAAAGGAGCTGTGGAGAAGGAATCAGATGCGACTTCGGTACATTGATGGAGAACCCCAGCGAGTGCAGGAGTTCGGCCGTAGTCTGGAGGTGGGAGACGACTGTCTGGGACGAGCCCGCCTTCAGCAACCAGTCGTCGAGGTAGGGGAAGACTGGAACCCCTGCCCGGCGCAGATGAGCTGCGACCAACGCCATCACTTTCGTGAACACCCGAGGGCCGCTGGTAAGGCCGAAAGGGAGCACGGTGAACTGAAAATGCTCGAGGCCTACCGTGAACCGCAGGTAACGCCGGTGGGCCGGCAGGATGGGGATGTGAAAATAGGCGTCCTGCAAGTCCAACGCTACCAACCAGTCTCCAGGGTCGAGGACAGTCAAGACCTGAACTAGGGTGAGCATCTTGAACTTCTCCTTCCGGAGGAAGCGATTGACGTTCCGGAGGTCCAAGATAGGACGCATGTCCTCCTTGTCCTTTTTGGGCACCAGGAAGTAGTGGGAGTAGCAACCACGCCCTACTTCTGGGGTCGGAACATGCTCGATGGTCCTCTTGGCCGTGACTTCCTTCTGCAGAAGTACCAAGTGATCCCCTGACATGCGGTGGAATTGAGGTGGCATGGCTGGGGGGGTGGTCTCGAAGGGGAGGGAGTAGCCCCTTCGGACAATGTCCAAGACCCACCTGTCCGAGGTGATGGGACGCCAGTGGTGAAGGTGATGGCGGACCCTGCCCCCTACTGGCGTGCCGTGCACCGGAAAGGAGGGACTAGGAGGGCTTGGAGGCCGCGGCCAGGTTGGAGGTGGTGGCCTGACCGCACGCTGGTTGCCCGAACCGCCACGGCGGTATCCACGTCCTCGGCCACGCGTAGACGCTTGCTGTGCGGGCCGGTGGCTGGGCAGCTGACGTGACTGGGCGCCCCTTCCGTGGCCACGAAAGGGGCGAAAAGCAGAGCTGAGCGGAGGGCGTACAACAGAAAGGCCCAGGGACTTGGCCGTAGCCCGTGAGTCCTTAAACCGCTCCAGCGCATGGTCTGCCTTTGAACAAAAAAGACCGACTCCATCAAAGGGCATGTCCATGAGTGTATTCTGAACATCACCCGAGAAACCAGTAGTCCTCAGCCAGGCGTGGCGACGCAGAGCCACCGTCGTAGCAAGCGATCTGCCCAGCGAGTCGGCGGTATCAAGGCCACAACGGATGGTGTATTTAGCCGCATCTCGCCCTTCCGCAATGGCGCGGGTAAGCAGTGTCTGGACCTCCTCAGAACACTGTGGCAAAACAGCCGCCACCAAATCCCACAGGGAGTGGGTATATCGGCCCAAAAGGCAAGCGGTGTTGACGGACCGCAAGCCAGCACTGGAGGAAGAAAAGCCTTCTTCCCAAATTGGTCCAGGCGTTTGGATTCCCTATCCGGAGGGGCGGTAGGGAGAGGCGGTTTGGGAGGCAGAGGCTTGGACAACCAAGCTCTCAGGGGTGGGATGTTGGGAGAGAAACAGGGGGTCGCCCGGAGCAGGGCGATGGCGTCGGGCCACGTTCCTATCCACAGGAGCCCCTGTGGTGGGTTTGGACCAGGTACCCAAAGAACGTCAGTGAGTGCATCATTAAACGGCAGCACAGTCTCCGAAGAGGAAGCCGCCGGCTGAAGCACTTCTGTCAGGAGGTTAGTCCTGACGGCCACAGTAGGCAACTGGAGATGTAAGGCTCCAGCTGCTCTACGCAACACCGTTGCAAATTAGCCCCCTCCTCCGTAGCCACGGGAGGAGACAGCATGCCAGTGTCAGGGGAGGTGTCTAGACCACTGGCATCCCCAAGTTCCTCAACCCTGTCCGGGTCAAACTCACACTGTTGTGTGAGAGGGTCCTCAGACCCCTCCCAGCTCTCCTGGTCCTCCTCTTGTTCAATATATGGAGGAGGAGGGACATTTGGGACCCAAGGTCTCATCGGCGCCGGAACCGGCGTCGGGCGACGTCGGTCCGGCTCCATGTCCGGAGCCGGAGAGGAACCGGGGAACGACGCCACCGGAGCCGGGATCGAGGCCGGGGCCGGAGCCGAGGCCGGGATGAAGGCTGGTGGGACAGGCGACGCCAGGACCGGAGTCGACGGCGGCGCCGGGGCAACTCCATCAGGGCCCGCGGGGCCCGAAGGCGCACCGGAGGGACCTGAAGGCCCGAAGAGGCGGGCCATGGCCGACAGGAATTCCTGTATTTCGGCCTGAGTCGCCCCCGACCCCTTAAAGATCGGGTAATTCGGGGGCGGCTCTACAGGCATGTCCGGGGCCGCGGGGACGGTGCCAACTGGGGCCTCAGCCGAGTCGCGAGACCGGCGAGGCGAAGTCTTAGAGCGATGACGCCGCTTAGACTTCTTGTGCTTCGACTTACCGGAGGAGCGCGAAGACTTGGATTCCGACGAACGGCGGGGACTCCGCGTCCGGCCCCTCGACCTCTCCCGGGACCGGGGCTTGGTGCGGCGCGGAGCTGACTGCCGGACCTCGAGCAGCTTTCGAGACCGCTCTCGCAAAGCCTTCGGATGAAGTTTCCGGCAGTCAGGGCACGACTTCGTGTCATGGTCTCGGCCGAGACAGAAGAGACACTCGAGATGCGGGTCCGTGATCGACATCATGCGACCACAGGCCTCGCAGGGCTTAAAGCCGGGCATCCCTACGACACCTTAGGAGTCGTGAAGACTCGTTGAAGAAACAGTGAAAAAATTCACAAAAGGATAGTCAAAAAGTGACTAGGGCACTGCTCTTCCCGGATCTGCGCTTACTGGCGCGGAAAAAGAAAGAACTGACGTCAGCGCGCAGGGGCGGCGTCTAAGTACTGCCCGCGACGTCATCCCGGCGACCACGACGACGGACGCGGAGCCGCACGACGCCGCCTACCGACGCACAAGGGTACTGCTATGCAAAAAACTTTCCGGATCCAGCCTGACGCCTGGGGATATTCTAAGGTAAGGAATCTGTCACTAACGTGTCTCTTTCAGATTCCCTAGTATATGGTACTGAGGTACCCAGGGCATTGGTACACCAGGGGTCTCCCATGGGCTGCAGCATGTATTATGTCACCCCTGGGAGCCCATGCAAACTGTGTCTGCAGAGCTGCCATTGCAGTCTGCGTGAAATGGTGCATGCACCTTTTACTTTAGATATAATGTTTCCCTTATATCCCGGTCACTGCACTTATAACCTATAAGTCACCCCTAAGGTAGGTCCTTCAGTCCAAGGGCAGGGTGCATGGGTCTAAGTGTGTGGGTACCCCTGCATGAGCAGAGGTACCCCTACAAGCCCTGGACTCCATTTTCTGGGCGTTGGAAGTGCGGGACAGCCATTATAAGGTACGTAGTGGACACTGTCAAGTCGAGATGTCCAACTACATAATGGCTAACCTGAATCTGGTCATGTTTGGTATTCAACATGTTGGAATCATGCAACTACACCGATTCCAGTGCTAGTTGCGTGATACCATGTACTGGGGGACTCCTTAGAGGATCCCCCAAACATATACCTGTGTAGCCTTACAGAGTCTAACTTGCAGACTGCGCTGCTGCCGACCCTAGACAGTGTTCTGCCCCCCTGCTGATAAGCTAAACTTGGGGAGGGGAAGCTTAACAAAGAACTCCCTGCAAAGAAGAGGTGTGGCCACCTCTCCTTTAGAATTAGGTACAGTGGGGGCGCTTCTGAGCGCCACCAGACTGCATTGAAGAGCACATTTGGTGCCCTCTTCCATAAACCAGTTTTGCCCAGATCAGGAGCCTTTAGCTCCTGTTCTGGCATGAAACTACAGAAAGTGTCCACCCCCCTGCCCAGCTCCTCCCTATGGAGGTGCCCAGAGCTCCTCGAGGTGGCCACTTGATTCTGCCATGTTGAATCTTGGCCCTTTGGAGCTTTTGACTGGCTATGACAGCTGAGTAGCGTCCCTGACCCCCTCTGATAGGCAGGTCACCACAGAAAAGGTCCTTCCTTTTTTTAGGGTTACTTAAGGGATCCCCTGAGGGTAGGTCCTTAGATTCGTCTCAACAACAACTTTAAGATTCAACTGCCTGTTGTCTGAAAACTGTCCAAAGACTCTTCTGTTGGTGGACACTGGAACTCTGCTGTACTTCGAGCCAGGACCAAAGATAAGACTGCTTCGGAGGGAAGATTCTTGCTGCATCTTCGTCCCTGTGTTTCTTCAAGTTCTGCAACTCTGTGGCCGTGCATGCTCCGAGTCACCAAGGACTCAGCCTGCATACCAGCCAGAAGGAATCTTCCTTGAAGTGAAGGAGTCACTTCACTGAATCAGCAGGCACCTCTACGACGATTACCAGCTTGCTGATCCTGTTGTCCCACAGACATCGCTCGGCTCTGCAATACAGGTGGTGGTTTGATGGTTCTCCAGAGGCCTGACAGTCTTCCCTGCAAATGGGGTGGCTGTAATCCCTCTCCAGCTGACGTGAACCGCCTCCCTGTGCACTGTATCTTTACAGTTGCTAAGGCTTGTTGGCTCCCTTCACGGAAGATCTTCAAGCTCCAAGGAGCCCCAGCCCCCAGGACTGCACAGCTCTAAGAACAACGTCCTGCCTGCATCCTCTGCACCATGGGCCTTCATCTCCTGTGTGCTGCTGAGGATTCCCTGTGACTTTCTGTGCCTGCTGCCAGAGGGTCCTCACAGGGGCTCCATCGATTCATGCAGGCTTTCCTGCGTGCTGAGGGCCGGCCCAACTTACCCTTGCTGGGTTAGTTTCACAGACCTTGCTGGTCTGCAACAAAGCATCTTCACCCACAATCCGTTGTTTGCGTCTGCCAAGGCTTGTTGGTGGTCCTGCCGGCCACTGACTCTCCTGCACTCATCGACTGGCGTGGAACAGCTCGTGGAAGGCTCCTGTGCTCCTGCATCATAGCCTGGGCTCCACAGCTGCTGCTTCAATCTCACTGTGCCACAGCAAGAACCAAAGACATGGGCCGGTAGTGTGCTCTTGTGCCTCCTGGTCACCTTCGGGTGGTTTGGACTCTGTCCCCTCTACTTTCAGGTACTTCTCATCTGGATTCTACGTCCTTGTTCCACCGGCGTGGTCCACGAGACACTGTAGCTGCTGATCTTCCACTAACCTCCACTGGCGTATACGGGCGGGCCCGACACCACTTCATCCCTATGCACCTGGGCTCCCTGGTGTAGGTATCCTGGTTCCTGGGATATCCACGGGTGTGGTGGGTCTCCAACCTTCCTTAATTCAAATGGTTCCTTCGGGGTCCTTTGGGAAGGGTCCTAGAACTGTAAAGTCCAACCATGACTTACCCTGTATTATCCTATGGAGGTTTGACGTGGTGTAACCACTCTGCACCCAGGAGCCTCGGGGTCCCTGGCTACTCACCTTGGGTGGTTCCGTGTTTCCCCTGGGGTCCTCCATCTTTGGGTACTAGCCCCATTTTGGTACTTACCTCACATTCCACTGTTTTAGTATATGGTTTGGACCCCCGGTTGCGCCCTATATGTTTTTCTATGCTACTTACCTATTTCTGAAGTATTTCTTGTGTGTAATTGATATCTCTGGGTTGAAGATATACCAAGTTAGTCTCTACTAATAAATACCAAGTATTTTTATACTCACCTGGTGTGGTTCTTTCTTGTGTGAAAAGCTTACTGACTGAAGTAGTAAATGCACTTGCTTTACACCCTCCTGGATAAGCCTTAGCTGCTCTCCACAGCTACCCCTTGAGAGCTCTGGTTTTCAGGGACCTAAACACTATCACTAAGAGATGCCTGGACTCATTGCACAGTGCCTCACCACAGGTGGACATAATATATACTGAGCCAGCCTCCTACACCATCAATTTCTTAATTCTAACAACAAAAATATAGGACTAACTATTGAATATCACAAAAGCTGCATTAAGCTCCTTGATCACGAGATATATGTGAAAAATGACAAATTCATGAATCTGTAAATTAGGAAACCTACAGCCAGTAACAGTATCCTTCAGTTCTGGACATCCATATACACAAAAATATAAGCATTCCTTATGGTGAGTTACTAAGACACAAACAAAACTGCAGTGAGGCTGATGGATTTATGATGGAGCAATGGAAAATAGTAACTACAATCCTCAAAAAAAGGGTAACCAATGAAGACATTACAGAAGTCTATAGATTTAGTAGAGAAAGTCAAAAGACAGGAATACTAACAGAAAAAAAGAAAAACACTTCTAGAAAGACCTTCGAATTTGATAAGGTGAGATCTGTGATTAAATTTTGTGCTGAATAGGGGATTATTTTTAGTGCTCTTAAAAATCATTGGAATGTGTTAAGAACACATAGTAAATTGATTGATGTACTACCAGGAAGAGATTTGGTGACCTTCAAAAAGCTGAAAGTTTGAGAACATTTTTGAATCCCAGTGACATCATCAAATATGAAAGGCATATGTCTGAAAACTGGCCAAACCATTGGAATGCTATTAATGTGGACACTGTGCTTGTTGTACATTTTTAAAGGATAAAACTAAATCCTTCTTGCATATTGATAGACATAAAGAATTAAGAATTAAACAATTCATTAATCGTAACACACTGTGTATATGCTTATATATGCACTTGTGGAAAAAAAACATATTGGTTTCACTAAGCGCCCTCTTAAGGAGAGAGGGAAGGAAGAAGTCAATGCAATCAGACATCGGGTTACAAAAAAACCTGTGGCATTGCATTTTATAAATACACAGTTGGACAAAATCTCGATCCTAGGTATTGAGTATGAACAGACGTATAGGAGAGGTGGGGATTGTGAATATACATTAAGACCACATGAAACATGGTGGATAGACACTATGAATTCGGTTAGTAGGGGACTGAACACAGATAATGAACTTCACACAACCCTACAAAAATCATATAAATGAGCAATATATATAGGAGCTATTGATACTTTGAAAATCACCCGATGAGTAGCAAACTCTTTCGTATCAAGGGTGAGATTGGTAGAATGCACAGCTTATCAGTGAGGCGCTTTGGAGAGGTCTCTGATACAGAAAAGAGGAATTTCGAAGGTAGGATAGTGCTGTGAGTATGAAAAAAAATCTTTTTAAAAATGTAGTTAGGATAGTCCTATTTCTATCTAGCTCCACCCCTAAGGGAAAGGAAAGAAGGAGTGTTTTTAGTGATTGAGATCGGAACTCTGAAATGGAAGATCAAGAGTTTGAGACTGCAAGAGGGATGCTTGGAGTTGAGATTGTTCTGTGAACATGAGTTTTACATAGGAAAGAGACATATTTGCAAAGTTTAGAAACTGACAACTTCGGAGGTTTATTTGCATTTGGGAAGTCTATGAATCAATGCGACACTGTATATGGGGGAGTGATATCTTTGTATGATTCATGTTAGGAGTAGATGGAATGGGAACAAAGCCGTATTTGAGAGTCATTTTTAAACAGCTTAGGAAATGCTATTCTGCATGTGTAATTATTTATGGAAGGTTTCTGAATATGCATGATATTTAGAGGAAAAAGGATAAAGGTTTGGTAGTGAGGTACGAGTTACTTACCTTCGGTAACGATGTATCTGGTAGAGACGTTGTCTAGCCGCAGATTCCTTAACTTAGAATATCCCCAGGCGTCAGACTGGATCCGGAAAATTTTGCGTAGCAGTACCTCTGCGCGCCGGGGCGGCGCCGCCCGGCTCCACCCCTGACGTCGTCCCCGGACATGACGTCAGTGGAGCCATATAGGACCCCCGGCGCTGCTGACTTCAGTTTTCTTCGGAGGAACTTTTCCGCGCCACAACGCGGAGCCCCCAACAAAACTGTGAGAATATGGGAACAGTGTGCGAATAAAAAGAGAGAAAGAAAATTGGTGAGAGAGAAAGAACCAAGTGTGAAACAACACCATGAACGACAGTGAGAAAACACTGTTGACGGAAAGGTGGTGAAAAGGAAAGAGCAGAGCCACACTCTGAGAGGCCATTTCGCAACAGCGAAGTGAATGTCACCCGTGAGGGAAATTGACCTACAAAAGCAAGACCGAGGCAGACGACAGAAGGGCTGCACCGGACGAAAGGAAATGAACAGAGCAGAACAGCATATTGAGAAGCAACCCTGCAAAAGCGAGAGAGTGTCCTCTCCTGAGGCAAGACGGCCATAAAAGGAGCCGAGAGCGACAGGCAAAAAAACTCCAAACCATAGGATTAAGACAAGGGAGACCGTGTCCCTTGTGAGAGAATCGGCGGACTGAGGAGCAGGCCGAAAGGATATGAAAACCAATTGACTGTAGGAGAGTCAACGGAGAAGGCGGGTGGGAGGGTAGAGAATACCAGTAGGCACCATACTGGAAGAAACATATGCGTGAAAAAACGCAGATGGCCCCTGAACCCACCGCCCCAATATGAGAATGGGGGGAAAAGAACAAGTAAACCAAAGGAATAGTCCGATGGGGAGCAAGGCGAAAACGCCGCCCGAGAAGGACAACCTACCCCAAAGGAGGCAAAGCCGTAAACCCCACCTGAAAGGTCCTCGCAGATCGGGGAGGATGGTGAGCGTAAGGAATCCGCGGCTAGACAACGTCTCTACCAGATACATCGTTACCGAAGGTAAGTAACTCGTACATCTGATAGAGACATCTAGCCGCAGATTCCTTAATTTAGAATAGATACCAAAGCCATACCCCACTGGAGGCGGGTCTGCGACAGAACCCCACTAAGTTCCCAAGGGAAGAGAAGTGCCAACCAGCAGACTAAACACAGTGGGGACAGCGCTGCCAGAGTGGCGAACACTGGGCCAGGATACGCCGGAGGAAGTGGCCAACCGTGGGAGGCAAAGGCATCAAAAGCTGCCGAGGGCAGCAGGAAATCCCCGTTGGTGAGCAGCGGGGAAATGAGCACAAACCCAGAAGGGTAGTGCGGAAGAAGAGTGGACACCTGCTGTAGCCGGAGAGGGACCAGGTGCAGGATGTGAGGGATCCATAGGATCTGATGGACCGTTGACAGAGAAGGTCCAACTAAGGTACAAGAACGTACCGAATCCGACAGGAAGGCCATGCATGACAGTGAAAGAAACACTGTGAGAGTGGGAACAGCAACGGAAAGATGCTGGGGATGCCCAAGATGAGTCAGTGTTA